>OX365948.1:19626462-20301462 GCA_947247005.1 Spisula solida | reverse complement strand
CTGCATAAGTTAAATACGACATCAATGTTTTTACAGGTATATGAATGAAATAGTTAAGTCAGGTACTGAGCACGTGGAACATGAGTTGTAGTATAGAGAGTGGCGTACTTTCAATAAATGGGTTTACTATAATTATGGATGAATGGAATATTTTAGTCTGGACAGTGCACGTGGGACACGGGGAATTTTTCAATAGTGTAGCTTTGCTATTAGTGTCGGTGTTGTGTGTTTATGTACGTTGTATTTGTGAAATCGTCAGTGGATTAATTAATTCAGTCTATTGGTGGATTTTTAATATTCAAAGTAAGTGGAAATGTATTTATGAGTTAATTGACAGACATGGGTCTCGTGAAAGCGTTCATTACTTGTCTTACAAAGGTAGCAAGTTTTTTGAGAAGCTCGTTGTTCTTTGTGGAAAGTAGATCTTTAAATTTTATCATATTGGGTGCTACATAGTATTTATTAGGGATCATTTGAGCTCGTAGCTGTTTGAAATACGGACATATTAGTAAGTATAATGAAACTCGTCACCTAGGTCATTTTTGGGACACAAAGGGCATTTGCGTTCATGATGAGGCCTAAATGATTGTCTCCAGCGACCGATTTCTATAGGGAATCTGTGGTTTCCAGTACGGAAACGGAGTAAACTTATACGCTGAGAGGTTGTTAAAAGACTTAAGTATTCTTCATAGTTTATATTTTCTTTAAAACTACGATAAAATGTTCCTTTATTTGAAATTTCAAGTTTAGTTGACCAATCTTGTAGGAACTGGTCGATCAATGTGCGTTTAACTTGTTTGTTTATATGTTTATTGGTGATATCATGTTGGTTTATCCATATTTGTGAATTTCCGGTTGTATCTAAAATACGTTTTATATGTGCAGCCCATTTAAAGTTTTGATGATTAGAAAGAATATGCTGGTAGCACATGAGCCACCCTTGTTACCCTGATAAAACAACATGATTGGATATTCCCAACATGATTGAAAAATGGCCGACATGAAAAATGTGATAAGTGCATTGTTTTTGCAATATTTTCCATATAAACTATCCAGATTGTTTATTTCAATATTACATAATCAACATATGAAGAAAATGTACTATTTGCACTAAACAATTTGCATATAGGTAATATTTTTCACTATGTAAAGCCTTAAAGAATGTGTGGATTTTGCATTTGAGAATGAGTTTTGTACTTAAAAACGTTGTAAAACTCATTTATTGGACTCTATGTAATGAATATCATTTGGGAAGTATCGGCAGTTGTATAAACTATGATTTGGACGTTTCAATTTTTTAAAATCTTAAATAAATTAACGCTCACCAACAATAATTCAAACATGTGTAGTATTTTTTGGATACTGACCGACGTGATTGTTAAATTTATTAGGATACTGGCCAACATGATTGTGGATAAAAACCAACATTACAAATTGAAATCTTGCCAATGGGATTCTCAAGGTACAAATAATTGTACATTAAAGAAGTGTGCTCATGAATTGTGGTGGCAGGTTTATGAGCATACCCGATGTAAGGCATTTGACACCCAGTCTATAGCACGTGCTTTTAGGACATTTAATAATCAAAGCACTAAGAGTGCTGATGGGAGGCGATCTGGTTGCTGCTACTAAAGCTTAAACGACTTTACACGTTTAATGTTCGTTTTCTTACTGCCGATCTTGTCTTGAATGTCAAAATAGGCATATGTGACTATATAGGCATCTAGGGTATCTGAATAATTGTAAAAAGTGGCATATTGATGTATATGTATACGTGTATTGAATGCGTATATCAAAAGTTGCTTTAAAATAATACTTATTTATAAGATTCTACAGTACCGTCTTGTAATCACTTCCATCACAGCGTTAGAAATCTCTAGAAAGCGGCTAGTATAGCCACACCATATGATTGCATAACATAACGATATACGATTAATTGATAAAACCATCACGTGACCCTGGTCTGAAGTTTCTAAAAATAGCTAAACGGCTGGGACATTTGATGAACACTTCATTTTCATATTACGAAACAAGTTCGATATCTCCCCGGCTGAGTGATTATCTGCAAAAACATCGATTCAATGAACAGTTTCACAATAATTATTGGGAATGTTGACAGTTTCTGGAACTACTTGAATGCGGATTCACATAGCAGCCTAAAGGCGGTCCAGGTTGCATTAAGAAATGGGCAATGGTAGTATAGAGAGGCTTACGCCTACCAAAAATGGGTACAAATGTTCTCAAATAGGCATGTGATTCATGTCAGCTCTGTAACTATGTCATTTCTTATTTTATATTAATATTACTTGCCACAAATGTTCACATTATCAGGACGATGTGTCATGCGCAAGACCCAGGTCCCTAACTCAAAGGTCAAGGTCACACTTAGAGATCAAAAGTTAAAATTCTCAAATAGGCATGTGATTCATGTCAGATCTGTAACTATGTCATTTCTTATTTTATATTTATATTACTTGCCACAAATGTTCACATCATTAAGACGAGGTGACATGCGCAAAACCCAGGTCCCTAACGCAAAGGTCAAGGTCATACTTAGAGATTAAAAGTTAAAAGGCACAAGTATACGCTTCTGGTCTGCTTTGTTTTGTTTTTTTGTTATTTCGTTCTGGATTTTAAAATTACTTGGTTACATTCGCATTTACACCCTGACTCAAATGTAAAGGTCACACTTACCGACCCAGCTCTTGTCTGCTGTTCAATGTCACATTTAAGGTGAAATAGACCCTTTTCGATAAAAATCGTCTATCACGCGGATTTTGATCATATTTTGTATACATATAGTATCAAGTGTTGGCTTTGTGTTTCGGATGGATT
Organism: Spisula solida; assembly: GCA_947247005.1. Classification (NCBI taxonomy): domain Eukaryota; kingdom Metazoa; phylum Mollusca; class Bivalvia; order Venerida; family Mactridae; genus Spisula; species Spisula solida. The sequence continues at coordinate 20,298,627 of OX365948.1, read as the reverse complement.
TAGGGAGCAATTGCACATTCCAGGTGTAAAATAGCGCCACCTAGCGGGACGTATTTTTTGCGGGATTTTCGACGTTACTGCTCTTATTTTGTGGTCAATATTTACGTCATTAAAAAGAGAAAAATATCTTCGTGTAGGGAAATGAATGCTCCGTCATATGGAGCAATTTATATAAGGAAATGTTGAAGATGATGGGCGTAACGCTTTAATTACTGCGACGCACGCTGAGTAGTGACGGCGTCAAATTCGCGACATTTCTTTCATTTATACCCACATAGCAAGAAAACGGGACGGTCAAAGTTTTTTAAATTTTCGTATGATATTATTTAAAGTATCTTCTTTGATTTAGTAAAATAAAAAATGGGGTGTTCTCGAGTCCGTTTTCGCGCTATTTTCAATCTTAGTTTTTGAGTTGGAGTAAAAGTACCCAACGTTAACGTTAGAACGCCGAGTTTTGATGACGTTAAAATTATTCCTTTAAAGCCACGAAGGGTAAAAAATGGCCCTATGTCCAAATCATGTGAAAATGATAAATTTATACCATCAGTTGAAGTATTTTACAAAAACGGTATTTTTTAAGATTTTTTTTTAAAACTGTTACCATGGTAACGGGTATAATATTTTGCCAAAAAATGGAAAAAAGCTTCTTTTTCCAAAATAGTGAATCGAAATGTAAGTGCGCATTCATAGAGTGATATTAAGAATTGAAACTTATCTTTATTACGAATTTGGTTGCCATGGTAACAGTTTTCATAAAATGCCCAAAATGTACATTTATGACTCCAAATTAAATAAAATGACGTTTTTATTAAAGTGGGTGGGGTTCAATGGAGTATATCAAAACAGCAAGGCGTATTTTTGTAAGTTTTTTATGTATCATTGAAGTACAGTGTCTAATGATTGTGTACAACATATAAAACATTGTACAATAAGTACTAAATGTATTGAGAATATGGCTAAAAGCGGGGTGAATGTCATGCCTTCGTGGCTCTATGACGAGAGGAAATAACGTTGAAGCGGTACCTAAAATCTTAAAATTTAATATGGGCACAGCTCTCGACCATCATGAATTGTACTGTAAACAATGTATTATAAAGTACAATTTCACATTTTAGTCATCTGATTTTGGTCGAGGACTGTGCCCATATTCAAAAAATCACTTATACTGGAAAAATATGGACAAAATATGCCATTTTTGTGAAAAATGGCCAAACATGGATACCAATTAGTGGACAGGTGACAGGTAAAAATCAAATTTGATGAAAAATGCTTCCCTATGCAAACGGATAAAGCTATCCACATTACAAAAATATACAAATGACACATAACAACATACTTTGATAATTTAATAATTTTTAGGCCAATTCAGACCTTTCGTGGATCTACTCCTTTCTTTAAAATATGAATTTCAATGTGTACTGAATAGTGGTGTATGAAATATCTTTTGTATAGCAATTTCGTTCAGAAAGAAAACCGGACCATTGTGAATGCTTATGCGTTCATTTTATCCATGATTCCTTAAGTCGTGATCAGAATGTCGACTCCGTCTCCATATTAGAGTTGTATTATGAATGGAAAAGTGGAAAAGATTTACCAGTACCCGAACCGTGAAACCTGTTTGACATAGATCCGCACTTTCCACACAATAAATGATTTATTAATACTATGTAATTTGTCGTTAATTTATCTAAAGAATTCAATATGTTGACCATCTATTTTTTGGGGTAATTCTTTTAATAATATTTCTGTTCCTGGGGATATAAAAAGACGTCCCTGACAACGGCATTTTTAGAACGCTTAAATTGAAAATAGCGCGAAAACGGGCTGAAGAATATAAATATTTTTATTTCACTAAAGTGAAGAATATATTTCATAGTAAATCATATTAAATAAGAATAACCTTGACCATCTTGTTTTTTCGGTAAGTGCGTATAAAGGAACACAAAGAACGATTTTAACGCCGTCAGCGCTAAGTGCACTAACGTTAACCACACCGTACAACCCGCTGTGTGTAAGGCAGTTCTGTATGTTGAAGGCAGAGACACACGCGTTTTGCGCCACTAGAGTGGGGTAAGTATTTGTTATTTTATATGTGCTTTGCGTTGCTTTTGAGAGTGATCACTTACATTTATCGATGACGTGATGAATGAACAATAAGTATATACAATTTATGTGCCAACAAATGCCATATTAATTGAGTTAACAGGTTTTAGGTATGCGATGTTTGCCAAAATTTCGAACATATTGCCTTTGACATTACATTCTCAACTTAATTTGTGGTTTGGAACAATTCTAAAACATTGAATACAAACTTCAATCCTTCCTCAATATATCTGTCGTTTCAATTTGGAAAATGTACATTTTCTGTAAAGATACAGAGGTTTAAATTGAACGAGGTACAAAAAAATGCTAACGAAATAGGCAGTTCTGTTTTTCGAATGATAACGACAAAGGCAGAGCGTTGAATATTAATGCTAACGCAAAGGCAGAGATAAGAGACTTATGCTAACGACTAAGGCAGAAATTATAATTACTTGACAGGGCCATAAAACTCCTTTGTACGATTTATATGTTATAAATATAACCCACATTCATGCTAGGCTGTAATGCACTGCCAATTTAACCAAGAATAACGAGTGTTTAGTGGTTATTTTCATCAAGTTGATTAACGGCATATATTATATACCTGGTGATCGCTGACGCTGGCAATTATCGGTTGTGAGTGGCCCTTTATGTCTGTAAATGACGAACTGGTGTGTTGGGGGTGGGGGCAATAAGCACTCCATTTATTATCATGAAGTTAAGAAACGAATAGTTTTTAGCTTTCTATAGAATATGTAAGGTCGAAACGCAGAAATTCAAATTACTTGACAGGGAACTTAATTCATTATTTTGTTTGTACAAAAATGTATGTTATTTGTATGTTACAAATTTTATTTGACTATTTTTCGTGAATAACTCACGCGACGAACATAAGACATAATGTCGTAAAACATTGTAATGCCCCGATACATTACTATACATGTGCAGTCGAACATATGATCTTGGTATTAATCTTCTAAGCATTCAATGTTGATTAACATTACCTGTATTTTATAAATAAAACAGTTAGGTTATTTAAACAGTCATAGAGTATACGGTATTACATCTATTTATGGGCTGCTTAAAACAGTTCGGCAATACGTGCTCATGTAGCATCACGTATATCATGTAACATATTATTACATGCTAAGTTGTTTGGTCTTCTAAATGTATTCTAAATATTATAACTACATGGTTATCATTGCAAGCTGTGCTATATATTATTATCCTCGGCCTAGAGGCCGAGGGTATATTCGATTGCCAAAAGAAAATTGACTATGGAGGAGCACGTGACCACATGTCAATGCCTGATTGGCTAATGTGTCAGTCTGACTTAAGGTGAGTCTAGACAGTACATTTTGGTTTAAAAATGTACTGTGTAGTTACATGTAGTATACTTCTACCACACAGTTTCTGGAGATGTACCATCTAGACACATCTGCTGTAAATGGTCTCAATGTTTGAATCACAACATGGGGTCTGCTTTGTTATTATTGATGTAGAATGTTTGAAAATGGTTAGGCCAAAATAATTTAAGGAGTGTTTCCACGTTGATTAGGTAGGATTAACCGGTACTCTAACCAACAAGCAGTTTCAACCATATACACATAGAGGAAATCATGGTGTGCACGAATTATCGATAAAATACAGCTACGACTGACAACTGCAAATAAGCTGTTCGGTGAAAATGTAGTGCTATTGTTACTACGTCTATTTGTAATATCCAAGGCGGATTATTGGCTATATTAGAATCGAATTAATAAACATGTACCTGTGTTTTATCTAAAATAAAGCTTGTTCAGGTGCGCATCTAAACTAATGACTGTGCTTTATTCTACGATAAAGCACATGTACACATTCATTATTTCTTCAGTAAAGTTACTGTTGTAAATACTGGTCTGGCCGAGGAAAACTATTTGACTTGTATCTTACCTTTTTTACTAATTCACATTTATACATATACACTAAACCAGAATTTGTAAGGTGTGTACTGGGATACCCTCGACCCAGGCACACCTATTGACGATGATAATAAACAATCACTCAACCTCAAAAAAAAAAAAACGAAGTTTAAGCTAACCATTATTTCATAATAGGCAAATATTTCTTAATACAATTGTACAACCATTTTAAAGTGATTAAAACGACGATATGTAGTGTGATATGTTTTCTTTTGTTATAGTTACAATTAGCAAAGATCGGATTTCTGATTGTTTTGCTGCTGTTTAGAAGCACGAACAAAAGAGGTTTAATCTAAATAGACAATTCAGCTTACATGATATATTAAGATTGGGAGAAGAGCCAATTAAAGTTTCGTCTGAAGACACAACATATGTTGAACTTCTTTTTATTGCAATATCTTAATTATAGTATATGTTTTTAGTATAAATGTCCAATTTGCACGTCAATAGTGGTTAATACGAAAAGAAACGAAATGATCATACGTATCCGAGGTGGATTTAAATGTAAAAATAAAAAAGTTGTTTGGTCTTAATGACATCATCTTACGTCTTCCGGACCACAGATAATTATGCAACCAGGCCTAGCATAATACCAATAAGATGAGACGCAAGTACGCGTAAATTCTTTATGTACATGTATAATTAGATTTACGATGTACAAATGTAGTTGTTATCAATAACATTTCATATAAAATCAAAGCGCTGAAAGGCATCAGTTGTTCGAATGAATACCATTCTGATCACCTCGGCCTGTATGCATTGAATTATTTACCGGAGACAAACGGAAATGTCCGAACTTTCATGATTGGAATGAATGAATGCAGGAAGTACAAGTCAAATAGTTTTCTGCGGCCAAATAATTTCTAGTATTGTTCAGCAGTTTGGATGCTGATCGAATTTATTCCGGTTTACATGTAACATCGGATACTACCGTCTGATTAATCTAACCTAATCAGCTACGTGTATGTGTAACAATTTATATAGATTGATGCTCGGAGTTATGGATATTCCGCGTACCGCTCGTTGAGAGTAGCTAGATTGATTACGCATGGAACTATGACCTCGATATAATTAGAAATACTGGGTCTGTACCACAGTATATGATTACGTAACAGTTTATGCCGACGAAAAAGGTACGAAAGGCAGTTATCAGAAGTGGCAATTGCTTTGTAAATACAAAGAAATACTGGAAATAGGTTTAAATTATTTATTGGGATATCCAATTGTCCTATAGATTTAGAAATATGAAATAGCTTTGGAGTATTTATATGCTGCAATTGATGGAACTATTTTGCATGACGGTTTACATCCGTGTCGGTAGTTATGCAATACCTGTTGACCGGTTTACTATTGCAAAGGTGGCGCTACCTAGCGGCGGTGTAAGAATAAAAGTAGTTTCATCAACTAAAGTATAGTCGATTGTAGAAGCGGGTTGTACGGTGTGTTAACGGTGCGTAGTTTTACTCCCGACTAGATAACTTAGATTGAAAAAAGCGCGAAAACGGACTCGAGAACACCCTGTTTTTTATTTCACTAAATCAAAGACGATACTTTAAATAATATCATACAAAAATTTAAAAAACTTTGACCGTGCCGTTTTCTTGCTATGTGCGTATAAATGAAAGAATTTGTGAATTTGACGCCGTCACTACTCAGCGTGCGACACAGTAATTTAAGCGTTACGTACATCATATCCAATATTTCTTTCTATAAATTGCACATGATGAAGCAGCATTCAATTCCCTACACCAATATATGTTTCACTTTTCTATGACGAAAGTATTGACCACAAAAAATGACCGAAAACGTCGAAAATCCCGCAAGAAATACGTCCCGCTAGGTGGCGCTTTTTATCACTAGGAACGTGAAATTTCTCCCTAAAACCACCAAAAACAGAAGGCCAACACTTGATATTATATGTATGCAAAATATCATCAACATCCGAGTTACGGGCGATTTTTGTCGAAAAGGGTCTATTCCACCTTAAGCAATTACAAACTTGTTTCAAGTTATTCCATTTATACTTAGATGTCTGATGACAGCTTTTAGCGGGGCATCCGTGTCCTGTGGACATATTTTTAGTTAAATACTTTTTCCTGCTATATGTTGGTAAAATTCATAATAAGTCAAGACAGGTAAATTTAACACATGTGTCTAAATGTGCAAAATTCACCGGGAATAGGAACAGTGAATTATGGGGACCAGGCTAAACGCTGTGAGCATGTCTTGAATGGTGCCAAATTGTATTTCTAATTTAAAAAGGGGACATAATTTGAACATATACTTAGTACATCTAGAAACGCAACGGTTTTTTCCCCATTTTTTTCTTACTTGCATTATACATGTATATTTGAATTTTGTGTAGTAATATTGTATAATCTTGTAGAAACTTGGCCATCATCCAACTTTTATCGATCGTGTTACGTAAATCCCGTGCACCGATATAATCACAAAAAGCATGATTTCCACGTGCACCATTTACGCATGATAAATATTGGTATAAATTGAATCGAACTTTTTGTAAAGTTTGCTAATAAAAAGAAAATCACAAAAGAAATGGCATATGTTCAGGAATAAAAATGCCATGATTGTCCGAATATGAGCAAAATCAGGCCATCCGGATGCTTATGGCAGAGATGTTTAACAGGAGTTTGCACGACGGTTAAATTGTCTTACACCGAACATTTCTCATCTAGAGACACGCTACCAACACACTGGCATCATTTGCGACAGCCTAAGTTCAGGTCATGCATTTGTAACAAGCCTCCCACAGGATGAATAAGACAGCGTGAAACAGCTCCAGATCAGGCTCACAACTGCTGCCGACAGTGTTCAACAACTTGTTGCTCATCATGAATAAGTAATCAATCAATATTTGATCAATACTTTACATATTGACATAAAACAACGATTCCGAAAAAATAGCTAATTTATAAAAAAATCGTTATTTTTCGCCCGCACTATATTTATGTTCCGTTATTTTTCGGCCGCACTATACACCAAAACACTGCTCTGCACCTAAATGTAGCTCTATGTGATAAAATGTTACAGATGTATTGGAAATAGAATAAAACTGCATCAAGTAAAATTAATGAAGTTTGATTGTCCATCATCAGATTGAACAAATCGTCGCTGTTCTTCGAAATCCTCGTATATCAATTTTGGCTTCTTTTCAGGAGACGAAAATAACTGAATAACTTTTTACTAAAAGTGAATATTTATTTAATTCTTTGACACGAACATAGCGTTTGTAACTCCACTTTGAATGCACGTAAATGTACGTGTCGGCTGAGCAAAGGAAAATCCATACTTTAACTTTTAACTCTATTATACGAGCTTTTCGTTCTTATTTTTTGTCAAATTTGTTCCATTTGCCGTTATTCGACTTATTCGCGGCATTATTCAGTTTTTTCGCATTACGTAATTGCGTTTTCTAAATCCTCGTATAATTTAAATTAGCCATTTATAGATATTTATATTGTTCAACGTTAAAAGATTAAAGTGTTTCTACTTATCCGTTGTAATATACCATTACAGGTTAATTGTTTTGCATATTTGACGTAAGCGCAACCAAAAAACAACAAAACAATTTAATCGAGATTTTCGCAGACAAAAATGTGGCCCCATGAAAAAAATCAAGAATTTTCGCACAAGTACTAACTTTCTCGTTTGAGAGGCTATTTTTAGACTATCTTATCCGGCATTTTCGCAGAAGACTTGTTACTGAATGGGCTTACCGATGTGCGTATAATCGTTTTTGAGCCAAAACATGTATACGAGGTTTTCGAAGAACAGCGACGAAATATTGACAGTAGAACCCAGTGTTGCGTTTCTAGATGTACTCAGTATATATTTGATAGAGTTGCCTATTCATGTGGAGGTCATGGCGTCATGATGGTGATAAAGTATGCAAAGTATCAAAGATACATGTCTTAGAGGTTAAAATTGTGTACATAAACTGTAAACTTTTGTATTTCTAAGTACATTAGTCCAAATGGGGCATAACATTTAACAACATGCTTGATAGAGTGCAGATGTTGTGGTCAAGACGGTTGACAAGTATGCAAAGTATCACAGCAATATGAACATGCACTTAGATATAATAGGTTAATACCTTGAACGTAAACTTACAAATTTGCACGAAGTTGAAAAAAGGGACATATTTTCCAATAAATACTTCATAGAGTTATCTACTCCTACGTACGTGTTGGGGTCATCCCATTATTCTTCTAATAGTGAAGCTACATATTAAATTCGCACTGCAGTGTATCAATGAAAATTCAATGTTGGTCAGTATCCACTTTAAAAGATAAATCATGTTGATCTTTATCCTCAAATCATGTTGGTTTTTATCCATTATTCACACATGGGTTACTTTAAATAGTTATCACGTAGAAACGGCAAATGTAAATAACTTACTCTAAACTAAGTCTGATAGTGAAATGAATGAGCTGTATAAACAAAAGATCTTAACCCAAAATAAACAACAACATATATGTTTTATAGACTGTCAAATAAATCCAACACAGATTTTTCTAACTTTTTATCGTATTGTGTATCACATTCACAAACATACGGATAAATAGTTTTAGTTTCATGGAAGGAATGTACAAGTTTATCTTCATACAGCATCAGAAGGTGGTTAAACCCGTAGATTTTGAAGAATTGGCCGAAAATGCGATGAATATGTAAACATACATCCGCCATTTTTCAATCATGTTGGGAATATCCAATCATGTTGTTTTATCAGGGTAACAAGGGTGTGAGCGCAATGTTTGATTTATTTGCTAATAATCTAGTCCAATATCCTACCATACGGGACTTGATGACAACTTCGATGGGATAGCGTCCTAGTTCTGCATAAAGCATATATAGAGGCGTACTCTTTCGGGTCTTAGTTAATAAACGTAAATAATTAGTATGAACTTGTTCTATCCCATCCAAATTTTCGAATCCCCAGATTTCACATCCGTATGTTAAAATTGGTAGCACGGTATGATCGAATAATTTTAGTTGTAAGTCAAGTGGTAAATCCAAGTTGTTAATTCTAAGGCGCAATACGTGCATTGCTTTATTAGCTTGTGTTATTACATGTTTTCTGCAAGAGAGAAATGAGCCGGAAGCGGAAAAAATGACTCCAAGATATTTATTTTCCTTGATAGTTTCTATCGGTTGATTATCTATAGTAAAACGATATTTGTTGGGTTTATTTGTACCGAAGACAATGACTTTCGTTTTTGAGAAATTTATTTTTAGTTTCCATGTTTTACAATATTCATTAAACTGGTTTAATGTTGATTGGAAAGACAGAGGTGAATCGCCAACAATAATCGTGTCGTCTGCATAGAGGAGAAGTAATATTTTTAAAAAGTGCTGGATTTCGTCTATTTTAAAATCTATTATAAGGCCGTTATCATCACGTATGAGGTTATTTTCGAGATCATTAAGATATAGAGAAAACAAGACTGGAGAGAGGTTTTCGCCTTGTCGAACTCCTGTGAAACTGTTAAAGAAAGCGGACGTTTGACCATTTACAGCAACACATGATTTAATATTAGAATACATGTTTTTTATGATTCGTAAGATTTTCCCAGTTATTCCGTTGTTAGTCAGTTTAGTCCACAGACCTGCTCTCCAGACTGAGCCGAAGGCAGTGGAAAAGTCAATAAATGAACAAAACAGTTTCTTTTTTTCGGATCTCAATTTTTCTAATAAGAAATTTAGAGTAAAAATGTGGTCTGTCGTAGAGTAGCCGGTTCTAAATCCGGCTTGGTTTTCATTTAGGAGATTATTAACGGTGAGAAATTCATAAATTCTATTGTTTAATATGGATGTGAACACTTTACCCAAGCAACTGAGGATGGTTATTGGACGATAGTTTGCCGGGTCCATAATGGAGCCTTTGTTTTTATAAATAGGTTTAATAGTTCCAATTAGCCAGTGCTCGGGAAGGACTCCGGTTTCTAAAACGAGATTGAAGAGTGATGTATATAAGGGAACCATTATTGATTTTGTTGATTTTAAATGCTCGTTGCTGATGTTGTCGAAAACAGAAGACGCTTTGCCATTTTTAAGGTTCGTTATATTTTTGATAACTTCACTTTCTGAGATTATCCTGTTTAAAACATCATTATTTAATATAGTAACGTCGGGGTTATTGGCGGAGGTATTGTCGTCATTGCCTAGTTGGGCAGAGTTAGCTTCTTTAAAATATTTGTAAAAATCTGTCAGCGGTGGTGATTTATCGTTTTTCTGCGTTGATAAGCTATTTAAATAATTCCAATAATCCTTTGGTTTATTTGAGCATAAACGGCGTAATTTTGATTCCGTGCTAAATTTGTGTTTGGTGATAAACCCATTCATGGTTTGCTTGTATAGTTCAATTTTGAACCCTGAGCCATGACCTATCTGACTAGTCCATTTTGGCGGGTAGTCTCTCATTTATTACGTATGGAGCGCATTTTTAATTATATAATTCTTACAGATATCTGTGCTAAATCAGATTACTGTTTAGTGCAGTCGGCTACGTTCAGAATTTGTAACCCAGAAGTCGGTGGTTCGAATCCCGGATTCGCTCATTTTTTTAATTCATTGTTTTATATTATTTAACGAGATTATAAGTTTATGTTATCCGCAGAAAATAAAGACGTTATTATAAGTTAAAGATTTTGTTTATATTTTTTAATTTATCCATTTAAATGCGTCGATTCAATATATCGTCGCTGTTCTTCGAAAACCTCGTATACATGTTTTGGCTCAAAAACGATTATACGCACATCGGTAAGCCCATTCAGTAACAAGTCTTCTGCGAAAATGCCGGATAAGATAGTCTAAAAATAGCCTCTCAAACGAGAAAGTTAGTACTTGTGCGAAAATTCTTGATTTTTTTCATGGGGCCACATTTTTGTCTGCGAAAATCTCGATTAAATTGTTTTGTTGTTTTTTGGTTGCGCTTACGTCAAATATGCAAAACAATTAACCTGTAATGGTATATTACAACGGATAAGTAGAAACACTTTAATCTTTTAACGTTGAACAATATAAATATCTATAAATGGCTAATTTAAATTATACGAGGATTTAGAAAACGCAATTACGTAATGCGAAAAAACTGAATAATGCCGCGAATAAGTCGAATAACGGCAAATGGAACAAATTTGACAAAAAATAAGAACGAAAAGCTCGTATAATAGAGTTAAAAGTTAAAGTATGGATTTTCCTTTGCTCAGCCGACACGTACATTTACGTGCATTCAAAGTGGAGTTACAAACGCTATGTTCGTGTCAAAGAATTAAATAAATATTCACTTTTAGTAAAAAGTTATTCAGTTATTTTCGTCTCCTGAAAAGAAGCCAAAATTGATATACGAGGATTTCGAAGAACAGCGACGATATTTATCATTTTCACTCATTTCGATCGTTGGTGTATTTCGAGCTTACTGACATCCTACATTCGGGTGATAAGCCTTCATAACGTTCTAAAGTATACATGTTACAGATATGGTGTGTCACATATTCTAGTATTACACGGATTTTACAAGTTGTGTGCATTTAAAAAAATATAATAAAAATGAAAAACTATTTTGGTGGGATTCGAACTCGCCCTGGTCGGACAAAATGTATTTTACAATGTATCAAGCGCTTTACCGTCACGACTATCCAGACACATAAAATATTTGGCCTTAATTGTATTACTTATCGTACTGGTCAAAACTATACCAACCTATATCGATTAGTCGTTAAACCTTAAAAGTGCAGTCACGGCTCAATGCTCGAAATCGAACTATAATGTGTAGTAGCTAGTTGTAGGCGGGACTTGTTTACATTGGTTTTATTCGTATTGTAAGCTTTGCGTGTGGTGTGATATTTATTTCTTGCTTTTCTACACTGAGGCCCGAACCAGGGTTTATTATTTATGTTAAGTGTGTTATTCGTGTTATTATGTTTATGTTTATTACTTGGGGGCGGGAATGTTTTTTGAGCCGACTCCGAGAATATCTCAGATATTTTGCTGGTTACACAGTTTATATGTGACTCGATGTCGTTTTCGGGTGTAATATTTAATAAATCTTTTATTTCTTGCAGCAAATTAGGGTTAAGGTTTTCTGTAAATTCTGATTTTAGTTCCTCATTCCATTTTGGATTACTTGTTTTTTTGTCCGGTTGTGATGTTGATTGACGGTTAGTAAGGAGCGTTTTAGGAATGGTTAATTCAAGATCTAGGAGACAGTGTCCGTCTGAAAATAACGAGTCAAGGTCTATTATACCGAAATTGGTAATGTACGGGAAGCAACTAAGTGTGGAAATTGAGTAGTCAATAACAGACGTGTCTCTAAATGTAAACTGACCTTTTAAATTGTCATTTCCCAACCGTCCGTTCAAAATGAATAAGTTATGGTTTCTACATATATTTAATAGTTTTCGTCCAGTGTTGTTTATTTTTTTGCATTTTGAAACTCTGTCTCGAGTGATATTTAATTCTGTTAGTTTGTTAATCGTATTTAGTGATTCTATTGTATTCTCGTCCAGTTCGAGTGCATTAGTTAAACACTCATCGAACTCAGCATAGTCTGTGTCATTAGACGTATGGCCATTTGTGTCGCCATTGAGGAGCATAAAGTCAAATGAGCTACTATTAAGTGCAATTTGTGACTGAAGCATGAAAAATTCGTCTTCGTTGTAGAAACGTGAGTTATCAGGCGGAATGTATATTACACCAATAAGTAAATTTGTACTGACAATGGGTAACACTGACTTAATACTAAACCAGAATACATATTTACAATTTGATTCCATTATACTTATTTTGTCTACTAGAGAGATGTGAATAAAGAAACCAATCCCCCCTGATTTTCGTTCGTATTTTTCTAACCTAGGTTTGGAGAAAAAAGTGTAATTTGGGATATTAATTATATCATAAGAGTCAATTTTGGTTTCAGTTACACAAAATATTGAATACTTTTCAACAAGAGATACAAAATCTGGATACAAAAGTCTACGTTTCAATCCACACACGTTCAAGGTTCCAATGTTTATGATTCGTACATCCGTACACGTACCTGGACTATTATTTATACATGAATTGTTAGTGACGTCTGGGTCAAGAGTGTTTTCTGGTTGTTGGTTGGGAATGTTATTAAATCCGTTATTGGTGTCTATAGTAATATTCGATCCATCGTTAAGATATTGTAGATGAGAACAGTACTTTTGTTTGGAAGAACACGGTAAGTTTATACATTTTTCGCAAAAAAACACAGTCCCCGGAATTTCCTATATCCCTTGGCCTGAATCACTGTCTATGTTTGGATGAGCATTATGTGGGTTTCTTATTGGGCCATGCACTTTCAACAAGTATCCTGGTTTGGCGGATTGACTTTTAGTTGGTTTATGTCTAGATGTTCCTGGTGAAGTTCCTTTGGAATTTGTCAAGCTGACGTCATCATCCTCCGAGCAGAGATCTTCTTCCATTGTTGCTGGTATGTGCTGCGGGGATGTTACCGAAGCTTCCGCTGAAAGCTTGAACTTTTCATGAATACGTGATTTAACGTCCGAATTGCGGGAGCCTCTGAGGACATTAAACCATTCTGGGAAATAGTCCTGTACAATGTCGCCCTTTATCTGGAGGGCCGCTGGATATAGCAGCTTGACGTTTTTCGAGCCATATTTGGTTTTGGCCTGCTTGTATTCCGGCCATAGGTCCTGCCGAGCCTCACGTATCTCCCGTGGATAGTCACGTGACACACTATAAGGGATATCCACAAACATCCATGCATTTTCAATTATAGAGTTAGTGGTGGCTGGATTGCCGAATGATACTAGAATAGGGCGTTTGTGCTGTTGATCCTGATTACGGTTACGTTTCCCTATTCTATAGGCATGTTGTATAAAAAACGAGTCCCTGTTCAATTTAAGCTGGTTCACAAGCATGTCCGCGATAATCAGCACAATTTTCACCCCTATCGTCCTCGCAATGACCAAAGAAGATTAAGTTTGCCCGTAACATACGGGCCTCCATGTCAATACTTTTGTATTCTAATAATTTCAGTCTCGCGTCGGTTACCTCATGGTTGGCTGCCGACAAATACATATGTTTGGTCATGCAGTCTATCTTATAATTCAATGGTACAATTTGTACCATTACATCGAATATGCTATTCATTTTTTCATCCATAGTCAAATTTGAAAACTGTTCCTTTGACGGCGCAGAAGACATTGTTGGTGGGTGGGGTGCCTCGTGCGATGACGTGGCGATAGATGACCGACGTTGCCGTTTGCGATTTTGTACGATGAATTCTGGATCTAGGGCGGCAAATTTACCTTCGTAATACATTATACCTTCATCAAATGTCCAAAATAAGTCCAAAAGATAGTATGCACTTATTTGTAAATATAAAAACCACAATTTTAGAGACGACCATTGAATTTTGTGTCCGCCATAATCGATACCGGAACCGGAAAACCTCCAGTGATACTTATTAATGCAAGTATGATTAAAAGGCAGTGCAAGGCATGAATGTACATTATCGATTCCAGATCGATCCTTCATGCAGATAAAATAACAGACACTTGGGGTCTGGACCCTGCCCCTCCCCCAGTTACGCACTTGAATATAGTTTTATCATCAACATTGTATACCCAGACCCATACACTAATCACACAAACATTATTAAACGTATACGGGACAAACAAACAATATTCCCAGGCGCGTAGCTGCAGGGGGCTTGGTCCAGACCTCAAGTGTCTGTGGATAAAATAGTTGTTTTGTGGTACCAGGGTACTGTTTTATCAAAGCACTTACGAAAATATTAAAGTTTCACCCAAATTTAAATTCTGTATACATGTAATTCTTTAACAACTGCAAATTGGGAATGGATATGGTTTGTAGGAGTTCCTTGGCTGAATTAGGATTAGTATTGCAACTCCATTTACCACACTTTATAATTGTACCCACGAAGTTTTATCAAAAAATAACGTGCGTGTTTTAACTAATTATAAAGAATTTTAATTTGATCGTAAGTTTACTGTTTCCGTAAGTGCTTTGATAAAACAGTACCAAGAACCTCAGTCCTGTTCTATAAAGCCGACATATACACCAAATTGAGTTTAATGTAGGCCTATTCGATATTGCTGCACTGGTAATTGTACAGAATGTTATAATATAAAACGCTTGTAAAAATGTAACTTTACGATTAATGTACACATGTAGGCCTACCTCAAAATTTCAAAAGTCACATAGATCCATTCTCGTTCATCAGAGTATTCTTCGTCCGAAACGTAGTCTGGGAACTTGACTAACCACTGATGTATGAGGATGCATAGATCCAGAGACTTTGGATATCAGAAATAGACAAACTGCCTCTGTAACCCACCAAATATTACCCGTGTGACTTAAAAAACTCAAAATTAACTGTTTTTTTGTACCAAAGAAAACTTTCACAGTTATAGTCCTACATGTGTACGTACATAAGCACAAAAATGTTCTAAACAGGATGTATTTTTAGATCTTTGCTTTTTACCTATATCTCTCAGGATATTTCAAAATGTGTCAATATTTTATACTGAAGTTGTAGAAGAATATATATGAGCCATGCAGTCTCCAGGAAAACCTGCTATAATGACATTGTGTAATTACAATATGTAACAAGATTTTGATAAAGCTCTAAAATAAGGAAAATTACATATCTATTGATTCTATTTTAAGTAATTGACTCATATAGTACTATACCTTAGCTTTAAATTTTCCTATGAATTATGTCGAAAACACATACGTCGTTGCTATGGTGACCAATTTCAGAAAAGTACTCCGATTGAGAAAAACGAGGATTTAGTTGTTTGAAATTTAAGTAGCCTTTCTCTGAATGCAAACAATTTCGATTTCGATTTATATTTTGAAAAGTGAAACATAATTATAGAATTTGGTACTATTTTGAACAGTTTATGTCAAGAATTGATCAAGTGGTGTAATAATGAAAAACTTATTTCGGTTACGTCGAATAACGTTTGAATGACGTTTGCGACGTCACACAAAAAGCTCCGAATAGGCACTCTACAAAAAACAGCTTTAACTTCCTTAAAACTCAAGATATTTACATAATTTATTTTGCAATTTGCTTATTTAACATTATCCTGTAATACTATGGAAAATCTTAAAGTCAATATTTTTGTCAAAATAGCAGGTTTTCCTGGAGACTGGCTCATATGTATGCTTTCTATAAATAAGTACTTTAAGTCGGTTTGACCAGTAGTTACTGAGTTTTAGTTGTTACAAGTTGGCACACGCGTACGTGCTATTTCAGTTCATAGTTTAGTTGCCAATCTCTGATTTCTATAACCTATTCATCGTTGTTATCAGTGTCGCGAGGATTACCTTGACGGTATGGTGAATATTTTTAAAATCACATTTACTTGTATGTTTGTGATTTAGTTTTTTGGAACGCTGGTAATGTATTTAAGTTTATTCTGCTTTAACGCCATTTCTATTTAATTAATATCCAGGAGTTGTTTTAGTTATATTCGGAAGTTGATTCACCTAACCAGTTTTCCAGGACTAATGTCTTACTACAGAGTGTAGTACGAGCTTATATATATTATTCGTTTCCCCCAGTAACTCCTCCACATGCGGACGAAAATCGACATTGATGTCATATTTATTTAAAATGGTATAACCTAGAAAATTTGTAAAAAAATGTTGTGTGCATTACATTGTATCTCGAACAATTCACGTTAATCGTATTATAATTGGAATGACTTGCAGTTTACAATATGTGCATTATCGTGTGGTTGTAATGATTATTCAATATACATGTGATTCTGTAGGTTTAGTGATTACCACTTTCGACACTGTACAGCAGAAATAGCCTTATACTTCTGACGCCATTGTGATAATTTCCTCTGATATTTCCTTATTTGGTGAAAATTAGCTCCGAAAAGTACTACTATGGGCGGACCATGCAGAAAAACGTGCATTTCCCTTTATGACATATAAAATATACATTTCATCGGACTCTGTTCCGACTTAAACTTTTACCTGAAATGTTCTTAACCTATGTGGGAACTCGTCAGTGAACATGTACTAACAAGCATGCACTTAAGGAAAATAACATCGCAATGTGTACGGGATCTAGCCATTATAAAAATTTCATATTTCATTGTACGGGGTCTAGTTTTCTGCTGTACCGGGGGTAGCAGTCATGTACGGGTGTTACCTTATTTTTTACTACAAAGTACCTATGTTATATCCAAATAATAATATATAAAGGGTACACTCAGATCATTCGAAACTATGTGCCTATGGTTGTATACAGGCATAATACTTGTTACTACTTTCATATTTAGTCGATTTTATCACACACGTTTTGGTTCATTCATTTAAAAAAAGAATTTTCATTGGCCTTTTCACTATAAATCGTTGGAATTTCTGCAGTATTGGTCAATATTGGGGTAGACAAAAATCGACCTAGGGCTGTTTTTGTACAGTTATATCAGTCGTTTAGATTTTATAAATATTTTTTATTCATGCAGATTAACACCAACGGACAATTGGTTGACATTTGTTGATGATTGGACCAACTTTGTTTCAACCAATAGGTGTAGTTTAATTAATTTGATGCATTGTAATTGTCTATCGCGTAACTCAGGTAAATTTCATGTGGCTGTAATTTATTCACTAAACACGGATTCATAACCGTGTGATAAAACTTCAGCTGAAACTATCTCTCTATGACGGATTATTAAACGGCAAAGGTAGAAAACACTGTATTTGTCAAAAGAACTTCCAGTTTTTTCGAAGTTATGAACAAAGTTCATTCTGTCCTTTCTAGGCTAGAAACCGTACCATTTCTGCATACTACACTTGGAGAGGGTCTAATTGTGTGTATATCCAGCTATACAAGTACATTCAACATGTATGGTTAGTACATTTTGGTTAATCATGTACGGTTTGGGAAATGCTAACTATTGTACATTTGTAGTTTGTCTAGTTACAATGAAGTCACATCTGGTTGTTGTAATGGTATATATTCATTTTCATATTACTAGTAGTTAAGTTACCAATATTCGAGGGCTGCTTTCAGCCGTTCAGCCACCCTTTCACATTTTAACTTCACCTGGTCATTAAGCTGCCTATGGAAACATGTGTTCGAGTCTCCTTGGGGAGACTATTTCTCTCCTGGTGGGTGTGCAGCCAACACCGATCTGCGGATTAACAAAGCATCTTATTGTGCAACTAAATAAGTTTAGTTAAAACGTTGTGTTGCTAGTATATCTCGAATGATATATATATTTTTAAGAAAACGTATGCATAAGTAATGCTTCGTACGAATATGCTGCATCATAATACATACTTATACTATTGAAAGCTAACGAGACACGATAGTTTATCTCATGTCCATTTGTTAAGCTCATAACCCGATCGAGGCTCATAAGTATTGTTCCGTGACAATTCACCTGAATAACTTATTTGTATCGCATGGAAGCTGGTTTGGTCAATTGCCCGCTAAGTTATAGTTAGAACATATTAAGTAAATTTTAATGATTAAAAAGGGCGGAGCGAGCGAAGCGAAGCGAGGCTTTTTTAGTCATTAACATTTACTTAATATGTTCTAACTAACTTAAAATATAACATTCTGCATTCTGATTGGCCGATAAAAATTAGCGCCAACGCAAGACGTCAAGTCTGTTAAGAGAAAATTTTAATGATTAAATTTTCATTTAACCGCGAAAATGCGGCGTTTTCATTGGCTCATAATGTAGGTTATATTCTAATTATAATTAAAGTAGACATGTCAAGAATCCCAAACCTAATAAAATGCCCCATTCAATGTATTTAGTATAGTATTTACCCATTGTCTTTGTCAGGTCAAAATGTTATGATTGCAACAGCAGTAGGGGCTACTGCAATAGTGGCGACACCGTTAGTGCTATCAGCTGTTGGATTTGGAGCTGGTGGTGTTGTGGCCGGATCCATTGCTGCAGCTATACAAGTACGTTCTACAAGCCTATTTATCAATACAACCACACTGTGTATGTATCAACTACCAACAGTCTTAATTGTAACCAATAATGAAAAGACTCGGGTTCACGGATAGTTTGTATGATTCTCCAGGACTCAAGTCTGTATCTTTTGTTCACTTTCATCAAGGACCCGGCTTGTATCTTTTGTTCACTTACATCAAGGACCCGGCTTGTATCTTTTATTTACTTACATCAAGGACCCGGCTTGTATCTTTTGTTCACTTACATCAATGACTCCGTTTGTATCTTTTGTTCATTTACATCAAGGAATCCGTTTGTATCTTTTGTTCACTTACGTCAAGGACTCAGTTTGTATCTTTTGTTCACTTACGTCAAGGATTCAGTTTGTATATTCATTGTTCACATACGTCAAGGATTCTTTTAGTATTTATGTACACATACTTTATGGACTTAGTTGGAATCTTCTTTGAACTCTTAACTTCAATGATTCATTTGGTATCTTCACTGTTCACTAATGTCAAGGAAGCTCGGCTTGTATCATTTGTCAACTTATGCCGAATTCTCGGTTTTCATTTAAATTTCGTTCATTTAACGTACGATTCTCTTGTCCGCACTGAATGCAATTTGTCACTATGTACATGTTATTCAGTATAATATATCAATGCAATATATTTATCTACTGTTCACAGGGACCAGCAACTGTTGCAGGTAGCACTTTTGCACTGTCACAGAGTGCTGGTGTACTTGGAGTAGCAGTATCAACTAAAGTTGGTGTTGCCACAGCCACTGGTGGGAGTACTTACATTGTCTCAAAACTTTGGGAAAGAAAGTAGATAAACACACGACTAGCGAGGACTACACAATTGTATACATGAACTTAATATTCACTTTGGAAAGTTTCAATATGTTCCATAAATTTAAACTTCAATGCCGAAAACAATAATTTATTGACCAAAGCAACTTTCAAGTTCTTTTCAGTTCTTTTATGTGCCTTTCATGCTAAAATGCTTCTGTTCAGTGCTGCCTTTCTGTCTGATCTGGTATGTAAGTGAATAAAATAGAATTACGTTATCTTGAGTTGTGTGCTCTTCGTTAGTTTAGAATTCTTACAACTTCTTATTGTAACACATTTTTACAGCTTAATTTTGTAACACAATAAAAACTTCACTTTATAATACATTGTAACCGATATTCAAAAGTAAAGTTAACTTAAGATTAAGACAGCATGTATTGTCTAGTTTTGAAAACGTCTGTAATGAGGTTTTACTTTATGTATCAATAAAACCATTTTCGTCAAGATTACACACCTAATGATGTATATTGACGCTATTGTATAGCGTAGCAATACCACGTGACTCCGACATCAATATTAGGGCATCAAATCCAAGATTTGTTTTTAGATTTGCTCCGCTTTGATAACGAAAATAGCCGTTAGGAATATTTTATTTCTTCATCGATTTCTATAAAACATATACGCCAGTCTAAGGAAACCAAATATGCTTACCAGCATCCTGTGAAACATTCGAAGTGGTTAGTAAGCGAGTGGTCGTCTTTTTTCCAAGGTTTCCCAGGGTGCTGCAAGAACGGACCACTTGCTGATAGAGATCCTATATTTCATGGAAAGCTTATAGTTTCCCTTAGACTGGCGTATGTTTCAAAGAAATGGGTATAGAAATAACAATTTTACGGATATTTTCGTTCTCCAATGTAGAAAAATTTCGTTTTGGATTTGATGCATTTTGTGATGTCAAAGTCACGTGGTATTGCTAAAGTATTGAGAAACGTCTATTGTAATGTGATCATTCCCGTTACGTTATTATAGTACATAGGTACGCCTATACATGCATATATATGTATAATATATTCATGAACATTGAATACTATTTACAAATGTGGCAGAAATGCAGTTCTCCTATCTACAATCGTGCTGTTTCCAATGGTTGATTCGTACACAGGGGCGTAACTAGGCGTACTCCTGTACGCCCGTGCGTACAATTCGAATCTGGACAGTATAAATTAAAAAAAATGAAAACTCGAATTCACTTATAAAAATCAGAGTCTAAGGGGGGTGAGGGGCATGCAGATAAAATGTGTGTACAAACAATTCACTTTATAATATCCATTATAAAGATCCATCATTTCTCAGGTTTATTTATAATAATAGCTCTATTCTTTTAATTGGGTGAAATTTATAAACTTTGCTTTTTGTAAAGCTCGCTTCGCTCGCAAGTTTACTTTTTCAATAAATATCTTCAAGCTTGTCTGTGACACGCTGTTCAGATAAACAATGCATTTTTTCTAGCTCGCTTCGCTCGCTAAATTACTATCATATTACAGTTTTCAAGTAGAATACAAGTGTGTCTGGTGTGCTGCAAGGGATATGAATGCATCTTCGTCTAGCTGGTATGCTGTTCAATCAACAATGCATTTTTAGTGGATGAAAATTATAAAAGGCTTTGCATTTTTTCAAGAACACTTCGCTCGCTTCAGTCAATATCTTCAAATTTAGAACGAGTATGTGACCTGCTGTTCAGATAAGCAATGCTTGTATGATATTTGGCTTGCAAAATAACTTTTTTCAGTAAATGTCTACAGAATTAGATAACACTTCTTGAAGAACGAGTCTGTGACACGCTGTTCAGATAAACAATTTGCATTTTTTCTAACTCGCTTCGCTCGCTCACGGATATATTTCCGTGGCTCGCTCAATAACTTGATTATGGACCATTTTCAACTAGAGTACAAGTTTGTCTGGTACACTGATATGATGAAGAATGCGTTTTTCTTCTACTTGACCGGCTGTTTAGATCAACAAAGCCATTTTTCTATTTTGCTTCGCTCGCTCATTAATGTTAACAGTAAATAGTTAAAAAGAGTTTGTGTGGTATGCATCAGTCAGATGCAGTGCAATTTTCTTCTCGCTGTTTGTTTTTACAGTGAAAACTTATATAAAGTAGAGAAAGGGTTTGTGTGGTCAGATATTCGCTTCTTGGAATAACATCAAATATAGAACGAGTTTGTGTTTCATGCAGGTCAGAAAACTTAATGCATTTTTGTTCTAGCACGCTTCGCTCGTCCAATGAATGTTCTGTGCATTGAGACACAACCTCCGTCAAAGATAAACAGCTCTACACACCCTCCTTATCCTAACATCCCCCGTCACCTCTTCACGACCTGATTCCGCACCACCTTTTGAAAAATCGTAGTTAGGCCTATATTACATGTAGGCCTACGTGTAAAAAATAAAACGAAAAAAAAACATGTATATAAGTTAGTTTTTAGTTATTTTCTGTCTTAAAGCATGGCGTAAAAATATAGTCCTTACACTCTCAAATGCCAGGAAATCGTTTCCCTGCAAAAAAAATTTTATGGGGGGGCATGCCCCCAGACCCCCCTAGCATTAGGAGTACAATCAAATATGCTCCAGTTACGCCCCTGGTACATATGAGTGATTGACTCATACTGACGTCAAAAGTCAGTCCCTGTAGTAGTTTGGACGGATCATTCTAAAGCTAGTGTAAATCCAAACCTGAGTAAAGTTTACAAAACATTTAACTACACTTTACAATCAACAGCGATAAGTACAGTCCGTTTCACTTGTCACTTCTATGGTTGACATGTACGTTAGTGACGTTATGTTAAGCAAAATGGCGTCCAAATGCGAAAACCAGAGACGTTCAAATAATGTTTCTGTCGTTCCGTGCTTGAAATAAACTCTAGATGATGTAATATTCATTGTTTCGGGTACATACACGATATATAAAAATAGCAGATAATTAGTCGTCACAATAAATCACAGTGTATAAACGAGTCAACTTCCGGTATAGCAAGAAGTCGTACACATTGAATTGTATAGTCTCCAGATTCATCATACAGTGACCGAAAGTTACACATGTTCTTTTGCTCGCAATGAGTCATTCAGGTTTATTTATATAGCGTCGCGGGAAATGATACAGTGGTTAGGTTTATACGCTGGGTAAATTATAGCAATCTTTTGGTTAGGATGGGGCATTCGTAATACATACAAAATAAGTAAATTATCGCTATAGTTTAGATAGGCCCATCAGATTTTAATATCGTGGGCAATCGTAATGTATTGTTCATACAAAATAGTACATGCTGATCAGAATGTTGGTCTACAGGGTGTTTACTTAAGATTAAAGTGCTAATATATCATAAAAAAGTAAAATTTATTAGCTACACGCTGGTACCATTGAGTGGTATTAAAAAAAAACGAAAAGTGATGTGACATGCGTTTCATTTGTTGACGTTCACCTGTCATTAAATAGGTACACAATGAAAATAAGGTTGGATTTGAACGGGAGAGTAGAGTATGTGCTGACTGCCTATGTACATATGTCTAAATCGGGGGTCAGTTTTTGCAGAAATTCTTTCAACGTATACTTTGTGTTAAAGCCTCATTAAGCCCTAAATGGCTATTTTCAAGAAGCAATAACATGGTATAGTCCAGAGAATTTGACACGACTCTCGACCTTCTATTAGCATAATTTCACAGCTGATTTAATTTCTATATTTATAACACCGGTTGTATGTTTTCATAAGCGGGAAGTATCACGAAGACGCTCGAGGTGTAATATCAACACAAATCTAAAGGACCGATGTTGCACGATTTGCTCGCGGACATTTATATATTCAACGCAAGAACCTTAATAATATATTTATGCATAAAGGTCAGGATCATGTCAAATTCTCTGTGCTATAACATGTCTGCAGAATGATTCATTTTGAGCACTTTAGTCCCAAAGGTGGAAAACACCATGACATAGAGGAAAACGAACTACAGCCTCCAGTTGGTTTGTATATAAAACTAACGAAATGTAAACAAAAAATGCACAGTTTATAGTCTAAGGGAAGCAACTCTTTAAAAATTAGTATTTAGTCATCTTAACATTTTACTGAATGTAATTTTTGCATGCTGTTTCAACAGATATAATTAATATTCTGTCGTCTATTATTGGTCATTTGTGAAGAACATCCTAATTTCTTGTGTTGAGTCTATTTAATTACTGGATGATTTGAAAAGATAATGAGATAATGGGGTTTTAAGATTAATATTGTTCCCCTTTTTATTTATGATTTGACTGGTTTTACTTGCGTTCTTGCAAACAAATGCTGACATAGCTATATCACAATCTACAAATTGTAGAATGCCCTCTGGTGCAAAGAATCCACAAAAGTATTTCTTAAATGGTGCATACATATTTATAGAACATGTATATGGCAAAGGAAAACTGGTGCTCGAAAGCGCTTCGTAGCGCTTTCAAGGGACGGTTATTGATGCCTTCTTTGTTATATTGAGCGGGAGGTGATCCCAACAATTAAAGCGCTACGTAGAACATTAAGTTAGACAAATTGTGGTTGCTTTGGCAACAGAAACATTGGAAATTGCTTCAAACCGGTAGGGGACTTCTGTATTGCTTGCAATTCTTTATGACTTGTTTTAATTTTAATTGCGGAATTAATTTATCGTGCGACCAATTACTTCTTTCAAATTAGGACTGTTATTGATATCACGACATGGGATTTTGACATGTAGTAACACAGAAACCAATTATATATGAGCCAGTCTCCAGGAAAACCTGCTATAATGACATTAAGTAATTACTGCATGTAACACGGTTTTAAAAAAGCTTTCAAATAAAAAAAATGACATATTTATGGATTAAATTTTAAGTCATTTATCCATATATTACTATATCTTAGCTTTAAAATTTCTTACGAATTATGTCGAAATCATTTACTTTGTTGCTATGGTGACCAATTTCAGAAAAGTACTCTGATTGAGAAAAACGAGGAGTTAGTTGTTTTAAATAAAAGGGAGTTAAATTGTTACCACAACGTCTTAATTTGTCAGTAGGGCATGTGAACTTCTCAGTGCAACATTATTATATGTCAATTCACACTGTAAAACTGTATCTTGTAAACATAACTATTTGCCATGTTAAATTGTTAAAATAGCTTCTTCTCATGTTCATTCGGCTTGTGAACTTCTCAACAGAACTTGTACTACTGTTAAACGACAGTGATAAATTGTTAAAAATCATTTGAAGCTGTCTATAAGCCATGTTAAATTGTCAAAATAGCTTCTTATCATGTCCTATAACCATGTGAACTTCTCAACAGAACGTGTTATATTGTTAAACAACAGTGGTTAATTGTTAAAGTATTATTTGAAGATGTCTATACGACATGTTAAATTGTCAAAATAGCTTCTCATCATGTCCAATAACCACGGGAACTTCTCAACAGAACGTGTGTCATTGTTAAACAACAGTGGAAAAATGTTAAAACATCATTTGAAGATGTCTATAAGCCATGTTAATTGTTAAAATTTCATATAGACATCTTCAAATGATATTTTAACAATTTACCACTGTTGTATGACAGTATAACACGTTCTGTTGAGAAGTTCAAATGGTTTTTGGACATTATAAGAAGCTATTTTAACAATTAAAAATGGCATATAAACATGTTAATGTAACATTTTGACAGTTTAATAGTGTGACTTGACATATTAATATGTTGCAATAAGAAGTTCACACGCCCTACCGACAATTTAAGACGTTGTTTAACAATTTAACATGGATCATAAAAATCTTCAAATAATAATTTAACAATTTACCACTGTCGTTAAACCATATTACACGTTCTTTTAAGAAGTTCAAATATTAGATATGATAAACAGCTATTTTAATAATTTAACATGGCATATAGACATGTTCACATGATACTTGGATAGTTTAACATTATGACTTGACATATAGTACTGTTGCACTAAAGTTCACATGCCCTACCGACAATTTAAGACGTTGTTGTAACAATTTAACATGTCGTATAGACATGTTCAAATTATATTTAAAGCATTTACCACTGCTGTTTAACAGTATAACACGATGTGTTGAGAGGTTCGCATGCTCATTCGACATTGTAAGACGTTGTTTTAACAATTCAACATCGCATATAAACATATTCAAATGATAGTTTGACAATTCATCATTGTAGTTAAAGTCTAACATGAAAATACGTATCTTTGAGAAGTTAACATGTTCTTCTAACATTATCAAACGTTTTTTTAACAATTTAATATGTAACGTAGACATATACAAATAATGATTTGACAATTTATCAATGTGGTTAAAGTCTAACATGATAATACGAAGCTTTGAGAAGTTAACACGTTCTTCTAAAATTATCCAACGTTTATTCAACAATTTAACATGTAAGTTAGACATATACAAATAATGATTTGACAATTTATCGATGTGGATAACAGTTTAACACGATGGCTTGAGATATTATTGTATTCTTTTAACAATTTTAGACGTTGTTTTAACAATACAACAAGGCAAGTTGACATATTCAGATGATAGTTTGACAAGTTAACAATGTGGTTTGGCATATCAACACATTGTACTAAGAAGTTCATATGTCCTACCGCCAAGTCAACATGACAAGCGTCAACAAAAGACAGCTATGGCGTTCCATAATAGGTTATTACGCATGTGGTCCAAAGAATTTTCATAGGCTTTGTCCCAATATATCTTTTGAAGTTTTTACAGTATTTAATAGTCTGGTTCCCGATCTTTACAATCTACGCAGTAATCTAATGAAATGTAAGACTGGGGAACGGGAACCAGACTAAGTATTTGGTTGCACAAAATCGATTTAGGGCTATTCTTGTACAGGTATGTCAGTCATTTTGATTTTATAAATATTTTCATTCATGTAGAACACCACCAACGGAAAATTTATTAATATTACATTTTGTTGATATTTGGACGAACTTTGTTTCAACCAAAATACATGTTTATGCAGGGCGAAGCGGGCCCGCGGGTCCAATCCGAAAGCTGGGTTCACACTATGAACGTTTGTACCAGCGTTGATCAGCGTTTCAAAAGTCCGAAAAATGAGCCCAAACGTCGGTAAAATTACGCTATTTCACACTGCGAACGTTAAGTATCTACCGCACGCTAACGTTTTGGGAACGTTTCTCAGCGCTCAACTGCGTTTGCCAGCGGTTACAAGCGCTTACCAACGTTTGCCTGCGTTGAAGCTTTTTTTCATCGGCGTAGGTGAACTTTTGCCAACGTAGGTTAGCGTATGTGTAGTGGTCTCTAACTTAGTCCGACTTAGACGAACGAGGTGCCAAAACCCAGAATCCGTTGAACAAAGTTTACCTAAGTTACTGAAACGTTATTGAAAGTTCGTCTGCGCTAACCACTTGCGTTGCTACCCGTTGGCCTGCGTTTTTCAATCGTTCCTTTGCGCTGGGGAATGTTGGCTTACGCCAGCCCTTGCGTTACTATCGCGTTCATTGCGCTGAATACCCGTTTGCCTCCTCTCGATAAACGTTCGACTAAATTCATTATCACCACCAGCGTTTCAGCAGACGTTTACCAACGGAGTTTAACTTAAGCAAACTTTGATCAACTTTATTCAGCGTTCAGGAACGTTTATAAACGGAGCACAACTTACATCAACGTTTATTTCCTAACGTCGGCAAAGTTTTCGCATGTTAAATTTTTTTCAACGAATACAACGTTTTTCAGCGTTTACCAACGATCGTCAACTTTACAAAACGTTTAGTAACTTTTACTAGCGGAGCTGAACGTTTGCCCAAACGTCGGTAAACGTCGGTCCAAACGCTAGCGTGTGAACCCAGCTTTATATATGAACTTATTTTGATGATTATGTATGCTTACAGTGCACAGTTACTGTTTACCGCATAGACTGTAATTTATGCACTGAACACGGATCCATAACCATGTGATAAAACTTCAGCTGAAAATATCTCTCTATATCGCATTATTATATGGCAAAGGTAGAAAACATTGTATTTGTCAAAAGAAATTCCAGTTTTTGTCTATATATTAAAGTTATATACAAACTTTATTCTGTCCTTTCTAGATTAAAAACTGCACTATTTCTGAATACGACATTTGGAGACGTGTGTTTACCCAGCTCATCAAGTACATTAAACATGATCGGTTCGTATATTCTGATTATGTATAGTTGGGTAGTATGCTATGTGAATGGTACAATATTATATACAGTACAACGTCTGTAGAGAAACACCCTTTTAGAGTTGCAAATATTGGCATTTGTATAGAGATGTTGCTGTACAGAGATTAAATTGATAGAATTTGAAATGTAATGTGATAGAAAGATTGTTGCTCTACTGTATTTACTTTTATGTGTTAAATCCGTACACCAGTGGGTTGGTATTCACCAAGAATTTTATTGTAATTTCAGTTAAAAAATGGTGACGCTAGCATTTCCCACATATTGAAGAGTAACCCAAGTTTATCTAATGTTTGTAGTAGTTATAAATTGACATACTAATTTAAAACGATGCAAAATAATAATATTGATTTTCTAGCTTAACATTTTATTCAACTGAATATAACAATCCCCCAACTCTAAACTGATTTGTATAGCAGGGAAGCTGGTCGAGTCAAATGCCCGCTATTTTGATTAAAGTAGGCATGACGTTAAAGGTGCTGTCTCACGTTTATTGAGTACTATTTATAGACAAATTATCGGTATTCCAATGGGAACTAATTGTGCACCTCATAAAGAGATATACCAGCACACTTGTACTATCTATAACAAACTCATGTTACAGTCAAAAAAGGATAACTATTCAACTAAACTTGAAGAAAACAGCAACGACCGGCGTCAGCTCTTCAAACTCACAAACATTCTTATAGACGGTATTACCATCAACCAATAATGACAAAGCTTTGGCAGATGAATTTTGGGACTTTTTCATTGGTAAAATAGTCAGTATTCGTAAACAGCTGAGTGAGGGTCAGGTTGACAATGATGTCCTTCGGGCGGGTGTTAAATTTAGTGGAGAGCCCACAGTAATCATGGCTCCTGTTACATCGGATGAGGTGAAAAAGATCATCATAGGTGCATCTACAAAGTCGTGTGAATTGGACCCAATTCCAACGTTTCTGTTGAAGCGTTTAATTTATCCGTTTTACTAGAGCTTGTGAGTGGAAGAATACTCGAAATATTTGTACTACTAACAAGTTACTGCAACAAGGCTATCACTTCCATAAACATCGTAAAACGTTTGCAAAATTTTATAGGCGTAATTTAGATCTGATTTCTAAATATGGTATTAATATAAAGACACTTCTGCGACAAGGTCTATCTCAGCCTGAATTTTATGGTGACGTGCTTTATAAATTTCGTAAGATTTTGGGTCATAGCCACTTTCATGATGTGTTTATCAAGATTATAAAACGTTTCCTGTGTAGAGGATATGACCCTTTAATTTTGCAAAGGACTGCATGCTTAGTGGTGGGTCCATTTACAGCTCGCCATTATGCTTCGTATTTCATTGTGCGATGACCGGACAATATACAGACTCTATGATATGCCTAACCTCAAGCCTTTTTGGACGGCTGACATTGATGTCTGTCTGTTACATTGTCTTGTCGTGCCCTTAAATGTTTTGCTTTCTTGTTGCTCTGACTTCTGATGGGTAATTGAGTAATTTCTGTGCTACTCGATGGACACTATTCATATAATGTGTCATGTTTTACATTCTTTTATTACCTGTCACTGTGGCCTTTTTGTAAGAGGACATTGCATGGCGGGGAACTTTTATTCTATAAGGCTGTCTATTGGGTAAGTGTGAGGTTTGGTGCATTGTAAAACGTTAAAGGCCCCAGTGACATTTGTCGCTGTCCGTACCAAGGTGAAAGCCCTTTATTTAACCTTCCTCTATGTATGTACTGTCCACTTAATAGTAAAAAATCAAAATTACAAAAATATTTCGCCATTGTGCCTTTTGGTTAAACGTTGTTCATTTTGTATGTGCCATTCTGCAATTTCGTTGTCCAGCTCAAGGCTGCTTCGTATCTTTGAAAATTGCATGTGCACTATATATATGTTGTAGATTGTCCTTGTGATGAGTTATGTCCAGTTGTTATTTTCCTCGTCACCTGGCTCTCGTTCCGTTTTAGTTTGACTGACCTAGGTGGCAGACTTTCGGGACGGGATGCAGTGCTTTCAGTTGGGTATTGTGCTTTGTGTGTTTTTAATGTTTTCTGTGCTCGGCTGGTTAAGTTGAGTGCTGCCTACCCTGGTTGACTTAATATAATATTTTTTATTTGTGTATTGAAAAAATAAAATTGTCAAATATTCGCATAGTTTTGTAAATGTTGCCTGTAAATTCCGTATACAACCACACTGACATTAAAATTATTTGCGAACCACCAGCATTTTGTAGTTATTTAGTATTTTTTTCATTCAAAATGTCTTAGAGTATTAATACCCTATAGAATTACCACTGCTATCACTTAAATGTATTTGCATTCGATTGAAACGAATTGCAAACCGAACCGAATACCTCACTGTTGTTTACGCTGTAGTTTGTTGGTGTTACAGTTCGATCACGTTTGAATTACATAATTCCCAAAGCATGTTGGAAGGAAACTTTGTGCTATTTTTAATAGGAAAAATACCAAGTGCGCAATAACAAATGTTTAAATTGCGTATTTGCCATAAACCTTTCACGAAGCAACCGTATGGGGCTTTTTTTTCGTAAATAGTTGGTTAGGTGGGATAATAACGTCAAAAAGCCTGATCTGTGAGGCAGCACCTTTAATCCCAAACCGTGTATATGTCACATTCAATGTACTAGTATTTAATTACTTTTACTTCTATTAGTATTTTATTGTTGTCTTTGACAGGTAAAAGTATTTTAATTGCTAAGGCAGTGGGGCTTACTGCAGCAGTGGGGACACCGTTAGTTATATCAGCCATTGGATTTGGACCTGGCGGCGTTGTGGCCGGGTCCATTGCTGCATCTATACAAGTACGTTCTACAAGACTATATATCTATACCTGCACATTTTGTGTTATGTTGTGTTGTGTATTACCTACGAATAGTCTCAATTGTAATGTATGAGACTCAGGTTCACTAATAGATTTTATGATTCAGAAACTCTAGAGTGTGTTTTGAACAGGCTCTTTACACATATTTCAAAATATGTGAAGAACTCTAACGCAAACGACTCAGTTGTTATTTTCTTAGTTCACTAACGGCAATGACTCAGTTGTATCTTCATTGTTCACTTACGTCAATAACTCAGTTAATATCTTAATTGTCCACTTACGTCAAGGATTCAGTTCGTATCTGTATTGTTCACTTACGTCAAGGACTCAGTTTGTATATTCATTGTTCACTTACGTCAATGACTCAGTTTGTATCTTCATTGTTCACTTACGGCATGGACTCAGTCTGTATCTTCATTGTTCCCTCACGTCAATGACTCAGTTTGTATCTTCATTGTTCACTTAGGTCAAGGACTCAGTGTGTATCTTTATTGTTCACTTACGTCAATGACTCAGTTTGTATCTTCATTGTTCACTTACGACATGGATACGATTTGTATATTCATTGTTCACGTACGACAATGACACGGTTTGTATATTCATTGTTCACTTACATCAAGGACACGGTTTGTACATTCATTGTTCACTTACATCAAGGACTCAGTTTGTATCTTCATTGTTTACTTACGTCAAGGACTCATTTTGAATCATCATTGTTCACTTGCGTCAAGGACTCAGTTTGCACATTCATTGTTCACTTACGCCAATGACTCAGTTTGTATCTGCATTGTTCACTTACGTCAAGGAATCAGTTTGTATCTTCATTGTTCACTTACGTCAAGGACTCAGTTTGCACATTCATTGTTCACTTACTCCAATGACTCAGTTTGTTTCTGCATTGTTCACTTACGTCAAGGACTCAGTTTGTATCTTCATTGTTCACTTACGTCAAGGACTCAGTTTATATCTTTATTGTTCACTTGCGTCAAGGACTCAGTTTGTATATTCAGTGTTCACTTACGTCAAAGACTCAGTTTGTATCTTCATCGTTCACTTACGTAAATGACTCAGTTTGTATCTTCATTGTTCACTTACGTCAATGACTCAGTTTGTCTATTTATTTTCCAAATAACGTCAAGGACTTAGTTTGTATCTTCACTGTTCAGTTACGTAAAGAAATCCGTTTTCATATTCATTGGTCAGTTCCGTTATCACAGACTCAGTTTGTTTATTCATTGTTCACTTACGTCAAGGACACGGTTTGTACATTCATTGTTCACTTACGACAAGTACTCAGTTTGTATATTCATTGTTAACTTAGATCAAGGACTCATTTTCTATCTTCATTGTTCACTCATGTCAATGACTCAGTTTGTATATTCATTGTTTACTTAGGCCACGGACTCAGTTTGTATCCTCATTGTACACTCACGTCAATGACTCAGTTTGTATCTTCATTGTTTACTTACGTCAAGGACTCATTTTGCATCATCATTGTTCACTTACGTCAAGGACACGGTTTGTACATTCATTGTTCACTTACGACAAGGACTCAGTTTGTATATTCATTGTTCAATTAGGTCAAGGACTCATTTTGTATCTTCATTGTTCACTCATGTCAATGATTCAGTTTGTACATTCATTGTTTACTTAGGCCACGGACTCAGTTTGTATCCTCATTGTTCACTCACGCCAATGACTCAGTTTGTATATTCATTGTTCACTCACGTCAATGACTCAGTTTCTATCTTCATTGTTCACTTACGTCAAGGACTAAGTTTGTATATTCATTGTTCACTTACGTCAATGACTCAGTTTGTTTCTTCATTGTTCACTTACGTCAATGACTCAGTTTGTATCTACAATGTTCACTTACGTCAATGACTCAGTTTGTATCTACGTTGTTCACTTACGTCAATGACACGGTTTGTATCTTCATTGTTCACTTACGTTAAGGACACGTTTGTATCTTCATTGTTTACTTACGTCAATGACACGTTTGCTTCTTCATTGTTCACTTACGTCAAGGACACGGTTTGTATCTTTATTATTTACTTACGTCAATGACACGTTTGTTTCTTCATTGTTCACTTACGTCAAGGACACGGTTTGTATCTTTATTATTTACTTACGTCAATGACACGTTTGTAACTTCATTGTTCACTTACGTTAAGGACACGTTGTATCTTCACTCTTCACTTACGTCAAGGACTCAGTTTGTATCTTCATTGTTCACTCACGTCAAAGACTCAGTCTGTATCTGTAATGATCACTTACGTCAAGGACACGGTTTGTATCTTTATTGTTTTCCTTACGTCTTGTATCGTCATTGTTCACTTACGTGAAGGACACGATTTGTATCTTCATTGTTCACTTACGTCAAGGACCCAGTCTGTATCTTCAATGATTAATTACGTCAAGGACTCAGTCTGTATCTTCAATGATCACTAACATCAAGAACACGTTTGTATCTTCATTGTTTACTTACGTCAATGACATGTTTGTTTCTTCATTGTTTACTCACGTCAATGACTCAGTTTGTGTCTTCATCGTTCACTTACGTCAATGACTTAGTTTGTGTCTTCATTGTTCATTTACGACAATGACACGGGTTTGTATATTCATTGTTCACTTACATCAAGGACATGGTTTGTACATTCATTGTTCACTTACGTCAAGGACTCAGTTTGTATCTTCATTGTTTACTTACGTCAAGGACTCATTTTGCATCATCATTGTTCACTTGCGTCAAGGACTCAGTTTGCATATTCATTGTTCACTTACGCCAATGACTCAGTTTGTATCTGCCTTGTTCACTTACGTCAAGGACTCAGTTTGTATGTTCATTGTTCACTTACGTCAAGGACTCAGTTTGTATCTGCATTGTTCACTTACGTCAAGGACTCAGTTGGTATCTTCATTGTTCACTTACGTCAAGGACTCAGTTTATATCTTCATTGTTCACTTGCGTCATGGACTCAGTTTTTATATATTCAGTGTTCACTTACGTCAAAGACTCAGTTTGTATCTTCATCGTTCACTTACGTAAATGACTCAGTTTGTTTCTTCATTGTTCACTTACTTCAATGACTCAGTTTGTCTATTTATTTTCCAAATTACGTCAAGGACTTAGTTTGTATCTTCATTGTTCAGTTACGTCAAGGACTCAGTTGGTATCTTCATTGTTCACTTACGTCAAGGACTCAGTTTATATCTTCATTGTTCACTTGCGTCATGGACTCAGTTTTTATATATTCAGTGTTCACTTACGTCAAAGACTCAGTTTGTATCTTCATCGTTCACTTACGTAAATGACTCAGTTTGTTTCTTCATTGTTCACTTACTTCAATGACTCAGTTTGTCTATTTATTTTCCAAATTACGTCAAGGACTCATTTTGCATCATCATTGTTCACTTGCGTCAAGGACTCAGTTTGCATATTCATTGTTCACTTACGCCAATGACTCAGTTTGTATCTGCCTTGTTCACTTACGTCAAGGACTCAGTTTGTATGTTCATTGTTCACTTACGTCAAGGACTCAGTTTGTATCTGCATTGTTCACTTACGTCAAGGACTCAGTTGGTATCTTCATTGTTCACTTACGTCAAGGACTCAGTTTATATCTTCATTGTTCACTTGCGTCATGGACTCAGTTTTTATATATTCAGTGTTCACTTACGTCAAAGACTCAGTTTGTATCTTCATCGTTCACTTACGTAAATGACTCAGTTTGTTTCTTCATTGTTCACTTACTTCAATGACTCAGTTTGTCTATTTATTTTCCAAATTACGTCAAGGACTTAGTTTGTATCTTCATTGTTCAGTTACGTTAAGAAATCCGTTTTCATATTCATTGGTCAGTTCCGTTATCACGGACTCAGTTTGTTTATTCATTGTTCACTTACGTCAAGGACACGGTTTGTACATTCACTGTTCACTTAGGTCAAGGACTCATTTTGTATCTTCATTGTTCACTCATGTCAATGACTCAGTTTGTATATTCATTGTTTACTTAGGCCACGGGCTCAGTTTGTATCCTCATTGTTCACTCACGTCAATGACTCAGTTTGTATATTCATTGTTCACTTACGTCAATGACTCAGTTTCTATCTTCATTGTTCACTTACGTCAAGGACTCAGTTTGTATATTCATTGTTCACTTACGTCAATGACTCAGTTTGTTTCTTCATTGTTCACTTACGTCAATGACCAAGTTTGTATATTCATTGTTCACTTACGTCAAGGACTCAGTTTGTTTCTTCATTGTTCACTTACGTCAATGACTCAGTTTGTATCTTCATTGTTCACTTATGTCAAGGACACGGTTTGTATATTCATTGTTCACTTACGTTAGTGACTCGGTTTGTATATTCATCGTTCACTAACGTCAATGACTGAGTTTGTATCTTCATCGTTCACGTACGTCAATGACACGGTTTGTATCTTCGTTGTTCACTTACGACAAGGACTCAGTTTGTATGTACATGTCTTCCATGTAACTTACCTTTCTGGGGCCCGTTTCATAGACTAGCTAAGATGTGCCTATAAAACTAACCCTTGCTGTCTAATCTGAATGCAATTGATGTACTAAGTGTCATTTAATGTATTTCCATATGATATTCAGTTTAATATACAATGTATTTATACATACTTTTTATCTACTGTTCACAGGGACCCGCAACTGTTGCAGGCAGCACTTTTGCAGCTTCACAGAGTGCTGGTGTGCTTGGTGCAGCGGCTTCAACTAAAGTTGGCGTAGGGGCAGTCACTGGAGGAATTGCTTTCATTACCTCATTACTGTGGTAAAGAAAGTAGATAAGCACACATCAAGCGAGGACTACACACTGTATAAATGAACTTACATTTC
The DNA here is from genome assembly GCA_947247005.1 of Spisula solida. Lineage (NCBI taxonomy): Eukaryota > Metazoa > Mollusca > Bivalvia > Venerida > Mactridae > Spisula > Spisula solida. The sequence goes on along the minus strand of OX365948.1, from coordinate 20,262,870 downwards.
ACTTTGCAAAGTTTAGAAATGCTTTATAGATATAAACTTCCATGCCGAAAACAATAATATATTAACCATTGCCATTTTCAAGTTCTTTTCAATTCTTGTTTGTGTCGTTCATGCTCTAATGCTTCTGTTCAGTGCTGCCTTCCGGTCTGATCTGTTATGTAAGTGAATAAAATAGAATTACGTGATCTTGAGTTTTGTTCTCTATGTTTCGTTTAAAAATCTTACAAATTATTTTTGTTACACATTTTACAGCTTAATTTTGTATCAAATTAAAAACGTCACTTTATAATACATCGTAACCGATGTTCTAAAGTAAAGTTAAGTTAAGACCAAGGCAGTATGTATTTTCTAGTGTAGATAATGTCTGGAATGAGGTTATACATGTGTCGATAAAATCCATTTTCGTCCAGATAACACACTTAAAGATGTATGTTGACGCTGTAGTACATCGTAACAATACCACGTCACTCTGACATCAATATTAAGGCATCAAATCCATGACGAAATTTGTCAACATTTGCTCCGCTCTGAGAACAAAAATAGCCGTAAGAAGTGTTTTATTTCTTCATCGATTTATATAAAACATACGCCAGCCTAAGGAAACCAAATATGCAAGATCTCTTTCAGCAGCTTGGCCGTTTTGTCCAACAGCCTGTGAAGCATTCGGGGTAGTTAGTGTACGAGTGGTAGTCTATTTCCCGGGGTTTCACAGGGTGCTGGAAAAACGGACCAGCTCCATTTTGAGACTCTATAGTCACGTGGTATTGCTACACTGTAGTTGTTATTTATAATACATACTGAATCTAAGCTACAGTATTTACTGGTGAAAATATTGAGAAATGATCGTTCTGGAACGTTACTACTGTACATAGATGCACCTATACATGTATATATGTATAATATATTCATGAGCATTGAATACAATTTACAAACATTGCAGAAATACAGTTCTGCTATGTACAATCGTGCTGTTTCCAGTGGTTGATCCATACACATGAGTGATTGACTCATACAGACGTCAAAAGTCAGTGGTAGTTTGGACGGATCATTCTAAAGCTAGTGTAAATCCAGACCTGAGTAAAGTTTACAAAACATTAAACTACATTTTGATGAGGAATTACACAATAACGAAAATGTTTTACAATCATCTAGTGTGTAACAGCGATAAGCACAGTCCGTTTCACACGTCACTTCTATGGTTGCCATGTACGTTGGAGACGACATGTTAAGCAAAATGGCGTCCAAATGCGGAGGCCAGAGACGTTCAAATAATGTTTCCGTCGTTCCTTCCTTGAAATAAACACCCGTTGATGTAATATTCATTGTGTCGGGTACATACACGATGTTCAATGCTGTGAAATATATCAACATAACATATAATTAGTCGTCACAGTTAATCACAGTTTATAAACGAGTCAACTTCCGGTATAGTAAGAAGTCGTGTTCATTGAATTGTATAGTCTCCTTAATAAGTCATACAGTGACCGGAAGTTAAACATGTGCTTTTGCTCGTAATAAGTCATACACCTTAATTTATATAGCGTCGCAAGAAATGATACAGGGATTAGTTTAATAAGCTGTGTTAATTATAGCAATCATTTGGTAAGGGAGGGGGGTAGGCCCATTAGTTTCAATGTCTTGGGGCAATCTTATTGTATTGTTAATACAAAATAGTACATGGTTATAAGAAAGGTGGTATACGTTAGTGTGTACTGAGCGATGTATTATCTACACGCTGGTACCCGTAAGGTAGCAATTGAGTAATATTTAAAAAATACGAAAAGTGATGTGACATGCACTCCAATTGTTGTCGTTCACCTGTCATTAAATAGGTAAATAATGAAAATAAGCTTGGATTTGACTAGGCAAATAGGGTACGTGCTGACTGTCTATATATCTACATATGTCTACATGTATATTGGGGTTAGTTTTTGCAGAATTTTGTTCAACGTGTACTTTGTGCTAAAGCCCCACTAAGCCCTAAATGGCTATTTTCAAGAAGCAATAACTTGGTAATACATTTGCAGAATGATTCATGTTTAGCACTTTAGTCCCAAAGGTGAAAAACATCATGAGACGGAAGAAAACGAAATACAGCCTCCAGTTGGTTTGTACATAGAAACAACGAAATGTAAACACAAAATGCAGTGTATAGTTTAAGGGAAGCAACTCTTGCAAAATTAGTACTATGTCACGCAGACAGTTTACTAAATGTGATTGTTTTGCATACTGTTTTGACTGATATAGTTCTGTCGTCAATCATTGGTCATTTGTGAAAAACATCCTAAGTCGTTGTATTATGTCTTTTTACTGGATGATTGGATTTTGGGGGGGGGGAGATATAAATGGGTTTTGAGATAAATATTGTTTGCTTTTTGGTTATTTATTATTAGACTGATTTTACTCACAGATAACTGTATCATTAATAAAGAGTAAAAAAATACCATATACAATTTATATTATCTTAGAAAGGTGCATTTGTAATATGTGGTCAGATTTTCATGGTATCAAAAAACATGAATTGGCTTTCGATATCTTTATAAAGTAATTACATTCATAAAAACCTCGTTTGAACTACCTCCATTCAAAATCCCATCGAAATTGATTTACTAGTAAAAAAGTTATTCATGTACCATGAAATGTAGACCCCTGTGTCGAGTCAATTACTGAGGTGCATTCAATAGAAACGACAATACTATTATAAACAAGAAAAAAGACAGTGATTTCACACCCTATGGGTTTATTTTCCTATTTATGGACGGATTTTTAAAATATTGCTTTCAAATTAAAGATGAAGCTGTCTAGTTTCTGAATATGAATTAATATGTAAAATAACACCAGTATTAATTAAATGTTTATTAAAAACAAACTGCACCTCAGTGAGTGAGTTTTCAATTTCCCGCGTTATAAACATTTCTAAGACATTATAATTTTTATAAATTTGTTTGTTTGTTTGTTTACTCTGCATTAATGATACAGTTACTTGTGATTTTACTTACGTTTCTTGCAAACAAATGCTGACATAGCGATATCACAATCCACAAACTGTAGAATGCCCTCTGGTGCTAGGAATCCACAATAGTTGTCATCTATGGCCGGTATTTCTGAAATGGTGTATGCATAGTTATATTATATGACTACTGTAAACCGGTGCTCAAAAGCGCTTCATAGCACTTTCCAAGGACGGTTATCCATGTATCCTATGTTAAATTGAGCGGGAGGTGATCCAAAGCGCTACGTAGATTTTTAAATTAGACAATTTAAAGGTGAGGGTAATCGTGATCTATTTCATTAGCATGCCAACTATCGCCCAGTTTCCTTAACATCAATTTCCTGCAAACTTCTAGAACATATTGTACACAGTAACATCATGGCACATTTCGACAAACACAAGATTTTGAAAGACAATCAACACGGATTCCGCAAAAGAAGATCATGTGAAACCCAATTACTGACAACAATCCATGAAATTGCCTCCGATCTGGCGAAGAAACAACAGGTTGACGTAATACTGCTATACTTTGCGAAGGCATTTGACAAAGTCCCACACTCACGCTTACTACACAAGCTAGACTTCTATGGAGTGAGAGGAAACATAAAAACATGGATACAGTCATTCCTATCCAACAGGACACAGCAGGTAGTTCTGGATGGCACCAAGTCAGAAACAGCCGACGTACTGTCTGGAGTTCCTCAGGGTACTGGCCCTTTGCTATTTCTAGCATATATCAACGACTTGCCAGACATGATTACATCCTCATCATCCAAGCTATTTGCTGACGACAGCATGCTATTCAGGGTTGTGCAGAACGACAATGACAGAGCGAGGCTACAGAAAGACCTCACTGCATTAGAAGAGTGGGAAAGCCAGTGGCAGATGAGCTTCAACGCTGCAAAATGTTCCGTCATCCGTATAGTGCCAAGAGGACGTGATACAATTAACACCCACTACATACTGCACGGCCACACCCTTGAACTTGTTGATGCTAGCAATTATCTTGGTGTGACCCTGACAAACAACCTTTCCTGGGACTCCCACATCAACAGCATATCCTCAAACTCAAAGGCCCACAGGACTCTAGGTTTCCTGAGACGATACATCAAGGAGTGCACGCCACCAGTCAAGGAAGCCTCCTACAAAGCCATGGTTCGTCCCATCATTGGGAATGCGGCCACGGTATGGGATCCTACCCAAGTGAACCACATCAAGAGGCTTGAACAAGTACAACGCCGAGCAGCCCGATTTGTCCCCCAACGACTATGCAACAACGACCCCAGGATGCGTCTCGAATATGCTAAAAGACCTGAAATGGGAGTCTCTTGAGAGTCGCCGTAGACAAAGCAGGCTGTGCATGATGTACAAAATACAGAATGGGCTTGTAGACATCACAGCAGACACATACTTCGTCAAGAGTGATGCCAGGACACGAGGCCAACACCGCCTTTACCAGGAAAGGGTCCATGACCAGACCCTCGCCAGCACATTCTTTGTGAGGAATGTGCCAGAATGGAACCTCCTCCCAGAGCTTCGACGGTCTCGGCGCCAAGTTTAGACGCCTTCAAGACCCGACTACAGGAGTAGACATCAGTGCTGTGTACATATATATACAATGTAGTTTTAAATCAGTTTTTGACTATTTTAAATTTTTGACTCTGTACACCATCACGATGCATATATAGTTGAGCTAATTACGCCTATCAAGTGCCCAGCTCAGTACACGGAAGAAGAAGATGATCATAATATGTACATGGGACGGCAGACAATCATCAATTTAGAGTTTCAGATCAATGTACATTTATATAGAATGTATATTTGAAGTATGATGTTCAACGTTTTTACGAAATATCATTTCTATCTCAACCTTCATTCAGCTGATTGTTTTTAAATTCAATGGGAACATATATTACATAATAAGATGCTATATGTACGAAGTGTTGAGAAACAAATAAAAATGAATTTTAAGAACTCTTTAAATTGGCTGCGTCACATCAGCCTTGCGACAGCCGTACAGTCCTGTCTTTGGTCACTTTTTGAGGTCCCTTTTGGGGGAAACCGCCAGTATTTCGTGTCACATCGATAGGCCTGACCTTCAAACGACCGCCTAAAGCACGTGTCGCATCAACCGCGATATTATTTGATCGAAAGATTTATTACTCCCAAAAATAAAATTAAAATAACATTGAGACCACAGTCTGCATTGTACAGCAGTTTTCCGCTGACTATGATCTGTGTGAATGTCTGAGATTTTGTCTGCGGTCTACAATACCTACCACATAAGGCTTCTACCAGAGTTCTCCATTGCTTTCTGTCTTTCACAATCATTTCAAATTCCCGAAAGTCTTCGTCATAGTACATGTATGTATCTCATTATTCAGGGTCCTTCTCCACATCTCTTTTGGTCTTCCTCGATTTCTTTTTCCACCTGATGTGTCCATTTTAGTGATGTCTTTGCGATGTTGTTTTGGTCTTTCCTGATGACATGACCTAGCCATCTAAATCTTCGTGGTTTGAGTACAGTGTTCTGATGTCTTTTGTCCAGTCTTTCTGTATAGGTTATCGTTTGAGATTTTAGTCGGCCTGTAGATTTTGCGTAGGCATCTTTTATGGAAGCCTGAAAGTTTCTGACTGTTTTTTGAGTAATTCCCCAACATTCTGACCCATACATCAGGACTGAGAGGACGTAGCTCTGGTAGATTTTGTTTCACAAATGCTTCCAGATCCCAATATCTTGTCGAACGGATGGAATGTTCTTTCCTTTTGAAGTCTGCTGGCTATATCCTTTGCGGTTGCACTGTTTTTGCTCAGAACACTTCCTAAATATGTAAAACCTTCTACCTCTTCAATTGGTTCATCATCCTGTATTATTGCAGTAATGTAGTTAGTGAGTTGCAAAGTCTTTGGTTTCTTCTTCTGTCTGTTATTTTATTTTCGGAAGGAATTTATCGTGCGACCAATTACTCGTGCGGCTGATGCGACACAGGCTTAACACGAGATGACATTGCCTGAGCAAACATGTCATAGTTCAAACATTATTGAAAATGGCCACTGTGAAGACTTAAGCTTTAGCAAGTATCAAAACCAATTCTAGGAAGAATATTTATCATCCCAAAATTTCGGGGTCATTTTTTACACAGTTACCTTCACGGTTAAGGTTCATAACTTCAATTAAGTCATTACAGTAACGTAAGAAGGTAGCAGTAGTGCAGAATAAATAATAATAACGAAGAACTGGTCATATGACCGAACCTTTAAATACAGACTGTACATTTCCTGATCCATCGAGCCACACCCACCTGTCCTGAACCACGCCCACACCTAGCCACGAAGACGGGTTTATAGCATCAAGCTGGAATACAAAGATAAATGAATGTACATGCGTGTAATATATAGATGGTGACAGTTAATAATAAGATTTAACAGAACTGCATGATTGTATACGAAAATGTTAAGATAATCATCCGATCCGTAATTTTGTGCGGTATATATAAGTACGTATAAGACAACGAATGCCGGATTCTTTTATCACATTAAGGAGGCCCGAGCTGCCTTATGCGCATGCGCGAAATTTCACATTCGTATTAGGTGAGAACAAACATGAAATTTAGTTCCAATGATCGCATATGAAATTTAGTTCCAATGATCGCATACACGTAAATGTTAATTAATGAAAATATCAGTTTGCAAAATAGATATTTTTTAACTTTATTTTTTGCCAAGTATAAAAAGTGGGTGGGGAACGGCACAATTGTAAAGTATATGGGTGTACAATAAAGTCACTACAATTGTTCAAATGCATATACTTATATAAAATATATAGTGCATATATGAAGAAGCTATACTTTGAAATATTTTCGTAAAATTTTATTTCATTCTAATACTAATTCTAATAAATAATTTGCGATCGTTAGATATTTTTTGATGTTCATTTGAAAATCACACTTTTTGGAAAGCAGGTGGGGTTACTATTTATCATGTACATTAAATACTGAATTTGTTCACCAGGCAGCCTAAATTGCTTTTATTTTTAGAAACTCTAAATATACTCTCGAAACTAAGTTTCATAAAAACTTCTGATAATCATTTCATTTATATTTTTCATTTCATGAAATAGACACCCTTTACTCGTGAAGCAATTTTAATAACACGAGTATAGGGTAGCTATTTAATGAAATGAAAAATATAAATGAATTGATTATCAGAAGTTTTTATGAAACTTAGTTTCGAGATTATATTGGAGTTTCTTAAAATAGATGCGTCATAGCTGTAACACTGGATACCCGTGCATCTTGCCTTCTCGTCGCGCTTCGTTGAAGATTTACTATAAATTTTACGTTCATTCATTCATAAATATGTCACGTGATACAGGGCGTAAATAGTAACGGCCAATTTGATACCATGTTTTATGGGGGTAATAAAACATGGCCAGCCCTGCTCTATATTTAATGGATTAATCCGCAGATCGTGTTAGAATTGAAAATAAACAATTATTGCTGCCATACATTTATACAAAACGACAGTATGGGACTTGACATTCTTCTCCCTCAAGATACAATGCATGTGCCACATCCTATCACCATCATTATAGCTTTGACTGGTTTTCGTCTGCGTTTATTTAGAAGCGTAAATCGGATAAGACCAGTCCACAAAATCGATTTGTAGACGAGTTCTCGGAAGTACGAAATTAGCCAAACAAATCTAATATTTGATACAAATGTCAATCAGAGACTGTAGACAAGCGATCCATCATCTATGGCATAGAGCCATTCTGATAAGTCAATACTTTGTCCGGATGAAGTGCTTACTGTACCAGCAAGCGGTGTAATTAAACGTCAGGATGTCTATAAAATCACGGGAATGTAAACACGATAGTAAACGAGGTGTCAATAATGACTAGTATTTCAGGCTCTAATAATGACAATATGGCGTCAAACGTTGTTATTAAGTTAAACACCACCGGTCTATTTCTAAAGCAATCTTTGAAGGTAAACCTAAGACCGTAAGAAAGAAACACGGCATCGATAGCCTAGTGGTAGAGTGTCCGCTGTTCAATCCAAGACCGCGTCATATATAAGACGAAACGAAAAATGGTACCAGTATTACTAGATGCTCAGCATTCTTGAAAGGGAAAACTGGCTTCTCTAAACATACCCTCGAGGCGATGGATGCCATCAGAAATGAGGTGTTGAGATTGATTACTAAACTTGTTAAACTTGCTTCACAATCGACCTAAATAGATTTGTATAAACTAAGACAGAAAGAATGGTAACATAACATCTGTAATTTGTTATTTACATTTTAAGCACAGATAATTTGCCCTGATCCTCGACCTTATATAAGCATATTTTAACAGCTGATGTCTTGTCTATATTTATAACCCCGAGTGTATGTTTTCATGAGCGGGAAGTGTTAAGTAGACGCTCGAGGTGTAATATAAAACACAAATATAAAGGACCGATAATGCACGATTTGCTTCCGGTAATTGGAATATTCAACGCAAGAACCTTGTAATTAAAACATTCATACATAAAGGTCAGGATCAGGTCAATATATCCGCACTATATTTCATTTCTCTTCCAAGAAAACAATCAGCTCGAGTATTACCGTATCCTAACCATAAATTACTTGTAACTTAATAATTCCGACCAAAAAGGCCTAAACCGTACATTCAATACTCACATTTTGTACCAAATCAGTGACGAACTCTCTTTCCTCGTCGGTCCATACGGATGCAAGAACAGCATCTTTAATGATACATATTGCTTTTGCCGAATCGAAATGTGTATGAGCGCTCACAGCAAGATAACAATAATGTTTGTAATGTACCCAACCAGCCTCGCACCCGTCAGGTCCCAGTTTACCTGCAATCACAAATAAGTCATGCTTAAAGGCTTTCGTGTACTAATACAAACGTGCGTCATACGCATATTACTACACAATACATTTGTTTGAATTAAAACGATTTTTAGACATAAATGAGTAAACCAGCATTATCTTCAAGTAGAACAAGTGTAGTAAAAAATTTTTTTATAGTTTTTGTTGTCGTAGCATTGTCCTTAAACAATGTTAAATGTCAATAAATAATTATTTATGTAGACGTTTTACAACAACGTTTTTGAAAGATTCGCGCCGTGGCTAGACGTTGCAAAATATTAATAACGTATATATGTGTGCGTGCATCAGAACAAATATGTATCCAACAGAATATCTGATAAATGTGTCGCAATTATTTGGACGCGCAATTTTATAAATATAACGGCACTGCATTTTAGTTGGTGTGTAAATGCACCCACTATACCAACTTTATACAAATAATATAGCAAACAATGCCATAGCCTGACTTTTTCAAACAAATGTATACCAATGATAAGTCTATTTAATTCTTTTGAATTTTATAATAACATAATACAAATCAAATCAGATTTTTTATGGTACCCAATATATTACATTATCCAGTCAAGGTTTCTTTCATTGTAGCTTTTAGTACAACAAAGCGGTTTATGTTTCCTCAGTAAAGGCGAATATAACTGTTGTCTGCCTTCCTTGTAATGATTATTCTCGGACAACGCATGTCGTAACATCAGTTTCTGTTCCACATATGTGTATCATTAGTTTGCATCGTCTTCATGGTGAAAATACACTGAACTTGGTCAAAGATAAAGCAAATTTATTGTTTTTCGTTGTGTACGCCGGGAAATTGCGTTACATTGGGACACCTCACGTCAATTTAAAGTATTGTATTTGTATCCAACACAACGTACTACGTGCTTTGTGAACACAACATGGTCCTTCCGAGCGCAACCATTGGAAGAGCATGCACAACCCATACCAAAAACGAAGGCGTGTGGTTTAAGAGAAATCGTAGCCTGATAGTTGATATTATTTTTATGTTATGATAATTATGTTAGGTTATAAGCTGTGTAAGTATGTCTAGACAAGATAATGGGATAAATTCATGTTGTTAACCAAGGTTGCCATGAGGTGTACAAAAGTTTTGATGTAAAATGAGATGACCACCATCTATATATCTTTCGTGCAGGAGAGGTGACCTTCTTATTGTAGACATTGTAGATATGCGTGAGGTTAAGGTAAGGCCAAACCTTAATGATACTGTGGCCCTAGTAACCCTACATACCCTATCGTTTGTCCCTAACTACCATAAACATTTTATTTGCATTTTGCTGGAAATCAACGCGGATATTTGCGTTTCCAGTGTATAAAATATATGAAATAATTGTAAACAATGAAATGTTTGTCCTAGTACCTATCTATCCCTTTTTTCAGCATGTTAACAGCACTACAGCATTTATTTGTTTTGGCCTACCACGTTCTTCCAATCGGCAATTATTATGTAATTATTGATACGTTTCTTGAAAGTTGTTGGTTTAAATGAATATAACATTTTTAGAGAATTATGGTAAAAGTCAAAGGCTTGAAAATGCGTATCTATAAGTAGTAACCAGGAAAATGCGTATCTATGAGAAGTAACCAGGAAAATGCGTATCTATGAGTAGTAACCAGGAAAATGCGTATCTATGAGTAGTTACCAGGAAAATGCGTATCTATGAGTAGCAACCAGGAAAATTCGTATATATGAGTAGTAACCAGAAAAATGCGCATCTATGAGTAGTAACCAGGAAAATGCGCATCTATGAGTAGTTACCAGGAAAATGCGTATCTATGAGTAGTAACCAGGAATGCGCATCTATGAGTAGCAACTAGACAAATGCGTATCTATGAGTAGTAACCAGGAAAACGCGTATCTATAAGCAGTAACTAGGAAAATGCGTATCTATAAGTAGTAACCAGGAAAATGCGTATCATTGAGTAGCAACCAGGAAAAGGCGTATCTATGAGTAGTAACCAGGAAAATGCGTATCTATAAGTAGTAACCAGGAAAATGCGTATCTATGAGTAGTGACCAGGAAAATGCGTATCTATGAGTACAAACCAAGAAAATGCGTATCTATGAGTAGCAACTAGGAAAATGCGTATCTATGAGTAGCAACTAGGAACATGCGTATCTATGAGTAGCAACTAGGAACATGCGTATCTATGAGTAGTAACCAGGAAAATGCGTATCTATGAGTAGTAACCAGGAAAATGCGTATCTATAAGTAGTAACCAGGAAAATGCGTATCTATGAGTAGCAACTAGGAAAATGCGTATCTATGAGTAGTAACCAGGAAAATGCGTATCTATGAGTAGTTACCAGGAAAATGCATATCTATGGGAAGTAACCAGGAATATGCGTATCTATGAGTAGCAACCAGGAAAATGCGTATCTATGAGTAGTAACCAGGAAAATGCGTATCTATGAGTAGTAACCAGGAAAATGCGTATCTATGAGTAGTTACCAGGAAAATGCGTATCTATGAGTAGTAACCAGGGAAATGCGTATCTATGAGTACAAACCAAGAAAATGCGTATCTATGAGTAGTGACCAGGAAAATGCGTTTCTATGAGTACTAACCAAGAAAATGCGTATCTATGAGTAGCAACTAGGAAAATGCGTATCTATGAGTAGTAACTAGGAACATGCGTATCTATGAGTAGCAACTAGGAACATGCGTATCTATGAGTAGTAACCAGGAAAATGCGTATCTATGAGTAGTAACCAGGAAAATGCGTATCTATGAGTAGTTACCAGGAAAATGCGTATCTATGAGTAGTAACCAGGAAAATGCGTATCTATGAGTAGTTACCAGAAAAATGCGTATCTATGAGTAGTAACCAAGAAAATGCGTATCTATGAGTAGTAACCAGGAAAATGCGTATCTATGAGTACAAACCAAGAAAATGCGTATCTATGAGTAGCAACTAGGAAAATGCGTATCTATGAGTAGCAACCAGGAAAATGCGTATCTATGAGTAGTAACCAGGAAAATGCGTATCTATGAGTAGTAACCAGGAAAATGCGTATCTATGAGTAGTTACCAGGAAAATGCGTATCTATGAGTAGTTACCAGGAAAATGCGTATCTATGAGTAGTAACCAGGAAAATGCGTATATATAAGTAGTAACCAGGAAAATTCGTATCTATGAGTAGTAACCAGGAAAATGCGTATCTATAAGTAGTACCCAGGAAAATGCGTATCCACAGGGAAAACAGTCTAAACGGCTTTAATCTGAAATATATTTGTCTGGTATTTTGACCATCATGTTCCAGCCAACATCAGGGAATTAGACGTACTGTATTTTTTGATACTGTACGTCGAGAAAGTTTGTGATGTTTTTATCTTCAGTTTATACGTGTGTTAAGTTCGTGGCGAATTCATGTAGTCGTACACGTTCGCATCGCAACCTCTCTAATAATTTGTTGGATTCTGCAATATGTCTGAATATTTTTTTTAAAAAGTTATATATCAATGTCTCTGATTCTGGATTACTTTGTCTTTTTTAGATAAACAACTGTAAAACTCACTTAATCTTTGCGCATAATATTTCTTTCTATTCGGGCATATTGGTTATGCTGTTCCGTTTTCGCCGAAATATGAATTCGCTATCAAAGTTCTAGATGTGGTAGTCATATTATGAAAGTAAATGTTTACGCGGATTTATGCGTGCGTGCGTACTCCATTCTCGTTCACCAGAGTATTCTTCGTCCGAAACATGGTAGTCTGGGAACTTGACTAACCACAGATGTATGAGGATGGCGTACTCCGGACTCAAGATTATGTTTTAATTGACTTTTCGGATGACAAATAAGGATAAGTACCATAAATCACAGTGGTTTTGGTCAATATTTCTATCGATCTTTTATCTAGAATATTGCGGTCAGATTTGCCACAATTAACAGTAATATGTCTTTGGTTGTTTCCTGACCAAACATATCATAACAAATCGGACAAGGAAGGCAGCACTCGACAGAAACAGCAGAACACGACAGGCACATATACATACAACTTCGGTGTGGCTCTGATTTGGTGATAAACATTTTGCAAAAAACAATCCCGTCCGCTCCAACACTTTTATACTAGAGATGTTCGGAGAGTTTAAACAAAATGTCATAAAATTAAGACAACAAACGTACATTACATTACTCACTTTTATTTTACCAACTAACATAGTACATGTAAATGCATTTGATTAAGACATTTGAACTGACCTATTGCCCTTCTAGTTGTAAGTGTTCTAAACATTCAAACATCGCTCCATAAAGTTTTAATTGAAAAGGGCCGCCAACACAGCACAATCAAGCCTAGGTCGCACTGAGCATGTTTTGCCTCAGTGATGTACAAGGATGGGTATGAATGATCTTCGGGAGGCGTTGGGAGCAGGTTCAGCGAAGACGTCGGGAGTCATAGGGGGCCATCGCGAGAACATGTGCGTAAGTTCACATCCCAGATGGTTTTTCCTAAGTGAGACCTGGTGGAACGAATGATAAAAAATAAATATAGTAATATTACAACTTACCAGAAATCCCTTCTGTATTTAATCCTATCAAAACCACAAGGAAAAACATTATCGTGTTATCATTTAATCACAAAATATCGACACGGATTCATGAGCGATTTAATTGCCCAGTTTGTTTTAACATTGCCATAACTTCTTGTATGCTACATGCTCTGAGACAGTTAAACAGATACGGGGTGATCGTACAATTCAATTACATCTTGTGTTACGATACCGCCTAATATTTCCATAAGCTCCCAGGGAGACTGTTAAAGTAATAGTTGGTATAGGTCGATACAATAACATTCCCTTGGCTTCCCTGAAACAAATTTTGTAATAAATCGAAGTCAATTTATGGTTCGTTTCAGTTACGCAAACAAATATTGAATATCTAAGAATATCTAAGAATTTAATCTTGCATTGACTGGCAGTTTTTCCTCCCGCAGACTTCCGCGGTTTTGTCATGAAGAAACAAGTGACAATGATTTAACTTCCTGCTGAATGAAGCAGGTTCCATTGATTGAATTTGCTGTTATTAGTGGCGTGTTTTATAGGAATGAATATAAAAATATAAATTATTTAATCCATTTGCTGTGTGGCTAGACCACGTGAGCAGTGACGTCATTTTCATCAACAGCATGTGCCAAGAGGCAAATAGTTCGACGACTGACTCGACACACACAACACATCTCAGTGTTAGAATTTATGGTTTTTTTTGCTAATGGCTTGACATGATGACAATGTGCTCTCTGTTGCCTACACATGCAGCGTCGGATAAAATGTTGTGTGATCGCTAAATACTTTTTAACAGTAATATACAAACCAGTCATATTATGTTCTTCTAGCCATTCTAATAAAATCGACCAAAACTTGAAAGCTAGAACGTTAACCCTACCCAAAAATCAGACACAAGTGCTAGAGATGTATGCCGCGCAGAGTAGGCAGTATAAGCAGGACGCTGTCATTTGCTCACTGCATAGCTTGTGATTCAGTTCTTGTCTATGGCTTTTTGGCAGCTGAACCTTGGACGCTGAAATTTGGACTTTCAGCTTTTTGACTACAGAAACTTGGTCTTTTAGCGGTTTTGTTTCATTGTCACCTTCAGTTGAGTGTTGGACATGCTGACGTGTGATAATATTATGTGACATTTCTGTGCTCAGCTGTTTCAGTTGAGCTCTACATTCCCGGTTTGATTTTTCATTATCTTTTACAGTAAACAAGCAAATGTCTTTTAATGCTCGAGAGATGTCTTGTTTCGCGATCACTACATTGTATATTTTTTGCTTGCTGATGTAGTATTTCTAAATTTATATTGGTCACGCTGATACATTCGACATAACCTGTAATTTTCGAGCGATGTTAAAAGACCAACATATAACGTAGTCAAAAATCGTAGTTATCGCCCTATCCCATTTATTACTGGGGAAATGGAGAGTAAATGGGTACCAATTGCAGACAATTATCGAGGCTAGTGATTATCACGCATGTGACGCATTAAATTGGTTAGCTTTACTTCCGGTCGTATTGAACTCACGGTCAGACGAGAATCTTGCGACACAGGGATTAAATTTCGGCCACGTTCTCACAGAACTTAAAGCCGCCTTTTGATGTTTGCAACAATGGTTTTCTTGTTAAAACTATAGACAAATATATGCGTGTGTAAAGGTCGGGATCAGTTAAATATCACTGGGCCATTCATACAATATGTTACAGTATTGGGAACACAATTCACCGTGAGTTGATAGATCTTTATCCGACATTAAGTTAAATTGGCGACATTCCTAAATATTTCCCCATTGCGGCGAACTTTAAATACACGTTGTAGAGTCAAAAACAAAGCAATTTAAGGCAAGTTTGGATGTACGTTGATTCATGAATAGCTTCAGTTCCCCGCGGTCGTAGTCATTTAAGTTTCTGGGTTCGCTGGAATTCCTGATCGCCGCAGGTCATACCCTCCTATAAAATATGTCGCTTATCCTCCACATCTCATGTGGAGAAGTTGAAGGGTAAGTTAGTACATTGTACAGGTTAAGATACGGTCCATGGTTCTGTTTTATCAAAGCACTTGCGTAAAATTTGTAACGTTACTTTCGTTCGAATTGAAAGACCTTATAAATCTGTTACATCAACAGGGGGGGGGGGGGGGGGGGGGGTATGGTTTGTAGTAGTTCATTAACTGAATCATTGTTAATAATGCAGATCCCTTCGCCACAATTGGTAAATGTAAAATAAATATAAAGAATTTAAATTTGGCCATAAGTTTAAGATTTTCGTTCGTGCGTTGATTAAACAATACCCAGAAATGGGTTATGGTTTATTTGGTTTATTTGCTTTTATTTATCCTCGTCACCGGAAATCCATATGGGCGAGGCCCCCAGAAGAGGCAAGTCACTTTAGTTTTTGGGGAATAGTGCATGATACAGAAGATGCTCCAGTTCCAGAAGCATCTCTGGTTCTTTAAGGTGCCGATGTAAAGCATCATACACGGGACCTCGCTTAACGTCTCGTCCAAAGACTGTTAGTAATTTTAGTTATGTTAGGTGGGAAACACTGAAAAGCGTTTCTGTTTTTGTGTTTTTGACCGTCTGGAGTAGGGAGCGAACCCACAACCTTTAGATCAGCAGTCAATAGCCCTTACCACTAGACCACTTGTCCACCTATAATGGGATATCATGGGTTATGTCGTTCAGCCGCCGTATGACATTGTATGCTTTCACGTATTCATTTATCCGGTTATTTATGTTTTCCTATCGTTCATTGATGTACTTGATGGCCACTAATTCAATGAGGTTTTTAATTAGTCACTTGTTCACTTTTTTCATTTTCCTGTTGTATAAATTCTCTTTATTATTTTGCTAAGGGTCGTGTTTAGTACATACCATTTGACCTAGTACTGATTAAATCTAGTGTGATTTCGTTATTGTACCGGTAAACATGTTATTGATTTGTTAAAATAACAATTCTGATTGGACAACGGATAAGCACGGATATTCAAGGATTTTATGTTAAATTTTATAAGATAGCCCTTTACCATGGCCACATTGAATGTTAGTTTTGTTTAAGAATTCATAAATTTTATTTTAATGAATTAATCACTCATGTTTAAATTTCAATAATCACATAATTATGATCTTATTACGTGCTCGTGCATTAAATCATTATTGTTTCTCATGTACAAGTATTTCACTGTCTTTATCATTATTGGTTTCCTAAATACTCATTCATTCCATCATTCTAGTGTATATTTTTGGATTCATTAATTTCACTTTTCATGTTTGAACTTTCTGGTTGTTTGAAAAAGTGAAAATAATGTTGGGAAACGGCGTCTGGAAACCCGGATAAACGAAACGAATCGCTTATTTGGATGCTCACATTGTTGAACATTTTTGCCATGTTCAACTACTGTGAAGTATTGGATTTCTTATCTGTTTTATCAATTTTGTTCTCATATCAACCTATAGATCTATGCAGATCGAAGGAGTTGCATACATAAAGGGCGTATTGCATCAGAATAAAGATTAGTATCATCAAAACACTAGCAGAGCTCGTCTAAAGTCGGCCTATATGATATTATTCAATCGGAACCACGTGTTATTTGCGTGTCGTTGCATCAGTCCAGCACGTGACACATGGAAGGGACACGGACGCATGCGTGGTAAGCTCATGTTCACAAAATGTATCACGGGAGCTTAGCCTATATGTACGACAGCGACGAAGAATTCAATCATGTTATTAGGCACGATGACGCTTTCGCGAACGCACAGTCATGTTGAGTTATATCATTTTTTGCGTTCAACTGAGACAGTCGTTAGTGCGAGGACCGGTCACTCGGTTTTATCCCTGCCTAATTGACCAATTACCTCCCGCTTCGGGGGAAGAGACAGAAACTTTGTGTGATACGAGGAATCCGGATGCAATACCCTAGCTCTTTCCGAATAGACTCCTTGGTTCTTTAACGTTCCAAGTATACAGCACCGATACTCGTGAGACTACCTCTGGGCCATCTCTAGTTGGGTGGGAAACACTGAGAAAGTGTTTCAGAAATTACCAAGTGCTCCGGGTCGAGATTAATTAGTACATGTACTTTAATTGAAAATTACTAAAATCGTAACATAAGGAAATTTAACGGTCAGAACAACTGTTAGATCTACCAACTTATCATTTAGATTTTCTAGTATGTTCTGAAGAATCTTTGAAGAAAACGAAACTATTTTAAAATGTTACAGATTCCTTATTTTTAGCGTATTAAAAAAATAAGAAATTCAAACTTATCGACCATTTACGCAATATTTAAACAGTATGGTAAATAGCTATAATAATCACCAAAGACATGCGTTTTTCTTCAATTTGTGGATAAGGGGTTTTATAGATTTTTAACATAAGTAAAATTATTTAAGTTTTCCACTAAGATACCTTGTGAATACCACTCTGTACATCTCAAAGATTCTTTGAACGAAATGATGTAATCCATACGCCCATAGGCATGTTTGTTCTCCCAAAACCGTGTTTACCGCTAACACGCATCATTAAGTTGCAAAAAATACAGGAATAACATTTTGTACCGGTTAAAATATATAACGTTCATCGAGTGTTAGTTCCCGTTCAAAAACTTGGCTCAATCGTTCAGAAAGGCGTTATAAAAGTGATAGGTTTATGAATTATTTAAGTCGAGATTAAATCAGTGCTACTTTTTGAATAGATTAGCCTTGAAAATTATTTTATTAGACTATCGTATTGCAGTTAAATTGAAATATTAGCTCTACTTAACACACTTTCGCAATTGGCACCGAATAAAACGTTACGCTGCGATACTTTTGCGGTTATTTAGCGTCCATAAACCAGTTGAAACTGAAAATAACCTGACTTTGTATTTTTCTTTTCTTTTTAACTTACCAGGAACATTACATACAGTTGATCATGGCTCTGATATTTGTGTATTTAGTTCCAATTCTTCTAGTGTCTGTTTTTATTCCAAGGATCAGCGTGTCGTCTGCTGCTGTGGTAGAACCGTACAATGATGCCAACGATGATGGAGTTGTTCCGGATGTCCACCAAAAGGAAATTAAAACCGTGGACGAAACAAACTTACGTCATCATAAACATAAGATACACAGTGCTCACCGTCAACTGAACAAGCCAGTGACTAAAACAGTTCCACACGAGACTTTGCTTGATACTTACACGACAGAGGATAACAAAGATGTCTTACCTGAACCAAAAACAACAGTGAGTAGTTGCCCAAATTGTTTTGAAAACAAAACTGAAGAAAAACGGTTAAAACTAGAAGTATTTAAACAGAAGTTGTTACATAGACTGGGACTCTCTGCCCCGCCAAAAGTTGCTGGACCACTGGCTCCTCTACCTTTTGACTTTTATGTAGGCGAAGACTTTGCAGTAAACGATGCAGATGGCAGTCATTTACAAGCGGAATCCAAACACGCTGTACAAACTAAGAAAATATTCATATTCGGCAAAGACAGTAAGTGTTCATTATATCTTAACAATTCAGGTCAATTATAGCAAATATGTGTACGTTTCTTGTAGGTTGATTGATATTCACAATCATTTTACAATACGTCGATAATGTTATATGTCTCAGCGCACTGTTCTTTGCCTACGATATAATACTATATATTTTCTGCATTATTTCACTGTACGTAGACCATGACATGTGCATTATTTCACTGAACGTCGACAAAGACATAGAGGATATTTGTTGAATTTGGTGTAAGATCGTATTTTATTTCACCGAGTGATCACAGAAAATCAATATTTTCACGAGTGGCGTAGCCACGAGTGAAAATGTAATTTTCTGTGATCACGAGTGAAATAAAATTGATCTTACACCAAAAATCAACAAATTTTCTGTTTATTATATGCCTCAATTCCTCTTAAATGTGTTCCGTACTTGGCTTAATTGGAAAAATAACGTCGATATTAGAACGTCACGACGCGAGAATTATGACGTCATGATGACGTAACGCATATTTTAAAGCCCGGCGCCGTTGACGTTACGTTTCTTTTTCTGCATGATACTGGAACCAGCTTCTAAAACAGTGAAAATAACAAAGTGGTTATTTCACTGAAAAATGTCCATAATCCATTGAAAGCAAATAATAAATGTGCATTATTTCACTGTACGTAGACCAAGACATGTGCATTATTTCACTGAACGTAGACCATGACATGTGCATTATTTCACTGAACGTAGACCAAGACATGTGCATTATTTCACTGTACGTAGACCATGACATGTGCATTATTTCACTGAACGTGGACAAAGACATGTGCATTATTTCACTGAACGTAGGTCAAGACATGTGCATTATTTCACTGAACGTAGACCAAGACATGTGCATTATTTCACTGTACGTAGACCAAGACATGTGCATTATTTCACTATACGTAGGCCATGTAACATGTATAATTTCACTTAACGTGAACCAAAACATCTGCATTATTTCATTGTATGTGAACCATGTGATCTCACTATTTCACTGTACGTAGATCATGACATATGCATTATTTCACTGAACGTAGACCATGACATGTGCATTATTTCACTGTACGTGGACCATGTGGTGTGCATTATTTCACTGTACCTGTGCCACGTGATTTCATTATTTTACTGTACGTGAATCATTTGGTGTGAATGATTTCACTGTACGTAGATTATGACATGTGCATTATTTCACTGTACATTATATGCATTATTTTCCTGTACGTAGATCATTGTATAGACAATGGCATTATTTCAGAGTACGTGGACAATGTCATATGAATTATTTCACTATGTTGACTTTGACATGTGCATTATTTTAAATTTCAAATTACGTGAGCCATGTCGTGTGCATTATTTCGCTGTACGTTTTGTATCCCTTGGAATCTTTTCACTGCACGTTGACTATGATGTAGCATATTTTTACTATGTGTTGACTATATGACATATACTATTTGTTACGTTTTCATTTGAGAATACTTAATACTAGTACATCTAAGCCATTAACCTTGTGAAATAGAAATATCATATTTTTGAAATAAACCTGTACTGTCTGACCTTGACTATTTGAATGTATTACTGCATTGGCTAAATTATACGAACGATTGATATGAATAAACGATTGAATAGTTTTAATATGTAACCCAAATGGTTACAATGGCTTGGTTGTGAATGCATCTACTTTATACCAGAAGGTTCAAATCCTGATGATATAGCTGGGTGCTTGATGAGCTGCCTGATGATATAGCTGGGTGCTTGATGAGCTGTCTGATAATAATGATTGCAGAATGCCTACCTGTATCATACATTTGTATTGAAGTAAATGGGTCGTGATGTAATGCGATCAGAAACTATAAGTGTATCGGCAGCTAAACTTGATAGCCTTTACAATAGTGGTAACGCTCATAAATTATAAAACAAATAATACAATGTTAATAATAACAATGTATTTATTTTGTAAAAAAGTGAATATAAAACCAAAAGTACTTTATTTACGAGTATCAAAAGACATTATTAATGAAAAACACACCCAAGGTCTCCGTTATTTATTCAAGTACAAAATCTCATTGTTGACGAACGAGCATGACCGCCTAGCAACCCCAGTAATTGTGTTTGAGCTCTATTGACAAAATGAGCCATGGGTGACTAAGAGGTTTTTTTGGCAAAACCGTTATGATTTGTAAACTTCTAATTTTAACTCAGACGAAATTTGAAAAGATTATTGACTTTATGTTTACAATGCACAATCCGGTGTACTTTTCCTTCCTTGAATATGATATTTAATCACCGTCAATGCAAAACTGGCCTTGACCAAGTTACTGTTTTATGTCCTAAAACTCGAACATTGCTTGCATCTATAGATTGCTTGTAATATAGTCACGTTGCCTATTTGTAAGCTTTGTTCGTGATCCACTGACACTGTCGTAGTGCCTAGTCATCCGGTGTTTGTCAATGACCTCCGGATTTGATGGAATGCTTGTAAGAATAGTTAATAGAAATATTGAAGTAATACAAAGAAAATGCACTTTATATGCAGTGAGTGTTTAACATGAGCGTGCACCACAAATGTTTTAATGCACATGAACATGTTTGTTCACCACGATTGTCCAAATGCTATCATGACATGTGTCTGTACCACGAATGTTCTATAATGCATTCGTGTACGGATGTCTGCATCACAAATGTTCTATTAAACATTTGTGTACGGATGTTTGCACCACGAATGTTCTATTATGCATTCGAGTACGAGTGTCTGCACCACGAATGTTCTATTAAACATTCGCGTACGAATGTCTGCAACACGAATGTTTTATAATGCATTCGTGTACGGATGTCTACGCCACGAAGTTCTATTAAACATTCGTGTACGGATGTCTGCATCACGAATGTTATATTATGCATTCGTGTACGGATGTCTGCATCACGAATGTTCTATAATACATTTGTTTACGAGTGTCTGCACCACAAACGTTCTATAATACATTTGTTTACGAGTGTCTGCACCACAAACGTTCTATAATACATTTGTTTACGAGTGTCTGCACCACAAACGTTCTATAATACATTTGTTTACGAGTGTCTGCACCACAAACGTTCTATAATACATTTGTTTACGAGTGTCTGCACCACAAACGTTCTATAATACATTTGTTTACGAGTGTCTGCACCAAAAATGTTCTATAATACATTCGTGTACGGTTTTCTGCACCAAAAATGTTCTATAATGCATTCGTGTACGGGTTTCTGCACCATGAATTTTCTATAATGCATTCGTGTACGGGTTTCTGCACCACGAATGCTCTATAATGCATTCGTGTACGGATGTCTGCACCACGAATGCTCTATAATGCATTCGTGTACGGATGTCTACACCACGAAAGTTCTATCATGCATTCGTATAAGGGTGTCTACACCACGAATGTTCTATCGTGCATTCGTGAACGGATGTCTGCACCACGAATGTTTTATCATGCATTCGTGTATGGATTTCTGCACCACGAATGTTCTATAATGCATTCGTGAACATGTGTTTGCACCACGAATGCTCTGTGACGCATTCATAAACACGTGTGTTCCGACAACGTCTATAATACATCTATGAGTATGTGTGTGCGCCACGAACACCCTCTAATGCACTCACGAACATGTGTGTATATCATTTTGACAATGTTCTATGCGCGCTTTTTAGCTCACCTGTCACAAAGTGACAAGGTGAGCTATTGTGATCACTCTTCGTCCGTCGCCCGTGCGTCCGTCCGTCCGTGCGTCAACATTTCATTCAAACGACTTCTCCTCCTAAACCACTTGACCAATTTCAACGAAACTTCACAGGAATGTTCCTTGGATGGTCCTTTCTAAAAATAGCTAAAAGAATTGTTATCTATAAATAACTCTGGTTGCCATGGCAACCGATAGGAAAATCTTTAAAAAAATCATAAAAAATCAACTGCTTGCTAGATTTCAAAATAATTTTACAGAAATAGTTGTTAGGTGACCCTCTTACAAAATTGACATATTTGTCTTGATTCGTCAAAAAACATGGCCGCCAGTGGGTGTGGTGCTGTTTTTCCCTATATACCTATAGTAAAATCTTTAAAATCTTCTCCTCTAAAAGTACTGGTTGGATTTCATTATAAATTGGTTAAATTGTTCCTTGGGTGGTCCTTTCTTAAAACAGCTAAAAGAATTGTAATCTATAAATAACTCTGGTTGCCATGGCAACCGATAGGAAAATCTTTAAAAAAATCATAAAAAATCAACTGCTTGCTAGATTTCAAAATAATTTTACAGAAATAGTTGTTAGGTGACCCTCTTACAAAATTGACATATTTGTCTTGATTCGTCAAAAAACATGGCCGCCAGTGGGTGTGGTGCTGTTTTTCCCTATATACCTATAGTAAAATATTTAAAAATCTTCTCCTCTAAAAGTACTGGTTGGATTTCATTATAAATTGGTTAAATTGTTCCTTGGGTGGTCCTTTCTTAAACTAGCTAAAAGAATTACATTCCATGCAGAACTCTGGTTGCCATGGCAACCAATAGAAAAATCTTTTAAAAAATCATAAAAAAATCAACCGCTTGCCAGATTTCAAAATAATTTTACAGAAATCGTTGTTGGGTGACCCTATTACAAAATTGACATATTTGTCCTGATTCGTCTAAAAACATGGCCGCTAGTGGGTGGAGCGCTGTTGTCCCTATATATCCATAGTAAAATCTTCTCCTCTAAAAGTACTGGTTGAATTTCATATTAAATGGGTAACAATATTCCTTGGGTTATCCTTTCTAAAAATAGTTAAAAGATTATAACCCATGCAGAATTCTGGTTGCCATGACAACTGATTGGAAACAACTTTAAAAAAAAACATGGTTCTACTTGATCAATGTGCACAGGTGAGCGACCTAGGGCCCTGTGGGCCCTCTTGTTTTATACATCTACCCATTGGCAAGATATATTATATGCACTAAATAGACTATAGACTATATATACATTTATACCATATATTTGTTTAACTCAGTTACACACAAATGTGCACAGAAGAAAGGGGCTGGTTGCTATGGTTTTGATTTAACAAATACTACAGTAGATCCAGACCAAGTAGCTAGTGTTGAACTTTGGATCTACAAACAGCCTGACGTCAATGACCACCATTTACAGGTATGGTAGCACATATCTTCAGTAAAGACATTCACTGAAGGCAGTGTATGGGGTTTAACTATGTATTTCAGCTTTTTGACTGCTGAGACTTGGCGTTCAGACTTTCTCGTTAAGTTGTGCCCTGAGTATTGTGTAGGGTAGATGTGATCTATATTCTCTTTATGCTTTCTATGCTCGGCTGTTTCAGTTGAGTGCTGCCTTCCCTGTCCGATTTGTTAATGTCTTTCAGAAAAAATCTCAATATCCAATGATAGATTTTCCCCCAAAACTTTGTATATGATACAGTATGACTTTTTTGTAAGAAACAGAAATACAAACAAAATAATCACAGGTCACTTAACTTTTTATGAGTTATCTGCCCTTGAAACTAATGATTTTACGGTGCTAAAACATAAAGGTACATTGTATGTCTGCACAATACTACTCTTACTTTCACTCGTTTTCGTTTTTAGACATTTATGGTATCCGAACTTGAGTCACATACAAAACATGGAGAAGACCGTCTACGTATCAGGAATATAGTCAAACGGTTCGAGACCCGTCTCAAATACGGTTGGATGAAAGTGTATGTAAAACGAAGCATCTCTCGGTGGTTGTCCAAACCTTATCGAAACCAAGGACTTGCTGTCGTCTGCAAAACCTGTCAGAGACAAAATCATAAAGGCATTTATGGAAACAAAGAAGGTAAATGCATGTATATACGTTATATTTCAACAACCTACCTACCTTACCTTCCTAATCATTTTCAGACTGGTTTGCACATAAGGCTACCACTAAAGAACGTCAGTTTTTCTGTCTGTGGCCCGATGTTTCACCTATCCACACCGTCGCAAACTGTTGATCTTCTCCAGGGTACTGTTTTATCAAAGCACTTACGGAAAACTTGAATTTACGATCGAATTTGAATGCTTTATAATACTTTTACAATTATAAAATGAGGTAAATGGAACTGCAATACTAACAAATATTCAGTTAATGAACTCCTGTAAACAATATCCGTCACCAATTTGCAGTTGTTTAAGAACTATAAAGAATTTTAATTTTGAACGTAAGTTTACGTTTTCCGTAAGTGCTTTGATAAAACAGTACCCAGGGGTGGTATTCGATATTGATCTTATTTAATTGGAGAACTATAAGGAGAGCCAATCATATCGCTTGTTACTTACCACGAGTTATTTGTGATCTGATTGGTTGTCATTATCCTTCAGTCAAGTAAAATCAATATTGAATACTATCCCTGGTCGTCTCCTTAAGTCGTCGTAGGTTTCTCTCTCCACCTCCCAGCAATCTGTTGGATGGAATAACTTTGTTATTGATACTTGTATGCTGTACAGATGTCACCCGTCAGACATATTATGTTGCAGCAAATAGAGAATAAATGAAACCAGAATGCTAGTTTTATAACAAGTACATGCATGAATACTGTATACATATATGCATGTCTAAAAAATGTTGGTTTTTCTCAAATTGTGTTTTTATCTCCCCTTATTTGTGACAAAAATCATGTTTGGTCTTCCCTCGTATCTAATGAAAATTTTGTTTGATGTTCCCTCATATCAGATACAGATTGTGTTTGAACTTCCCTCATATCAGATGAAAATTGTGTTTGAACTTCCCTCATATCAGATGAAAATTGTGTCTGAACTTCCCTCATATCAGATACAAATTGTGTTTGAACTTCCCTCATATCAGATACAGATTGTGTTTGAACTTCCCTCATATCAGATACAGATTGTGTTTGAACTTCCCTCATATCAGATACAAATTGTATTTGAACTTCCCTCATATCAGATACAAATTGTGTTTTAACTTCCCTCTTATCAGATGAATATTATGTTTGCTCTACCCTCGTGTATGATAGTTAATATACTACATTTGATTTTCACTCGTATCTTTTTTAATAAATATCTCGTTTATCTGATCAAAATGTTTTAATTACAGGTTATTTGCCTATACTTGTATTCTACATGAAACAAAATCAACAAACACACATACGTAGAAAACGTCACTCAGATTGTCTAGAAGGTGGTGAGAGGTGTTGTCACATGCAACCATTGGTGTTCAACTTCCATGAACATGGTTGGGACTATATCATGGCACCAGCACAAATAAACATCAATTATTGTACCGGATCGTGTAATGGTAAGTACTAATATTCGTTCGAATTTTTTACTTATTAGTTTCAGATAGATTATGAAACAAGTTCTTACAATATATACGTATATCACTCACTCTTAAAACATCCTTTCTGGTGGTATCTTTCGCCACTAGGGTATGAGAGATAGAAGCCAAAAAGATTATATTAAGTTAGACAGGGAAGGCAGCACTCAACGAGCCATGTGACGAGAAAATAACAACTGGACATTACACATCACAAGGACAATCTACAACATATTTATAGTGTACATGCAATTTTGAAAGATACGAAGCAGCCTTGTGCTGGACAACGAAAGTGCACATACAAAATCAACAAACTTTAACAAAAAGGCACAATCATGGCGAAATAGTTGTATTTTTGTATTTTTACTATAAAATGGACAATACATACATAGAGGAAGGTTGACCAAAGGGCTTCCGCCTTGGTACGGACAGCGACAAATGTCACTTGGGGCTTAAACGTTTCCTTTCATGCCGAGTGTGTGTTGATTTGCCTCGATAACCAAGTGGTCGATTGTCCTTTCGAATGTGAGAGGTCTCGGTATGTCTCCCTTGCTTGACACTCAGCAGTTAGTTTCAGGTAAATGTTGATTGACCCGGTGTCAGGATAACGTTGCTGGGTAGTCTTCATATGGCTAAAATACTGTTGACCAAGGGGGCTTACTGTTGACCATTAGGACCATACGTGAAACAATATTTAAATTATATTTAAAAAGTGTGTCACAACTTATACCAATAATATAAATCATGACTTTGGTCTGGGCAACTTACTCAGAACGTGCCTGTCTGGTCGGTCAAATGGGCTGTCGCTTTACATAGAGATATGCTGGCTTAGAATAAGAAGGTCGTAAAGGCTACTTACAACCTTCAAGACTGAAACATATTTTAAATTTAAATTTGAATCACAATGCGCTTCTTATTAGCCTATTGTCATGAAAATCGAAAATGGGTAATGTTGACTAAACTGTTTTTCCATACAGTTTTTTCTTGTTTTCTCAAAATATTGATTTTGTATTTACGACCTACTAATTCTAAGCCAGAGATATGATATATATTATGATAAATCAGCATGTTACTTGTATTGTGACACTTTCAGGTATAACTGCTGGCTACTACAATCACACACGTCTTGTACAGACTATCCACCAACAGCAAGGTACCAACACTCAACCTGTCACGCCGTGTTGTTCTCCGGTATCATTTGGTTCTCCACACAGTTTGTTATATAGCGATCGTAATGGTGTTGTCCGCAATGTAGAGGTGCCAGATTTGGTTGTCACTGAATGTGGATGTACTTGAATAAATATTTTGTCAAATAATATATTTTCGCGAGGTCAAAATGTCGCGAATTGGTTATTTTAAAGTAGTTCGCACGCGATTTAAGCTTCAGAAAACAATTGTTTGGTCCGTGAGAGCGTTTTACTGTCGTTTTTTAATTACCGAGCATACTTTTGCGAACTTGTCGAATTCGCGTATAGTTTTTTTACTACATTGCCCTTTTTACAAAGGGGACCACATGACGACCCTTATTTGGTGGTAAGTGAATGTTGATGTTCATGAACAACGTGGTGTTGTAAAATAGAATTTTGTTATGAAAGTATTGTTGCATACGATCCATTTAGTTAGTCAATAGATTTAGTCTGAAACTATGACACAACTATATAATACTATACAGGACTGACAGAAATCAGGCAGTTATAGTTAATTTGTCCCACAAAACAGGACTTATTTTCCCATGCTTCGATATTTTTGTCTAGGAATAATGAAATTTGTTAAAGAATAATGTGTTTGTAAATTTGCACTCTGATTTTATTCCATAGGGAATTGTTTATAAGAACCACTAATGGTTTATAACTCTTTATTAACGTTTCGGCCTGAGCCTTTTTCAAACTAATCAATTTTGTAAAAGACTCAGGCCGAAACGTCAATAAATAAAGAGTGGTTCTTATAAATTTGCAAATAAATAAAGAGTGGTTCTTATGAATTTACAAACAAATCTTAGGTTTTGTCTTAGATGGTTATAAGTGGACTTCAATATGGAAATTGAATTGTCTAAGAGATATTTTTTTATTTCTAAATGAAAATATCTAAGAAAATGTATTTGAAGCTTTGTGAATACGGGCACATGTTATGTAATAGATATAGCACAGAAAATTTGTCATGATCCTGACCTTTATGCATGGATATTTTACTAGGTTTCCACGAGCAAATCGTGCAATATCGGTTCTTTAGATTTGTATTGGTATAACATATCGAGCGTCTTTGTGATACCAGCCCTGCGTTCAAGGAAAAATAACGTGACGCACGTTTCGTACCTGATACGTACCAGATACGTACCGTTTGCGTACCAGGTACGAAACGTTTTGTACCTGGTACGAAACGTGCGTCACGTGAATTTTCCTTGAACGCAGGGCAGTACTCCCCGCTTACGAAAACATACAACCGGGATTATAACTATAAACGAAATATCAGCTGTTTAATTATGCTAATTGAAGGTCGATGATCGTGTCAAATTCTCTGGTCTATAACTGAAACACAAGCCTGTGATTAAAATGTATTGAAGCGTTTGTTCTATATCTTTTTTGTCTTGTATTATAGTTTAACTGAGGGTGTGGAGGGTGTGGCTGTGACACACACCAGTGCAATATTGTAGTTATTGCACTCTTTTCCACCGTTACTATGATGCAAAATGTATTGTCATTTATATTTGTAATTTTGAATATTCAAACTGACCATTATGAGTTGAATCAGTGTTTGATTTTATGCCTCAGAATTTGCTGTATAAATCGCTGGCTTAGAATTAGAAGGTCGTAAGTACGAAATCAATAGTTTGAGAAAACCAGAAAAAGCAGCCTGAAAACTACTCTTTATCTATGGGAAAACAAGCTTTTTAAACTTCAGTTTGGTCATCGTGACCACTTCCGATTTTCATGAAAATAGGCAGACAAGAAGCACGATTACAAATATGTTTGAATCTTATAAGATCGTAAGTAATACTTACCACCTTCTTATTCTAAGCCAACCAAATCAGGCCTCCCTGAATCTCATATTCATTATCATTTAATATTTGTATTATAATATGCATGTATTGTTTCCTTTTTTGATGTTTTATTCATGTTTTAGATTTAGTATACATTAGGACGTATGTCGTCAGAAACAGCTGGTAGAACTGACAATGCCATGATAGCATTCGTCATTCAATTATGTGACGCTTCGCTAAACCATTTTGGCCTCCGTAGCTCAGTGGTTAGCGCGCTTCTCGTCCAACCTGGCGACCTGGGTTCAAATCCGGGTGAAGATACACATATATGCCTGCCATATTTCAGCGGAAAGCTGACTGACAAATAAAGACCATGCTCGGCATATGCTCGGCATCGGCAGTGTGACCCCTGACGGGATGGACTAATAACTTTTGTAACCTGAGTGGTATTCTATATTGATCTTACTTGACGTCAAGATACGGACAACCAATCCGATCACACCATAATAAAATCTTGGTCAGTAACAGGCTATGATTGGCTATCCACTTAAATTAAATAAGATCAATATTGGATACCTCATCCCTAGACACTTGCTGTTTTTTCGGAAGTTACTTTGAGTATTAATCTCCTAACCTGATTCAAGTAATATGAGCTCTTCATAAGTTGAAAGTTCGGATATTATTGTTGAGTTTTATTGACCTGTTAAAAAGTACGTAATTACGTGATCCAGAGGAAGCTAATCTACAGTGCGAACCTACCGTGTAAGAATGTTCTTTTTAAACAGGTCAAAACTCTGCAATAATGACGAGACTCGTCAAGCATCAGTCAGCAAACGGTGTGTTTGATTGAATAAGATTCACGCAAAATGGATATTCTGACCTTACCAGCGGTTTCAGCTATACCCACACAGAGGAAACCACAGTGTGTACGAATTCCTTATAAAACACGAATACGACAAATTACTTCAATAGCCTTACGAGGAAAAATAATATTGCTGTGGTAACTGTCTTGATGTGTTGTCAAATGCGAAATATTGGTTATGTTAGAATCGAAATAATGAATTATGTACTTGTGTTTTATCTACAATAAAGCACAGTCACTTGATCGGATGTGTATATTACTTGGGAGCATTACACTCTCGTAATTTAATTACTACGCATCCGACCTAGCATTCTCGTTTACCAGAGTATTCTTCACCTGTGATATCACGGTAGTCTGGGAACTTGACTAACCACTGATGTATGAGGATGCCGAACTCGTGACTGTGCTTTATTCTACGATAAAACACAGGTACATATTCATTATTTCTTAAATTATAGTTGTTTGAACACAACCTTCGTTTCTGGTGACACATGTTTTATAGTATTTTAAGCAATGCAAACTAGACATAAAATGGCAGATATCAATGCAAGTACAAATTCTGTACAATTTCTGAGTTTTAGGTTTAAATAAATTCTCACAGGTTTATAGAATTGTGTTTGTTTTTCTTGTCGATCAAGTTATGTGGCTATTCCACACCGATCACGAATCTAACGAGTCACCACGAATTGGTACTTTTAGGAAATAAGTACTTAAATCGTAATCAGTTCGTGAAATTTTTAACTGATTCTTATAAAATTGGAGTCAATTCTTGTAAATCTTCAGTAATTGGAAATTCGTGGCAAAGGTTTTGAGCTGTTCAACATGTTGAACAGGAACTCCCGATTCCAAAGAATCATAGTAAATTCGTAGAGTATTTTTAGGCATCGTGACTGAAATGCATTCCATATAATTATTAAAATTGACCTAATTTTGTAACTTATTCATAATGCTATAGAGCAGTATTCGTAATAAATTCTTGTTAATCAAAGTTAAATATTGGCAATATTCTTACAATCCCTCGAATATTCGTTACGTTATCGTACTGTATCATATAATATTCTAATCTAGAGCGTCACTAATACTGAAATAATGTGTCAGTTTATGGCAATTCATGTGGTTTGGGGTAAGTATGGAATAGCCCCATTACCAACCATACGCCCATAGTGTTCATGAGGAAACCTGGCTCTCGTTGCATAAACCAAAGCGTTGTATGGCGCTTTTCTTCTGTTAAACCCTCTTTTCATTTAAATATAGTGGACATGAATTACCTTTCTTGGAAAGCTTAACGAAGCACTTTTCTGAGGCAACGAACCCTGCTACTAGTTCTAGAGTTCTCACTAAATCCCTGTTATCAAGTTATTTCTGTAGGTTTATTTGTAGTTAAGTGTATTGACGTGAGTGTGCTATGGTACTGACCTTGGTCATTATTGGGAGAAATGGTGTATGACGTTCGGTAGTTCACTCGGTAGAGCCGTGGCCATGAAAGCAATACAGGTCCTATTATGGTTTATAGTCAAAACGAAAACTCAAACTATGGCTACAGTTTAGCAATACCACGTGACTTTTGGTTACAATTACAAGAAGAAATTTGTAAACATTGGAAAATAAAATATCCATAACTGTTTTATTTCTTTGTCGATTTCTTTGAAATATACGCCACGCTAAGGGGGTAACTATTTGCTATCCTTGAAATGTAACATCTTTTTCAGGGGCTGTGCCGTTTTGTCCATTACTCTGTGAAACCATGGAACGTGTAGGTTTCACAGGGTAATGGGAAAATCGGTAAAGCTGATGAAAAAGATGTTATATTTCATGCAAAGCAAATAATGTCCCCTCTAAGCGTGGCGTATATTTCATAGAAATCGATGAAGAAATAAAATACTTATGGCTATATTTGTGTTCCAATGTTTACAAATTTCTACTTGGAACTGTAGTCAAAAACCACGTGGTATTGCTACACTGGGCTAGGTATGGCGTAATTCAGTCACAAATACAACGGTTTATGATTTCCAAACGGAACACGTGGCCGAAGGTCAATGAATCAATACTGGGAACAGAAGGTCCGAGGTTCATACCCCAGGGGGTCCTGATCCCCATCGAGTGTGCTTATTTACATGCAAAGATCTAAAAATGCATACATACTATGCCTTTAGATCTTTGCTACATGGTAACTGGAAACAGTTTAAACATAGTTTATTTATTGCTACTACCGGGTACATGGAAAAAGTTTGAGTTTACAAAGTTTATTTATTGCTATAATACATGTAATGCACAGTTACATATTACCACACAAGTGA
Source organism: Spisula solida (assembly GCA_947247005.1). NCBI lineage: Eukaryota > Metazoa > Mollusca > Bivalvia > Venerida > Mactridae > Spisula > Spisula solida. The sequence continues at coordinate 20,230,523 of OX365948.1, read as the reverse complement.
TATACCATGAATATAACATTAAGGGGGTAGAGTCTAATCTATTGTGAGTTTGTGCAATTTTCTTTCAAAAGCGTCTTCAAATTTAAGTTGCTTGATAAAATAAGAATTGTACTATAAAGTCGACATGATATTAAGAGTCAAAGTTTGTTGTTGGAGACATAGTCAATAGTATAAGGAACAAACTCTTACATATAAAGAATTATGAAACATATTTACGAACTTGTACCATACAAAACTTCATTGACCTTGCTAACCGAAATATAGAAAAATGGCAATGTTTCTTGAACACTCACATTCTTTGAAACAAACTATTTTAAAACGAGTTGCTGGTGCTATGTTACAGTGATAGTATACATTCAATACATTCTGTCTGTTTGAGCCCTTTTAATTTCTTAAGTATTCTGAATTATGGTTTACCACCCTCCCACTTTTGTTCTCAGTATATGCCCTTAAACGTAAAGGGGTTGAGTAATTAGTTCTTAATCGTACTAAGTGAGTAAACGACCCCCTGACATTTAAGTACATGTTTCATGTGCCAAATGTCTTTGCGCGATCTAACTCTGTAACTTAAAATACCATAGATGCACATTTTCAATAATATTTGCACTTTTTTACCTTAAATAAACAGCTTGTTTAGATGTTTGAAAACACATTCAACTACCGACATAGATATAATACAACACCCCTCTCATTACTGACAAAGAATAGTTATTCAAAGACGTAATCCAATGTGTGTACTTTAAATACACTATACATTCGTGAACTTAAATCACAAATCTATGTCACATCAAACGTGTAAAGCAACCGTGTCAGTATACCACGGAAATCTCGTGCAAATCATGGGGACGGCGGTGAACGAATTTGTCACTACAGAAAATTAAAATAATCATGCGTTTGTGACATATATTCACTTGAAACAGTATATAGTATGGAATGTTTAAAGCGGCCTAGTATGGCTGAACGAAAACGTCACACAACACCGTTTGACAGGTTCATACCATTCAGACCTTACCTCAATGTTGAATCTTCTCACGCGAGACTTATGTCGTGTTCTTTCTATGATTCAAAGAAGGAAACCAACCAGTACCACAACCCAGGTGCGAAAGCCTACACACGGTTGTTATCGGAAGCAACCAACATATGTGAGGGAAATATCCTGCCAATAAGTGCATCACAAGCGGCAAGTAAGTGATTCATGATAGTTTATACATGTACGTTTATTATTAATTAATTAAGCCCCGGCGGTGGTCCAGCGGTAAGTGTGCTGGATCTCTAACCCGGCGATCCGGTTTCTATCTGTGTATTCCTGATCACGACAAGCCATATCCTCCAATGCAAGTTTGAAAACAATATCGATATTCTTCCACACGTTGAAAAGTTGTTGTCGGAAGGATAAGTTAGTACTGCCCTGCGTTCAAGGAAAAATAACGTGACGCACGTTTCGTACCGTTTGCGTACCAGGCACGAAACGTTTTGTACCTGGTACGAAACGTGCGTCATGTGATTTTTCCTTGAACACAGGGCTGGTTAGATGCCGTCCATGTAAACTGGTTAGGTTAATCGCTTTCCGTATATAACTGTAACTGTAAGATTGTGGAGAAAAGGCGTAAAACTAATAACAAACACACTTTATTTAACATATTTAGGAGGAAGAGTTGAATCTAAAGTGAGATTGTGCAATTTTCTTTCAAAGGCGTTTGTTGTCTTCAAGTTTAAGTTGTTGGATAAAATAAGAATTGTATTATGATGAACTACATTTACTCATGATGTGAGACACAAATAAATATCAAAAAAGCTAATTTATTGAAGCATGTCAGCAATCAGGCAATTTCACTGCAAATCTTGCTCGTTCACAAAGAAAGTCAACATGACATTCAGAGTAGAAGTTTGTTGTTGGAGACATGGTTAATAGTACAAGGAACAAACTCTTACAAAGAAATAATTATGACACATAGTATGAACTTGTATCATGCAAAACTGCAATGTCCTTGCAAACCGAAAGTAGAAAAACGGCAATGTTTCTTGAAAATTACACATTTTTCAGTCAAAAACTAAAAGTTCGTTCCCTGTAGTTATAATGTTAGCATGGTATACATTTTGGCTCGTGACATTTTCCAATTTGTATGTTTGTAAACGATTACCTAAAGGCACATACATTTTTTAAAACAAACTGTTTTAAAAGGGTGGCCCTTTTTGAAATAACTAGATGTTGGTGTTATGATACAGTGATAGTTTACATACAATACACGTCTGTCTAATTGAGCTATTTTATTTTCTTTAATATTCTGAATTTTTGTCTACCACCCTCCTACTCTATGTTCTTAAAATAATATAACTCGGTGGAGATACCTCTAGCCTTACCAATGTAATAAATATTGATGATATAACCACTGCATGGTCGACTGACCGATTGTTATCAGCGTAGATTGAACGAGTATATGCATTTAAAGTGATTATATGATTGGACAAAATGGACATCGAAAATGCATTTAATTTTCATTTAAACCAAAAGCTAGTGCTATCATCGACGGACTAGCTTGTATACAATATAAGTATGTTTACTTTAGCCCTTTTATTCTCTAAAAATGCAGTGTTGTTGTTTACCAACCCTCCAAACGTTTGATGCCAGTCCTTAATGCTTTTTTGAGGTGTTGTTTTATCCTGTTTTGTTTCTAGGTCCATTTAGAAGTCGTAACACCAATCAACTGTTTCTGTTTAGTCCAGACGAGGGATACCATTCACCAACATCTCATCGCTACAGAAAGATATCTACCTCACCCGAGAACATCATGGATATGCCTGGCCTCAGAGACGATTTCTGTAAGACCTCATTTCATTTAATCATGAATTTCTTATTTTCATCATGTTTCATAGCAGCGGTCATGGTAAGTGCTGAATTTGTAACACGGCGATCGTGGTTTGATTCCCGGTCGCGGCAAGTTTTACGCGGCAGGGGTTAGATTCTCGGCCGCTGCAGATCATACTCTTCAATGAAAAATTGACAACAATTTCAGTTTTCCTTCAAATAGGGAGAAATTGCCAGTTCCTCGTTGAAGGGATGTACATAGTTTGTAGTACTAGTTAGGAACTAAGAATACAGACCGGGAAAACTGGTTAGGTGAATTGGCCGCGATATAAAACTGAAAACTTGTGAAACGACGTTAAACACGAGGAGACCAGAGAGTATACTGATCTGATACATTAAGTAATCAATGTTGATGTCCTCATACAATAGTGGTTGGTCAAAATCCCTTACTTTGGTGCCAGAAGAATACCCCTGTAGACAATAATGACCAGCGTATGACTTATGTATCGGGATGGTAATATTGAAAGTCTTAAATTAATACCAACAGTATGCATTCGAAGCATGTCCAGAAATCAGACCCTGATTTCAAAAGTTCTCTCCCTAGTCTTTTTGTTTTAATTTCAGACACGAATTTACTGGATTGGAGTGAGAGAAATCAGATTGCTGTTGTTCTAGACAATCATTCAACGTATGTTTGGAACGCTGAATCAAAGGACTGTGTGAGGATCGACTTTCATTCTTTTGATACCAACTGCTACATCTCATCTCTGTGTTGGAGTAAACGGGACAATCTTCTAGCTATTTCAGATAATTTCGGGGAAATCACAGTTCGTATCCGTTCTATGTACAATTTGTATATTGAGCTTATAATCATAACGCCCATCTTTCATTATAGCGTAGTGATAGAGCGTCCTCTTCGAGTGCGAGATGTTTCCGGTTCGATCCCAGGCCGCGATATAATCAAGTCGTTTAAATGGTACTGGTATATATAGTCTAATATAGGTACGTCACAAGTTAGCGTGACGTCTGCATAGTTATAGGTTCCGGGTAACTGTTGGTTGGCCCAATGTCAGGATAATGTAACTGGGTAGTCAACATTTTTACTGAAATAATGTTTGACTAGTTGGACTCAAAAAAATATTCATAAAATAAAGTTTTATTTCAACGTGCTGGAATAGCCAGTTCAAATGGTTGGTAATCATACAAATTAAACAGTGTTACAAAGTGGAAAGAGTAAACTGCCCTGTGCAACCCCGTAGATAGATCATGTGCTTCAGTCATATTGTGCTATATATACAATATAAAATCATTCCCAACGATGTAACAACAATATATTTGATCTGTGTTTAGATATGTGATGTAGAACAGAAGAAAGCGAAGAGAAAGTTCAGTCCGTACCATGATGTATGTCCTATAGGAACTCTACAATGGACAGATATGGGTATAATTAGGTAGGTCAACAATCCATGTACGTTTTGGAAATTGGGTTTTAAGGTGGCAAAGTGACATCTATAGTGGGGTAGTGCTTTTTCAAAATCCTATAATTTAAAAGAAATGTCCAATCCCGCTATCAGTGTGGATATACTAGTTTCACGTGGTACGTGATGTAATATTTGGCTAAGTCCGCAAGATAAAATCTGTCAACCCAAATAAGCAGTTTAGTCGGTTTCGGGGAAAACTGTGACCTTTTGTACAAAAAGATTAGCTTGCATGGATCGTACTTATTCGATGATGTCTCGTTGTTAAGATCGACCAGAGAATTGAATACTGATGATTGTTTTTACCTTTGAGGCGACTAATTATCTCTTGCGGCTTTAGCACAAACCATGTGGTGTGTCCACACGGACTATAGATTTCACCCTAACCCCTTAACGACGTGAAATCAACTTCACGAATACACGATTTCAATATCACGAATTCAACGTTTAAATCGCGAATTCACGTAATAGGAATCGCGAATTCCCGAAGTTGAAAGCATACTTACATAAATTCATGAAGTTGAAATCTTGAAATCAAGAAGTTAAAATGTCACTGCCGGTCTTTCGTACATTACGGAGTTATTTATTGCTTCTTTCCAACTTGTTAAGGTCGAAACTGTTAAAGGGACTGCCTCATATATTGGTGTATTGCAAAAAGTAAATTACATTGTAATTGTCAAATATTCGCGTATTTTTGGCATAGTTGCTTGTATCCCATAACCAACCACACTGACATTTAAATTAACTTGAGAAATTTCCCATTTTGTAGTTATTTAGTATTTTTACATCAAACATTCTATAGGGTATTAATACCCTATAGAATTAATACTACTATTACTTAAATTGCCTGAAATGTGTTCGCATTTAATGAAAATGAATCGGAAAACGAACCCAATACTTCACTCATGTTTACGCTGTAGTTTGTTGATGTTATAGTTCGATCACGTGTGAATAACATAATTCACAAACATGTTGGAAGGAAACTTAGCGCTTTTTTCAAGAAAAAAATACTCAATGGGAGATATCGAGAGTGGTTAAAATTGCTTATTTGCACCAAATCTTTCATAAAGCAACCGTCAGTGGCTTTCTTTTACATCAATACTTGGTTAGGTTGGAAAATTACGATAAACAAAGATTTTAGCCCAATCTGTGAGGCAGCACCTTTAAGCCAGAGAAAGAGTATAACATTATGTTGGTTTTGAAAACCCTTTACACCCTATCAGTTTATTAACGTATAGGGTTGCTGGAAGTCCATTAGGATCGTTGATTTTCCAGTGCATGGTATCAATAAATAATTAAAAAAATAAAGTGTTTTCTTCTGCCTACTCACCCGATTATTATCAGTATATTACCTTTGCTGTATCGGTCTTATACAATTGTAGCGGAAACCGGAAAGGGAAGATCAATGTTCACGATTTACGATGTAAGGGGAGACAATCGGATCAGAAACTTGCCCATGGTCATCATGGTAAGGAAGTGTGTGGACTTAAACCTATAGATTCCTCGTATACCACATACCTGGCTAGCGGCGGTGAAGATGGAGTACTCAATATCTGGGATTTACGTATGATGAAGAGTACACAGGCCATCAAAGCTCATACTGCCTGTGTTAAGGTAGGTCAATAAGTTTTAAAGTGCTTTCGTGACAGTTTCTTGTAATATACGGGGGAAACATCTCGTGTTCAAACTTTGTGTAAGAACAGTGCATCATATGATAAACAGATAAATGCATATCAAGCTTAGATCACCGTGCTTAAGGAATTATCTGTCCTCGGATACGAAAAGTTTGCAACTTCTCTCATACAAGAACGGGTACGGTTAGATGGATTCAGATGGACTTTAGTGTTTCACATCTTAATAATGTCCTTTCCGATCAAAGCAGCTGTAGTCGTGGTCTGGTGGGTAGTTCATTGGATTCCCAGTCCAATTGTGGCATATCATATAATTCAATGAAAATTCGGCAACAATGTCAATTCTCCACATGTGGAGAAGCTGCTGTTTCCTTGTGGGAGGATAAATTAGTCCTGCTTAAGATACAGCTCAGGAAAACTGGTTAGGCAATTATGTCACCATAATTATATGTTGACAACTGTAAATTATTGAAAATAGAGAAAAAAGTAAAATAGTAAAAGTTGACCTGAAAATGGCGGTGGTCTCTATGTGAGGTTATATTAAAACACGAGCAAATACGGAAAACTGCAGTAACATTTATTTTTATAAATATAATTTAAATTTTAGATAAATTTTCGTTCACATTACTAAACAAACTTAATATTTAAAGAATTTATTTACATATTTTTTGTATTTATCTTATTTTACTTCGAGGAATTATAAGCGTTAAACTAAATTTCCCCTTCTACTTTTAATGTAAATGTTATCGACGCGCGGATTATCGGTACAAAAATGAAAGTTGGGTATGCATGTCCAACAATTTGTTTCACGGCAATATTCCCATTTTCTTTAACTAACAAGTAACAACAGTTATCTTCCTTATTTGGGGCTATACCAGTTTTAATCCGTATTCTTTGATTATACATAGCATAACATTTCTACAGTTAATTTCATAACCCGCGGAATATAGACGATACACATGTCATCATACGAACGCATAAATAAGTATATTTCCCCATGTACAACTTCGCATGTACAAAATGTCAAAAATATAAATTGTATATAAATTATTGCTGTGAGGGCAAACACCCCAGAGGCAAATGATAGGCATAATTATATTCTGACTTCCCGTGGAGTTTGCACAGCGTGATTACGCAATCAAGATAAGATCGATCAGATTAAAACTGGTATAGTCCCAAATAAGGACGATAACTGTTGTTACTTGTTAGTTAAAGAAAATGGGAATATTACCCTGAAACAAATTGTTGGACATGCTCTATATTACTGTCGATTTGAAATGCCCGTGTAAAGTTTACAGCTTACTCGTATTTATGCTAGATTAGGACATCAAGCTTGACATTTGTTGTGAAATATAGTTAACGATTTTCCCAATATTAAATAACATTTGTTTAAATTTGTACATGGACAGTGTACCATACTAGAAATAGTGCAAAGATAATCAAAGGTGACCGTGCATGTGCATGAGCTATCTGCCCTTGACTACGCAAATGGAGAAAACACACTAGTTTCAAGGGCAGATAACTCAACAAGTTCGGTGACCTACGATTATGTTGTATTTTTGCAGCGAACGCCTGTTATTGACAATTCGTGGACTCTATCGCTGTAGAGCACTTTGAAATAATAATATTTATGTATATGTGTAACTCATAGTTTGATCAAATGTATACTTATTTATTACAATACAGTTGAAGGCTTATTTCTGAGTAACTTTAATACTTCAGGCGTTATCATGGTGTCCATGGCGACCGGGAATGATTGCATCCGGAGGGGGTACTGACGATGGTCATATACGGTTGTGGCTTGCACACTCTGGAGAGAAACTTGCAGAAGAATCTACCTATTCCCAGGTACTTATCTTAACTTTTAATATCATTTACTAGTATATTGTTTTACAAAACGATTGGTTATAATCTTATCGTTGTCGTACAACACTACAGCGGAGGATTGAGAACAAGTTAAACTATCGTGCCACACTACAGCGGAGGATTGAGAACAAGTTAAACTATCGTGCCACACTACAGCGGAGGATTGAGAACAAGTTTAACTATCGTGCCACACTACAGCGGAGGATTGAGAACAAGTTTAACTATCGTGCCACACTACAGCGGAGGATTGAGAACAAGTTAAACTATCGTGTCACACTACAGCGGAGGATTGAGAACAAGTTAAACTAGTTAATAATACTCTCTCCTGGATATGTATCTACTATTTATGACCATATGCATGTTGTATGGTTTAGCGATGCGCATTGATAGCTTTCTGCTATCTAGAGCGTCCGCTTCGAATGGGGGTTGGTGGTCTCGGGTTCGATACCAAAAGCGTTCATATGATACTGTTATATATATCCCTTGATTGACGCTCAGCATAGTTAGGTCACGTCACTGCTGTTGTATCCAGTGTAAGAATAATGTGACTAGCTAGTCTCCATATGACTGAAACTGTTGACGAGTGGGACTCTTAACAATACTTCAAAATGTTTAATTCGACGTGGTACCAAACATAAATTCATCGATTTTGTATTGAAACCCGCATCACTAAAGCGCACCTAGTCCACCAGTCAATATTAATTATATCATCTGGCTGGGAAAATAGTCTGACTTAAAATGAATGTTTTATACCCCAATCTTTGATGAGGCGTGTGTTGCTCTGTACATATCGCTCGATCTGTGTGTCTGTCAATCGGTAGACTAAATAGTGTTCGTTCAATACCTTCACTCTTGACCCTAGGATTCTCAAACTTTACATGGATGTTGGTATGCAACAGTAGATAACCCCTATAAATTTTGAGATCAGTAGTACAAAGGTCAAGGTCGCTGTGACTCTTAACATGAATAAATAGACCATATAGATTCCAGTCAACTCACGAACGGTAGGATCTTCAGACTTTATAGGGAGAATGTTCCCCCAGCAGTTGTTGACCACTATTATTTTTAGCTCACCTGTCACAAAGTGACAGAGTGAGCTTTTGTGATCACTCTTCGTCCGTCGTCCGTCCGTCCGTCAACAATTTGCTTGTGTAGACACTAGAGGTCCCAATTTTGACTTAATCTTTATGAAACTTGGTCACAATGATCATCTTAACACAATCTAGATCAAGTTCGATATTGGGTCATCCGGGGTCAAAAACTAGGTCACAAGGTCAAATCATAGAAAAACCTTGTATAGTCACTAGATGTCACAATTTTAGCCTAATCCTTATGAAACTTGGTCAGAGTGATCATCTTAACAAAATCTAGGTCAAGTGCGATATTGCGTCATATGGGGCCAAGAACTAGGTCACTAGGTCAAACCACAGGTCTTGCATGTACTGCTATAACAGGTGAGCGACCTAGGGCCCTTTGGGCCCTCTTGTTTAGGTCAATAGGTCAAAGGTCAAGGTTGCAATGAGTGTTTATGAGTATGTAAACATGATATAAACCTACCCACGTACACTACATGCATCGTGTTTTGAAATGTTCGTGTTCATTGTTAGGTTTGTATTAATTGCTTTCATGAAGTTTGTTTGATTTATACAAATTGATAAAACTTCAGATTTGTGGGTTGGTGTGGTCTGAGGAGTACAGGGAGTTGGTATCTGCTCATGGTTCAGCTACACCTGACAAGAACGATCTCATTGTATGGAACGTCAAGAATAATGAGTTTGAATCTGTGGCGAGATTAAGACAACATATGTCACGTCCATTACATATGGCTCTTAGTCCAGACAAGACTACCATTGGTAAGAATTGTATTGGTGTATAACTTTGATGTAGGAGTCTCTTAAACTTTGTTAATATCATACAGTAGTATTTTGTCTGTATACGCTGTAGATGGAATGCAGTCTATACAGTTGGCATTTTCATTTGCCACACACGATGAGTTGTTGTCATCACTTGATCGGCTTAGGCGTTGGCGTTACATGTTTAAGTAGTTTTATCTTTAGGTCACTTTTCTTCTCCTAAGCTATGGTATATCTCGATTGCTAGAAGCTAAACACCTTTAGTTCCAGGTAGGTAACTGCTGGTTCACCTGATGTCACGATAATGTGATCGGTTTGTATCCATCTGACTGAAATAATTTTGACCAGCTGAAATTTACAAACAATATTTAGCAAGAAATATCTTTAAAAAAGATACACAGCGTTAATATAGCAGATAAGTGTACTTATTTTCAATGAAGATGCGGACGTTATTTCATATCGTTGAAATTGAAAAACACAAATAAAATTAGAATTTACATATTTATACGTGTATATTGTTTAAAAAATCATAATCTAGGTATGTATAGTTGTCTATATTCTATGGGCGGTTATATCATGCAATTATAGCGATAATGATTCCAAACTTAACTCATATTTTAATATTTAGCACGCATTATGTCTGAAGAAAACCTGTAAACGGGACTTACCTTAAATAAACGTAGAAACTATAGACAAAAAGAAAATGGGAAAAAGGAAAATCAGAAAAAAATATAAATCATCTGAGTTTTGAACCCGAGACGCTCTGTTCATAACACGAATCAAGCAGACGAACGCGTGACCAATGTAGCTAATCTCGCTACTACATTAAACTGCGCGGAATTATGTTTATACATTCACTCATCACTTGACCCGGGTCACTTTAAGGTCAAACGGCTAGTAAAGTAATACTGTTCGTATCTTGAGAACCGCGAATAACAGATCTCTGTGTGTAGCTATTGTAAGTTTCGTTGACATGTTTAACAAAATGTACGTAATTTTTTCGGGGTATCTTTTGTAATGAGTATAGCATATTCCCACCTATGAGAACTCCTGTATCTCGTCACTCCTAATTTATGTACAAACATTTCATTGGTTTTCGAAGTGGTCAAAACGAGGATGAATATCAAGCTAGACAGCTAACGCTGAAAAAAAGAATAATACAGTATAACCTAGTTTATCCGGCATCTCATCGGACCAAATAAGCGTGCCGGATAAAGCGGTGTGCCGGTTAAACCAGGTTTTAAAGAAATACATATAACTGTATAATTACAAATGTACTTATAAAAAGACAAAATTAAAACAAATGAACAAATATTAAAGGTATCCAGTGGCATTAGTATTTACATGCCATTGTACTAATGGTGTTAGTTAGTCATAAAATAGTTGTTAATTGATGTTTTTTGGTTTTTTAAAGATTATGTGCAAAAACATTTGCTGATGATACACATCTTCTAAGTATTACCAGAAGACTAAGGGTTACCAGAGGAGTCTAGGACGTGTCCGTTTTGTGCTAATGGTGTTATAGAAAACGAATTACATGTACTCTTGCAGTGCTCTGTCTATGATAATATAAGGCAAGAGTAATTATCAAAAGCAAATGAATGTAATGTTAATTTTTACCACTTGTCTGATCAATAAATAACTCTGGTTGCCATGGCAACCGATTGGAAAAACTTTAAAAAATCATAAAAAATCAACCACAGGCCAGATTTCAAAATAATTTTACATAAATAGTTGTTGAGTGACCTTCTTACAAAATTGACATTTTTATCATGATTTGTCAAAAAACATGGCCGCCAGTGGGTGGGGCTCATTTCCCCCTATATATAAATAGTAAAGTCTTTAAAAATCTTCTTCTAAAATTACTGGTTGAATTTCATTATAAATTATTAACAATGTTCATTTGCTAGTCCTCTATAAAAATAGCTAAAAGAATTGAAATCTATAAATTTATAACTCTGGTTGCCATGGCAACCGATTGGAAAAACTTTTAAAAACCCATATAAAATCAACCACTGGCCAGATTTCAAAATAATTTTACAGAAATACTTGTTATGTGACCCTCTTACAAAATTGACATTTTTGTCATGATTCGTCTAAAAACATGGCCGCCAGTGGGTGGGGCTCGTTTATCGTCTAAAAACATGGCCGCCAGTGGGTGGGGCTCGTTTACCCCTATATATCAATTGTGAAGACTTTTATCTGCAGACTCGATTTCATCACAACTTAGTAACAATATTTCTTGAGTGCTCCATTCTATGAATAGCTAAATAATTAAAATTCATGCAGAACCATGGCAACACAATCAAGGTCCTGTTTGAATATGGTTCTTCTAGTTCAATGTGCACAGGTGAGGGATACAGGGCCATCTTAGCACACTTGTTTTATTCAATTTGGTCAATTTTCCTTAGAGTTACTGCCCTTGTACTGCCCTTGGTTTATTGACTAATTTCATCTAATAACTAGCGGGTAGAATTTCATGAAACTTAAAATAAATATGAATAACTATACTGTGATGATGGCGGTGATGTTATTTTTATCGGTCAATTTTCTGTTGAGTTATTGCCCTTGATTTATTGACAATTGTTGTCTGATGGAAGCTTACATTCCGAAATGTGCAATGAAATACTGATAACCTGTAGGCTGGGGATATTAATTCAACGAATTTTCTTGTTTATTATCAAATGATATATTTCAGCATCTGCAGGGGCTGACGAAGCTATGTGTTTGTGGAATACGTTTCCTCAGCGGTCAAACAAACCAGTATGGTCACAATGGGACAGATCGATGCTCAACCTAACCAGATATGTGCGATAGTTTATCACACAATCACCACGTTGTATTTGTATTGTGTAGAACTTACAAACAAATATCATTGTCAAGTGCTAGTCAGAAATTGTCCAGTTTTTGTCATGTGCTAGTCAAAAATTGCCATGTGCTTGTCAGATATTGTCACGTGTTAGTCAGAAATTTCAATGAATTTGTCAGAAATTGTCCAGTTTTTGTCATGAGCTTGTCAGAAATTGCTGTGTGCTTGTCATGTACTAGTCAGAAATGTCCATGTGCTAGTCGGAAATTTCCATGTGCTAGTCAGAAATTGCTAGTCAGAAATTGCCATGTGTGTCATGTGCTAGTCAGAAGAGTGTATTCAACGTTGTGATGTAGACATAACACGTGTCTTTCATCAAGAAAATGACATTGTTCTGGATGTATGAATTATCTGTTCGCATTATTTATCGTATGTATGATATACAATATTTGAATATTAGGTTTGAAACCTTTTTCTTATTATCATTTTGATTTCACATATGTATACTTATGTATAGTATATGTAATTTGTGTGTACATACATTACTATGTGTTTATATTTAGTTATATGTGTATATACTTGCTCAAGTTGCCCAATGTGTTCTGTTCAAATGAATTACAAATACAAAGATATGATGTACAAAATTTGAATCATGATTCTCAATTTATTGTCCTATTAAGTCCCTAAATGACTATTATCAACAAGCAATAACATGGTTACCTATCTGCAGAATGATGCATTTTGAGCACTTAAGTTGAGTCCCAAAGATGAAAAAACATCAGATGGAAGGAAATGAATTACAGCATTCAGTTGGTTTGTAGACAAAATAAATAAATAAATAATTAATAGTTGTAAACAATAAATGCATTGTTTATAATCTAAGAAAAGTAACTCTTGCAAAATGCGTATTTTGTCTTCCATTCATTTTAATTGAATGTGACTTTTGGCATACTATTTCAACAGACATGGTTAACATTATGTGGTCAAGTATTGGTCATTTGTGAAAAATATCCAAATTCCTTGTATCTACTGGGTGATCGGAAAAACATTCTGAGGGTTAAAGGGGATTTAAAGCAGCTCAAACCACATGTGGTCGTATAGGGTTTAGTACAATTTGTGTAATAGGTATCTGTAACTTAAGCCTCCCAAAAATAATTATTTGTGCCAAGGGTAGGAATATGTTTATATGAAGCACGTTTAGTTGACGGCGACGGTTCGATTACTCCACATGTGTAAAAACGTTTGGCATTGAATTTCTTAGTTGCTCATAGGTTTATTAAATCTTGTTGACAATGCATACTATTTCCAGTCGGAACATATCAGTCATGATCTAATGTTTAAGTACACAAAGTAAAATAACATCACTCGATAAAGACGGACGTTATGCCTTCGTCATAACCAAAATAAACACACATTACATAGACAATACCTGGCTTCAGACAAACACCAAAAACGGACGTTTTATCCGCTGCAAGAAGGACCTAACGGCTGTCTGATATCAGCGTTATAGACAAATATGGGACTTTTAACTAGCTGAAGCATTGCAACCGCAATTGCATTTTACATCATGCCTCATTATTACTCATGAGTAAACTTGGCGCTTTGATTGGACGAGCGTTTAGCATTTTGAATCTGGCCTTCGTAATGGAGGACAGAATGGTAATATTTTCAATATCACCCTTATCATTATTCATAAGCAATTGGCTTAGAGAACGCTGACTGAGCCAGGAGGGTAACACGACATCTAGTGAGATTCAGTTTCTAAGGTTGACCATTATGGATGACAACCTTATTGCCAATATAATATCGATATACGTATATTATCGATTGTTCCGGTCAGTCACTTATTTACATAACATTGTGTGCATAAACATTGTAATTCCTCTTATTAATTCCTTATCTTAATAGATATTATAGGTATTAGTACACACCTCTATGAATAAGGTATGGATTTTCAGTGCATTTTTCCAGTTAAAATGATTAAAACATAAATTACAAAAACAATGTTATGATATTGCAATGTTTGTATACAAGTGACATACCTGAATAAACGGACTATAACTTGTTGTATTTTGACCTGTCAAAATAAACTTTGCACCTAAGACCTATAAAGTTCAATTTTGAACCCTGAGCCATGACCTATTCGACTAGTCCATTATGGCGGGTAGACTATGATTTAATACGTTCGGTGGTCATGATTTAATGATTTGATCCATACAGATATGTTTGTTATCGAATTACAGTTTAGTCCAGTCGGCAACGGTCAGAATTCCTAACCCTGAAATTGGTAGTTCAAATACCCAATTCACTCCTTTTTTAAATTCACTGTTACATGTTATCTAAAGAGACAGTTAATTAAAGTTTATATTATTTTATTTTAATTTATCTATGAAAATGTGTCGATTCAATATATGTTTTATTATCATTTATTTCGATCGTTTGTGTATTCCGAACTTACTGGCATTATTTATATATATATTGCGTTGCTTAGAAGTCAAAGTTCTATAATATAACATAGATGGTTTGTCTCATATACTAGTATTATACATATTTTGCAAGTTGTGTTCATTTAAAGAAAAAAATATTTTGTTGGGATTCGACCCTGCCCTGGTCTGACAAAAGTACTAAAAACCCCACGACCATTCATACACATGAAATAATTGGCATTAATTGTATTACTTATCTTACAGGTCAAACCTATACCAACCTATAATCCAGTTAGGATCTGGTGACAGTGACGTAGCCGCTTATGTGTACACAGAAGATTACAACCATTGTCTGAATAGGTAGTGCGAATATAGTTTGTTTGTTTAGCATTGAAATTATGGCTGTCCGTTTAAGCCGGTATAATTGGTTTTACACCGTAATCGTGGACCCGACCGCTGCGTCACTGTATTCTTACCCTGACTGGAATATATATATCGATCAATGGTTGAAACCTTAAAAGTACAGTCACGGCTCAATGCTCGAAATCGAACTATACACTACTGTAATGTATAGGCATTTGGTTGCATGGTATATAGCTGAACCCTAGAGATAAGTAATCCTTACCTGTCTGGAGATGATAACGTGCACCAATTGTGTGTGTTTATTTTGACTGATCAATTACTGCACAATAACTTCAACGCGATAAATTGCAATACAAAAACAAACACAAAATTCGATATATTTATCGTTTCTGAATATTTGGGAGCATGCAAACTTTATATGCTGTGCCAAATGTTTGAATGCTTTCATTGGCAAATGTTACGGTCCTTGATTTTAATTCATAACAAAAATGTAGGCAATTGTGTGTTTGTTTTTGTACAGCAATTTATCGCGTTACAGTTATAACCAAACAACTGTTCTGTTATAGTTTTGGGTCGATGACTCGATGCCAAGGATGCTTCCTACATCTTTGTTCGTCTTGTATGTCCTGAAAGTAGTCCGTTGGAGTAGATCGCAGAATGGTACGAAGGCAATCTGACTAAAGTACACGATTTTCCAAACTCCGTAACTAAGATCCTTGTTCACAGAGTACTTAACGGTGCGTATACTGAGGAGGTGGTTCAAACGAGATTGGTACGCAGTGTTCCTATTACCGGTACGTTATATTTCCCTGACATCAATTTGTTCTACTAGAGTTCCTGTATCTCACGGATATAAAGCAGAACCAGTTTACGGATACATATTAATTACACGGAGTTTATTTATACTAATTGCAACACCGAAATAATCTTAGAAAAGGATGTTGTTATTTCATTTTAGTATTGTACCAATTACTCATATATGACTTCAAATAAGTTCATATGTATGTTCGAAGGTTGTCTCATTAGTTCGTGGAATTAAGTAATTTTAGTGGTTATTTGCCTATCGTAGACCATACACTCTGATACTGATACACGTATCCGGTAATTAGTGGCGGTGTATTTCTGCGGCATTGGAACTTGTGATAAGAAGCCAATGGGGATAACGTATAGAACGGAAGTGATACCCCTGACGGGTTTTCGAGTGTAAATTTCGTCGCTTCGGTAAGTAAATCTTGATTTTTCTTTGTTTTGTAAGACGCTTTCAATGAAATCACCTAGCCCACCGTACCCGGCCCTATGGATACTTGCAGACCCAAGCCCATTTTCCCTTCAAATACCTGGGATTAAGGAGAACATTCGATTCTAGTGCGGTTTTGGTTACTGCACCCCTGACGACCCGTCTACATTTTTTCCAATTTCTGCCGATTTGCATGGTGTGTTGCTGTTTTATGGGGCCAACTTCATTGTTTACCTTATTCTATGTATGCATTTTGCAAAATTAGTTCGATGCAGTCAGGTTATGAGGCAGAATAGACGAAAGAACCACTATGATACCCCTGACGATTGCTGTCCCTCACTGATACCCCTGACGCCTCAAAATACTATAATGTTGTAATACGATGTCGGTCGGCTCTGTACATGTTCAACCACTAAAAAATCAAGATTCTAATCAATACAGCTATTGCGTAAATACATGAAGAACTTGATAAACAATTCCAATAGACAAAAACAGTTGCAAACATAGATTTGGAATCGTACAGCAAGACAAGTTGTTTGAGCTATAACAATTCATATCACAAATTAGTATTAATTTATTTATTAATCTTACATTTCGACGGCTCATTGTTGAATATTGGAACCACCGTAAATGGGTTGTTATTAAGCTGCTGTTTGCTGTGCGGGTGCCTTGATACTTCAGTAAGTACTACTTAGGAAGCTCCACCAATCTAAACGAAATGCTTGTTCATAATAGGCAATATTTGACAAGCATTTTTATAAATTAATTGTGATATATCGTTGTTTCGCATCGAATTGTGTTTAGGAAATATAACTTATGTGAATATTCAGACTTAATAATTCAGATCACCTCACGATGTGACGCGGACATTATTTTATACACGCGTTCGTTTCAATTCAAATATGACATTGTATTACTTCATGACATGTACTTGTATTACATTTCTTATTCTTCTTTCTTTGAACGCTTTACTTATTACTTACATTTCTATTTATTTACATCCAGTTCTTGTTTACTTTGACCAGTAACCACCCATCAAATTAAAGTCAAGTGTGACTGACATGATGTAAATTATAGAATGATGTAGTTTAACTTATACAGCAGATTAATATATTGTGATCTGAGGTACCTTGTACTGCCCTGCATTCAACGAAGCATTATGTGAGGGGTGTTACGTACCTATGTCGTACCTGCCCTGCGTTCAAGGAAAGTTACCTGTAAACATGTTAAAAATCAGGGTTTTTTGTCGCTATAATTATGGATGGCATGGTGGTCGAGTGGATAACGCCCTTGACTACTGATCGAGAGGTCCCTGGTTCGAATTTCGGCCGGGACACTTGGTCATTTCTGGAACGCTTTTCAGTGTTTCCCACCCAACTAGAGATGAACTGGTTGGAAACCCAGAGGTAGTCTCGCGTGTATCGGTGCTATACATCGGGCACGTTAAAGAACCAGGGAGTCTATTCGGAACGAGAGGGTAACGCACCCGGATTCCTTGTATCACAACTCTTTCTTCTACTCGCTGTCCCTTCAGCAAAAAACAGGACCCCATTGGAAATAAGTGCTTGCACTTTCATGGGTTACCCTTGACCGAAAGGCCTAAATAATTACATATACACATACACATAATCCTTCGCTGTACGCTTCGTTTGCGGCAAACAATTTGAAAGTATAAGTCCCCGTTTTTTTCGTTCTCAGTTTTGAAATATGTACGCATGCACGGGTTTTGCTATTCATATTCTTTTGTTTGCCTCTGTCCGCCATTTTGTTTAATTACACCAATACACGCACACCACCTCAGGATATGGTTATTGTTCAACGAATAACAGGTACGTACCAGGTAAAAACGTGCGTCACTTTATTTTTTCCTTGAACGCAGGGCTTGAACGTTATGTTAAAAAAAACCTGTTCGTCACGTGAGCGAAGTTTGGCTAACCATATCCGGAGGTGGTATACCTAAATTGGTAAATTTTAACAAAATGGCGGACAGAGGCAAACAAAACAATGGCAATAATGCAACCCATGCATCCGTACATATATCGAAATGTCCTGCGTTCAACGAAGAATTACGTGACGCTCGTTTCGACACGTTATTCTTCGTTGAACGCAGGGTGGTCGAGAAGGGAAAAAACGGAGATTTATACTTTCAATGTGTTTGTCGCAAACGAAGCGTACAACCAAGGATTGTAACGACAAAACCCTCTTTTTTTAACATGTTTGCAGGTAACATTCCTTGAACGCAGGGATGTTTTGTTATGCTTGTTCAAGTGAATTGCACAAGTTAATAACATTATTTAATGTTTGCTTATCGTTCGTGTAATTATATAAGCGAAAACTAGCAGGCACTACTCGGTATCATTTCCGGGTCGCGGAAACTTGTGACAGTTCACTCAATAGCCATCGATCCAGAAACAAGCAATTCAGACGTTGCAGGTATCGATGCATGTCAACAAACTCTTTAAATTGACATACCTTTCTATGTCTGAAGTATGCTTATTTACATGTGCGTTTGATTTGAACGATCAACGCTGTGTTTGCTATAAACCGGTGTAGTTGTGAACGTAATGTACATGTGTAGAACACCACCAAACTCCTGGCAGTAGCTCACTACCTTAGTCCTTACTTAAGTATAGAAGAAAATATAAATAAATCCGTAAACTAGTTCCTTGCGTACTTATAGTTCTAAATAGTAAATCGGCTTTCAAAAATAATGTTAACATTAAAAAATAAATTCAGTTTATACTTCTTCAAACCCCATAGCCAATCAAAATGGGTCGCTTTCGATTTCTGTTGATATTTTATATTGCCAGTCTTTGTTTTGCCTGTGTCTGATTATATTATAACGTCTATTTTATCAATAAAACAATGCGTAGGAACTTCTTTTAACGGTTTGTTCTACATTGGTAGAGAAGTGCCAGAACAAGAGTTCTTCATGTTTTTACGCAATTGATTAGAATCTTGATTTTTTAGTGGTTGATCATGTACAGAGCCGACCGTCTCGTATTACAACATTATAGTATTTTGAGGCGTCAGGGGTATCAGTGAGGGACAGCAATCGTCAGGGGTATCATAGTGGTTCTTTCGTCTATTCTGCCTCATAACCTGACTGCATCGAACTAATTTTGCAAAATGCATACATAGAATAAGGTAAACAATGAAGTTGGCCCCATAAAACAGCAACACACCATGCAAATCGGCAGAAATTGGAAAAAATGTAGACGGGTCGTCAGGGGTGCAGTAACCAAAACCGCACTAGAATCGAATGTTCTCCTTAATCACAGGTATTTGAAGGGAAAATGGGCTTGGGCCTGCAAGTATCCATAGGGCCGGGTACGGTGGGCTAGGTGATTTCATTGAAAGCGTCTTACAAAACAAAGAAAAATCAAGATTTACTTACCGAAGCGACGAAATTTACACTCGAAAACCCGTCAGGGGTATCACTTCCGTTCTATACGTTATCCCCATTGGAAGCGTCCTTAGCGTTCTACTACCGAGTTAATCTAATAGTCTGATTTCCTGTCATAATAGTGTTTGAACGTTTTGGCAGGGAAAATAATCAAGACTGAACTCTAAAATGCAAGCGTTACTTCGCTTTGAAAGCAGGACGGTTAACTATTGATCTTTTCTGATTTATGTTAAGCCTGCATGAGTTACTTCCCTTTGAAACCAAGCCAAACAACAGTTACTATGCTGGACTTTTTTCCCATCATAGGCGAAGGGATAGTCTATGCTACACTCAAATAATAAAACAAATAACACCATTTGCTTGACCAGACCTGCGTTTATTCAGTAGGCTTGGTGAAGAATACAGATCACAAGAATATAAGTTTATGAAATACATAAACGTAAGATATCGTGGTATTACGAACCTTTAACATTATAGATAGCGTACCAAATAAATGGCATGCACCCATTATATATGTTAAATGTTTATAGTAACATACATTATTTAACATGAAACATTAAATCATAACGATTTTTGGTAAAGTTTCAATGCTTACAAGTCAAATAGTTCCTGCGAGCAAATGATGTACCGACTTCATTTGACAGAGAATTGACAGGAGCCTCGGCCTTCTATCTGCATAATTTAACAGCTGGTGTGTATAAAATTAAGCATGAAAATCTCAAAATTGTGAAAAAAATAAGCGCGATAGGCCGGTAGCTTACAAATTGGGAAAACTATATGCACGATAATTTGACATACGAAATATATCAACAAATTGTTAAATAATTTCATGTAAAACAAACCAATTTTCAAGAAATTGCATATTATGACCCCTTGTCCCATATAATATTTATACGCTTACAAAAAAAACCTCGTATCAGTCCATTAAAAGGTATTATCATAAGACATGTTTTCAGTGTTCAACAATATAAAAGATCATAAACCAATGCCGATAATTCCATGACAATAGACAAGAGACATTTAGAATTTTAAGTCTCTGAATAGACATTAACAATGAATGGTAATTCTCCTTATATGACTCTGGAGACCAAAATAAACTGTATAGGTTGTTAATGTTATCAAGGGAAACAACCAGCACTCATTTTACCCGCTGATCCTAAAAAATCCGAAAGATAATTTACGGAGCGAAGTGCCGGTACGAATTGTGTTGAGTACGAAAAAAATATTCAGGCAGAACGGTGGGAAGTGGTACCAAAGTGTTGAGTATGAAACGTTAGCGAACAATTTATCCAACGATAAACTCGTGTTTTATACTCTTTTAATCGAGTAGCGTGTACATTTCTATCGTAGGGACGGGTTTTGAGGATAACTTTGTAGTTCTTTCTTAGAATTTCGACTTGCCCGGGCCGACATACGTCGGCCATCTTTTTGCGTAAGAAAATTATCGGTTGCGTACAAAATACCGATCAGGTGTTGGTTAACACCCGCAATTACGTAATCCTGACACATTAGCCATAGAAATAACCTATTTTCGTTCAAGAAAATTTTGAAATCTTGTAACGACCGGTTTGATTATTCTGGTTCACGACATTCTTACAAAGGTCACGTGCCCCTCCATGGACTTTTTACTTTGAGCTATCCAATATACCTGCGAGCTCAAGCTCGCAGGTAATAAATAGACGGAAGCCAACATGAAATGAGATACTGCGATTCGACTCGCCCAGGAAAAAACCAGAGAAAACTTATTATGTATTTCACGCTATATATACTTTACGAAACGCGTGAAAGTATGCGTCTGTCCGTACTCACACACTTGTAGATGTGGGGTATGGAACAATAGGCTATATTTAGGTTATATTCATTCCGAAGTGCTGTGACTTAGAAACATAACTCTAGCTGGTACCATTCTTGAAATATTTATCTTTAGAATATAACCTACATTATGAGCCAATGAAAACGCCGCATTTTCGCAGTAAAATGAAAATTTAATCATTAAAATTTTCTCTTAACAGACTTGACGTCTTGCGTTGGCGCTAATTTCTATCGCCCAATCAGAATGCAGAATGTTATATTCTAAGTTAGTTAGAACATATTAAGTAAATTTTAATGACTAAAAAGGCCTCGCTTCGCTTCGCTCGCTCCGCCCTTTTTAATACGAAAGAAGTTATTATATTTTCCTTATATTCACACCTGGTTTCATTTTATTAATTATCTTCCTGTTTATTTCATTCCGCTGACATCTTTTTCTTTCTTATTATATCTAGTCCTGTTTCTATCAAACACTCGTAAGTGACATACACGTTGGGGGATGGCCATTTGAACGTTGCTCTTGTTTCAGCCTGCAGTAGTTATTTCCCTCTGAAGTTCCCTCTGAAGTATGTTTTTGTTTAATAATCTAACAAAGCTTCAGAATAATGATCTCACGAGATTTCGGAAGCATTTCACAAGTGTTTCAAAATCTTGCATGAAATGACTAAAATCCCTGTTTAGTTATCTATCTTCAAAATCACATTTCAGAATTTAAAACGGTGAAAACGTGAGCTACACATAGTGAACTACACATACTTTAATCATAACATGGTGCATGTCACATCAAAGAACGCTCCAGTCACAATGTAACTACGTATACAACTTATGTTTTAGATTATTCAACCGTTTCAAGCCATATTAGGCGAACAGCTGATCGAACTTCTGAACTGAAATTGAGCTCTTCAACTTGGCTTCTCAATTGGCCGCAGTTAGTCTCAATGAATCACATACCGGTAACTGGTCAAACCCATGAACTGAAATCGGTATATCTGGGTAACAGTCGGTGTGCTCCGTCAATTATGTCATCCGGGTATGCTTTACTTGCCTACCGCAACAATCTAAATCATGTATGTAGTAGTCTACAGCCACACAGAGGGTTCAAAATATTATCCTCTACAGGTACCCCACTCACTCACCACTTGTATGGCCCATTTTAAGATCGACTTTTCGAAGAAAAACACCATCAAACACTTAAATACTATCAAATTTTTAGTTTGAAAGTCAATTCACTTTTGGAATGAAATGACTTACATCTACTGACAAAAGAAAAGTACAAACAGCTAATACTACTATATGGTGAATGGTCTAAGGATTTGAAAGCGACAAGTATGGATTCAAAACATTGACAAACACAGTTCAGTTATTGAACACACAAAAACATTGGACAACAAGTTCCTAATGAAGAAGATACCACATCTACTGCGTTATAGTGTGGCAAAATTGTAACTGGAGAAAAAACCTCATCATCCTATGCACATAGTCCATAGCTGGTACTAGTCTTCACTAAAATAATGAATACATGTCTAAAAGTAAAATGTGTTAAGAGCTCGTGACCACAAACCTTCATGGACACAACAAGACACTTTGGGTCATTTTACCGAGTGTTAATTCTGCTATCGTATAATATACATTATTGAATGTATATTCACTGATATGACAAATGCGATGATCAGCGATATTAGTTCTGTCTATTTGGAAATTTCATGCCACTTGAACCAATTTCTGCATATTTGAAATGAAAAACTAAAACGTTGCCAACTTGTCAGTCAAATATTTCCTCTCGAGAAGGATAAAAAACACTCAAGCGGATTATCAAATAGGTGTGGCCAACTCACAGCGGACTATTTTACCTAACATTTACATTTCGCTATTTACATTACTAAAACTAGGTTCAATATTCCCGTGAAAACTATGAACGCTAGTTACAGCTAATTATCTTAGGGTTCTGATAAGAGAGAAAAATGTCAATAATTCAAATTTCTGATCGAGAAATTTTATCAACTTTCCTCTTAATGGTTGGCTATTTATAAATGAGTCTTATCGGAGCAACGGTACGGACAAACAAGAATTCATGACTGGTCAATGTTGGGAAAATCGACGTTAGTTTAGTAAAGTTTACTATAATCCTGACAAACTCAAGTATTGAATAATTTATCAATTATATTTCTAAATTGTGTGAAACTTGCTTTACTTTGACTAAAGCAATGATTATCAGTATAGGTTAAGGTGTCCGGTATTTATTTTATGACTTGACCATTCAGTAATGTTGATGATATATCATATTAATATATAATTAATGAAAACGAATTGAGTAAATGGAACAAAATATGACATATTTGATAAATAGGGCATTTTTGTGTTAATCAAATGGTCGGGGTTTGAAATCTGTTCTATGTTTGGTGTCATTTTAGGGGGTATACTGGGTTGTCTTAACGTGGGTGGCAGAAGTTTGGCAATACCCTATCACAATGTCTATGCTTGAATAGAAATGTTTGTTCTTTTACGTTATGTGAACATCTAAAACCAATAAATGGTTGTTCTGACATACCTAGAATTTCTACAGCTCGCTTAGATAAATTAAAACCCTGAAGATCATAAAACTGTCGTACGATCAATTAACAAGGTTGTCAAAATTAGGGTTGTCTCAGCATTACGTTGACGTCGGCCATCACATTCTATGTATGTCAATAAACCATAGTTTGGCCAAGGGAAAAATAAACCAAGACCGGCATAAACAAGCCAAAACGACTGACATGAAGACCATATTGAAACAAAGGCCTTGTCGATGGATTGGCCATGTCGAATCGAACTCCCAGACGACCAGCTTTCCGATTAACTCTAAGAGGGAAAAGAAAGCTAGGCGCACAACAGAGAGGAAATCAAGGACTTTGGTATCACCTGAATGGAAAGATTTGGAGGGGAAACCACAGGACAGAGAAGAGTGGAAAGCTCTAGTTCTTGCCCTTTGTATCCGGGTACTACAAGGACTAAGTAGGTTAATAAACAACCAACTTTGCCTTAGAAAGACTTAAAAAAATTAATGCATACGTACTTATAATCATAAAAACCCTCGTATTGAGCAGGAATCAATAATACAGGGTGTGCAAAAAAGCGTACAATTTCAGTGTCTTTTCAGGATAATTTTAGGAAAAATATGAATTTTCTACAATTAATTTAGTTTGTCGTTGACGTCATTTTGTGGTAGTAAACGACATTTTCACGATGTCTGCCGTCTTCTGACGTTTCCCTAAATGCACTCGTTCTTTGAAACTATCGATGAAATGTGCACATGTGTCTTAACTGTTCTTCTAACGTTCTCTAAGGAGCACATATGTGTCCGTCGGCTTTAGATTGTACTCGAGCCGTTCATATAGCACAATAGAAAGAAATTAACCCAACCCTTTACTTGCCTTTGTTGAACAAGCTCATTCCTAAACGCCGCATATTATTTATCGTTTTGAATATGCAAGATGTGCCAGGGCCACACATTGTACATAAGGGTTTGTTGAATTACTTGAAACAGTTTGTGTCAAAGAAGTTTCCATGAAATACCAATGTGGTGTGATATGGCCCACATACAGTCCGGGTCTAAATCATTGCGACTTCTTCTTAAGGGGTTATGTGAAATATCGCTAGTGTTCAGCACAAAGCCAACACACACGTCTATGCTCACGAGGAAAATCAAAAGAAAAGGTAGGAAGATCAGTGTGTTATCATTAGTTTAAAAGAACGAGTACAAGAAAGGAAACATTAGAAGGATCGACATCGTGAGAACGTTATTTATTCCTGCCAAGACGTCACGGGCACAATAAGGTAACTTTACTAAATTTACATTTACTTACAATTATCCAAGTTATAATCTTAAATCTGGTGCCAGAAAAACCTTACATCTTTTGACTACACATGTGCAAATTTTCTATGTGATATCAGAATGAAGAGGTTTGATAAATAGACACTGAAACTGTAGACTTTCTTTTTGGACACCCTGTATTATCAAATTACCACGTGATCGACAAATATGCAATATAATAACGACAACTTTATGTTTATACGTGGGCGTTAAGGTGAATTTGGCCCAAAGATTTTTTGCAATGTTTGACAAATTATTCGTCTAATACCACACACCTAAACATTGCCCCATGCGCATTTTTGAATAAGAAGGATTTCAAGAGACATCTCTTATCAGTCAAATCAAATATTGCAGTTTTTTCTTAAAGATTAACTCAAATTGTACACTCATTTAAGGAGCGCCGTATTGAAACATCAAGTATTAGTTTTAATTCCCGTAAACAGATTGTTAAATGTGTTTATTGTACCATTTTTATGCGATTGTTTGTCAGTATGACCTGCACATTTCATCAGTGGTGCAAGAGTATTATAGTTTGACAGAATTGGCCTGAAACTGTATCATATTCCGTGACCTTACTTCGTAAAGCCCGTTTACATCAGCCTTGCGACAGACGTATGCTCGCTGCCAGTTCGCAGTTGCTAATTCGATCTTTGGGGAAAATTGGATTGGCTGCTGGCTGCCGATTCGCAGTTGCCAATTCGATTCTATATTAAAATTTTAATTGGCTGCTTCCGGTTCACAGTTGCCGATTCGAGTCTTCCTTCGAAAATTCGAATTGGCAGCTGGATGCCAGTTCGCAGTTGCCGATTCGACCCTAGTGAAAAGCGAATTGGCAGCTGGCGGCCGGTTTGCAGTTGCAAACTCGATCCTACATTAAAATTTGAATTGGCTGCTGGTTGCGGGTTCGCAGTTGCCGATTCGACCCTACAGTGAAAATCAAATTGGCAGCTTGATTGCAAAGTTTGCTGCTGATTCAAAAATTTGAATCGGCTGCTTACTTCACGCACATGTGCAATATACCAATATATTTTCTAGAGAAAAACGGAAATAGCCGAGCTTTAACGATTGTCATACAGGTAGAATACAATCGTCCATTTCACAGGCAATGACCATTTGGTATCAGTATTTGTAAAACATTTAGATAAGAAGAGCATTGGTGAAATAAACTTACATGAATATGATTTCAAAAAATCATCAAAACAAATTTGAGTAGGATAGTATATGTATGACCAATACTTATAAAATGTACCGATTTACACCGATAGCAGCCTCAACACTTGGACTTTTTGACCTTCATCGGTACCCAGTGTGGAGAAGTGTGGTCATTTCTTGGTCAGAGAAATTACGCAGTTGCGAATACGAGGATTGCACCTAGAACCTCTTGATCCCCAAAGCGCACGCCCGACCTCTGGATCATGCACCGCTCACCGAGTATGATCGTTTTTGTGTATGGTCAATTACATATGTGAGTATGATATTGCGTGCGGTATGAACAATACAGCTTTGTGTATGGTGGAATGTGTGCAATCAATATATAAGTGTATTTGTTTGATCTAAACAATAAAATATGTTGTGTGATACGTATATATTATATGTATTGAATTACTGTTAAAAATGTAAACTTTTATCTCCGTACGTATTCCGAACCATCTGTTGGGTTTAAGGTGGCTCACACTCTTTTTGGTGAAAGAGAAATGAAAAAAAAACCAGAACTTTATTTATATTTCTGTATTTTTATATATTATATATTTTTAAATTCTTCATCAATGATTTAGTTACCTGTGATCAAATACAATTTAAATAGAACAACTTTCCTTTAAACATTATCAAATACAATGCAATTGATTTGGTCCGAAAGCAGAACACATTGGGCGATTTTCGTAGTTCCAAAAATCAATGGATGGGTTAGTGGTATATTTCACTGACCGTCTATCACTTCTAAACGTGATTCTATGAATGTCAATCTTACATTAAAGTATTACACTTATATAGCAAGATAAGAATAGCATGAACTTTGGGGAGTAATATTTAACCTTGTTAGAGCGAATCGTCTTGACACAGAACATTTAGTGGTTATGCTAAAACAAGAGAACTATAAAGCTGTATCGCTCACTTGATCTTTTTTCGAATTTACTTTGAATGATATTAAAGGTATGTATATGTGTATTCTTTGGCACTAATATATGATGGTGGTGGTAAGAACGCCAAATGCTTGACATTGCTTGGCTTGTCGATGGACGGACTGAATACCACATATGGCTCTGAGTACCCCTGGAATTGTTGCACACGGATGTTGTACATCTATTGTCAGCCTAATCAGAGGAAACTGTTTAAGTTTGAAAAATGAGGCTGTTTATTATTATTGCCGCTGGCGGATATTGCAAACAAGCTTTTTTTAAACGAGTGTGTCCACAAAAACAACAGTTGTCTAGAAAAGACTAATATGTACACGAAGCAACCACAATAGCTTATAAAAATGAAGCATTTGCAAATAAATGTGTTACTGGTATATGAGTTAAATATCATCTAGACACATCATTCCCAAGCCCAGTGGCAGACCTTCCATGTCTTATTGACGTGTAGTCCAAGGTACCTAGTCGGACCACCCTCAAGCCCCGAGGAGAATTTAATCCAATCAATCATAATATTATGTTCAATCAGAGTCTTGACTCATATCACTTGTGGTTTCTACTAGACACAATTTGACAATATTGCGAAGTTCTAATTTTTAGAAAATGACGAAGGGTTTATTCCATTTGTGTGTGTGTCAAGCGGTAGCCTAGAGGTATGGCGTACGCTTTAGAACCAAGAAGTCCAATGTAAGATCCCGGTCTACACCACTGTTTAATTTCTCTTAGCAAAAAGAAACCACAATGTCCTACTTTATCATGAGATGGTCAAACGTCAATATGCTGTGACTGCCTTCTGTGCCGTGTGTAACGGCCGTCTTGCGACTTAATGATAGGGTGGGGGTAAATATACAGTCGGTTGAACGGACGCATGTCTGAAAATAGACTTTAAATCGATCCTTCAATTTATTCTCATAGGTTTCGTTAATTAACCTCCACACAGTTGTTGCGGTGAACATGTCCTTTATTCCGACCATCTGTCAGATTTGGGAGTGGATTGTCGACCCGGGTGAGCTGAAATACAAATATGTTTTATTGATAAGAGTTATAGATGCCGATATCCGCGATAAATAACCATAGAGATATATTCAATATTTCCACCCCTTGATTCATAACTAAATATGTATAAAAATTCGTTTTGTAATAGTTGATGATCGATATCGAAACCCGTTATCTTAAGGGCGAGGACAGTTAAATTACTAAGCTACTAAGGTATCGGTGAGTGGGTCGAATTGAGAAATATTCTAATCACTGATTTGATTCATTCACAAATAAATTCCTATGATAATTCAATTCTCGATGGAATAGTCGGCGGTATACTGTGCTTCCGTACGGGTCGTTATCTTTCCTATTTCCAATTGAACTGATTTTTCGCTTTCCCTTTATTTTTGAAAATTATGTTGAATATAGTTTGAATCAACTTTAAAACTCACTCAATGGAGTTTTATATTATGAACAATAGGAAAATGAACAGTAAATTCAACTTTTTCGGAATTTTAATCTGTGTCTCGTTGTTGGTAAGTAACCAGATTTTAATAACTTTTATTACAAATGTTATTTTAGTGTTATAGCCTCGTTCTTACGCGTTTAAGCAAGAGTGTAGTTTGCTATTCAGACAGGAATAATCTGAAGTTCATTCAATTAAGATGTGTTTTTTGGTTTATTTTGCTGTTTGATAACAATATGGCATCGTTAACATTGCAGCTGAATGAAGGCTAAACCAATGTTAATTTTGCAGCTGAATGAAGGCTAAACCAATGTTAACATTACAGCTGAATGAAGGCTTAACCAATGTTAACATTACAGCTGAATGAAGGCTTAACCAATGTTAACATTACAGCTGAATGAAGGCTTAACCAATGTTAACATTACAGCTGAATGAAGGCTTAACCAATATTAACATTACAGCTGAATGAAGGCTTAACCAATGTTAACATGGTGTTGTTTGATAAGCCTACTACTATGAATACCATGGTTTATATTACATATTTATAAGAAACATCGCACATGTGAATTTGTATGTAAGAATATTATTTCCATAACTTAGTTTATACTAAATACTTTCTACACTTTTATCTCTCTTAAAAGTCATGATATTCATTGCGGTATCAATCCTCACGAGAGTTTTACCAAGTCCAGGCGTCGAGTAAAGGCGACATTTTTACATATGACATATGTTGCGATGGAGTAAACCCACAACCTCCCGCACTGAGTTTTAGCCTTTTCTTTCGGTGGACGCGCAATAAACAGGCTATCGAGGTGGTAACCATAATTTAATCATAACGAATTTAGAGATTTTGGTCGTTTTGTTATTCATTTTTGAGGACTTGAGGACACTTGGTCTATCGAAAAAAAATTGTTCGAGATTTTTCCAGATTTGTTATAAATCACTTTGAGAGGTATGGCTGTCCCACAAGTCACTTCTGTCACTCAAATATTGTAACTTGTATATAGACAGATAACACTGTTTGTTCATCAGATGAAAATATATTTACCTCCGGAGATTTTCAAGTAGCAATATCCTTCTGTATTTCATTACATACCTATGAGACATGTAGCGACACTTGGTGTGATTTAATAATAATTCATGTGTGTTTCCTCTATCCATACAGTAAATTATTTAGACACATTTTGCATTTTGCAATATCCTTCTGTATTTCACTACATTCCTATAGGCCAGGTATAGGCTTACAGTAGAATTTGTTATTTTGTCTTTAAAAACTATGTTTAAGTTTCCTCTATCGATGCTTTAATGATATCGCTTATTGTGTCGTTATTGGCTGCTAATGTGCACGTAATGATCATAATTGGGGTTTGACAGAATTGATCTAAGGCATTAAAGCATATTCCGTGTCCTTCCATCGTTAATAACCACCTAGGTGTTTTTCAAGTCCCGGTTGTCGAAATTCTATTAGTCTCAGGTCAATTATGTCAAATTATACGGTGGCTATTCAAACCTTTCTCTGATTCAATCATACTAAGAGAGAATCAAAACAAATGTTTCAATCATCATGCAACCATGTGATAATACTAACCATATACCATACGATACATGTTAAGATATACTAATTCTTGCACAATAAGTACATTAGAATAAGTTGGACCATCATACATGCATTGTGGTCATTTTGGTGTCAAATAAGCAATGCATGTCTCCTCGACTATCGACTATGGATTTATGACCATGCAATTCAATGCAATTCAATTCAATTCAATGCAATTCAATTCAATTCAATGCAATTCAATGCAATTCAATTCAATTCAATTCAATTCAATTTAATGCAATGCAATGCAATTCAATTCAATTCAATTATTCAAGTCTCGTTTACATATCATGCATATAAGCTTTCTTGGAATATCCTTTTTAGGGCTGTGAATGGTGCGTTATGTGTTTGTCACTTGTGTGGTTGGCTAGGCGTTATGTGTCTGTCACTTGTGTGGTTGGCTAGGCGCTGCGTTATGTGTCTGTCACTTGTGTGGTTGGCTAGGCGTTATGTGTCTGTCACTTGTGAGGTTGGCTAGGCGTTATGTGTCTGTCACTTGTGTGGTTGGCTAGGCGTTATGTGTCTGTCACTTGTGAGGTTGGCTAGGCGCTGCGTTATGTGCCTGTCACTTGTGTGGTTGGATAGGCGTTATGTGTCAGTCACTTGTGTGAGGTTGACTAGGCCCTATCGCCGTTTCTGTATGGCTTTGAATTGTCTGTGCGTTGAATATTGTCATACCTTCAACAACATATCTATAACCTCGTACCTCCCACCATAATGTTTTTATTTATTTAACGTTCAACATGTTGGTAAAGGAAACACTTTTATTTGGAAGTACACACAGTGACATTCAAAAGTAACACTAAGTTAAAACGTAAGTTGTTACTGTCCATACAAAAGACTGGATATAAATCTTATCTTTCATTCATTACAATAAGGAATAGGAGATTATTGCATAGGTTTTCAACATCATCTCAAAGTCTTGACTGTAAAGACAAAAGTGAGGCTGAATACCATTTTTTTTGCTTGGTCTTATCATTTGTAATTAAGAAATGAATGCGTTCCATCGTTCTTTTTGTAAATCCATCTTTCAATAATGTAATATTTTAGTGTCGAATAGAAATGCTAGTACATGTATAGTTGAGAAGTTTTTAAAACATGTAGTCACTATATAGTAGTCATGGACGGTATATAGAATTGCAAGGCGATCTTCCCTTTTAATCTTATTCCCTTAATGAATGTAATCAAATTGATTTTAAGATCCTACTTGAGTTTTTGGTCGAAAACCATTTAGTCGACCGACCGACCGTGAAACAGCGCGATCGACTGACAAAGTAATGTACCTATCTCTTTATTTACCTTATAAGTCTTTTTGTGAAATCGGTGTCTGGACTTGCGTTAAATGAATATATTTTGTCTTAGACTATCTTAGAATATCAGTGTGATGACCATCAAAGATTCCTAAACCTGCTCATACTCCTACAGCAGTAACAATCACCCACCCACACATTATATATAATAACTTACATTCATATCAAAATCATGTTTTAACCTTTTTTAAAGGTGTCAACCAATGTCGCTAAAATTCAGTACAATAACTTTTGTACTGAGATACCGCACATTTCAACCTGCGGGGTGCGCGGCAATGATAAATGATAATGAGGTAGTTAAGAAGGTTCGATAAAAAATTGGCATGAGTTCGATAAATGAAACGACGCCCATTATTTTATCAACCAAACAAATATCATAGGTTAAAAACCAAGCAATACTGGCTGTTTGACATCCTTTTTAACTAATATTGAAGACATATTTTCTTGATTTACTTTTTGATTAACTGACAACAACAGGTAGCGTTATCATTGATTAAGAATAAAATTATAAAAATAATAAAACAATACAGCATGTGTTTATTCTTTTTCGATGTTATTAGTTACTTGTGTTCTCGCTTACATTTAATTTAAGTAATCGTTTAAAACTGTATAACGTCTTTGTTTCTTAGAGTATGGGAGCGTAAAACATGATATTATTTACCCCAGGAAAACAACTAAACTCACTAATAACGAGCACGAATGTCAATCAATAGAAGGGATCATGATATACTCATGGACATGTTCTATTATTCCGTGTATTTTACAATCATTTGGAAAATTGGGCATGTATACATTGATATGAGATTATATAACATTGTCGAGGACGAATTGAGTAAGATGTCCAATTATTTGTGTCTCTATCTGTTTTGTATCATACTGGTAGTGCAATCGCGAATGTAATTATTTAACTAATCAAAAAACATATTGCCACAACTATGATACACAGGTGTGTTATTCATCCGCAGATCTGTTTTTAGATTTGTTGCATTAACTGGACTATAATGTTTCATAATTCTGATGATGTTTGGCAAATGACCACCCTTGTCAGTTTTATTGTAATAGTTCAAGCGATGTGTTGGTTATACATACAGGGTCTATCTTACACACGCAATCAAATTATGCCTTCATACAAGAAGACGAGTACGAGTTTGTTGTAGACCAGCATTTATGCATTCCGGAGACTTAATTAACTTTAGCAATCTTTTCTATCAAAAAAGCACGGAAGTAAATGTATATCTAATGCATGGTCAAAGTAACACTATTGAAGGAATTCCTATGGTGATATAGCTATAACTTCTCTTATCATGATAGCTTTCGGCCCTATGTACCTTTATCTGACAATGTCGACATACTGATTCGTAGAGCAGACTTTATTAACTTTTCAAATGACTATTTACGCGGAAATGTTATTAAGGCTAAACGATTTGATCATTTTAAGCGCTTACGATGTTCACGTCACGTTAACTCAATTTATACAATTATGATAATATATGTCCAGTGGTTATGACAACGTGTGTTGTCATTGACAGATTATTGACACCAGGATTTCATAAAGGGGTCAACATGTATTGACCATGTCGGTCCTATCGTGAGTATAATCCCCTAGTATTTCAACAGCGGATGTGGTATCCATTCAGTTAGGGGATTACGTAATTGTAACATAGGAAACTGGGACCGGTCATACATATATTTGAAAATATGGCTGTCTGATATCTGACATTCTATCTTCTTTATTGATTTAGAACATTAATGTTTTTAAACATACATGTATGTAATTTCACTGACCTGCTGACCAAACCATTTGAACAGTGTTGCTTGCAACCTTACTCTGGGTTACTACCAGTTTAAATTATTCTAAAATGTGATACAATTTCGCAAGATTTACGTTAACAAATTGTCAAATACTGAATTTTTGAAATGCTTGACAACATAACGTAGAATAACGTTTGAGTGACGTTTGTGACGTCACTCAAAAAGTGGGCGGGAGTTGTACGTTTTTAACGTCTGTAACTTTGTAATTGGGCGTTTGAATTTTGCTTAAACTTTCAGAACCATTCAGAAGAGTATTGTCTTTCTAATGCTATAATTATCGTGTTTTTTCACAATATTGTCGCTAGGCCCGGTTTTCCTGGAGAACGGTTAATATGTACTTAGAATATAACTCTTTATTGTTGATAATTTCCACTCACTCCGCATATACTAAGTTCCGGAATCGAAATAATAATAATAATGTATACATGCATGTTTTGTTTATATTATAATGTGTATATTTGTGTTTATAACTATGTCAATACATGTTTGTTATTATGTAGGTGACATCGTGGGCATATTGCCTTATTTTCGAAATAAACTATCTATCTATCTTTAGTAAAATAGCAAGTGGTTTTACCTTTTCGATCACATCGGCTTTATACATTGCAGCAGTAAATGTCGTGTAACATCATAATCTGCACAATAAATTTTGATAAGGTGTCAGCGCAGACTTTAACCAGGTACTTTTGATATTGGTGTGCTTTTGTATGAGAATAGTGTTTCCATTGCATAATCTTATCGAATAACTTAACGGCCATACACACTCAATAGGTAATAATATGCATCAAAAACGCAACCAATCATATACGTACACGTCAGGAATATAGGACACATTAGAGAGATTGCGATGCGCACTTGAACGACTACGTACCCGTACATGTAAACGTACACGTTGCAATTAAAATTGGCTTGCCAAACACAACGTGAGCGTGTAACATCACATGACAGTTGTAACATGATTTCTTCGTGAATCGATAAGGAATGTTTATATAAACTCGATGAGACCACGGGCGATGAAATGTTGGGTTCCCTGTGCATACGCATACCTGTGTGACATAGTACACATAGATCTGTCACACGTCCGTTACTTGTAAAAACTACACATACCTGGATGACGAAATATTCAAAAATATAATTCACGTAGACGTACACGTTACACGTTGACTTCGCAATCTCTCTAATAAAGTACAACCTATCGACCGAGTGCATGTGGATAAGGAATCAGTCCTCAGAGCTATAGGTCGAGGGATCGAACCCCGGTAGCTGTCCTTGCTATTGTCGGTTTGTAACACTCTTGTTACGTGTCTCTACCTGTCTGATGCATGGCGCTAAATAGTAGGTGTCGAAAAGTTATGTACTCAGAAACTAGGTGTCACATAATCCCAATCGTCTGGTGTTTTAAATGACCCTTGGTAATGTCTGGAGGCATATGACACGGAATATAGCTTTCCAATGCTTCCTTCATCATACTTTCCTAACGCATACCAATTTCCGTGATATCCATCTATGTTGTATGCCGCCTAGTTGTTTTGGGGCAACCTTGCTTCCTTTTCAATTCCGAATTACATCGGAGAGTTATACGTGTATATGATTAAATTTTGTATGATTAATTATTGAGTGCTTGTATGTATTTTCAGGTAAGCGTCGTCAATGGTGAGGGTAAATTATCGGTAAAACTCGTGGAATACGACAATCCATCAGTTTTGGATTATTACGGTCAATGTTGTGATTCAAGGAGCATTGGTGGGACCGGATGTTTTCTTTTCAAGTGCGACCATCGATTGACAATATGCGTCTCCAAATCACAAAGGTATGTAGCTAGAATATTAGGTTCCTTTTCTACTAAACTAAACAGAAAGGGAAGACAGCATGCAAGAGAAACAACAAAGCACGGAAGGCAGCCAACAGAACAATGTACAACGACGACTCCACTGCAAAGCTACACTCAATAGCAACAGCATACATGTACGGCTTTCTGAAAGAAACGAATTCGCCCTTTGTAAATTTCTATAATATGTTATTGTTGTTTTTGGGAGGCGTTTAAGCCTCTCATTACTACCATTGCCCATTTCTTAATACAAAATTAACCGCCTTTAGGCTGCTATGTGAATCCGCATTCAAGTAGTTCCAGAAACTGTCAACATTCCCAATACTGCTACATATGTTTCTCCAATCTTTAAGCCAATCAGCAACATTTGTTTATTCTAAGATCAAAAATTATTGTGAAACTGTTCGTTAAATCGATATTTTTGCAAAAAAATCACTACACCGGCCGATACCGAACTTGTTTCATAATACGAAAATGACGTGTTCATCAAATGTCCCGGCTGTAAAGCTATTTTTAGAAACTTCAGACTACGGTCAAGTGATGGTTTTATCAATGAATCGTATACGGTTTGCAAAGTACTGTTATGCAATCATATGGTGTCGCTGTACTAGCTAGCCGCTTTCTGTAGACTGTCTCACGCTGTGAGGGAAGTGATTACAAGACGGTACTGTAGAATCTGATAAATAGGCGCGTAGTATTATTTTAAAGCCACTTTTAATATAATATACGCATTCAATACACGTACAAGTCAAATAGATTCATGTGGGTGATTACCTGCGGCCTTGTAATTTAGTTGTATTGTTTAGGATGTGGTTTTTGCAGTTTGGATGCAATTCGAATTTATTCCGGTGTAAGTTTAAATTAATGTTTCTGTCAAAATAATTCCAATACATGTAAAATCGGACAATACCGATTATCCTCCAATTATTTGGTTGTGTTAAATGTATGTG
This sequence comes from Spisula solida, assembly GCA_947247005.1. NCBI lineage: Eukaryota > Metazoa > Mollusca > Bivalvia > Venerida > Mactridae > Spisula > Spisula solida. The sequence continues at coordinate 20,193,916 of OX365948.1, read as the reverse complement.
CCAAACGAATGAACAAATTCAAAAGAATTAGAAAAAAATTTATCATGTATCAATACCATGCTTCTGTTAATCTAGCGATGTGTTCTCTACGGGATGTAATGCATTGCCAACTATATTTATTACTGACTGGGAATCTTATGCAGCTGCAGACACCTGCTGTTTAGATTCGTGGTCTCGCGTTCAAAGTGAAATTTCGGAATAGTTCTGCTTTCTTTGGTAAATAAACTATTGTAATGCGATAAAGACCGATGTTATCCGCATGGAATAATGGAATTAGTCTGGTTCATGACATTCTTACAAAATGCTTCTTTTTTTGGATATTTTTTTTGAAATCGTAAACCATCGAGAACATGTCACGTGCCCCTCCATGGTCATTTTACTTTTGGCAATCCAATATAACCTGCGGCTCAAGGCCGCAGGTTAATAACATATACATTAATATGCACCTTTTAACAATTATTTAGATACCCAACATGTCTATATAGTCACATATGCCTATTTTGACATTCAAGACAAGATCGGCGGTAAGAAAACGAACATTAAACGTGTAAAGTCTGTTTAAGCTTTAGTAGCAGCAACCAGATCGCCTCCTCGTACTGTCAGTGCTTTGATTTAAAAAGGTATACCGACATAAACCGGTCGTTAACAAACGAACATGACTCAAGAGATAATAATTATTCCAGTAGAAATGTAAAACATTCTAAAATGGCATGATCGGTCAGAGATTAGCACAAATCGACCGTCTTCTCTCACCGATAAACGATACCCACATAGTTACAGACTATGCGCTATCGTAGACTGCTGTGATACATGGCTTACGACAGTGATAATATCGTTCCACACAATGTTGGAACATTCAACAAGATTAGATTTACAGTTTTATAAGTGTATATTATGTAAGGATCATGCTATAATGCTTGTACACAACGTTTTGATATTTTCTGAAATATGCATGTGCACATTAAAACCATCCGCGATTAGCACAGTGAATAGAGAACTTGCGTGTCACCTAAGCGACCAGGGTAAAATACGTACTGGGTTGGCTGGGTGATGGCTCCCATGTCCATCATAGCAACTTTAGAAGTTAGCTGGCGGAAAAAACAAGGTGGTACTGATTGGTCATACCAGGGTATAGCCCGTTTGCAGCGAAAAAAATCGTCTAAATTTTGAATGGTTAAAAATCTATTCATCAGATGTTGATAAAAATTTACGTAGAATCATAATTGCATTCTACCTACTCCCATTTTAAATTTCATAATTTTTAATTACTTATTTAAACAAGTTTATTCTTTATTCTATATTGATATTACTTGCATTTGAACACTTTAACGCAGGGAGGATATCTGGTATTCCATTGATGATTAACTGTCTTTTTATTAACTGTTATAATCCGTGATCAGCGAGATTAACATTGCTGTGATGAAAGCGAAATTGATGAGGCCCATATAAGTCGATTTATTTAGGTATGTCGCTTGTGCGTATAGAGATGATGTATAAAACATGTAATATCACGGAAAAGCAGTGAAAACCAAACCCTTATTTACTAAGCTACATAAGCTATGTATATACTTGTACATGGACATACACGTATATAATAATGTTAAATTAAGAACTTAATAAAAGCATTGTAATGTTCATGTGCGCAATGACATGTAGTCTTATGACTGAACCAGTCCTAAATAATTGAGTAATATACATCTACCCAAACCTTTAGGATAAGTCTGAAATCGACATTCATTAACACGTTTGAAGAATGCCTAATATTAAGCAGTCAAAATCGTTAAAGACGCTGTAAAATCCGTGTTTTTATAGTTCGAGAAGGAGGCTGCTAGACGCAAGCCATTTTTACATTTAGACCCGAAAATATGATATACACATGGACAGTACAGATGTACAGACGGGCCTCGTATATGCTATATTAAATAGGTTACAAATACGTAAATCTACCGTTAGACGTGTCACGTGACAATAAAGTTGGCTGTTGTGTGTATCGAGTCTTCTAACACGAAGTTTCATTGTAAACTACAAATATTTCACATAGAACTTATGAACAAAAAATGTTGCTTAGATTTGATTGTATATTAGGTAGATACATTTTATTTACTCGTGCAAAATCCCATTCTTGTAGGTGCAGTAAATACTGAGAAATCTTCATTTTAGACGATTTTTTTTCGCCGCAAACGGACTATATAGATAACTGAATAGCTCCTAGTCATACTAATTCCTGGAAAAACTGGTTATGCCAACTGACCATCGTATATGACAGAAGCTGGTTAATGTTTGAAATCGGCGCCTAAGCATGATAAAAACAAACACTCAGATTATCAGTCATATTATAAGTGGCCGAGATTTAATGTTATGGTCTAATGTATACGAAACCATATACATTAATATACGTGTTGTATGCCAACAAGTCTAAATAAGTTATTTATTATTATAAAAATATTAACATAATCGTATCTGTGAGAACACCCGACTGCTTTTTTAAATGACCCACACGTTTTGTTAACAATTTTAATCACTCAATTATTACGTGCAAAGAAATACGCTCGTGTAGCATTTGAACACCTAGTTTGCAACATTCTAGCTCAAGTTTTTGTTAAGCATGTCAAAAATGGATTATTCGTACACAATCAAAGGAAGGCACAGTAATGTTACCATGGTACTGTATTAACATACTGTAACCAAGACACTGCCTATAGTCATAATCTTTCAGAACATCATTTAATCACATTAAAGCCAAAGTTTGTTATATAAAATGCAATTTACGCGTATCAATTTACGTAAGTCTCCGTAAGGTCCAAAAATCATCCCTCGATAACATTCAAATTCGACATTCTTGTTGACTTTCTCATATTATTTAAAACGAATGTCATCGATGTTTGTTTTGATTTATGTCCACTGAGTTCTTCATAAATCACAAGTTTCTGTCAACTTGAAGTTCAAATAGTTGGTACCATATCGAGCATGGGATTATCATGCTTACAAATAAAGTGTCATGACTCGAGATAAACCTTTATTTAATGGTCACACTGGCCACTATCAGAGGTAAACACAAGATAAACTTACCGCCAGATCAATCATTCGGACATTTAAGAGACTTGCTCAACTATATTGCTTCCGAAATCAGTGTTATGATAGTCGCCTATCTGGTAAAACTTAAATGACATCGTCATGTGCAATGACCGCAAATATTTAAAATGTTTTAGCCAATGCTTCAAGTTTTCTCAACTCGGTTAAACAATTTGCAATCTATATAGGCGTTGCCATCTAGAGTTGAAACATTTTTAAGTAAAATTAATAAATTCCCTCAGTGTTTACGCATTCATTTTATATTATTGGCCATTCGTGCTTTGTAAACACAAAATTTGATGTAAAAAATGACTAACTTACGAAATTAGCTTTCTTTGATCGGCTTAAAAAGTTTGTTAACGATAGGAACGAGTTAGGTATGGTCTTAAGTGAATTTTAGAGACAAGTCGTCTGCTGCTATGCACTTCAATACTATACTACCGTGTAAAATACATTTAAGACAAGCCAAAATCAACATTACAAAAAGATCATAGATAATCGGACAGGGAAGACAGCACTCAACAGAAACAACGCAGAACAGAAAAGTGTACTACATTTTGTATTTGCTAGCTCTTTATGAAAGTGGCCTCGGTCAAAATGACGACTAATCAGAGTTGGTAGACTTTTGATTGATTATTTAGAATGCCTACCTGTGTGTAGGGTTGTGTTTTGGTGACGAAACAACATTCAAGTCTGTTCTAGATTCAGGCCAATTAGAAATAACTTGACTAGGCCTACTAATGGGAAACCGTGATCAACACACACTTGCGATAACAAAGCCCTTACTGGCGACTTGGTGAACATGATTTAATCATGGTCATAAATCGATTAATGAAAACGACTTTACACACCTTGTAGAATAGAAATTGTTCAATAATTAAGATAAGTATAGATAGAAGTATGCACCAAACAAAATATGCACTAAATTAGCACATTTGTCAGGGTTCATAGGGGATTTGTTGCTTTTTAAATTGTAATGTCTTATATAATTCCTTAAAAAATATATACGAGCACTTTCAAGAGAGATCAATGCAATACATTGGCCTCGTCCCTGCTTGTAAAGAAGAAAGTAGACATATAGACATATAGTGTCTGCCCATTCGCGAGAAAGGTTCCGGTTTTGCATTTATTAGGGCATCTTGCGTTATTCATGAGGTATGATTAATTAAACCGCAGATACACGGTTTGAAAATGCACCGTATGTTTTACTGGTATACCTACATGTTTTCGACATTAACTTGATATTTAATAAGGTTATGTTCGTACCTTAGGCTACATAAACAGGAACATGACCAGTGTTACCCACAGGTAGTTGTATCTTTGCTAAATATAATAAATGAGTAAAAAATATAAAAAATTCTAGTAGGAACACTTATAAACTATTATACTATTATCAGGCTGTTCCTTTTATACTAATACTCTGTTCATTTTTAAATTAATTTCTACCATATCAGATGACCTTAGGTAACTATATCATTGAAAAAGAATATTAAAAAATTCTTCATCATTGATACATTTACCTGTGATCTTGGCATGTTATGATAAAATTGGAAAAACGAAAAGAACATTTTAAAAGAAATAAATCTCAAATACGCAGTGATGTCCAAGATGTCCCCTTTATAAACAAACGCCATTTGTAATAACCGCCGTGAATCTTGCAACGCGATTTTCATTTTAAACTAGATTTAGTTTGTCTTTAAAACTTGTATTTTCTATGAAATGACCTATGATAAATGCGATTTTGAATTGTTGACTATGATTGGGCTGCTCGGTGCTGCTTGATTATCGATTCGTAAAACCATAATTCATTTTCTACTTTCACTTTCAGTTCATCATACCTCTGTGATATTGGCAGTGGAACAGTGACAGCACCTCTACAGGAAAGTCATAACACCTTTACTACTGCTGATCAACTACAGTTTGCACTGAAGACATGGCCTGTGAGTTTAACTTTAATTTGAAGTTTTTCATGATCAGGCCAAAGGGATTCGTCCCGATAAAAATATCGTTCACATATATACTAAGAATATCTAAGACAGGGGTCTGACTTTATGACTGGCCCTCATATACCCAGCTCAACATTATGTCCAATATTTTAAACAAGCCAAATGCAATCATGTTATTTGTACTGCACACTTCAAGACAATATAAAATTACATGTATGCATAAAAAATACAACTTTTATCAATACACGTACACAATGTCGTGCACCTTAGGATCAAGATTCCTGTCTGGGCAACCTCTTAAGTTCTTTGAGCGAGGATAGCAATAACGCTCCACTTGACAAAGGTGTATAAATGGGAACCTGGGAGAGTTAAAAGCTGCTGTTATAGCACCATACTAACATAAACAGCCAATTTACCACTCAATAATCAAGGTGATGATGTCAAGTCATTATGCGAACGCATTTTTGAAAGAAAACTCTAAACTGAACCCTTACCTTTTCTCGTAATGATGTGTCCATTATATCTTGTTGAAATGCAAGTCATATATTTATTTCGATAACAAATATAAACATTGTTTATTGTACATGCACTAGTCCTTGCTTTTTGGTTTTTATGTTTTATGTAAATTGAAGAGTACTTGAAGCTTTCTAACAAGCTTTCATCTTATTTGATTGTCTTAAATCTATCATGTAAATTTATGCTACTTGTTGTGAAATTATATCACTGCAACCTACTTAAAATCCACTAGGCTAAGTGCCAAACTGTACCATTTATACCCCCATATACAAAGTATAGTGCAACCTGTTCAGAGCGGCCCTCTCTTGAGCAACAACCTCTCCTTAGCAATACTTTATTTGTGTTCCAGAAATAATCATTTACTGTAGATAAATACTGTTGTACTCAGACAAGTTTACCTCTCCAGAGCTACAACCTCTGTACAACAACCAAACGTTGTGTTTCCCAATGGGTGTTGCTTTAGAGAGATTTTTACTGTATATCAAATACAGGGCTACATGTTATATGGGAGTCAATTTTTCAGTCTATCCTCACTAGACAAAATATTTGCCATGCTATTTTTCTTTAACAATGAATGGTCTGACCAATGAAACTTAACATAACTCATTAGTACTAAAGCAGTGGTGTATTTGCATGGCACAGTATTGCTGTACATCAATGGTGATTTATTGCCTGTTTCATTTGTTTTAATGGGACTATAGGTTTGCCCTCCGTCCGTCCGTCAGTCCGTCAAAAATCTGGATCCTGACATAACTCAAACAGTTTTCAAACTAGGTTTATGAAACTTGGTATGTGGATAGGGGGCAATAAGGGGATAATGTACGTCCAAAATTCAATCCAAGATTGAAAATGGCTTAAAACCGGTAGGGGACTTCTGTATTGCTTGCAATTCTTAATTACTTGTCATTCATATTTTTGGTCATATTATTACTAGTAATCATTATTCAGATATAAATAAAACAGGTGGTCTGCAAACAATTTTTGTAAACGTGGTCATACTAATAATAATGTTTGCAGGTGATTGTGTGTTGTGTAAATGACTCCAAATTATTTCTCAGCATTTAATGGATCATGAAACCCTTATGAGAGTGATAGATATTGAATTGCTCATCAACGTGTCTCTATTAGCACGGTGCTTTCGGTATAACGTATTTACGTCTCCCACATTAAATTTTGGAGGACACTTTGATTAAAGGAATTTTAAGTTGAATGTTTTTTGTCAGAGTTATTGCCCTTTGTATCAGACATACATTTTTATGTCAACATTTCCTTCTAGTATATTGTTTCTGTTGTTATTTTAGATTGATGGTACCGTGCATATCAAGATTACAGTTGAAGATGTGGATGCAAATACTGTTGCAGGGAGTTCTTCATACAGACTTGTTGATATATTCAACACAGTAGCTACTGTAGGCACTCCTGCTTTTAATACATCATTGTCATCAGTAGATTACATGGTTAACTTAACAGGAAGTAGATCACTTCACGCTACAAGGTTTGTCTTAGTAACATTCACTGATGTTCATTCCTCTCTATACATGTAACATATATTTAATGACTTGCAAATTACGTCTACTTTGGAGATGAGCATTGTTAAATTATGAACATACTTTCTTGCTCATGTGATTGGTGGGTATGTTGAACGTCTATATAAATAATGAGTTTCTCTTTGGTTAAAAAAGCCCCCTCCATTTTGAAAAATCCCGCTCCAAAGGACTGCAGACCCCTTGCCCAAAATTATTGTGAGGGCGCAGGTGTTACTGCTGTAGTGTACTCTCACATAACTGAATAGGTTATATGTACGTTTGTAATGTACGAGTAATACTAAACTAAACCAACTAAAGCATCCTCATGAAGTTGTCAATGTAAAGTTTGTATGTAGCGTCTTGTCCATCTACATGTATTGTCAATGTAAAGTCTGCATGTAGCGTCTTGTCCATCTACTTGTATTGTCAATGCCAAGTCTGTATGTTGTGTGTTTGTCCATCTACATATATTGTCAATGTCAAGTCTGTATGTAGCGTCTTGTCAATCTACTTGTATTGTCAATGCCAAGTCTGTATGCTGTGTGTTTGTCCATCTACATGTATTGTCAATGTAAAGTCTGTATGTAGTGTCTTGTCCATATACATGTATTGTCAATGTAAAGTTTGTATGTTGTGTGTTTGTCCATCTACATGTATTGTCAATGTAAAGTCTGTATGTTGTGTGTTTGTCCATCTACATGTGTTGTCAATGTAAAGTCTGTATGTAGCGTGCTTGTCTATCTTCATGTATTGTCAATGTCAAGTCTGTATGTTGTGTGTTTGTCCATCTACATGTACTGTCAATGTAAAGTCTGTATGAAGCGTCTTGTCCATCTACATGTAGTGTCAATGTCAAGTCTGTATGTTGTGTGTTGGGCCATCTACATGTATTGTCAATGCCAAGTCGTCTGTATGTTGTTTGTTTGTCCATCTACATATATTGTCAATGTAAAGTCTGTATGTTGTGTGTTTGTCCATCTACATGTATTGTCAATGTAAAGTCTGTATGTTGCGTCTTGTCCATCTACATGTATTGTCAATGTAAAGTCTGTATGTTTTGTGTTTGTCAATCTACATGTATTGTCAATGTCAAGTCTGTATGTTTTGTGTTTGTCAGTCTACATATATTGTCAATGTAAAGTCTGCATGTTGTGTGTTTGTCCATCTACATGTATTGTCAATGTAAAGTCTGTATGTAGCGTCTTGTCCATCTACATGTATTGTCAATGTAAAGTCTGTATGTAGCGTGTTTGTCCATCTACAAATATAGTCAATGTAAAGTCTGTGTATATAATGATAAGTGTATTATTTCAGTCTCAGTTTGAAGTACTCTATAGACTATGATACCTATGCTTCATACTACCTGCCCATTGGTCAACAGACAGGTTGTACAGGAGTTAACGAGTGTGGCAAACATACATGGTGTGAACCTAATGGACAGGTTCATTGTTTATATGGCTGGGAGGGACCGGATTGTAACACGCCTACAGTGGGAGCTCGTGCTGATTGCAGCATTGATAATGGTAAATAGTGGATATGTGTTTGTTATGATTCATTGTGAAGAGATAAAACTAAATATTTTCATTAGTGTGTTTTGCGAGGGAACATATCAAAATTTTATCCCTGCAAGATGAGATATTAACCACATTTCATCTAATCAAACAAATATTCTATTTTTATACTCATCTGGTGTTAAAATAGAACTATTTATGCCAATTTACCGCTGTGATTAAACTATGGATTAAGCATGTTTGAAAACATGTTATTCCATTCATATTTTTCTGTTCAAACTCCATTATATTGGGTTATGGTGAATATGTGAAACCTACTGTTTTGAGAAGTTTGCGTCAAAACACGCACCAACTTGTAGGAAATGGCCGAATTAAGAAAAACTTAAATGTTGTAAGTGCTCTATTCACTGCACATACAAGGGAGTGCTCTATTGATTGCACCTACAGGTGAGTGTTCTATTGACTGCACCTACAGGTGAGTGTTCTATTGATTGCACCTACAGGCAAGTGCTCTATACACTGCACTGTCAAGTGAGTGCTGTATACATTGCAATTACATGTGAGTGCTAAATACAAGGCACTTACCAGGTAGGCTAATATTGGTAAACTTTGTTTTGTTATTATTTGTTCTTTCTCTTATTTATGAACTAGTTTCCCTTGTTTAACTGTTTTATGGTCATATTGCAGACATGGATGTGTTTTACCCTAGTGAATGGTACGGGGAGTATAGATGTCCATCAGATTGTAACTCTAATACCACAGTTTCCTTATTTGTGACACAGTCTACATCAAATACCTTGAATGGTAACCTGTATATTCAACAACAAAGAATACCTGTAACTGGTTCCTTTGCTTCTTATACCAAACATCTTACACTACAGGTAATATTTATACAGGGTGTTAAAAAAGTTCGTTCTCAATGTTTGAGTTGCAATATTTTATTTTTCTGATCTCAGAAGACTGTATAATAACCAGGTTGAAATTCAGAGGGTTCTCCATTGATCTAATCTCTCTGGCATTAAATAAAGCTTTTAGAGTAAGAAATTAACATTGTCTAATGTGTACATAGCTCAAATAAAAAGTAGATGAATTTAAATTTTGAGAACAAACTTTTTAAACACCCTGTACATGACAAAAATGATGTATACATCAATGGTCGCCTTTGTGAGTGAGAAATTAAAAGATTTACACATATCTCAGTTTAGAAATCTAAAACATATTAGAGCTGATTTATATGCATTAGTCCATTATCTTCCCTGTTAGAACACAAATATGACGCATTAAGACATGGGTAATAAGGGAGGTTACTAGAAGCATTTACTGTATTGTTCTACAGAGATAGTATACGTCATTTAAGTGGATTCAGCTTTATCACAGCAGTCCTGCAAAAAATATAACCACTATTTTTATATCTATTGTGTGTAATGAATGTAATTAAACTAAAATGCCAGGTCTCCTGGAAAATTGTTACCACTGATTTTTACTCTGTGTAATGTATTTCAAAATAATTTGTATTCGCAGAACAAAAACATCATGGCTTTAAACGTGAATGGTAGAGTGTTCACACAAGTTGAGTTGAACGCCCAGATGACATCATCATTAAATGTGCATGGAGCTGTCATTTTTGTCTCCCTTGCCCAACAACAGTCGTGTCACGGTTCTACCAGTAGTTTGAAGGAAACATGTACCTTGATGATGAGACGTACTGCTGGTGAGGTTATATATATATCATGTTGTAATATAACATCCATACAATTTTGTTTGCCTGCTTCCATTCTTGCCAAAATTTGATCTTGAATTTAAATAACCATTTAGTTAATGAAGACACGTTTTGTATAACAACTTGGCATTCTTAAATGCATTTAACCCTTTAGTTAATGAAGATACATTTTGTATAAAAACATGCATTATTACATTCATTTAACCCTTTGGTTAATGAAGACACATTTTGTATAACAACTTGACATTCTTACATTTATTTAACCCTTTTGTTAATGAAGACGCATTTTGTATTAAAAACTTGGCATTCTTACATTCATTTAACCCTTTAGTTAATGAAGATACATTTTGTATAAAAACTTGCATTATTACATTTACTTAATCCTGAGTAGTATACTGAGTAAAGGGTTAACACAACCGTTGTGTTGCATGTTTGTGTTTTATTTCATGTTTTTATGTACAAAATGTGTCCACAAACATCTGGCATAAACAATAACAATATCAACAGTCGTGTCTCAAATGAAACACACGTACGTTGGTCAACAAGTGCACTGTTTGAACAAACACAGAACGTACGATCCATGTTCCCTAAAAAAAGATTATGTCAACCGACGTATATGATTGTTTACCGGTCACATAAGCTGATAATTTAAGCATTTTGTTACGTTTTAAGGGACGGGTTGGTGACGGGAACAAGTCTTAAAAATGAATATGTGTATGTCTATTTCAGTACAATTTAAGGGAGGGTTGGTGACGGGAACAAGTCTTAAAAATGAATATGTGTATGTTTATTTCAGTACAATTTAAGGGACGGGTTGGTGACGGGAACAAGTCTTAAAAAATGAATATGTGTATGTTTATTTCAGTACAATTTAAGGGACGGGTTGGTGACGGGAACAAGTCTTACAAATGAATATGTGTATGTTTATTTCAGTACAATTTAAGGGAAGGGTTGGTGACGGGAACAAGTCTTAAAAAATGAATATGTGTATGTTTATTTCAGTACAATTTGAGGGATGCAATGGACATGGAAGCTGTTGGAGATATGGTCCACACAGAAATGACTACTCATGTTGTTGTGATCAAGGTTTGTGCTAATGTTTGCAATTATTTTCATGCTATAGTTTATCAAAATAATGCATGAAGAAACATTTTATAATGTGATCATAACTTGTCAGATGAATGAATTTATTATACGGATTATATACACATATAGATTATATGAATTCATTAAATATACATTCGTTTTGAATGAAAGCTAAATGAAACGTTTATACGCATATGTAATTACCATATTAAGTGTATAATAAAACGAACGCTTTTCCTGTATTAGATTATTACACTTAATAAACTGTGATACAATCATTTAAATCGATTGGTTGATAAGAAAAACTATTATGTTGATATGCAAGCCAATTACAGAAATCAATAAAAATGTGATGATTTAGGGTAGGTGTATCTAAACATTCTATGCCTTGACTGGAATTTCGACCAGGGACTGAGGGTGAGATATCTAAAACTGACTCTAGATACGACTTATTTAGACAATAATGAGAGTTGTTGATTGGATTTTTCTAGATGTCATGATATCATATACAAAGAGTTTCAAAAAGTTCACATTAAGATATAAATAGGCATGATTACATTGGTATTTTTTTTCAGGTTATATTGGCGAAAGATGTGAAGAACATTATACGACTACAACAACAACAACTACAACAACAACAACTCCGACACCTACTGTTTCATTAAGTTGGACGAATCCACCAACCACTACCTCAACTACAACTACATCCACTCAACCATCCACATCTACAACAACCACTTCCACTACATTGAGACCAACTTCAGCGGCAACAACAACAACAGTACCTGTGACGTCATCAACTACTACAGCTGCAGTTACTACCACTCAGGCACCTACCACTACCTCCACATCAGCGACTACAACAACAACAACTACCCAACAATCAACCATAGCTGTCACAACTACGGATGCCCCGACATCAACTTCCACGTCTACTGCTGCTCCAACTACTGAGGTATATTTCGAGATAATCTAAATTCCATTTAGCTCACACAAAGTGGCCATGTGGATCTGTTAGAATATCCCATCTGATGTTTGTCCATCTGTTGTTTGTCTTTGTGTTGTTTGTCCGCCTGTCTATCATTTGTATGTTGTCCACAATTAAATTTGTTGCTGGTGTTTATATGCATGCACATTTCTTCAGAAATCATTTCCATTGTCGGATAATTTGCATATAAGTCCATCAACAGAGATGGTGTCTGTCCTTTGCACTTGTCTGTACTTGTAATTGGTTTTCATCCTTTTCTTCCATGATCTTCTCCCAGTTTCCTTACGTCTCCTGTTCTAATCTTTGTAAATGATCATCATGCATCATTAATTTAAAAAAGAAATAATTTAAATTAGTCATACATGTTGTTCGAAAATGAAATAGTTTACTTTTAATGCAATAATGCATGTTAAAAAAAGCTAATACAAAGTTGGACAGGGAAGGAAGCACTCAATTTAACCAGCCGAGCACAGAAAACATAAAAACATCACATACCACAATTTAAGGCACAATGCCCAACACATAACCGAACGAGAAAATGAACTTTCCAAGTCCCAGCATCAAAAAGCTAAATGAATTAGTTGCAGCAATAAAAAACTGAATGCCCTAGCTGAATGACCTAGTTATAACAGTAAAACCGCTATAAAACCTAGTTTTAGCTAGTTGAAATCCTAAAAAAGAATAACAGTATAATAAAAAGCTGAATGCCATAAAAAATTCTTACCTGTATTAGTTGGTGGTAACATATGAACAACATCAACAAACTAATAATACGTTGTTTCACCTCAGGCATCTACTTCTACAACTTCTATACCAACTACAAGAAAGACTACAGCTGCTGCATCAACTGTTGCTCCGACCTCAACAAGCACAAAACTGACCACACTACCATGTACTCCAGTACATACCTGCAGCATGCATTATGATTGTGGACCACAAGGACAAAGGATGTGTGCTTCTGGCTGGACTGGACCTCTCTGTGATCAGCAAATTCCACAAGGATCAGCCGATTGTGATATCTATGACTGTAAATACTTATTATTAGTATTAGTAGTAGTAATAGTAGTAGTATATCTGTCAGTTAGTACAATGTGTTAAATTATGCTAATATGCAATTAATATTAATTAAGTTCGGAAGGACAAAGTATACACACGTATTTCCCACATACTATTTGATGTATGCAGTTTCTCTGTGGCCTATACCTTTGATACTATTTGCATGTTTACATTGCAGTGGATGAGTTCTTACCGAGTGAGTGGTCCGGTAACTATACATGCGCTGACGATAACAGGGAAGTCAGATTTATTCTCAACTTTACCAAGTCTTCTAGTAGCATTTTGTTGAATGCCGACATGCATATTGATGGTAACATGCTAGGAATGACTGGATCTTTCGCAACTTATTTCAAGTCATTCGCCGTACAGAGTAATGCTGCTATAGGCAACCAGATAGCACATCGAAACTTTACCATGGTTGAGTTGAATGGTTTAGTTCGGAGTTCAGTATTTATCGATGGAGCAGTGGTTTTCAGTTCTAGTTCTGGAAAGTACAACTGTTCAATGGGGTTGAGACGACAGAGAGGTAAGACCGTACGGCACATTTTGGGCATTAAACAGTATTGAGACCGATACTCGTCACTTCCAATGCTGTTAAAGTAGAAGATATCTTTTGAAATGTTTGCATAACCTTCAATCATTCACAACAATTGTGGACTTAAATGAAATATTTAGAAATGGAAAAAAGTTTATTTTTCCAAGATATTGAGTCAGCAATTTGGTTGGTTGTCCATCAATTTGTCATTATAGTCTTTGGTATTAGTCAGATTTCAATGTAGCTTTACACAACTTATTTAAGTACAGAGCCGAGTGTTCAGCATACATGTATTAATGGCACTTTGCTCAGATAAATATTTAGGGAGTTAATGCCTTTAAATGTTACCATTTTTTGTCGGCTCTATTCCTAAGTAAGCAGTGGTGGTTTTCAATTGCAGTTATACTAGTACATTTGTATAGGGTATATATTTATATGAATAGAGGGTTATGTTGCTTTGTTTTCAGTGTTTTCTTCCATCAGTTGGTGTAACGGCCATGGTAGTTGTCAGAGATATGGTTTTACCAGACAGGAATATATATGCTGCTGTGATTCAAGTAAGTATTTATTTTACTGGTCAAACTGCTCTATGATATACATTTCATTTCCTCAAAACGTCTTAGGTCAATCTCTTAAAATATTTCAAACTTAGCTGAGATTTAGATGTGCTGTTTCGAGCGAATCAAGTCTATGCCTAATTAGTTTAGTGACTTATATCATTAAAGGCTTTAATTAATAGAGAAGACCTGTTAATTCTCAAGACATAGATTGTGTGAGGTATGATTTCATCGTTATGTTATCGATGTAATTCATGTTTGTTTGTTGTGCTGTGTAGGTCATACACATTCTTATTTGTATCTGGTTGTTTTTAAATCTGTAGAATTTACGGGTAATCATTGTGAGACAGAGATCAACCTATCTACGTCAACGACCACGTCAACTACAACAACAACAACCCAACCTACAACAACAGTGGCTATTGTTCCTTGCACTCCGGTCAATAACTGTACTACACACTACACATGCGGACCACAAGGTCAGAGAATCTGTCTGGCTGGTTGGACAGGACGTGAGTGTGATGTACAGGAAGTCAATGGTGTGGCTGATTGTAACATGTTTGATTGTAAGTATAGTTCAATTATTCTATCTCGTCTGAACAAACATTAAGAATATCCCTAATTGTGATTACATTGGCTTATAAATCTAAGCTAAGTAAATGTGTAATGATAATGAATCCAATCCAGTTTATGACACATTATGAATATACAAAACTGTGCTTGATTAAAGAATGTGCAAGCTAGCTTTTAGTTTATTTATGTATTATACATGTATCATTTTTCGTCACATACGAAGGCGTGACGATTGTTTTGTATATTATTTATTATTTGATACTATATATTTTTAATGATACACCATTCACGTTTTGTTCGGGTGAACAAATGGTGGAAAAAAGGCATAATTGTGTTTGTAAAGCAATACCAAATAAAGATAGAAAAAGTCAGTAGAGTCATCCTAAGCTTGGTCAATTTAGGTTTTTGTCAGGCTTTGCAGTCTGACTTTATTAATATGTTTTATTATTTAATCAGATGATGTGTTCATACCGAGTGAATGGGATGGAAACTACACGTGTGCCGACGACAGACAGCTGATTAGATTTAAAATGACCATTAAAAAGTCATCGAGCAATATAGATGTAAACGGTGATATTCTCATCGATGGTACTACTTTTGGTGTGGCTGGAGCATTTGCCACGTTTTACAAAACATTTACCCTACAAACCTCGGAGTTGGTACCTAATATGATATACAGTAGAAATTTCACCAAAGTTGAATTAAACGGAATACTTCAGACCCCTCTTTATATTGATGGTAAAATTATCTTCATGGTAGGTAATGGATCCTACTATTGTGACGTAGAACTTCGCCGGAAAGCAGGTAAATTAGAGTTTGTTTTAAATACTCGGTACATATAGTGGATTAGGTTTGGTAATTAGGTGTTGTTCCGGAAGTAATGTTGTTTGTATACTTGTTCTTTATTTACATTTATAATGCATGGTAACATAAGAATAATGTGGCTGTTCTGACATTACTTCCAAGGTTATGATTTGTGTGTTATTATGGTATATAAAAGACTCAACGTGTTCTTCTATGCTTTGAACATTGTGCCCAGATCAAGATGGTGCTGTGTTTTAAGTACAAACTTTTGGATTTAGTCTGGAGATCATCGACTTTGTACATGTAGATGCCATGGGGACATACTTTATAGGTGACTTGTGCACATTTGTTCTGTAGTATTATATGCAATTAGTGTGAAATAAAATATTTTTTATTTTAGTTTTCATTGAGCCAAATGTGAGTGGTTGTAATTTAACTTAAAAAATCTATGACCAATACATCTATGATTTACATCTGATTGGTTCTTACACAATGCAGACGGGTCTAAT
This sequence comes from Spisula solida, assembly GCA_947247005.1. Lineage (NCBI taxonomy): Eukaryota > Metazoa > Mollusca > Bivalvia > Venerida > Mactridae > Spisula > Spisula solida. Next base: position 20,177,517 of record OX365948.1, on the reverse strand, counting down.
GTTCTATTACTGAATCAGTCTTTATCAAAATCATAATATTATATATTCTTAACTTGCATTAAATGTCAACATATTTACTGGATGATTGTAGTGCACATAGATTGGTGTGGGCAATATGGAACATGTTATAGATACGGACAGAATCGAGCAGATTACAAGTGCTGTTGTCAGTCAGGTAACTATACTTTGATTAAAAACTGTCACAAGACTTTTGTTGACAATGCCTTTTAATAGTTTAATCACAACCATCGTGACATAATGTAACATGCAAATTATAGAACGAAAATTCCATGTTACTTTTATTATGATGTTGGTTGCCTCAGTCAGTTCATCAGCCAAAATTTGATTATTAGATTCCAGCATTCAATATCAAGTTTGGTTCTTTGTACTATACAATTTCTAGAGTGTGCCTTTCGGGCTCGGTATATTTGACTCTTTTGTTAGAAATGAACAATGTATCCCCGAGTAAAATAAACTAGGTCAACAAATTAAAATACAAATGTTCTTTATACTATAAAAATCAAATCTCCATTTGGTTGATACTCATATAAAACTACTAAAAATTTGTATACTTAGCCTTGATAGTTGCTGGTGAATTTATCATTTTTTATAATCGTAGGTTATTCGGGACCGAAATGTGGCGCCAAGGTGATTACACGAAGATCTACACATCTTACTACAGTAACGACCAAACAGCCCACACTTCCTCCAACCACACCAACACCCTGTACAGCCTCTGTGTTCAATTGCACCGTGCACTATAACTGTGGTAGTCATGGAGAAAGGATATGTTTTGACGGTTACACGGGAACTTATTGTGAGAGCATCATTCCTGGTGGAGCTGCAGATTGTGATGCTTTTGACTGTAAGCGTATAATGTACATTGTTCACTTGTTATGTATATGTTATCAACATATCTTATCTAGCTTGATGCCTGTGTTCATATGTGCTTGTTCGCAACTGTGTCTAATGTTACACAAATGTTTTCTCATGTACAAATATTATACACTTATCCATGTATTATGACTTTTAGTACAATTGTGGTTTCCTAATGTAACTTCCTATACTATTACTTGCAAAGTGTATTCGACATGTAATTATGTAGTGTTTGATACATGCGAATGCATGCCCATATAAGGCATTTTGCGGAGTTAAAGCTTATTAAACGATTGTGAAAATTGCTATAGATTGGATACAACATTACCGAGTATGAAACTTCTGTCTGATTATACACCACCACTAGAACTCTCATACATGTATTAATGACGACTGGTATTCATTCTTATCATATTTTTATTTTCAGCCGATGAGTTTATTCCAAGTGTATGGAACGGTAACTATACATGTACAGACGATGCTGATATGAAGAAGTTCATCATGAACATCACAAAAGCTCTGGATTCAATCAACCTTGTCGGGGACATGCACATCGCTCAATCAACAGTCCTGACTACTGGCTCTTTTGCATCCGCGTTCAAAATACTCACGCTGCAAAATTTCGATGTCTTAAATGAGCAGATATTTCAAAGAAACTTTACAAAAGTGGAGTTTAATTGTAGATTGAGATCTCCGGTATTCATTGATGGAGTTATAATTTTCACTGACAACAATGGACACTATAATTGCCCTGTGGAGCTTAGGAGAGGACCAAGTAAATATAGTGTTAACTTTCAAATTACAATAATACAAAATATGTATTGCGTAAAACTCTTGAATTCTTCCAAACATATATCATTATGTTGATGTTTGACTGTTGCTGATAGGAATCAAAATCATGTTTATAGTTGTACTTACAATGGAAATATTACCATGCTAATTTGCCTAAGTTGCGTTCAGTAAGTGCCCTACGATTAAATAATCATTTAATGCACACCATCGGTGATGGTTGTGTTATGCTGTTATTTATTCACAATGAATCAATTGCTGAAGCATTGTCATTTTATTAGTCTCATGTAATACTACATATAGTATAGAGTTCTATATCCCACCGTAGACACATTTAAAATGGGAATTATTTTAGGATTGATCTTGTTAATTCGATGTTCAGTCACTGACAACTTTGTAAAATGTTTATATTTCTATAGTCTCTGTGGATTTCAATTGGTGCAGTGGACATGGTGTATGTCAACGGCATGGTTCCACGAAAGAAAATTATCGATGTTGTTGTGATTCAGGTATGCTTGGTGTTTCTACATGCTTTTACTAATGCCTATAGGAGCACACTTTTGGATTGTATGCAAATCTGATAACATTATGAATTGGTAGCCTCCATACAGATGTGCTCAGCAAAGCTGAGGAGTTATTACTTTGCTTAGCAAATTAGCGTTTTGCTTATTTGAGAATTCAAAAGCTCCTTGATTTCATTTGAATTCTTATGATGTTGATGTTGTGATATGCTATTGGTGGCTTATCAATGAAGCAGTACATTGTATTCAAAATGGAATTCATTTATACAATACTGAGTAGGTCGAGATTTCTTAGTGAGACTGGTTATGCCACTGTCATGTTACTATACCTAATTCTCCCCAGTTTTGTATGATGATTTGTTATCAGTATTGATTAAAGAACCAACTATATGTTTAGTTATTTCATTATTGTGTAGTTTTAACATAAGTTAATGAATCCGGAAAACTGCATTGGTTATCTGACTGCCTTATATTACGTATCACTTAAAAACTAACCTAACAAAACCATTTAAGTACTAAAAAGGTACATAAATAATATAATAGTTACGTAAATGATGTACACGTTCTTTTTTCAAGTTTATGATTTATGTTTTTTTTAATTTCATCGACACAAGGATATGTTGGTGATACTTGTCAGATGACAACCACAACGACAACAACAACAACTACAACAACAACAACAACTACTACTCCAACCACAACAATGACATCTATACCATGCACAGCTGTCAATAATTGTTCCATGCACTACAAGTGTGGACCGTATGGTAGAAAGATCTGCTTGCCAGGCTGGACTGGTAGTAATTGTGACATGATGTCCCCTGGTGGAGAAGCTGATTGTGATTCATTTGGTGGTATGTTATCATAGAAGCACATGATAGATAATATAAAAATATTGTGATGTAATAGCTTAAAAATATATAAACAGTTTTTGTCAATGTAATAGAGCTGCTGCAAACATCTCAATGTTTGGTCTTTGGTTTTGTTTTACTATACTAGAAATAAAACGGGACCATTATTCTGTAATTTGAGGTTCCTCATTTAAAATTAGGAATATTGCTTCTATTCTTTCTATTCTTCATTTCAATAGATACCATCAAGAATGAGGTGTTGAGAGTAAAGTCATTCAAGTATGATTCAAATTTTTAAAGCGGCTGTACATAATGATTATACACCTGCTCTAAAGTCGATACATCACAATGTTTTACAAAACATCTACAGATAGATAGAATCATTAAAAATTGAGGAATTATTAGAATTACTAGATACGTAGAAGATGTTAAAAGTGTACCATTCATCATTGTCATAGCTTCTGTGCATGGAACTGTATTGTCTAGCTAACTGGTATGAGTTGCTTTCAATGTTTTGCCGTGGGTGTTATGTGCTGTGGGTATAATGCATGCTTGAAACGGTCAACATTTGCACAAGGTGTTTTTGTCCACCCAAAGTTGTAGAAAAAACTACATGCAGATTCATTCAATAAAGAGTTTCATTAAAGTTTGTTCTGGAATTTCCACAGGATGCCAAGCTTTTGTAAATGTTGACTCCATAATTGCTTTCTTCAAGTTGGAAAAGTGTGCATGTGGCTTGCAGTAGCTTTCAAACAGAAATTATATTCCAGGAAAAAGTGATAATGCAGATACATATTATAGGAAACAGAAATAAAACAGAGATTATCAATTATCCCTCTGTCTTTCTATCTCTCTTAACAGGAATATTTTATGCTGCGTTTACAGTCAGCCACGATGCCCACGATGTCCGCGATTTGACAATATCGTGGAGCTCCACGATTAATTGCATCAAATTTCATTTTACTACGCTGTCCTACGCTTTGTTACGTTGTGTTACTACTGGTTGCGCTTTCTTACGATACCGACACGATTCATGTCAAGATCTACCACGAATTACATCACGTTCTTTTACGTTCTCTTACGACAGCCACGATATGCTATCACGTTTTATTACGTCCTATTACGTTCTGTTAAGATCTCTTACGCTCTTCAAGTTATGCTGAGCTCTTATACGATTAATGTCCACGACTTGACAAGATGGCCACGTTTTGAGTACGATTGAATGTATAAATACCCATTCTCTAGATGTTCCAAAAAGGAACAAGCTATGCATTCAAGAGATGAAGATGTCGATTTCGCAATAGTGTTCATGCATACCTAATTTTCAACAGTGGCAACAAGGTATGGAGCGGGGAAGACTATAGGAGAAGTAAAGGAGAAGAAGAAATAGATGGCTTAGAAGTTAGAAGTTAGAACCTATTGTTAAGACAATGGTTGTGTGTAGATAGAAATAACATACTGGTTCAATATTTCCAACAAATAATTCATTGGTGATGTAAGCTCCTTCGTCAAATAATATGATGATACGTATATTTGATGATATTCTGAAAAGAGTATTACCAAACATAGAGAAAATATACCAAATGAGAGCCCCTATCACGTAGATTGAAGCTGAAACTCATCCTCAAATATCCTATCACTTAAGATAAAACTTATACTATACTATGGCTTCATATACAGTAGTTTCTTCTATGTCGTTCACGGTGATCGTAAGGCAGTTGATAAAACGCATGAAAGTGATATTTTCTCTTGTCTTGTCGTCTTTGAAGCATGAAAACTGACTGCAGACAGATTCAATAAGCGATGTAATGTATCACATGCTAAAGGAGATTTTCAATGGATAACATAATTTCTTCCCAAAAGCCGACACACAGGTAGCTCGAGGGATTTTCCATGTCCCACTACGGTACTGGTAAATGCTTGAACTTGGTGACATTTGTCATATGTCAGATGAACAAACTGTATCCATTATGTTTGCATGGTGCAACTGCAAATATTCTTGGTCCGGGTGTTCATGTTTGTTGTCCATTCTGTCCTATTCATAGATGGAAAGGTTGACTTTAAGGGACTCTTTGATATCATCTGCTTGATTCATAGAAGGGGGTTTCTATCCTCAGTCACCTGACTTTTTCCGAGTGGTAGTCTGATATGGCAGTTCCTCTTGTGGAGATCGTCTTTTCATTGGATGTGTGAACCTACGGTAATTGTTGTTGGTAGGAAGATTAGGCAATCTGATCATTCCTAGCAGATTATTTCCTTCGTTTTTTGGCTGGTAATTTTAGGGTGTCGAAAACGCGACGAATCGTCAAAGCGCGGCTCCACAACGCTTGAAATGCTTCGGAACTTACCAAGACTTAGGAGAGCGCCACAAAATGTGGGAGCAAATCTGAATGATCGTTCAAGAACGTACCGCATCGTGATTAAAGTACTGATACTACCCTATATATCTTGACGAAAAGTAGAATAAAGTGATAGAGCGTTTAGGAATCGTATTGCAATTTAGCGCGTCGTGTTTCAAGTCCAACAAGATCCCTTACGATGGAGCATCACGATCTGACACGCTGCGTTAAGGTCTGATAAGCTTTAATGCGCTCCACTACGCTTAGCACGTTCCACCACGTTCCATCACGCTCTCTCAAGATCAAAGTTGAATCGGGACAATCGTGGTTAAATTTTTGACCGTCAAAAGTTTTGACACGATGATCACGATGCTCGCGATTCCACCAAGTTCCCCCACGATCATCACGATTCGATTCGACGGTCTCCAACGATCCCCCACGCTCACCACGATACTTTCCAATCGTGGTCATCGTGGCCATCGTGGCTGACTGTAAACGCAGCATTAGAAACATCTATCTTGATAGTGCAATATTATTAGCAAAGTTCATTCATTCTTCCTCTTACTGATGTTTGGTTACGGTTCCAATTCTTAAGCTTTACAGACTATCTTGATTTGTTTACAATTTATCATAAATATTTCGTTATGATATTGTTTTCAGCAATGGAGTTGATACCAAGTGAATGGACAGGCAATTATACATGTTCTGATGATCTCATCAGTGTCATGTTTACCATGAATATAACAAAATCTGACAAAATAGACACTATTGCGTCCGTTAATATTCCTGGGCAGTATTTTTCAATGTCTGGAACATTTGCTTCAAAATACATGTTTATAACTCTACAAAGCGATGAGGTAGTTTCTAATACATTTGCTGGTAGGAATTTCACTGACTTTGAGCTAAATGGAAGGTTGATTACACCAGTATTAATTGACGGTTTTGTGATTTTTATGCTGGACAATGGTACACGATCATGTCCAGTAGAATTGAAGCGAGTTGCAGGTAAATATGTTTTTGAGATTGAACATTATTTTATGTTATCTAGTAATCGCTAATGAAGCGTGATGTTATTGCTTTCAAATACAATACACCGTCATGATCGATTGCATTACTCTCCAACTGACCGTGGAGCAGTTTTAAATTGTAAGTGAGAGTGTTTGGTATGAATTATAATATCCTGGACTTATATGCAGTAAAGTATTTGTGTAATATTTGTCTCGGACAAAGTACACTGTTAAAGAAGTCAAAGTGGCGTCACGGCAAGTTCCAATTTTGGAGTCTAGATAGATTCATGAATTGCGTTGAAAAGCCACCGAAATAAAATTGCCAATCCCTCTTTTGAATGCAAACAAATACAATTTATACGTACATGTACTGTACTTTCAAAAAATAATTAATAAAATCATCAGAATTGTTGAATACATGATATTTCACATTATTCTTTAATGGATGCTTGGAAACTTGCAAAATTCACTATACAATTGTAATGTAACTGTGACATTAATAAAAATATATATGACAATGTTATACCAATTTGTTTAATGTTGTCTTCATTTTGTGTTGTTACGCTATAGTTTCAAGAGATTGGTGTAATGGACATGGCAGCTGTTATAGATACGGAACTGATATGGAAGACTACTCATGCTGTTGTGATCATGGTATGTAGTGTTCAATATTCGCATGTATAATTATGTCTATTAAGTAGTTAGAATAATATTGTACTATAATATATCCTTGAATTAACGGTAATTTATTTTGTTGTTTACGGTGCTTATAATGATTACTTTGTTCCGATTATTTTGTTTGGGATGAATCTTGTTTGAATGTTTATTAGTGTTACTAGATGGGAGAAACTAACCTTATAAGGCACCATTGTCAATCAATTAAATTCATTCTAACAGTTAATTATTAACACATGGTCAAATGGATTAGATCGAAAGCATTCGTCAATCATCTTCCACAAACAATAAGGCCGAACTATCGCTGCCCTGACGTAATGTTAATCGCGAAGAATTCCAACTTGTTTCATTTTGTTATGGTCAGAACAGACTAGTAATCATAGAACGTGACTTTCCAATGTATTCAGAAACATGCATTACATGTGTTGCATTTTTATTCCCTCTCAATCTAGAATGTTTAGAAATGTTTTATCTTCATATGTTTTGTTCTTGTAAAAGGTGACTAAAATGATTATAATGTGCTATTGATTTATACTACAGATTACAAAGGGCATTCATGTGAAGTAGGACCTACAACAACATCTACTTCAACAACAACAACTACAACAACAACACCATCTACCACATCTACCACTACAACTCCAACAACTACAACCACCCCAACAAGTACAACAACAACATCAACCTCTACCTCCACAACTACACCTACTACTACAACAACTACAGCTATGCCATGTACCCCGGCAAATAACTGTTCTACACATTACACATGTGATGTACATGGTATGAAGGTGTGTATGCCAGGATGGACTGGAGCCAACTGTGATACTATCATACCTTCAGGAGAGGCAGATTGTGACACTGGTATGTTATTGTAACTTTGTATTTGAAAATTAATTTCAAGATCTATTGCAGGTTTTATAAAACAAATCTTTTCTATGAAACATTAACTGTATATGATCATAACTGTCATAATTCTAGATTTTGAAGTGGGATAGATGCGGGTAGAACCATGAGATAGATGCGGGTAGAAACAATACTTTAACAATGATTAACTGTATCGAGCTTTTGTTTTCATGATAGCATTTTTATTTTCAGCTATGGATGTATTACCCAGTGAATGGATAGGAAATTATACATGTGCTGGTGACTTTTTCAACACCATGTTTACTATGAACATCACCAAATCTGACAAAATAGACACAGTAGGGTCTGTGTTCATTCAAGGTCAAAGGTTTAACATGTCTGGATCATTTGCTACTGCATTTAATTTGCTTGCTTTGCAAAGTGATCATGTGATTGCTCAAGTTGTCGCTGGTAGAAATTTTACAGATGTTGAACTTGATGGAAAACTCATATCCCCTGTTTTCATTGAGGGTTATGTTGTGTTTACGTTAAACACTGGCATATTGCAGTGTCCTGTTCAACTGAGAAGACTTATTGGTAAGTTCCTAAATTGTAATCATTCTATTGTAAAATTGTTTTCTTGATTTTACATGTGTAGTGAATGCTTGTTATGAAACAACACAGTCAACAACAAAGGACAAAAGCTGTCACTGAGAACCACATGAATGTATGTCTGCCACCAGCAACACAATGCATGCCTAATAGAGATATAATGCTAAAAAATAATGCATGACGAGTGACTGGAATACAGATTTATAGCAATTATGTAGATTGAACATCTAGTATTCATCATCAGTAACTTATTTTGTCTACACGATTGGTTTATTCTATCCTTTTCATCTCCAGGCACCTATTACAATTAAAAGCCATGACTTTGACCATTAATAGAACACCTATTTCACTGTGTATGTATGAAATATCAGATTATTAACATATAAGACTATTTATTGTAGTACATAATGATTGGTGTAATGGTCATGGAAGCTGTTACAGACATGGAAGTTATGTTGATGATTTTACATGCTGTTGTGATCAAGGTATCTATATGCTTACTCACTTCAACTTCTATTATTGTGAAACCAATAACATAATATGATGTACTATGATGGTGTACAAATTGAATACATATATTGTAAGGTATTGTTATAAATGATAATATCTTTGGCATCATTAAAGGTTACAAGGGTGACAATTGTCAGTTGGGACCCACAACGCCAACAACAACTACCACATCAACTACCACGACGACCACACCTACTACTACAACAACTACAGCTATGCCATGTACCCCGGCAAATAACTGTTCTACACATTATACGTGTGATGTACATGGTATGAAGGTGTGTATGCCAGGATGGACTGGAGTCAACTGTGATACTATCATATCTTCAGGAGAGGCAGATTGTGACACTGGTATGTTTAACTTAGTTTTATGTTAAGTATAAGATTTATGCATTAATAATGATTAAATATAAAGAAATTAAAAACAGATTTACATAAAGATTGTATGTTTGGTACTATGGTTTACTAAATCATCTCTTTTATTTAAGGGTTGTTATAGAAATTCGTGAAATTAGGCTGTAATTCTATAATATTATTTTAACATAATAAAAACACTGTACATCAGTCTTACTAAAGTTATTTCATTAAATATTTCTACAATTGATTATAAAGCTAGAAAACATAACTGACTTCCACTGCCGCATGGTAGTTTGATAGTTAACTATGGACACTATTCCTTTCTAAAAACACTATTTTAACACTGCTTGTGACAATTGATGTTTCTGAAGATTATGACCTGAAATTTTCTTACTATAACTAGTATTACAAAATTCCCAAACTTCCGAACAGTTCTCGCCCTATGGGTATAATGTGCAGTACATATTAATGTACCACATGTTCATGAAATGTGTTTTTTGATGCTATAAACTTTTAAAAGCTAGTGTGTGCATGTGTGTTAGTGTGTATGTGTTTGACTTTAGTTCATATTCCAAACCTGACTACACATTGTACTCAAAAGCAAGGCTGCAACGCCAATGTTTTACTGTTATGTTTAGCTCTGGTTTTCATGCTAGCATTTTAATTTCAGCTATGGATGTATTACCCAGTGAATGGATAGGAAATTATACATGTGGTGGCGACTTTTTTCACACCATGTTTACTATGAACATCACCAAATCTGACAAAATAGACACAGTAGGGTCTGTGCTCATTCAAGGTCAAAGGTTTAACATGTCTGGATCATTTGCTACCGCATTTAACTTGCTTGCTTTGCAAAGTGATCATGTGATAGCTCAAGTTGTCGCTGGTAGAAATTTCACAGATGTTGAACTTGATGGAGCTCTCAAATCTCCTGTATTCATTGAAGGTTATGTGGTGTTTACATTGGACACTGGCACATTACAGTGCCCTGTTCAACTGAGAAGACTTGTTGGTATGTTCATGTTATCATTCTAATTTAAAATTCTGATTAATTGCGTTACATAATTTTATGAATTAGATTTTACAGTGACGTGTGCTTGTTTAGCTCCATTAACTGCTAGTGTTTTCTTGATTAGTTAGTTCTGCCCTGTTGAACACAAGATACTTCCATACAAATGTGTTAAGTGATGTAGATTGGCCAGTTCTTTTTTATTACTAGTTACAAAAGCTTAATGCTTGTCTCTGTTTATATATGAAATATGTTATTGGTTATAGGTGTATTAAAATATTTATTATAGTACATAATGATTGGTGTAATGGTCATGGAAGCTGTTACAGACATGGAAGTCACGTTGATGATTTTACATGCTGTTGTGATCAAGGTATGTACACTTATATGGGCTTACCTACATGAAATTGAAATTTTAAATATTTTAAACTTAAGCATATTGTCTATAAAAGTTTATTAACTAAAACATTATTAGATTTGCAGATCCATTCACCACACTTTGTCGTTGTAAAGAATTATAGAGAATTAAGATTTAAACGTAACCATGGAAACAAGTCTATATGAAATCGAATGTTTCATTAAAAGCACAACTTCAGAAGTGAACTTGTATGATATATATTGTAAAAATCAAAACAGGTTATAAGGGAGGCAATTGTCAGTTTGGACCCACAACATCTACTACAACCACGACTACCACCACTACTACCACGACCCCAACAACAACAACAACCTCGACAACCACACCTACTACAACAACAACTACCGCTATGCCATGTACGCCAGTAAACAATTGTTCAACGCATTATACGTGCGGAGCACATGGTATGAAAGTGTGTATGCCAGGATGGACTGGAGTCAACTGTGATACTATGATACCTTCTGGAGATGCAGATTGTGGCAGTGGTATGTTATGTTTGATCCTTAGTTTTGATATGAATCTTTAGTCAAATTAAAGTATCTTACTGATATTGTTAGAAAGACAGACGTCAAATTCGACACTAGTTTCTTGTTAGGTTTTAGATGATTGTAAAAGTTTGTATTCACTTCCAATACTTTAATTGAAAGCAGGTGGATGTTCAAATTGTATATTTTGTAGAATGATTCACAGAATGGTTCGTCGAAACATTCACGCTCATACTGTTACTATACGTATAGTAAAACGAGCATTTAATTAATTTGTAATTGTAATATATTTTTAAAATAGCTGCTAGTATGTGTGTTTGTGTGCTGTATTTTAGTTTATAATCCAAAACTGGGCTACCAAAGGTACTAAAATAATTAAGCTATTACTCTGCAGTGGTTATCATGCTAGTACTTTATTTGCAGCTCTGGATGTATTATCAAGTGAATGGAGTGGAAATTATACATGTCCTGGTGACTTTTCTTACACGATGTTTACTATGAACATCACAAGATCAGACACAATCGACGTAGCAGGATCTGTGTTTATTCAAGGACAAAGGTTTAATATGTCTGGAGCATTTGCTACAGCATTTAGTTCGCTTGTCTTGCAAAGTGATCATGGTCATGTAATAGCTCAGGTTGTCGCTGGCAGGAATTTCACAGATGTTGAACTTGATGGAATTCTCAAATCTCCTGTGTTTATTGAGGGTTTTGTTGTGTTTACCTTGGACACGGGCAAATTGCAGTGCCCTGTTCAACTCAGGAGGCTGATTGGTACGTTTAAAATATCATTCTATTTTAAAATGATTTTGATGATGTTACATAAATTGTATTGCAATTATGTAAAGTGACCAGCGTAGTGATTGGTTTATCACCAATACCAGCTAGACTAAGTGTTTGCATAATAAGTTTGTCCTCCTGTACAACTTCAGAGACATTTAGTATGCTCCTGATATATACTAGGCGTCACTGAAAAGTTACCACTTATATATACCACCGTATTTCGTATACGATATGACCTATCGGTACAAAAGTTTTAAAGTGTATGCATTCGGATATTGTGAATAGGATAACTGTGACTACACAGTTAGGTCAAAACATAGTCCTGGTCGGCTTTTAACACAGTGTAGCGTGAATTTTAAAATATAAGATTCAATAGGGTGGTAACTTTTCATTGACACTGAGTATAATAGCATGTTGTACAATTTGTTGACTATGCGATGTACAATTACATTGATTAATGTAGATTAGCCAGTTTGTTTGATTGTGTTATTAGTATTTATAGTTGCATAGCAAATGCATTGTTTTCATAACTTTTAGCATGGAGCATTTTCTCCTCAGACACCATGGTACTGTTTTATCAAAGCTGTTACGGAAATCGTAAACCTACGTTCAAATTTATACACTTAATTATTTTTTAAAACCTACATATTTGGGATAAGTATTGTTTGTAGTAGTTCCTAGACTTAATAATAGTTGATATTGAACATCCGTTCTATCACAATTTGTAGCTGTTGGAGACTTAAAAAGAATGTAAATTTGAACGTAAGTTTAAGATACCCGTAAGTGTTTTGATAAAACAGTACAGTCAGAACTCGATATAACGACACCCGATATACTGACAAATTCATTATAATGACACCATATTTGGGGACATAAGTATTAAAATGTTCTTTGTATCAATTCAGTATACTGACATATTCGTTACAACGACATTTATCTTGGAAACAAACAGCGTCGTTGTATCGAGTTCTGACTGTACCTAGATTATTGACATATTAAACTATTTATTGTAGTACATAATGATTGGTGTAATGGTCATGGAAGCTGTTACAGACATGGAAGTCACGTTGATGATTTTACATGCTGTTGTGATCAAGGTATGTGTGGCAGAAGTGTCTATATGAAACCTTCAATGACATCGATTAATATAATTTACTTCATATTGTTTTAATTACCCAGTATGCACATTATGACACTTCTAATATCTTATGTAACGCGTAGGAAATTAAACATCTAAAATCCAGAATATCTTTTTGTGAAACAAGGATAATGTCAAAGGGTCTCAGCTTGATCTTTGACCAATACATTGGGCTCTATCGTCGATTAACAATGGAGATAATTTGTTTGTTACTTTTGTCTAATGTGAACGTATGCTTATATACCAATCAAAATCTAAACGTCGGCTGTATAGTAAAGGGTTAATTTTGCAGCTAATAGAAATAAATTACTACATTTTATTTTCAAACATGTTTGTTGACGAATTGAAACATCCTTACTTACTGATATAATTAAATGGTGAAACTGATCTAGTTAGATGAAGGGTTCGATTTGTGTGAAGAAGTGGCATCTTCTATTACTAAAGAAATTATGGACCGCATGCCAGTGTTGCTTCCTAATTGCCAAATATTTACAAGTTTTTTAACCTTATTTAAATAACCGTTCGTTTACAGAATAGTTTCCATTGTTGATCAATAGCTTGTATGAAGGAGTAGATGTTTATCTTATGTAGTCAAAGTCATTAACATTATTGCTACAATGGTGACGTTACTGGTTGCGTAATTAATATCAAAATGGCATCTTCAGTACTCTTAACTTTCATTATACATGTATATATTTTATTTAAAATCATTACAGATTACAAAGGAAACAATTGTCAGGTTGGACCTACAACCACTACAACTAGCACGACAACTAGCACGACAACCACACCTACTACAACAACAACTACAGCCATGCCATGTACTCCGACTAACGACTGTACAGGTCATTATACGTGTGGAGCACATGGTATAAAGGTGTGTTTGCCAGGATGGACTGGAGTCAACTGTGATACTATCATACCTTCTGGAGATGCAGATTGTGGCAGTGGTATGTTATGTTTTTAGTTTGATCCTTAGTTTCCCCATGAATATTGAGTCAAATTAAAGTATCTTACTGATAATTATTATTGTTAGAAAGGCAGACATCAAATTCGACACTAGACTCTTGTTAGGTTTTAGACGACTGTAGAAGTTTGTTATCACTTCCAATACTTTCATTGAAAACAAGTGGATGTTCAAATGGTATTTTTTATAGGATGATTCACAGAATGGTTCGCCGAAACATTCACGCTCATACTGTTACTATACTGTATGGTACAATGTGCAATTTGTTTTTGTTTTTATTTATTTTTAAAATAGCTGCTAGTATGTGTGGATGTGTTTGTGTGCTATATTTTAGTTTATAATCCAAAACTGGGCTACCAAAGGTACTAAAATAATTAAGCTGTTGCTCTGCAGTGGTTATCGTGCTAGTACTTTATTTGCAGCTCTGGATGTATTATCAAGTGAATGGAGTGGAAATTATACATGTCCTGGTGACTTTTCTTACACGATGTTTACTATGAACATCACAAGATCAGACACAATCGACGTAGCAGGATCTGTGTTTATTCAAGGACAAAGGTTTAATATGTCTGGAGCATTTGCTACAGCATTTAGTTCGCTTGTCTTGCAAAGTGATCATGGTCATGTAATAGCTCAGGTTGTTGCTGGCAGGAATTTCACAGATGTTGAACTTGATGGAATTCTCAAATCTCCTGTGTTTATTGAGGGTTTTGTTGTGTTTACCTTGGACACGGGCAAATTGCAGTGCCCTGTTCAACTCAGGAGGCTTATTGGTACGTTCAAATTATCATTCTATTTTAAAATGATTTTGATGATGTTACATAAATTGTTTAGCTATTGTGTAAAGTGACCAGCGTAGTGATTGGTTTATCATCATTACCAGCTAGACTATGTGTTTACACAATACGTGCGTCCTCCTGTACAACTCCAGAAACATTTAGTATGCTCCTGATATAATAACATGTTGTACAATGTGTTGACTATGCGACGTACAATTACATTGATTAATGTAGATTAGCTAGTTTGTTTGTGTTACTAGAATTTATAGTTGCATAGCAAATGCATGGTTTTCATAACATTTAGCAGGGAACATTTTCTCCTCAGACATATCAAAGCACGTACGGAAATCGTAAACCTGCGTTCAAATTTATACTCTAAATTATTATTTAAAACCTACACATTTGGGACAAGTATTGTTTGTAGGAGTTCCTAAGCTGAATAATAGTTGATATTGAACATGCCTTCTATCACAATTTGTAGCTGTTGAAAGCTAAAAAGAAAGTAAATTTGTACGTTAGTTCAAGTTACCCGTAAGTGTTTTGATAAAACAGTACCTAGATTATTGACATATTAAACTATTTATTGTAGTACATAATGATTGGTGTAATGGTCATGGAAGCTGTTACAGACATGGAAGTCACGTTGATGACTTTACGTGCTGTTGTGATCAAGGTATGGGTTGCAGAAGTGTCTATATTAACCCTTCAATGACATCGAATAATATATTTGGCTTCATATTGTTTTAATAACCCAGTATGCACATTATGACAACTCAAATATTGTATGTATCACTTAGGAAATTAAACATCTAAAACCCAAAATATCTCTTTGAACAACAAGGATAATGACAAAGGGTCTCTGGTCTCAGCTTGATCTTAGACCAATACATAGGGTTCTATCATCGATTAACAATGGAGATAATTTGTTTGTTACTTTTGTCTAATGTGAACGTATGCTTATATACCAATCACAAATAAAACGTTGGCTGTATAGTAAAGGTTTTTTGAAGCTAACAGAAATTAATTACTACATTTTATTTTCAAACATGTTTGCTGACGAATAGAAACATCCGTACTTACTGATATAAAGTAATGGTAATACTAATCTAGTTAGATGAAGGGTTCGATTTGTGTGAAGAAGTGGCATCTTCTATTACTAAAGAAATTATGGACCGCATGCCAGTCTTGCTTTCTAATTGCCAAATATTTACAAGTTGTATTAACTTATTTGAACAACCGTTCGTTTTCAGAATAATTTTCATTGTTCACCAATAACCTGTATGAAAGACGAGATGTTTATGTTATTTTATCAAAGCCTTTGACATTATTGTTACCATGGTCACGTTGATAGTGTCGTAATTAATATCAAAATGGCAACTTCAGTACTCTGAATTTTCATAATATATATTTTCTTTAAAATTATAACAGATTACAAAGGAAACAAATGTCAGGTTGGACCTACAACAACTACAACTAGCACAACAACTACCATGACAACTACACCTACTACAACAACAACTACAGCCATGCCATGTACTCCCACTAACGACTGTACAGGTCATTATACGTGTGGAGCACATGGTATAAAGGTGTGTTTGCCAGGATGGACTGGAGTCAACTGTGAAACTATCATACCTTCAGGCGAGGCTGATTGTGACACTGGTAAGTTATGTTAACATATTATTTGAATGTTATCCATGTTTTTCGAAATGGTTTTGATTTGGCTGGTACTTTTTTAAAGACATTCATAAGATTGGTTTAGTGTTGTTTTGGAAGTTTCGAGAATTCATTTTTATACATTCAAATTGCCATATATGTGACTATAAACATTTGTACCAGCATGTAACGTACACAATTAATGGTGTTACACAACTGTACACATAAGTATGTTAACAATAGTCATATTATACTCTATAGTTTGTGTTATTGTGGTAGACTTTTAAAAGCTAGTGTGTGTGCCTTTATGAATTAGTTTATTTTCATAAACTTAGCTACACAGTATATTAGTGTTCGAAACAAATGCAGAAACAACAATAAATTGCTGTATACTTCTGCTTTTGTTTCATGCTAGCACTTTATTTTCAGTTATGGATGTATTACCCAGTGAATGGAGTGGAAATTATTCATGTTCTGGTGACATTGTTCAGACAATGTTTACTATGAACATAACGAAATCTGACAAAATAGACACTGTAGGATCTGTATTTATTCAAGGCCGAAGGTTTAATATGTCTGGCGCATTTGCTACCGCATTTAATATGCTTGCTCTGCAAAGTGATCATGCGATTGCTCAAGCTGTCGCTGGCAGGAATTTCACAGATGTTGAAATTGATGGAGTTCTAAAATCTCCTGTTTTCATTGAGGGTTTTGTGGTGTTTACTTTGGATAGTGGCACCTTGCAGTGTCCTGTTCAACTCAGAAGAATTGCTGGTACGTACCTTGTATTCAACAATAGCTTTCTAAAATTGTTTTGATGGTGTTTTTAATATAATAACTAGGTAGATTGGTAAGGCGTGTGTGAGTATTAATTGCTAGTGTTTCCATGATCATTTTGTTCTGTCCTGATCATTCCAAAGACTTAAAGTTCGGCATGTTCCTATAATGGCATTTATAAAATTTTGTAATGGTGCTCAGTACATTAAACTTCTCGATGTGTATATTGGATTGTTTGTGTAGTGATTAAGTAACTGCTAGTGTTGACATTATTTGTTTGTTATGGAGTATAATATGATCATTAATTGATTAAAACGGCGCTGTCTACTAAGGCTTCGACGCATATGTCATGTAAGCAGGTTATCTTATTTGTTTTCCTTTATTCTATAAGGACCAAAAGGAGACTACATTGTAACATGATGTAAATGCCCATTTCACAAGTCATACATATGTATATGATGAATTTTGACCTAAATGCTTGATTTGTTCAATTATTTTAGTGCACAATGACATGTGTAGTGGTCATGGAAGCTGTTACATTCATGGTAGCGGTGTTGATGATTTTACATGCTGTTGTGATCAAGGTATGTGTGCTTAAGGATCTGATGCTATTTACTATTCAATAGCACAATGAAAATATTCAGAACATGAAATTATGGTGTACTGTTAAATATTTTGAAGACAATAGTTTCACGTTAGGATGATCAATTTCATCTAAAGAAGCAATGTGACATCTCAAAAAAGACAAGATCTTTTCAAAAAAATGAATATTTTGTTAAAACTTAAAATGTATATATAACGCCATCACAAATAACATACAAAAAAACGAAGCGGGTCTGGCAACAAGTTCTCTACTTAGCAAAAGCTATACTTTTTTAATGGTTGTACACAAAAGAACTTTGTTTGTTCCTGAAGTAAAGCTGAATTAGTTCTAAGCAATCTCCTAATGTGTATCGCCATTTCGACATTATGTGTGTTGAAAGAATGGTGATATACTCGCTTAGTGAGTGACATTTTAGAACTTTGTTAACAGATTTGTTCTCGTTATCTTTGTATTGCTGATTTCCTTGCAGATTATAAGGGAGATAAATGTCAAAATGGACCAACCACTACAACAACATCCACAACTACCACAACAACGCCATCTACCACATCTAGCACCACTACCACTACCACAACTCCTACAACAACAACAAGCACAACAATCTCAACAACTACATCAACAACTCCGTCCACTACATCTACTACATCGACGACCCCGTCCACTACATCTACAACATTGACGACTCCGTCAACTACGTCCACAACTTCGACCACTCCATCAACCACCACGACATCTCTATCAACCACCAAACCAACTACTACGACAACTCCATCAACGACATCTACAAAAACTGCGGCCACTACGACGACCCAAACTCCTACGACATCAACTACTCATTCTACTACAACAACTACAGCTATGCCATGTACCCCAGTAGACAACTGTACAACACATTTTACATGTGATGTACATGGTAGGAAGGTGTGTATGCCAGGATGGACTGGGATCAACTGTGACACTATGATACCTTCTGGGGAAGCAGAGTGTGATAACTTCAGTTGTAAGTTTTATAATGGTCATTTTAGTTTGTTTATGCTAGTTTCGATGATTCTAGGTTGTGATAGGGTATAGGTATCTCGTTTGCTAGTCATTCATTGAGATAACACTACTATTAATGAACGTTGATACAGTTTGAGCCAATTTATTTCAAGGAAATGTTTGATAAACATTAAGCTGCTATGATTATCTTAAAGATATATACTATGCTCACAAGAGCAAGCTACAACAAACATAGTTAATCCTTTTTGTGGTTGCATTGGCTATAACATCCATAATGAGAAACACTGTGATAATATTGAGGGATATATCTCTCTGTGTAACATTATTACGTGACTTAACTCCATGTTTTTAACAAATACAGAACTTTGCTAGTCTTGTCAGTAATAAGAGACTATAGATATATTGTCAACTGCAATTTTATCTTAATGGTTCTAATAACAGGAATGTTTCCGTCAATGCAAGTATTGTAGTATGCCTTTAAATATTGTTCGTGTTTTGTGAATACACAGTGTCGTGTAAGCATAGCCTGGAGATATTACCTATTCTTAATTTTATACATTAATACATTTCAAATGCATCTTACACAGATTTTCGTAAGCCAAAGGTGTTAAAATTGTTTTGTGCATTCTCGTTATGATGTCTGTATATTTATGTAGATTCATGCATATCCATTGGTTATAAAGAATTTGGAATTAAAGTCTGCTATTAGATTAATATATCCGGGCTATTATAGAAAAATACAGTACCTCATAGATGATTGCTAGTACTGCATTGCATTACGCATTATTTTCAGCATTGGACCTGTTACCTAGTGAATGGAGTGGAAATTACACCTGTCCTGATGACAATTTGAACACACTGTTTACTATGAACATCACTAAATCTGACAAAATAGACACTGTTGGGTCAGTGTTCATTCAAGGTCAAAAGTTTAACATGTCCGGAGCTTATGCTACTGTGTTTTACTTTCTAACTTTGCAAAGTGATCATGTAATTGCTCAAGTTGTTGCTGGTAGAAATTTCACAGATGTTGAACTAGATGGCAAACTCATATCTCCTGTTTTCATTGAGGGTTTTTTGGTGTTTACTTTGGGTAGTGGCACCTTGCGTTGTCCAGTTCAACTCAGGAGAATGGCAGGTATTGTAAAATGACAGCCATAATTTTTATACATGTACGCATTCATGATATCTCATTTTACAATAGCAACTTGATTACAGTCTCAGAATATTTATCTAATGTGCCACAGAGAGGTACCATATGAAAAATATGCAATGTTCTAAAGTCTGTGTCTTCTTTATGTAATATTATAATATTGTAGTTAAATGAATAAACACAATTTTATATTCAGAATCTATTTGGACGTAACTGCTATTCAGGTTATTTTTTATCTAATATACATGCATAGTAAATTAGACATGTAATATAAATTTAACATAAAATGGTTCTTCTTAGAAGTACTAAGCAATAATATTATGATTTCAACTTTCCTACATTCAAGAAGAAAACACTAAGAGTTGTTGCAACGTTTAGCTCGTATTTTAAAATTTTATTGCTGCAAAATTTATCAGAGTTTGCATTATTAATACATAACTGGCTTTCAGTAATATTTGCTTATGTATTTCAGTGAGCAATGATTGGTGCAATGGGCACGGAAGTTGCTATAGATATGGAAGTCATGCGGATAATTTCACTTGTTGTTGTGATCAAGGTATTAACTACTTTGTTTGGTAGTCTAACATATACTTATAAACCATCCTGGTTAGAGAGTCTTCATATGGCATTTAATGTTTTGGGTTTGATTATGGATTGTTTCAATAATAAAACGACTAAAATGACCATAGCTGTGTTATGAGTTATTATTCGGCACACAACTTAGTAACAAACCAAATGAATATTTTAACTTGTACATCACTATGAAACATTTGTTTTATAGCTACATGTATACATTAAATCTGAATTCTTAATTGTTTCATTATGATAATTAGATTACAAGGGCGACAATTGTCAGTTTGGACCTACAACAACAACAACAACAACATCCACAACAACTACTACGACCCCAACTACAACATCTACCTCGACAACCACACCTTCTACAACAACAACTACAGCTATGCCATGCACTCCAGTAAACGATTGCTCAACACATTATACATGTGATGTACATGGTATGAAGGTGTGTATGGCAGGATGGACTGGAGTCAACTGTGATACTATGATACCTTCTGGGGAGGCAGTGTGTGAAAATTTCAGTTGTAAGTAAACTCAGTTTATAATATAAGAATAATGTGTGGTTAGTTTAGGTTTTGCTTCTTAGAGAATTGTGATTTTATTTGTCATGCAATATGATCGTTCTGTGTATTAGAATAAGATAATTTGATTTGTCAACTTGATACTTGTATTATTGATATAAGATTTGAGTCAGATCCGTATTTGTTGCTCCAATTTGTCTTTAGTAAAGCCACTGCATCGCGTTCAGTGATTTTGTTTCAAACTGTTCAATTTGATTTTATATTAATAAGAGGTCGTTAAAATATCATCGTACCATGATCTATATGACTGAAAATCTTCCTCATAATTGTTGTACTATTGTTCCTATGACCTGATTATGTTCTATACCAAATAAAAAGAGAATTTACCACATGTTAGGTTAATTAATAATAAATACGTTTGGAACAAGCTCACATGACTACTTTCAAACAACGTTTGTTACCATATTGTTACTTAAAATTTGAACTGTTTGATTTATTTAACTGGTTTTGTATATTGCATTTTTGTGCATTTTATGAACGTTTCCCTTATGTCCGCTTGCAACGAGTCGTATCTCGTCCGAACCTATGCCATTTCATTAGACCATATAGTTATACACATTAGTAGAAAAAACACCTGTTATAAATGTATTGCTCATATTGAATTACGCAATACACTGTGGTCACAATTCTAAAATGGATCTCTAAAACACAATAGCAAACTGAATACAAACATGTTTTGTTCCAACCTTAAAACTTTGTAAGCGCCAAAATAGAAATTACCTGTATTACCAGTGTGCTTTGCAGTTCTAGATAATGTAATGTTACAATGAATGATTTACGCATGTGTCTATATAAAAAGCATGTGTGCATTTGTTTAATATTAAAGACTATATGCGAGGGTTGTCCAAGTAAATCATGAACTTTGCTTATTACACAAAATCTATTCAATAGTTTAGTTTGAGGTTTTCACTAATGGTTAATAAAAATGTTCTTAGCGGGTATCAGGATTTATGACTGTCAATGCAGTTTTTGGTATTAAACTATATTTCGAAGTAAACTGTACTGTCGTTCTACGGATGTTTTCCTCTTATGACATCGCAATGTTGATTTTCATGTAAAATTTACTGTTATGACACTAAAAAACATTCGTTAATGCCGACGTGTAAATTATGAGCAATGAGTAATTGAAAGTTTGAGAATGACAAGTTTATTGCAAATACGAATGGGCTGCGCCCTGTTTGTATACATTGGGTTGGTCAATCACGAATACTATGAATGATATACCTATCTGTATACTTTCAAGGCATAATTCCAATAAAGATTGAATATATAAAGGTATCTACAATAAAACATGATCGTGTGACGACTCATAAGAAAATTATAAGCGAAGTACACGATTTACTGGGACACCCTTGTATAAGAATGTATGAAGGAGAACATATCTGAGTATTAGCTAGTCTCAATATGTATTTATGTTGATTTATAGCATATAGCACATGTTGTTGTAATGTATTTGTTACAAGTAGAGTAATGTTTGCTAGCGAGAATGTAATATTATTTCATTTTCAGCTCGCGACTTGTTACCTAGCGAATGGATAGGAAACTACACATGTCCTGGTGACTACTTTAACACGATGTTTACAATGAACATCACCAAATCAGACAAGATTGACACTGTAGGATCTGTCTTAATTCAAGGCCAACGATTTAATATGTCTGGATCATATGCTACTGTATTTTATCTACTAACTTTGCAAAGTGATCACGTTATTGCCCAGACTGTCGCTGGTAGAAATTTCACAGATGTTGAACTCAATGGTGTTCTCAAATCTGCTGTTTTTATTGATGGTTATTTGGTGTTTACCTTGAACAGTGGGGCCTTGCGTTGTCCTGTACAACTCAGGAGAATGGCAGGTAATTTATTTCATTGTTAAGGCTTTAGACTTATTTAGCCAGTTTATAACGGGCACTTATAGAAATCAAAGAAATCAAGGAATCGATACAATAACTCATTGCTCCATTGTTCATATTAATCAATACGAAGGTTGGTTACGACAGGATGCCATTTGTCCTAAATCAGATTTGGCGCACTTTGCTTTTCAATAAGACACCCCCGTGTAAAATGTTAGTCTCTATGTTAGTGCTTACTGAAGTTGGTTCTAAACTATATACATGTAATTTGAGATAAAAGTCTACCAATCATCTTAATGACTTTTACACTCACCTTTTCAATTACTGGTTTGTATAGTTTGTTCGTTATTTCAATGACATATAAATATAGTGATTTGTAAGATAGCATGTTTATTAGGAAACATTTGTTAAGATTGGGGTTGTTGAAGATAATTGAGACATTTCAAGCTGTAATAAGATAGGCAAACTCACATTGAAACTACTATGAGACAATTGCTGCCATTATAATTGACAATTCTGAGGTCATTCTGAAAACAAATGAAAAACTCATACAACAATATTATATACGAGGAGGTGAATAGTACCAGTGAGTAAGTTCTCCGAGTTAAGTAAAGATATGTTTTTTTACAAATAATCTGAAATGTGTTAAAATATACAGTCACATCATTTATATTTACAGTTGCCAATGATTGGTGTAACGGACATGGTAAATGTCACAGATACGGAGGACATGTTGATAACTTCACATGCTGTTGTGATCAAGGTAAATATCTAAATCTTGAAATTGAACACACTAATCTAAGTCCTTAGCTACTTACAGCTATATAGTTATATGTGTTGTAGGACTTGAAATGAAAGTTGATAATGTTTTTCTTCAAATATCTTGCTAAAGTTTTAGATCATGTTTACAGGTTATAAGGGAGACAATTGTCAGTTTGGACCTACAACAACATCTACCTCGACAACCACACATTCTACAACAACAACTACAGCTATGCCATGCACTCCAGTAGATGATTGCACAACACATTATACATGTAATGTACATGGTATGAAGGTGTGTATGGCAGGATGGACTGGAGCCAACTGTGATACTATAATACCTTCTGGGGAGGCAGAGTGTGATAACTTTGGTTGTAAGTTGCCAGTTTTAAGCAAAGTCAAAATATTATAAAATATAACTATAAATGGTTGTAATGTTAGATTTAAACATGTCTCCTCAAAACAGAACATGGGTCTTTTGAGGTCTGGTGAAACAAAGATTAGTTATTGATCAGATTGATGTTAAAAACTTAATGTGTGAAATAGTATGTTTTATACATGTATATGAACTACATCCTGTTGATCGACTAATTAAGACTATAGGTCTGCTGTCTGTCCGTCCGTCAGTCCGTCTGTCTGTTCATAAAATCTAAAGTCTACAAGGAGATTGTGTACACTTCAATAATTTTATTCTGACAAAAACTGTGGTTGCTATGGATACAGTATTTAAATTGTTAAATAACTTCCTTTAACTGGATCTTTGTATAAATAAAAAAATATCAATGCTATGTTGACAAATTATGGTATATGCATAGATATCAATATTGGGATGACACCTACTAAATAATGCATCACTTGAAGAAATTGTGGTTGCTTGCCATGGCAACAGAAGCATTTAAAATAATTAAAAGGTCATGGCTTCAAACCGGTAGCGGACTTCTGTATTGCTTGCAATTCTTAGTGACTTGTTTAATATGTACATTTGCTTTTCAGTTTATTTACTGTAATAACTGTATTTTGTCTTCAAATCTACACAATACCGATTTTGGATCTTTCTATTACATTTCTTGACTGAATGAAACTTTGTTTTCTCGTAAATACTATGTTTTCATGTAAAATCATTGTTTTGACTTGAAGACATTTGAAAAGTGAAGTGTTCAATCATGAATATTTATCCAGTAAATAGTTAATTGTACTTCTTAGTAACTTGTTTTTAAGCCTATATATTGTATAATGAAATAACTTGTTTGGAAATTTTCTTTTAAACTCATATATTTAAGAAATTATTAACTTTTTAAATGCTTGAAATAACCTGATTAGTAACTTTATGATTTCATACAAACATGTATCCAAGTACAACAATTTTACAGTATACTTCTTTTTGTTTTCAAGCAGTTTCTAATAAAATATGTAAGTACATTGTATGAGACGTAAGTAAATCACAGGTATCAGCTACCACATAGGAAACAGGTAGATGGTGTTGCATGCTTAGTGTTGCTCTGGCAGTTTAGCTTAGTATAATTTATGTGCTTATGTTTGTCTTGCATTTTGTGATCAGTTTATCATCAGATGTTGTTTTTTATAAAAGTAAATGTATCTCATTATACCCACATAAAATGTTTGTCTTGCATTTTGTCATCAGTTTTTCATCAGAAACTTTGAATAAGAACTGACACCAAAGTAAGTCTATCTGAAAAAAACACACTAGAGAAATAAAGAATATCTCATATTCAGTCCATCCATCTGTAGGCTAAATTTGTCTGTACAATTTCTCTGTTACCATTGGCTGAATAATATTGAAATTTCATAAGTCTTGTTAGTCCTAAGACTATTTAGCATATCTGTGTTACGTTACGTTTGTTTTCTCATGTTTAGGTCAGTTTTTATTGAGATATACAAATGATAACTTGATCCATTCAACTAGGGCAATATTTAGGGATATTCCTCCCCTTCAATGATAGCTATTGTTCTGTATTTCATGTTGATGTGTTCTTTGCTGTCCTTGATCATTTGCTCCCCGGCAATTTCATTGCAGAATTATCATGAAAGAAAAGTTAAACTTCTGCCCTATCTATCCTTGATGAGTTTCCATTGATACCTAATTTGTGAGACATAATATTATATTGCTAGCTTACATAAAACATTTTGTGTGTGTATTATTTTCAGCTTTTGAACTGTTACCTAGCGAATGGAGTGGAAATTACACCTGTCCTGATGACGACTTAAACACAATGTTTACTATGAACATCACTAAATCTGACAAAATAGACACTGTAGGATCTGTGTTTATTCAAGGTCAAACATTTAACATGTCTGGATCGTATGCTACTGTGTTTTACTTTCTAACTTTGCAAAGTGATCATGTAATTGCTCAAGTTGTTGCTGGTAGAAATTTCACAGATGTTGAACTAGATGGCGAACTCAAATCTCCTGTTTTCATTGATGGTTTTGTAGTGTTTACTTTGGGTAGTGGCACCTTGCGTTGTCCAGTTCAACTCAGGAGAATGGCAGGTAAAATACATATGCATGGCTTAAGTTAATACTGTAATTATAATTCATTTTAATATCAGTATTATTTTTTCTCAAGTTTCTCAAATATTCAAAAACGTTTAATTTGTGTTCACCTGATTTGGAAATTAAGCAAATGACTCACATGTTAGTGCAAAACGTTCGATAATATCTTATATTCGCAGTGATTGTGACTAACTTATTATGCAAATACTTAGTATTTTGCATAATTCCTTGCATTAAGTTATGAAATGTACACACACAAATTACAAATTTTAGTTGATTAATATAAATGCAATTGTAGTTACATGTACATGTATTTAGGAAATTGCATAAACTGTGAGCCAGTAAATTAGTTAATAATGTTATTTATCAACATAATGTGTGTTCAGTATTTGTTTTATTTGACTAGTGTTTGTGTGCGCGTGTGGTATTGCTAATCTTCATGCATCTCATGTAATGGCAGTGCTTATTTTCTGCATGCAATGTTTACTAGAAAATATTTAGTACTGGTGTAATAACCATATTTATCAATACTCTTTGTAAACTTTAATTATCTATATTTGTTACGTAAAACATCATAACAATGCTAACCTGGATGGCAGCACCCAACAGAAACAGTATAGTGCTAGAGGCACAATAAGGAACACCACACAAAAAAGAGAAATCACAGACCACATTAGTACAAGCCACACTGACAAACACAAAAATGAACTACCGTAAATTCGCAGTCAGATGTCTACCTCAGTCATAAGTCGAGGGGCATTTTTTAGGTCCTAAAATCAGTATTTTGGTTAAGCCCGCTCATAAGTCTAGTGTACAAAGTTGGTGTATCACCAGAATGAAAACAATCGTGTGATGATCCATGTTATCAAAGTTGATTGCTCTCAGTTGCAGAATGAAAAATGTGATGATCCATACATTCAGTGTTGATTGCTTTCAGTGGCAATATGTTTATGGCTGCTTATAAGTATAACCTGTGCAGCATCTAAAAATACTTATTTCAAGTAGGTAGAAAAAATGAAACATAACAGCTACAAAGTCCTTCCAGAGTTGAACTTATGATAATAATAATGCTACCTTGGCTTCAAATTTTAAAGATTAATGACTTATAATGTACATTAAGTAGGTACACATACATATAGCATTGACAAGTATGATGTATTACAGTGAGCATGGATTGGTGTAATGGACATGGAAGATGTTACAGACATGGACAGCATGTAGACAACCATACATGTTGTTGTGACCAAGGTGAGATACTGTTACAAATCTACAATATAGTTTATATTTGAATATGTACAGTCAGATCTCCATTTAACGACACCCGATATACTGACAATGCATTATACTGACATCATCTTTGGGAGCAAAAGTGTTAAAACGCTCTTTGTATCAATTCAGTATACTGACATTTTTGTTACTATGACATTTTACTTGGAAATGAACAGCGTCATTGTATCTAGACCAGTCTGTACATGTATCATACATTCTACTGCAATACACATTTTGGAAATCTTATTTTTAGATTATTAATGAGTTATTTAGACCTTTGGATTGTCAAAGTGTGTTGTGTGAAATTTAAAATCAGTCAGACTTACTTCAATCAATGTCTCTTGTAAAACACTGAACAGATTTGAACATTAGCATTGGTTGGTTAGGATGTGATATTGTGTGCAACATGTAAATAAATTGCTTGCACATGTCTAGTAACAGTGGAGTTATGGCCCTTGAATTTTGCACATCTTGGATTTATTAACTTGCCTTGTCATATGTAATGTTTTACTAATGAAAATGTAAAGGTCTATTATTCATTATGAATTCTACATAAAAATCATACTTGTATGTGACTAATCATTACAGACACCTGTAAGCTGTAAAGAATATAATAGTAAGACTTGGTTACGTTTCAATTCTTACGTATGATATATTTTGTATGTTGTAGATTATGCTGGAGACAAGTGTGATATATCTTTGAAAAGCACTCGTGCGCCTAAAGTCACCCAAGGTCACCAGGTATCAACAACTGCTGAACCAGTAACCACTAGACCGACAACCTCGACAACAACTGTCACTGTACCAGTAACTGCTAGAAAGACGACATCTAGTTCTACATCAACAACAACTTCTACAACAACTACACCAACAACGACCTCAACTTCTACCACGACCACCACCACTCCATCAACAACATCCACAACTACTAAGGCAACAACAACCACCACAAAAGCAACGACATGGACACCTAGTACAACTACCATGGCAACAACAACTCTTTCTGCATGTCCTGCACATTTTACCTGTAACCGACTTGGACATCAGACATGTTTACCATGGTATCAAGGGCCAAATTGTAATGTTCCGAAACCAGGAGTTAGTACTACATGTTCTAAATATGACAGTAAGTAAGATCAACATGCTTTTAGGTGTAGATATGAACACAGTGATCCCATTTATCAGAATATGATTGGCTATGAAGAAAGACATTCACTATTGCAAGGGGGAATACTAGTAATGAGAATGTTTCAAACATTAAAAAAATATGAACCAGTACTAACTCGCCCTTTCACCAATCTCATTAAAAACAGATCCTAATATTTGCTACATTCTTTAAGGCTGTTAGAGATCTGACTATACTCAGTAAGAGGTCATGTTCAAATGACCTCTCTGGCGCACAATGATGATACATAGCCTCAACAGTCTTCTGCCGCACTTTCAGGTTTGTAAAAGAAGCGATTTCACTGGATGACGTAAAGTTCACATCCACATGACACCATACAGAGTGTCGTCAGATCCTTATCAGCATAAAGTAGTGAAGCATAAAAGGGTTTTAATGTGATTGCCCTTCCACAGTTAATTGACTAACTGTGGAGGACATGACAATAGCTATGTCACTGAAGAACATAATCAAATCTAGTATTTGAACCCAGATTAATATGATGACAAGCAGGTGTTCTATTGATCACCACACTAAATTGGTAATCTCCTCTTATTTAAAGGATCCTTTTTTTCTAAAATTACCTTTAGGAAAACAATACGGGACCACTTTCATACGTCAGGCTATTTGTACAATGTTCTTTTTGTGTCATCCATTCTCTGTTGTTTCTGTCGAGCGCTGCCTCCCCTGTCCATTTTTAATATCTTTGTGATTTATTTCAGGTGCTGAGAAT
Organism: Spisula solida; assembly: GCA_947247005.1. NCBI lineage: Eukaryota > Metazoa > Mollusca > Bivalvia > Venerida > Mactridae > Spisula > Spisula solida. Next base: position 20,147,912 of record OX365948.1, on the reverse strand, counting down.
ATCGCCAGTGTATGGAATGGCCAATATGAATGTGGTACAACAGTGACTCTGTTCAAACTGTCAATAACACAAGCAAGGAGCAGCACTGTTCTTCAAGGGCAACTCTTAACATCAAATCAAGTTAACACCTTTGAGGGAACATTTGCTTCCTACTTCAAGTCATTGGCTTTGAAGAGTGATGCAACTGCCGTGGAAATTAATGGTGTATTATCTTCCCCTCTTAGTATGCAAGGTGTGATTATGTTCAACGTTGGCTCGGCAACAAAGACGTCATGTACATTGACTATGTCTAGAGCAGATGGTATGTATCAGAATTGATAATAATTTTGTAATGTTATACTCAATATAAAATTTATTATTTTTGCATTTAAATTGCAATCTTTCTTCCAGTTTTCTACCCTAAATATTTAAAAAAAATATCATACATTTCTTTTAATGTTTCATAAAAAAACATTGACATTTCTTATAGTATCTTCCCATTTAAGCTTCCAAAATGGCAATAATATTTCTTATAGTTTCTTCCCTTTAATGCTTCATAAAACAACATTGACATTTCTTATTATACCCCCAGATACATAGTATATGGGGGCTATATTGGAGTCATGCTTGAGGATGGTTGGTTGGTCTGTTGGTTGGTTGGTTGGTCCGTATAATTTTGTCCGCGCTATTTCTCTGTAACCATTGGTCGGATTTAATCAAAACTAGTTGTGCATATCGTTGGCATAAGCCGGTCGGATCATTTTTAAGGGAGTTATGGCCCTTTTTTTTTATACTTATAAATTTTGTCCGCGCTATTTCTCTGTTACCATTAGTTGGATTTCAATGAAACTTTGCATGAATGATCAGTACCAAGTTTAGTTGTGCATATCCTCGGTACACATTGGTCGGATAAATTTTAAGGGAGTTATGGCCCTTTGTTTTTTTAACACTAATAAGTTTTGTCCGCGTTAATTCTCTGTTACTAATAGTTGGATTTCAATGAAATTTGCATTAATGATCAGTACCAAGTCTAGTTGTGCATATCCTCTGCACACATTGGTCGGATAAATTTTAAGGGAGTTATTGCCCTTTTGTTTTTTTACACTTATAAGTTTGTCCGCGCTATTTCTCTGTTACCAATAGTTGGATTTCAATGAAACTTTACATGAATGATCAGTACCAAGTCTAGTTGCGCATATACTTGGCACACAATGGTCGGATAAAATTTATGGGAGTTATGGCCCTTTGTTTTTTAAACTTATAAAAAAAATTCAGAGCTATTTCTCTGTTATCAATGGTCAAATTTCAATGAAACTTTGCATGAATGGTCAGTACTTAGTCTAGTTGTGCATATCCTCGACACTCATTAATAGGATTAATTTTAAGGTTGTTATGGCCCGTTGTTTTTTTACACTTATGATTTTTTCCTTTGTTACCATTGGTTTGATTTCAATGATCAGTACTTAATCTAGTTGTTTGTCAGAGCACATGTAAATGACTGTGTCAAGCAGTTTCTGGGTGTATTCATCACATTCAGTGATATTTCTTGTTGTTTTTTCCCTTCAATGCTTCATAAAACAGCATTGTCATTTCTTATTGTTTTTCCCCTTTAATAAAGAAATAATGAATACGAAGCTGTGCTTTGTTGCGCAATAAAATATAGGCACTAGTTTGGATGAGAGGTAATTAAATCATGAGTGCATAGCACATGTGATTTAATGTATGCTTTCAACGGAGTGCCTATATTTATAACACAACGAAGCACAGCTTCCTATTTGCTATTTCGATTCTAACATCGCTAAGGCTCTGCCATTTATAGCACAACAAGACAGGTTGATGTCAAACTACTTTCTTTCCTAGGAACGTTTCGATCACTGTTATGTCATTTGTCATAGCAATGACGTCAAACGTGACATCATCAATCAGCTTTGTTTTAACGTTTAATCTAAAACAGTAAGTTCAATAAAGACGAAGAAGGCAAATCTCGTTTGCTATGTTGTATAATCATGTATTATCGTTTTTCATCAGCAAATCAATGTTCTACAACTAATGCACCAGTAACAGCTGCACCCACTACCCCAGCCTCTACGACAATATCGTACTATGAAGACAAGGTATACTCTGCAAATGTGGAACTTGTAGAAGATGAGTATCAGGCTGAAGATATTAGTGATTTTATAGTTGATGCATGGACTGAAGCAAATATGGGTATAGTTATATTACACTTACTTTGGTTTCATTTCCAGGGGAAATTTGTAATCAGTGCTCTGCAAATTGTGTAGTTTAAACCAGGAAATAAGAGAAGTGCATTAGCATATTACTCAATGAAGAAAAGGCTTGGAAATGCATTTGTTTGGACTTTCTGTCATTTGTTAGTTACTTGTTTATACATACATTCATTCAATCAATTTTAGTTTATATTTTCATTTTTCAATGTGCAAATATCAACATGACAGTATATTAGATATCCTTGATGTTGTTTAAGATATCCTTATTTATACATTTGTTGGTTTGTCTGTTCATATTGTTGTACATGCTAATACAGACGCTGATTGTTTTTCTTGGCCATCTCAAAAACAAAAATATCATTTAAAGTTATAAAGACAATGATTTTACAAAAACGTTTTACTGGACAGTCCTGACATTTGGAGCAATGATCTAAACAAGAAGTATTCTATTGTCTAACTTTACTAAGACAACAATTTTACCACCACAGGTTATATGTGTGCCCAGAGGTATTTCCCTCCAGAGATTGCACCATTTGTGTGTATGATTATGCAATAGATTTTATGTAGGATAGTTTTACTTACAATACCTGAAACTGTTATTTGTAGAATGTGTGTGAGTCAGTAGAATGAAGTTGACACTGTTTTATCACTCTTGTATTGTATATTAATCTAGCGTAATTTTGATTACGCTCCTCCAATGTTTGGGACACTTACAATCAATAAGAAGGATTAAATAGGATGTTTCTGTATCATATTGACATGTCGCTGGCTTAGAATTAGAAGACCGTAAATACTATTCTTATTCTAAGTGAAAGATGTATAGTATGATGTTTTCTCTCTTACAGTTACTGTGGCTTCCAATGTGTTATTTGATGTCCGTATCATTCACCATGACAGCCTGATTGATTCTACTGGGTAAGTTTATTGTGGTGTGTCTATTGGTAGGGTTTCATGCTGAGCTAACAATTTGTGCACTGTTCTGTAATTTGCATTCCATGCTATTCTGTTTTGTTGAGTGCGGCCGTACCTGACCAATTTGTTAGTATCTGTTTTATTTATATTTACTTGAGAAGGACTGACTTAAAAGAAACTAGATCTACAAGGTGATCAGCCAATGAAAACAGTTATATAAATGATGGACCATTAGCCATCATGTATATATTAACAGCTATTCAAACTGTGTAACTCTCCTTTGAAACATGGGCAAGTTACTCCTCTTACAACTTAGCAGTGTTACTCTCCTTTGAAACATAGTCAAGTTACTCCCCTTGAAACTTAGCAATGTTACTCTCCTTTGTAACATGGTCAAGTTACTCCCCTTGAAACTTAGCATTGTTGTACCCCTTGATTCTTAGCAATGTTGTTTCTTTTGAAACTTATATGTAGCAATGTTACTCTCCTTTGAAACATATCCTTTGAAACATAGTCAAGTTACTCCCCTTGAAACTTAGTAAAGTTACTCCCCTTGTATTTCAGTATTGTTACTCTCCTTTGAAACATAGTTAGCTTACTCCCCTTGAAACTTGGAAGTGTTACTTTCCTTTGAAACATGGTCAAGTTACTCCCCTTGAAACTTAGCAGTGTTACTCTCCTTTGAAACATTGTGAAGTTACTCCCCTTGAAACGTAGCAGTGTTACTCTCCTTTGAAACATAGTCAAGTTACTCCCCTTGAAACTTAGCAGTGTTACTCTTCTTTGAAACATTGTGAAGTTACTCCCCTTGAAACGTAGCAGTGTTACTCTCCTTTGAAACATAGTCAAGTTACTCCCCTTGAAACTTAGCAGTGTTACTCTCCTTTGAAACATCTTGAAGTCACTCCCCTTGAAATTTAGCAATGTTACTCTCCCTAAAACCCAAAAGAGTCTATTCTTTCTGGCAATTCCACCATTATTAAACAACATATGTATTTCAGTGTTGATGTCATGAAGATTGACTACCGGCTGAATATCACATACGTACATGGACAGGTAGCAATACGAGAACCAAGTGTACAACAATTACAGTCTGTGTTTAGAAAACGTTACAATTCATACATTTACAAAGGGGACGTTTCATCATTGATGTCTCTGGACTACAGCTTCAGTTTTATGATAGAAGGACCAACACCAACACCTGAACACATAGCCATGCTGGAAGATCAACTGTGTAGAGTCTGGATGCAAAATAGCAGTAATTATAAACAAGCATTATAGTTTTGAAAGATGGCCATGTGTATACAATGTTGGGCATTTGTGAACTGAACTATGTCGGCCTATTTGCTGTATTACCTTGATGTAACTATAGGTGTACGTTCAGGGGCTGCAGCATAAGCCCGTCTCTTTGTCAAGTTCAATCAGATCAAAAGAGTCAATGAAGAAAGTGAACATTTTGAACATCTTCTTGTCTCATTCCACAGGGTATAATAAGAGCTTTGATATTTGGTGTGTAGCATTGTCTAATGTCTAATTTTTGTATTTCATTGGCAAGCTCCTTAGAAAAATATGGTCATTTTGTTGGGAATGTGCCTTTATTCCCCATATGGTTGCATGTATTCTGTGAATGATACGAATGGCATCTTCTCCAAAGCCAGCAAATAGATTTTGACTAAACTCCACAGGCATTGGGTGGTCCTCTTGCAAGTTATAATGTATGAATGGTTCTAGTTGTTGAATAAGATTAAAACAGCTTATAATAGATTTAAAAGTGAAACTTCTTGGATCATCATGTCGAAAACTTAGAGGTTTAGAACTTAGATATTTGACATGGAACATGATAACGGTGTCCTCTAATTAAACTTTCAATCTATGTCCCTGGGGTCAAATCATTGCTTACATGTATAGGAATATGGTGAGACAATTTAGGGCCATCTTGTCTCTTTTGTTTTTGAAAACTTACGACAATGTTTTATTTAAGGTCTAACTCAGATGGATTGCTCCAATGGTGACAGTGTTAGTATAAGAAAGACAGAGGAATATATAGGCATCCAAGCGTAAGTAATTTTTTCAATGGTTTCTAGATACTTCTAGCATTGCTTACAAAGCACGAACATTGAAAAGATGTATTCTTAGCTATATACCTTGTATTTATTGGAGACATAATTCTGAAATTTGGTAGACAATAGATATTGTTCTTCTTTTTGGTGACTTCAAGCTAGTGGACTGTTGTTTTTATAGTGAAGTTTTCATCTTTAGGTTAGTTGACAGAAATTGTTGGAAATTTTGTTGATGACATTCAACAGTTCTTCTTTTGTCTAAGCCTGTATGTTAATGCTGATTCTGACTAGGCTTAGAGATAGTGTGTCAATGAAGTCAAACATTGCCATCCATTGTTTAGCATTGTTATTACTCATCTCAGGGCTTTCACTAGCCCACTGACTTTTCAAGAGTCATCAAAACATTGCAAGAAAATTTGTACAATAAGTAGTCACTTTGACTCTTAAGCTTAAATTTTAAAGAATCAAATTTGGCACTTTCATCAAAATGAAGAGTCAAAATGCAGTTTCAGAGTGTCAAATGAAAGCCTTTTATCTGCTGCCATTCTTGTATCTAGTACATAGTTACAATGTGCACATGGTCTTTCAAATATTATTTATGACTTGTTTGCAGAATTGAGGTGACAAAGATATACTACTTTGTGTTTTACAATGGAACAGCTGTTTACCCAGCAGCAGTTGTCTCCCCTGATTATGCTCTTCTTACCTCCCGGATAGAGAGTTCAATACAAGGTCTAGTTCTGTATGAAGGGATGTTTCAACGTCGATACAGATTCCATTATATACTAATCATAGATGACTATGTTTATAGTGAAAATATCAGTGATTTTAATGTGGCCATACAACAAGTTTGGAACGAGAATGTTCAAGGTAAAGTCATTTTAAACATTCCCTATTTGGTATAGTCATACCTATTCTGGTCTCTTAATGCCCCTTGCTCTAAGTAATTAAATTTCGTTACTTATATCTTTTTATCTGCATTTTGCTAGGAAGAAATTCCCTAAATAAGAAAGGTTATAATATTTCTTTCTTTACTGACATTTATGATACATTACCTGTACTTGGTTTAAAATTGAATTCTCAGAATCAAATTGTCCATAATATGTATCCAATACTGTACAATCAGATAATTTTGTGGGTATTAAATTTTGTGGATTTTGATAAAAACCTGTTTTCCTGGGGTTGTAAATTTGTGGATTACAAAACATGGTAGGGTAAAACCATGTTATGTATTTGGGAGTTCGATAAATTGTGGGCATTATATTTCGTGGTCGAGTTTAACAACGAAATCAACACAAATTCAACTCCCTCAAAATATAATATTTTACAGTATCTTATTATACACATAGAAACAAGTAATTAATTGCTATGATTGAATGATTGTTGAAGTTGTTTCTACTGTAAAGCATATTTGGATTCAACAGTGATAGAGTTGAATACAAAAAATCTGTATTAGTGTATAAAGCATTACATGACCAATCTCCTGAATACATGGGAAACAAATTTCAATACACTCATGACAAACATAATATCAATTTGAGATCATCCGTGCAAAACATACTTCATGTTCCAAAACCAAGAATTGAATTCTCAAGAAAATCCTTTTCATATTCTGGTGCAAAACTGTGGAATAATCTACCGAAATCAGTGCAAACTGCTAGGACACTTTCTTCATTTAAAAGCAAATATGTAAATGGAAATTTACTGGCATTTCATAATTATTGCCAGAATATTTTATAATATCAAAAATCAAAACTGTTGTTTATGACTGAAATACACGCGGACATCTGATTTAGGTGTCATACTTTTGTATTTTGTATTTGTACCTGTGTAATTTGAATTATGTATATTGTTGTAAATTTTGTCATTGTATATTTATATCTCTCTATTGTTATTGTGGACCATAATGAAAATTGGTTTGCCAATTATGTTATCCACAGAAAATAAAGATGTTATTATTATTATTATTATAACTTATGTACAACATTGACACAATTATACATTTGATCATCCATAGGTTGTAACACGACCAACAACCATTGTATCGTTCACATTATACGTGTTGAGAAATACCTAGTGGAAGACAAGTAAGTCACTAGTTTTTATTCAACACTTTATACAAGGGATGTTCATTATTTTGTCTCATATTACACTAAAACTTTATTATAGGACAAATATAGTTTAAAAAATTCCGATAATATAATGTTCATCACTTAAACATTACGTATTTGTCTGTGTATTTATTGAACACCACTCACATTGTACATGATTATGGAAAAGTGATTACTGTTACTGTTGATTGCTCACACTGTGTTAGTGTTAGGTAGTTTACCACTCAACTCACACTGTGTTATTGTTAGGTAGTTTACCACTCGGCTCACACTGTGTTAGTGTTAGGTAGTTTACCACTCAGCTCACACTGTGTTAGTGTTAGGTATAGTTTACCACTCAGCTCACACTGTGTTAGTGTGAGGTAGTTTACCGCTCAGCTCACACTGTGTTAGTGTTAGGTAGTTTACCACTCAGCTCACACTGTGTTAGTGTTAGGTAGTTTACCACTCAGCTCACACTGTGTTAGTGTTAGGTAGTTTACCACTCAACTCACACTGTGTTAGTGTTAGGTAGTTTACCACTCAGCTCACACTGTGTTAGTGTTAGGTAGTTTACCGCTCAACTCACACTGTGTTAGTGTTAGGTAGTTTACTGCTCAGCTCACACTGTGTAAGTGTTAGGTAGTTTACCACTCAACTCACACTGTGTTAGTGTTAGGTAGTTTACCACTCAGCTCACACTGTGTTCGTGTTAGGTAGTTTACCACTCAGCTCACACTGTGTTAGTGTTAGGTAGTTTACCACTCAGCGCACACTGTGTTAGTGTTAGGTAGTTTACCACTCAGCTCACACTGTGTTAGTGTTAGGTAGTTTACCACTCAGCTCACACTGTGTTAGTGTTAGGTAGTTTACTACTCAGCTCACACTGTGTAAGTGTTAGGTAGTTTACCACTCAGCTCACACTGTGTTAGTGTTAGTGTTAGGTAGTTTACCACTCAGCTCACACTGTGTTAGTGTTAGGTAGTTTACCACTCAGCTCACACTGTGTAAGTGTTAGTGTTAGGTAGTTTACCACTCAACTCACACTGTGTTAGTGTTAGTGTTAGGTAGTTTACCACTCAGCTCACACTGTGTTAGTGTTAGGTAGTTTACCACTCAGCTCACACTGTGTTTGTGTTAGGTAGTTTACCACTCAGCTCACACTGTGTAAGTGTTAGGTAGTTTACCACTCAGCTCACACTGTGTTAGTGTTAGGTAGTTTACCACTCAGCTCACACTGTGTAAGTGTTAGTGTTAGGTAGTTTACCACTCAACTCACACTGTGTTAGTGTTAGTGTTAGGTAGTTTACCACTGAGCTCACACTGTGTTAGTGTTAGGTAGTTTACCACTGAGCTCACACTGTGTTAGTGTTAGGTAGTTTACCACTCAGCTAACACTGTGTTAGTGTTGGGTAGTTTACCACTCAACTCACACTGTGTAAGTGTTAGGTAGTTTACCGCTCAGCTCACACTGTGTTAGTGTTAGGTAGTTTACCACTCAGCTCACACTGTGTTCGTGTTAGGTAGTTTACCACTCAGCTCACACTGTGTTAGTGTTAGGTAGTTTACCACTCAGCGCACACTGTGTTAGTGTTAGGTAGTTTACCACTCAGCTCACACTGTGTAAGTGTTAGTGTTAGGTAGTTTACCACTCAACTCACACTGTGTTAGTGTTAGTGTTAGGTAGTTTACCACTCAGCTCACACTGTGTTAGTGTTAGGTAGTTTACCACTCAGCTCACACTGTGTTTGTGTTAGGTAGTTTACCACTCAGCTCACACTGTGTAAGTGTTAGGTAGTTTACCACTCAGCTCACACTGTGTTAGTGTTAGGTAGTTTACCACTCAGCTCACACTGTGTAAGTGTTAGTGTTAGGTAGTTTACCACTCAACTCACACTGTGTTAGTGTTAGTGTTAGGTAGTTTACCACTGAGCTCACACTGTGTTAGTGTTAGGTAGTTTACTACTCAGCTCACACTGTGTAAGTGTTAGGTAGTTTACCACTCAGCTCACACTGTGTTAGTGTTAGTGTTAGGTAGTTTACCACTCAGCTCACACTGTGTTAGTGTTAGGTAGTTTACCACTCAGCTCACACTGTGTAAGTGTTAGTGTTAGGTAGTTTACCACTCAACTCACACTGTGTTAGTGTTAGTGTTAGGTAGTTTACCACTCAGCTCACACTGTGTTAGTGTTAGGTAGTTTACCACTCAGCTCACACTGTGTTTGTGTTAGGTAGTTTACCACTCAGCTCACACTGTGTAAGTGTTAGGTAGTTTACCACTCAGCTCACACTGTGTTAGTGTTAGGTAGTTTACCACTCAGCTCACACTGTGTAAGTGTTAGTGTTAGGTAGTTTACCACTCAACTCACACTGTGTTAGTGTTAGTGTTAGGTAGTTTACCACTCAGCTCACACTGTGTTAGTGTTAGGTAGTTTACCACTGAGCTCACACTGTGTTAGTGTTAGGTAGTTTACCACTCAGCTAACACTGTGTTAGTGTTGGGTAGTTTACCACTCAACTCACACTGTGTTAGTGTTAGGTAGTTTACCGCTCAGCTCACACTGTGTTAGTGTTAGGTAGTTTACCACTCAGCTCACACTGTGTTCGTGTTAGGTAGTTTACCACTCAGCTCACACTGTGTTAGTGTTAGGTAGTTTACCACTCAGCGCACACTGTGTTAGTGTTAGGTAGTTTACCACTCAGCTCACACTGTGTTAGTGTTAGGTAGTTTACCACTCAGCTCACACTGTGTTAGTGTTAGGTAGTTTACCACTCAGCTCACACTGTGTTAGTGTTAGGTAGTTTACCACTCAACTCACACTGTGTTAGTGTTAGTGTTAGGTAGTTTACCACTCAGCTCACACTGTGTTAGTGTTAGGTAGTTTACCACTCAGCTCACACTGTGTAAGTGTTAGTGTTAGGTAGTTTACCACTCAACTCACACTGTGTTAGTGTTAGTGTTAGGTAGTTTACCACTCAGCTCACACTGTGTTAGTGTTAGGTAGTTTACCACTCAGCTCACACTGTGTTTGTGTTAGGTAGTTTACCACTCAGCTCACACTGTGTAAGTGTTAGGTAGTTTACCACTCAGCTCACACTGTGTTAGTGTTAGGTAGTTTACCACTCAGCTCACACTGTGTAAGTGTTAGTGTTAGGTAGTTTACCACTCAACTCACACTGTGTTAGTGTTAGGTAGTTTACCACTGAGCTCACACTGTGTTAGTGTTAGGTAGTTTACCACTCAGCTCACACTGTGTTAGTGTTAGATAGTTTACCACTCAACTCACACTGTGTTAGTGTTAGTGTTAGGTAGTTTACCACTCAGCTCACACTGTGTTAGTGTTAGGTAGTTTACCACTCAGCTCACACTGTGTTAGTGTTAGGTAGTTTACCACTCAGCTCACACTGTGTAAGTGTTAGTGTTAGGTAGTTTACCACTCAACTCACACTGTGTTAGTGTTAGTGTTAGGTAGTTTACCACTGAGCTCACACTGTGTTAGTGTTAGGTAGTTTACCACTGAGCTCACACTGTGTTAGTGTTAGGTAGTTTACCACTCAGCTAACACTGTGTTAGTGTTGGGTAGTTTACCACTCAACTCACACTGTGTTAGTGTTAGGTAGTTTACCGCTCAGCTCACACTGTGTTAGTGTTAGGTAGTTTACCACTCAGCTCACACTGTGTAAGTGTTAGGTACTTTACCACTCAGCTCACACTGTGTTAGTGTTAGGTAGTTTACCACTCAGCTCACACTGTGTAAGTGTTAGGTACTTTACCACTCAGCTCACACTGTGTTTGTGTTAGGTAGTTTACCACTCAGCTCACACTGTGTAAGTGTTAGGTACTTTACCACTCAGCTCACACTGTGTTTGTGTTAGGTAGTTTACCGCTCAGCTCACACTGTGTTAGTGTTAGTGTTAGGTAGTTTACCACTCAGCTCACACTGTGTTAGTGTTAGGTAGTTTACCACTCAGCTCACACTGTGTTAGTGTTAGGTAGTTTACCGCTCAGCTCACACTGTGTTAGTGTTAGGTAGTTTACCGCTCAACTCACACTGTGTTAGTTTTAGGTAGTTAACTGCTCAGCTCACACTGTGTAAGTGTTAGGTAGTTTACCACTCAGCTCACACTGTGTTAGTGTTAGGTAGTTTACCACTCAACTCACACTGTGTTAGTGTTAGGTAGTTTACCGCTCAGCTCACACTGTGTTAGTGTTAGGTAGTTTACCGCTCAGCTCACGCTGTGTTAGTGTTAGGTAGTTTACCACTCAGCTCACACTGTGTAAGTGTTAGGTAGTTTACCACTCAGCTCACACTGTGTTAGTGTTAGGTAGTTTACCACTCAGCTCACACTGTGTAAGTGTTAGGTACTTTACCACTCAGCTCACACTGTGTTTGTGTTAGGTAGTTTACCACTCAGCTCACACTGTGTTAGTGTTAGGTAGTTTACCACTCAACTCACACTGTGTTAGTGTTAGGTAGTTTACCACTCAGCTCACACTGTGTTAGTGTTAGGTAGTTTACCACTCAGCTCACACTGTGTTAGTGTTAGGTAGTTTACACTGTGTTAGTGTTAGGTAGTTTACCACTCAGCTCACACTGTGTTAGTGTTAGGTAGTTTACCACTCAGCTCATTCCAGGTTGTAATTCAATCCTTAAACGATAGAATAGTCCCCACTTGCAACCCTGGACGTTGTCCACATGTACTCCGTTGACCACATGCATCCCTTCGTCCTCTTGCACTCCTTTTGTCATTCCATCCTTCTGTCCCTTATGTATACTTTTGTCCTTTACATCCCTTTGTAGCCTTGAAAGTTTTGAATCTGTACATAGGAATTAATTCTAATTTAGGAAGCTGCTTTTGTGAAGCCGATTTGCGGTTACATTTGTGTGTGCAGTAAAACTCACTGGTAATGAATTTGGATATGATAAGATTTGAAGTTCAAAGTTAATAATTACACGTTAACAAACATTGAATGACTGGTTGCCTGATCTTGAGTCTTTTCTTGTTTGTCATATTTGAATTGAATAATATGTTCTAGTTTTAGAGGTACAAATGTGTTCAAGTTCATTTACAGTTGTTGTATTTATTAATAATTATATTTCTGACAGGCGTGAAGTGTTTGGCCTAATCTACTACGTCCAAATAGGAACACAACTACTGAGCCCAGTAGTTGTGTCACCTCCTGATGGTAACAGTCTGTTAGCTGGTGTCGTTGTAAACCAACCAGTCATCATCAATGGTGTGTCATCTGTCTACAAGGTGTATACACCCACTGCTGAGGTACTGCTGAGGTATAGACATCGCTGGGAAGTTAACTTCACAGGAAGGATCGATACTAGAGATGTCACCAAACTTACATACCAGATACAGAATGCACTGAATACAAAGATAGCAGGTAATGTATGCCATGAATATCAAAATGTATGGTCAGAAACTGTAACATCACATCGAATTTGTGATGTCATTTCTTTAAGTCACTATATTGAAACTTTATTTTATGGCATGTTATTTTAGGTTAACCGTTTGTAGGTGTGTAAGTTACAATTGCAACATTATGTATAACACAATTAGGGCATTTATAATTCATTTAAGGCTAAAAAAAATAATTTACTTAAAAATACCAAATTGAAGCATGAAATAAATAGAAAAAGTGTATTTTTTTCACGTAAGATCTAAATTTATATTCACCAAATGTATATCTGATACGAATATCCTTCATATTATTTATATTTTACTTTTAAAGATATAAATGGTAACATATTAAAATTTAATAGAAATATTAAAAAATGCATTGTTTAATCGACCAATCGTCTCGTTTCAGGCTTCCAGTATAATGTTGTTTACAACAGAATTATTGAATGTTACACACAATATGGGTAAGCTGTATTATTGCTTCATTATACTCCCAGATACTGTATGTATGTTGCAGACACGCTTGAAGTCTGTCTGTAGACATAGTTTCTCTGCGCCATCTCTCGACAACCATCAATTTTGTCAGATTTCAGTAAAACTTAACGATATGCATTTCTACCAAGTCTAGTTATGCATATGAATGCCACATTATGCTTGGATTAATAATCACTGAGTAAAAAATATATTGCCCTTTAAATTTTTATTCGGAAATGCATCAGGGTATTACCTGGGGTTTCTTGTTATGTACGCAGATTTGAGCTGGATTAATTTATAAACAACAGTTATTGCCCTTGACAGAGAGAAATTTCCAATGGTGAAATTTTTGTCTGTGTTACAAGGTTTCAGTTGAACTCATTTCTATAAAACTTCGTAGGTTTTCCATAGGAAAAAATCTGCAGTAATATATCAGTGAGGAAAAAATTAGTTTCTATAAAAGCCGATTAATTTAATGCACTGAAGATATTGTCAAATGTTTGATTATATATCAGTCTCTGCTCATGATTATATTTGCGTTTTGGTATTGTGTCTTTCAGTGATACAGTAACTACGATGGTATTCTTCCTGCATGCACCAACCAATCAAAACACTGTAATGGATGCTCGATCAGTTACATTGGTCAATGTGGGAGTTCTTGCCCAGTGGTTTAAAGACCACCATGTATCGTATGGCAGTAATGCCGTGTATTCTATATTTGAGATCGGTCACTTAAACAACCAGGCTATAACTGCTGTATCACAACTTCATACCCTCGATATTGAGGGCAATCTGATCACCCAGGACAGAACAAACCTCTCTAAAGCTCTTCAGCTTGCTTGGACATCTTTCGGAACAGGTGAGTTGAATAGAACCATCTTACGTCTGCTTATTGTGCTTCATAAGTTTAATATTTCTTCCATATCTTGTTATTACTTAGTCAGTAAAACAATTACTATGAATTAGGAGACCACCAATGGCTATGCCCAGTTGTGCCAAATCTATTAGTGAAGTACAAGGTTTGTATTGTAAACACTTTTCAGATTAAGAAAAAGGTATGATTCCACAGGCAACAAATACAAGTGTACCTGGTACTTAATTTCAATTTGAACCTTCATCAGTTATTTATTCATTGATAGGGTGATATGGTGGTCAAGTTGGTAATGCCCTTGACTACGGATCAAGAATTCTCTGATTGATTCTTGACTGGGGCACTTGGTCATTTTCTGAAATGCTTTTTTCAAAGTGTTTCCCAACCAACTATAGATGAATGTGTTAGTAACCCTTAGGTTACGTCTCATATGTACCAGTTCTGTACACCAGACATGTTAAAGAATCAAGTAATCTATTTTGGAAAGAGCTAGGGTATCCCACATGGATTCCTTTATCACCCAACTGTCTTCCCTCAAAGAAGGAGGTCTGAATCTGACAGGGAAAACCAAAAATAAAAAACACAAATGTCTCAGTCTCATTGATCATAATATATGACGTCCAATATTATGATCAATGGGGGTGTTCAAACAATTTCCATCACTCATTGATTTGTGTACACCAGGGTGTGTGACTATGTGGAGGTTTCTATGTGATGTTATGATTGGTATGCATGTTGTGGGTTGAACCTATAGTAAGGTAGAGATAGTGTCAATATAGTGTTTGTGTCTGAATTTTCAGTTCCATCTCATATAAGAAGGAAGAGAGACCTTTCATCTGGTACATTCATATATTCTCCGTTGTAGCCATCCATGACAATTTCATGTATTCTCAGTTTTAACCCTCCATGTCAAGTTCATGTATTCTATGTTATAGCCATCCATGTCAAGTTCAAGTATTCTCAGTTATAACCCTCCATGTCAAGTTCATGTATTCTATGTTATAGCCATCCATGTCAAGTTAATGTATTCTATGTTATAGCCATCCATGTCAAGTTAATGTATTCTATGTTATAGCCATCCATGTCAAGTTAATGTATTCTATGTTATAGCCATCCATGTCAAGTTAATGTATTCTATGTTATAGTCATCCATGTCAAGTTCATTTATTCTCAGTTATAGTCATCCATGTCAAGTTCATATATTCTCAGTTATAGTCATCCATGTCAAGTTCATTTATTTTCAGTTATAGTCATCCATGTCAATTTCATATATTCTCAGTTATAGTCATCCATGTCAAGTTCATATATTCTCAGTTATAGTCATCCATGTCAAGTTCATGTATTCTCAGTTATAGTCATCCATGTCAAGTTCATATATTCTCAGTTATAGTCATCTGTGTCAAGTTCATATATTCTCAGTTATAGTCATCCATGTCAAGTTCATATATTCTCAGTTATAGTCATCTGTGTCAAGTTCATATATTCTCAGTTTTAGTCATCTGTGTCAAGTTCATATATTCTCAGTTATAGTCATTGTAATGTTCCTGATAGCATATAGCTATTTGTATTTGTAACACTCGGACCCGTAAAGGGATTGTTCAAGACCGAAGACGGTGTGTTAGTTATTATACTTTATTCATACAGACTCATACAGACACAGTAACTCAACTGATAATAATACATGCATACATTCTATACAGATGCTCATAGCCAAACGCTATTCGCTGATAAGCACGGAAGGCGGGGCTACCTATTCACTGACCACTACATCCCTCCAATGTTCAGATATAAACTTTACTCATTCTACAATTGAAAACATGTGCATTTAAACATCATTGATTTACTACACATGAGTTAAGAGCAAATTATAAACATGTTTACATGAATCTTAAAATAAATAATGTGTCCAGTATTATTTCATACTTCCAAGATATTTATTGGTTTAACAAGTCCTTCCTTCTCACAAAATTTAGAGCTCAACTTTCAACCTGGCCGTAAATAATGTCAGTGTCAATATAAACTTCACACATTAAGAGTCTCAGATACGCATTACAATCCATTCACCAAAATAATTAATTAGTACAATTGATAAAATCCAGCGATTAATGTCTGTAAATGTTTGATAGCAATCTAATTGGAACATTTCCCCGAAAATTGTCCGTGAACATCACCGTGAAATGTTGATTTAACAGTGTCAGTTTGTCCGAAGTTTCTTGCAGACATCATTAATCATGGATCGTGGTAATGTCAAGAGTTCATACCAGGGTATTGCAAGAGTTCATACTAATTCCAACAGATGTGAATTTTAGGAAACAGAATTATTTCGTGAACATGAATATACATTGATAAAACTTGAATTAATAGAATAAAAGTTATAAAACACATATGTTTCACAGCAAAACTTTCTTTAAAAAAATATACAGGTGTTAATTATGACCTGCTATTCACGTTTAATATATATCCATATGAATTGTGAGCTGGGAGAATATCGTTGTTTAATCCATACAACAATCACACACACACGCACATGTATATATCCAGATTTTCACACACACACACAAGTATTAATCCATGTATCGCGCTGGTTTGCGGTGGTTACGTTCTGAACGACGTAACGTTGATGGTTTCTCGGTGTCCCCTGTTTGTGTACGTTGATGACATCGGTTATCTCGTTGATCGGACGTTTGTGAAGGTACCATCTTGAAGTGAGATGCATCCCGTGTTATGTCACGATCCTGATAGCGTACTGTAATCATTGATCCATTGCGTCGTAAGACCTTGCCTGGAACATGACTAAATGGTGTACATAGTTTGTTGTTCACTTTTTGTTTGACAAGCACACTGTCTCCTGGTTTTAATGTACTTGGTTTTGATTTCCTACGATTATCCGCGTAACGTTTGTTTTTATTTTTCGCATTATTGTCTCTTTCTCTAATGAAACGGTCATTACGTGGAACGGAAAATTGGGGCAACCTTGTTTTCATTTTTCTACTAAACATGACTTCAAAAGGTGATAACCCTGTACTCGGATGAGGAGTACTTCTGTAACTCATCAGGAAACTAGTAAGTTCAGATTTATAGTTTTGTCCTGATGCTGATGCAGTTTTCATTGCCTTAACTAAAGGTTTCATAAATGCTTCGACGGTTCCATTTGCCATTGGATGAAGAGGCGTAATCTTCCTGTGTTTAAATCCAAAACGATTGGCAAATTCTATGAAATCATGACTATTAAAGGGTGACCCGTTGTCCGTCTTGACAAAACTTGGAATCGAGAAAAGTCCAAACAGTTTCTCGAGACGTGGTATAACAGTTTTGGCTGACAAACTGTTTAATTTTTCAACTACAGGATATCTGCTGTAATCACAAATGACTACCATGAAATGCTCTCCGGTCGGGAATGGACCGCAGAAATCTATAGAAACTTCATCCCATGGTTGTTTAGGTAACGGACTGGGCTTGATCGGTTCTGGTGTTGATACAGGTGATGCGGACATGCACGGAATGCAGGATTTGCATTTTTCATCTACACGTTTATCCATGTATGGAAACCAACATGTCTCTCTCAACAATGATTTGCATCGCACTCTACCTTGATGACCTTGATGTGCCAGATTTACAACTTGTTGCTGAAACGAATCTGGGATACACAATCTTGTACCGCGCAATAAAATATCTCCCTCTTCTAGAGACACAACCGTTAATTCATCACTGACATTCTGATAACATCTGTAGCTGTCATCTTGAGAACATGTCTGTTTTGACCACATGTTTGTTTGTAATGCAGCCATGACACAAGTTATTACACAGTCCTTCTGCGTGGCACGCGTTATGTCAGCTAGCGTTAACGAGTTTGGCACTGACGTGTTAGCAATAAATCTAACATAATCCTCGGCTACATTATTTGATAATGTCACATTAACAGGATGCCTTGAGCAATAATCCGAGATCATTTGGCTACCTGCGCGGTATTTGACCTTGAAGTTGTAAGTTGTCAGTCTTAAACGCCATCTTTCAAGACGAGCAGATTGAATCTGCTTTGTGTTATTGAATATTGATTCCAAACTTCGATGATCGCTGATTAGCGTGAATTCTTTTCCAAACAAATACAGATGGAAATGCTGACAACCCCAAACACAAGCTAAGGCTTCGCGTTCTGTCTGGCTATAGCGCTGCTCGACAGGAGTCAGTGATCTGCTCCCGTATGATACAATCTTATTGTCTTGAATTAATATTCCTGAAACTCCCACGGGACTGGCGTCGACCCATAATTCAGTATCCTTTGCTGGGTCGAAATATGTCATAACTTGATCGCTGATTAGGGCACTTTTCAGTTTATTGAATGCCGATTCCTGCTGTGATTCCCACACGAATGGCTGTTTTTGTTGTGTTAGCCGTCTGAGAGGTTCAGATATTGTTGAATAGTTGTTGATGAATCTCGAAACGTAGTTTGTCATTCCTAGAAATGAGCGAACTTCACCTTGATTCTTTGGCCTTTCAACATTCTTAATTGCTTTGATTTTTTCTGGATCAGGGGAAATTCCGCTGCTGGAGAACACATAGCCATAGAATGTTATTTTGCTTTTACCGAACTCACATTTGCGTTTGTTTAAAGTCAGATTTCTGTCCTGTAGACGCTGTAACACTGCATCTAGATTAGCATCGTGCTTTGCCTGCGTAACTCCATGAATTATTATGTCATTGGATACGTTAAGTACTCCATTCAGACCATTCAGCACTTGCTTGATTTCACGCTGGAATATCTCTGGGGCCACAGCAACACCCATATTCAGTCGTTTGTATCTCCATAGGGAGTCAAGTCCGTTAAACGCAGTAATATTCCGTGATTCCTCGGATAATTCTAACTGATGGAACCCTTTATTGAGATCAACTTTAGAAAATATAGTAGACCCATTTAGTTCCATGATTATGTCATCAATTGTGGGCGTGACATATCGTTCTCTCTTCAATGCTAAGTTCGCCTTTCTCATATCCACACAGAGCCTGATTTCATTTGGAGATTTCGGTTTCGGCGCGATTACTAGGTTCGAAACCCAAGGCGTAGGACCGTTCACCTTTTCAATAACCTCCATTTCTTCCAGCTTACCGAGTTCCCTTTCAACCTGGTCACGGATGTGAAACGGGATTCTGCGCGGTTGTTGTGCTACAGGCACTGCGCTTTCATCGATGTGAAACTTGATCTGTCTGTCCTTTAGTTTCCCAAGACCAGTGAAAACTGGTTTGTACTTTTCACATAACGCCGCGTATTTATCGTTGTCACTTGATACGGATTTGATGACAGGCACGATCCCCAAATCTACGGCGGTCTCATAGCTGATCAGGTTTTCTGATGACCCGTGAATGACATGGAAATTCGCTGCAATGATTTTGGAGTTTGACTCAACTTCACACACGTACATGCCTTTGATAGCCAATGGTTTATTCTGACCGAAAGCATAAGCTTTTGTATTTGTTTTCTGAAGCTTGGGTTTTGGTTTCATTTTTCGTACCAGTGACTCGTCTAATATATTCAAGCTACTACCAGTGTCCACAAGAAAACTATTGCTGACGCCATTCACGTTCAAGCTCACTTTTGGCACTTTATTGTTCGATATCTTATGTACATGTGAAATCCCAAATGCGACTTCACCCGACTCCGAATTGCATTCATTGTCACTTCCGGTATCGTCTTCCGCTATTTCTCGCAACTGTTTATTTGGCTTTGTATTTGTTCTTTTGCGACATACTGCAATGAAATGATTCATTTTATGACAGTAGTTGCACCGAGCACCGATAGCTGGACATTTCTTGTCGTGAGGATAATCACCCCCGCAGTTTCTACAAGTCCGTTTAGGTTTGGACACGTGAGGCTTATATCCTGGTTTTGAGCGTGTTTGTGAACTATGTTTTATCTTATTCACTGGAATGTCATAGTCATTCCCTTTTTCCATCGATGACGCTTGCTTTTCTGCTATTTCAATTGTTCTAGCCATAGTTAACATGTCTTCTAATGATTTTTCTGATGCTAGATATTTGATGCGGAGCTTTTTCGAACTACAACCTTGAATTAACTGGCTTTTGATCTCTTCATTTTTGTCCACGAATTCACAATTTTCTGCCTTTCTCCTTAATTTCGTAACATACTGGTCAGTTGTTTCGTTTGATTGTTGATGAATATTCCTAAATTCGTACCTCTCAAATTCTTTGTTTTTCTTCGGATTGAAATATTTAGCTAAACTCTCTTTCATGGCATCGTAATTTGATTCATCTCCACCAAGATTAAGTGTTTCGTATATCTCAAATACTTCGTCTCCCGCATAATGTAGAAGTAAAGCCTTCCTCCTTTTCTTAGAATCAATGCTTAATCCAACAAATAGATTTTCCAATTTAGCAACATATTTATTCCACCTCACTCCCTGTGAGTTTTCTGCACCATAAATATCAAATTTAGGAAACGGAGTTAATCCAGTCATGGTGTATGCTTAGAATGTTAATCCAATTTAATCCAATTTAATCCTCGTCGCCAATGTAATGTTCCTGATAGCATATAGCTATTTGTATTTGTAACACTCGGACCCGTAAAGGGATTGTTCAAGACCGAAGACGGTGTGTTAGTTATTATACTTTATTCATACAGACTCATACAGACACAGTAACTCAACTGATAATAATACATGCATACATTCTATACAGATGCTCATAGCCAAACGCTATTCGCTGATAAGCACGGAAGGCGGGGCTACCTATTCACTGACCACTACATCTACAGTCATCCATGTCAAGTTCATTTATCCTCAGTTGTAACCTTCCATGTCAAGTTCATTTATTCATTGTTATAGCCATCCATATCAAGTTCACATATTCTGTTATAGACATAACCATATCACATTCATGTATTCTCAGTTATAGCCATGTATGTCAAGTTCATGTATGAACATAAGTCTGTAAATCGAAGCATCTGAGTTTAATTGTAATTGGTAATTAGTTCTTAATTCACGAGCATGTTTTTATTGCCATATTTTATTGGGTATTAAATGCAGGTGTCAAGTATCAAGTGATTTTCTTCTTTTCCCAATTCCATAACATTTAACTGTATGTTCTAAAAAAGGTCATGTTTACTGTATTGAACAGACTTTTTAATAAATGACACTTTTTTGTAATGAGTCTTAAAAAGTAGCTATAATTATGTTTCTTGTTTTCATACAATATTTCAATATTTGCAGGATACCAGGTTACTATATACAAAGAGAAAGTTGGATATAAAGCTAATGGGTTTGTACAGTTTTTATAAATATGGTTGTTAATTGTTTTAAGTATGTGCCTCCTCCACTCCTCCTCATAGATCAATGGTTAATCAAGTTCCCAGATTCAGGTGGAGAATGCACGGCTGGTGATCAAGAATGTCTCATATTCCTTCCAAACTTCCGGTATTCTGCACACAGTCATTTTGTCTTATTTCTTTAGTCAAACTTAACCAAATGTTGACTTACTACAAGGTGCATGCAGTATTTAAGCTTTGTCAAGGTTTATATATGAACTACACAGTTATGGCCCTTGAATTATGAAGAATGGCTATGTTGAATGCGTGTTTTGCATAATCCAATAGGTTTTACCTAGACTCATGTACATATCAGTCCAGTTAGTACATACACGTGTATTTAGTGTGTTTGAACGGGGTTGCTTGCAAAAATTCAATATTTTTCTGAGCGCATACTTTTTAATAAATTTTGAAAAAAAAACTGTGAACCTTGTATCAATTATATTTGTCACTGTTGTTACCCGTAATAGTATTCCAATACTTCAAACTATCTGGTTACAGTTTCAAATATGGTTGATTATATAATGGTCTGAACTCAGGAACAAACCCTGTTCTTTCAGCACTATCTGCGCTTTGATTATTACCGCTTGTTATTTTCTGATGTCTTGTTATTTACAGTGACATTGTGACATCATTCTGGTATAAGGTTGAACATAATAGAGATGTTGTCGATGCTCGATACTATTACTGGAACTCTATGCAAGTTGTCCGATACATTGGATCACATCTTACAACAACATTCGGCTTCAGTAGGAATTACACACTGATGGCCGGAGCACAAGTCTACTATCAGGAAAGTCTGTTCAAACTGATATTTACATCACCAGTGTCTGTATTAGATTATACCAAAATCGAGACAGAAATAAGAAGTGTGCTTGGAAAGAGATGGTCAGGTAAATTACTTTATAATAGATCTTACATATGTATGATACCTTTGTTTTAAGCCATTACCAAATTCTATAAGGCACAATATGCTTACAATACAATGCATAGACAATTGACTGTCCTTAAAATTTGTCAGGGGTTCATTTTCTTATGCATCTCTTACTTCTATTGAAATATATGACAGCTTCTACACATGGGCAGGATATGACCCCGGCCAATGCCACCTAAGAGCATAACCTGTCCAACCCATTATTTGAACCCAGTATGCTCTAATTACAAGATAACGCTCTATTGGCGGCACTGACTGCATGCCGTCAGAAGCACTTCAGAGAGATATCCAAACTGTATGCTGTGTACGAGCGTTACATTTCATAGCTCATCTTTAATCAGATCTTTTTAATTGTAGCTTGTACCTTCTACTATATGCCTTCTTGATCTAACCTAATAAATTGTCAAGACTTAATGAATAAATGACAGTTCTCAACAAATTGTGTTTTATATTTTCTAGATTACTTCCTTTTCATGGGAGATTTTAGTGTACACATCGTGTTCCAAGAACAGATATTTATAAAAGAAAGGTAATATATAGACAAAGTTCAATAGTTTTTAGTTTTCATTTACTTCCATTTTCATTTTAAACTATCGTAAATACCAATCAAGTACAGTACAACTTTTGTGTCTGAAACAGTTTTGACTTGAACAATATAGAAACGTGAACTGGTTCTTTAGTCCTGGCATAATGATAAGGACTACTAGTAGATGGCTCAAAACTATTTTCCGGGGCCGAAGACAGTTTGAGGTATTCAAATTCTTCTGTAGTTCTGTTACATATTTTGCGTAATTATTGCTAGATGAAGTTTCTCTTTTCGGTTATTTAATAATAATAATGATTTTATTGTGGATTACATATTTGACAGTAATATAAATTTTTAAATATTTTCTATCAATGGTTTGTATATTTTCCATGTGTTTCAGTGTGGCTTGGCATCTCTACTTTATATTGAAATCATCTCAATCAAACTATCAAGCTATCTACCCAAGATTTGTACAAGGAATCACAGAGAAACTTCTGGAAACAACATTCATTGTTGCTGGTCTCAACACTCACCAGTACAAATTGTATGATAGAATATACAGTGAATATATGGTGTTCCCTAAAAGCTTAGCCTTCTCTCTGATCTTCACAGAAACAGTTTATGAAATTGACTGGGCGCGAATTGAAACCCAAATCAAGTTTGAATGGTGCTCACAATTTGGTTAGTACTATTATCTGTCTAATTTCATATTATACAAAATACAGCACAACCTCTGTAAAGCAACACCCTTAGAAAGCTGCAAATATTGACAGTAATTTAGAGGTTGTTGCTCTACAGAAGTTCAACTTTCAGTAAATATTGGCTTAGGAAAATTTATGAAGGCGTTATTTCAGAGTTTATTGCTCTATAGGGAGCCAGTCTGAAGAGGTTGTACCATATGTACGTAAGCTAAAAAAAGGACCAATTAAAAGTCTTCTTTTCCATCCATTCAGCTGACTGTACATTTACCCCTGATCACCGAGTCATAAGTCAGCTGTAACACTAGGTGCAGCTGGCTCAAACCTGGGACTCTTTCATTTGCATTGACGTGTAAATATAGTCATTACTGCCAGAAATCTTCATTAGTTAGACAATTTAATACCTTACAGTAGCTGACATGCTACTAAATGATACTGTACATAATAAATTTGCCAATGTGTTTTGTTTAAGCACTGTAATTATGTCTCACACATAGTATTATAGTCTGCTTGAATGGATGTCACAAAGTTTGTCCGTGTTAATTCTTCTTCTCCAATTCAATCAAACATCGCTTGAATACTTGGTACCAAGCCTACCAGGTAGTTAATTGTACCAGTTTTCAGAAATTTTGGTTACAGTAAAATAATTTTTGCCTGAGTTATGGCCCTTTGTGGGAGACTGTGAGTACCAAGCCTAGTCCTGCATATTGTCAGGAATTTAAGATCAAATCATTTCTGCCTGAGTTATGGCCCTTTGTGGGAGACAAACATTTTTTGTCAAAAACTAGTTTTGTCTGGTAGGCTGTAAGATGACCAACATAATGTTATAAATCTTGTTTTATTTATTGTTTCAGTGAGTGGATGTAATTGGCAAGTAAAGATAAAGGGTGAAGAACTTGTCACTGATGGTAGCGGGTAAGTTATGGTTGTTTTCTCGGCAATTCAATGTGTTAGTTAGATTGTATGGAATTATGTCCTTTCCATGAAGTTTTGAGATTTTGCAATCAGGTACTGTTAACCAAGTTTCCCCCAATGTCCATATTAATGTTTTAGCACTTTTGCGGCACCTTAATTTCACTACTCGCGAACTCCATTTAATTAAATTGCGCAAAATAATTTTTAGATTTACAGTTATACCAGTAGTGTGACTTACCTCAGTGTACTATTGTATAGTGTTATATAACGATACAAAGTACTTTCCTTACACATTACAATTTGCTGCTTCTTTGAGACCATTTTGGATTTTCTGTGCAACAGTTTGTTATCCTTGAGCACTTTCCTTATGCCAATAAATGGAATGTTTTGTTTCACTACCAAATGCTTTCTGGTACCATACAATTTCATAGCACTTTCATACAATATGCTCACATTATTTTATACATACATAATTATAGTGGGGAGATATATTGAATCTGTGCTTGACGTCTGTATATTTGTCTGTATGGATGTCACAAAGTTTGCCCATGCCTGTTCCCATTTACCATTGGTCCAGTTTCAATGAAACGTAACATGAAAAGTTTGTACCAAGCCTAGTACTACATTGTGCATATTGTCAGGAAAGGTAGGATACTGCTAACCAATTTATTTTAGCGAATATTAACTTTTGCATTTTGCTGATCGTCGACATATTCACTACTACAAATTTTGTGTTTTTGAGTTTCCTGCAATGTCCATATTAATGTTTTTAGCACTTTCTCAATGACTAAATTTCATGAAATTCTACCATTCGTGAATGCTGCCAAATTAAATCATGCAAAATAATTTCTTGGTTAACATTAAATATTTCCTGTGTGTTATACAGCTTGTTGGGAGACAAACTGTGTTGTGTCAACAACCCTTCTATAGTTTCCATATGTTTCTTGTTCCGTTATAGGACCTTACAATGGCGTGTATTGATCTACATCTATTCGGGTGCTGGTGGTTCCACACATATACAGAATCCACATACAACATTATGGCGTCCATCAGAGTTACATGTCTACAACAGTGTGTATGGCTTTACCTATCATACCGTGTCATCAAAATTCACGTTCTACTTATATAGTAAACTGTTCTCATTGTTCATGGACAGCAGTGTGAACGTGCAGAGTACCAACCTGATACAAGTTCTCAACCAGTATTGGCGAAACGTGGTTTCTGGTATGTGCTCATATTTATTACTAGTGTTCTTTTTTGTGTGTTTTGTGCACCAAACACATTGGGTTATTGATCATTGTCCTTGTTGAAATAAATATCATTTATACTGCGCAAAATTTATTTAAACAAATTCTATGACACACTAGGATTCTAGAGCTTTGATTTAGTCATAAAATACTAAATTGACTATTAGCAAGAGCACACTCATTGTTTATAAAACCGACTATTCAATTTAGATTTGAACATGGCTTCCATCCATCCAAAGCCTTATTAGTATAAATTTTGGCAAGGTTTTGTTTCAGAGTATATCATTCATTCCCATGTTTTCACATACTGTTCAAGATACATAAATAAAACTTGGTAAAGCGACAGATCATGATGTAACAATCCACATATCGCTGGCTTAGAATTAGAAGGTTGTAAGCACAAAATCGATATTTTGAGAAAACAAGAAAAATCTGTCTGAAAACTACTCTTTACTTAATATGGAAAAACAAGCTTATTAAACTTCGGTTTGGTCAACATGACCAGTTCTGATTTTCATGAAAATAGGCTCATAAGAAGCGCCTCATGATGCAAATTTTAAATATGTAAGAGTCTTATAAGGTCGTAAGTCGCATTTACGACCTTCTCATTCTAAGCCAGAGATATGTCAAGATTCCTTAAACTGCCTCATTTCATGGATTTATGCCCTAAAGCAGAGTATTCAAGCATGGCATCCCTCCTGGTGCTCAAGCTTTTTATTATGTGTACTAGTCCAGTTATTGCTTTTGATTGTTTTCTACATGTATCATGCATTATTCTGTGTAAAGGTTGAGTAATTAATTGCTAATTGTAAATTAATTGATATTTTACAGTATCCTCTACAGATTGGCAGAAACATTTTGAAATCAGGATTATACGCCAAGAACCAGTAACAACAGAACGGTACAGTAATCCTTTAATTGTTATGTATATCAGAAAATGTACACATTATATGCCTTGAAATGTTTTATGTTATACATGTGCTTAAATGTTATTACTCCCTCTTCAGTGTCAAACAAGGTACAACTGATTTAAAATTTTTGACGTCACAATCAACATGTATGAATTTGTTTGTCGCAGTGCAGGGCATGTTCTTGGCTAAAATCTGAATTAAACACAATGTTCTTCCAAACTTCACCAATTTTAACCATAAAAAAGCATTTTCACAGATGATAAAGTATTTTTGCACTTAATTCTTATGTAATAAAAATCTCGTATTTTTTTTAAAAAAATGGACAAATCTTTCAGCATCTCATTGTGTAACAATGAACAATGGTTACAAATTACATGCCTTTGTTTAGTCCCCTAGTTTCCCTTGCATATATATAAGATAAGACAACAGTTTTATTGAGCATTTTATTGTTTTCATTGAGCTTTCTTGTATATTATATAGTGGGCTGCTATGGAATCTTCATTATGGTATATTCTACAACTCTAAGCTAATCAATGCTATGACATGGCCTGTGTTGAATGTTCACCAGATACAATCCTACCTAACCAACAGTAGTGGCTATAACTTTATCAGTTGGTCAAATGTGAATTGGAATTACTGGTTCCACATATATTTGAACCAACATGTGTCCTGGCTGGACTATAGTAGATTTGAGTATGCTCTACAACAATACTGGATGGGCCATTACGGAGGTAAGATCTTGTATTGGTAATACAACATAGAATTATATTTTTTTCTTTTATTTATCCTCTTTACTAGGAGATGGGCAGTGGCCCCCAGATGATTAGTCATTTTAAATTTTGGGAGAAGTGCATGATACAGAAAATGCCCCAGTTCTGGTTGTTTTACTATGTCGATAAAGCATCATACAAGGGACCTCTGGTCAAAAAGACTGTTAGTGAAGTCAGTTATGTTAAGTGGGAAACACCGAAAATCATTTCTATTTTCATCTGGCTGGAGACGGTATCAAACCCACAACGTTCGGGACAGCTGTCAATAGCTCTTACCACTGGACCACTAAGAATTATATAAAAATCTGATTGGTTGATATACCTGAACACTAGCTACTGATTGGCTGATATACCTGAACACTAGCTTCTGATTGGTTGATATACCTCAACACTAGCTTCTGATTGGTTAATATACCTGAACACTAGCTACTGATTGGCTGATATACCTGAACTCTTAACTTCTAATTGGACGATGAACTTTAAATCTAGCTTCGTATTGGCTCATTTCTAAGCAATGATTTCATTAATTGATGTGTGTTTCAGGTTGTTCAACATGTGTTAAGGTCAACATCAAAAACCAGGAACAAGTATTCACAAACACTGGGTAAGTTGTTGATTGACATCAATTAATGTGACTTAATCTTCTGGTGTGTATGTAGCTCAACTAAGCACTTTGGTACTGTCATTGTCATCAATTTGGTTGTTAAAAGACAATATTTAGTCAGATAGGAAAGTCAGCACAGAAAACATGAAAAACATACAAGGTGCAATGCCCAACTGAACCAGCAGAGCACAGAAAACATAAAAAGCACATACTGTAGTCTTCTACCAAGGTAGTCTTCTATCAAGACTGTTCAAAAATGCCTCTAGGTCAAATGTCGCCCCATTCTGGGGTCACTTTGATAATATGGTAAGCTATATATAGGGCCATCATGGTACTCATGTTCAGACAAAATTGTCTACCTATTATATATTAGTATTAGATATTGATCACAGCGTATTCCCGTATCGTGTAAATAGGCCACACATATTCACAGGTCATCAACATACTTACTTATCCATTTATACCTCTTCGTCCTCTTTGGAACATAAGGCTGCAATGATCCAGTTGAACCAGTCCTCATTTTTCCTTACCCTACGTTAAACTCATATCAGCAAAATCTGTTTGTAATCTTCTTTGCCAGGTTGTCTTTTCCCAGGTGGTGTCCTTCCATTGTTTCAACTTGAGCATTCAGTGTTTTAATTGCTGAAACTAGTTCAATCACCTTTTCGACATCTTGGACTTAAAATAAATAAATATACCAGATTTATATAGCGCCTTTTTCATGCGCACACACGTTCAAAGGCACTTTACATTATAGTGTTGCAGCCACAAGAGCACAAGTGCATCCTCTACCAGTGCAGATATAGCATGATCTGACCAGAGGGATAGACTGAGAGAAAGCCTTTGAAGGAAGAGAGAGAGAGACAATAGATACAGGCATGTCCGGTGCTGCAGAAGTGCGCCTAGCTCTTATTTCGAATAGACAGCCTGGTTCTTTAATGTGCCTGGTGTATAGCACCGATACACACTTTCCTGGAACCTTTACCCAGATACTTTACAGACCTCATGGTCAGATATAGAGGGAAATGTTATAAATATTTCAGAAATGTCAAGTTCTGATGCCGGGGATTGAACCCTCGACCTCTGGATTGACAGTCCAGTGCGTTACCACTGAGCTAAATTTGCTTAGGTAGATTTACTTGTTCAGTTGGGCATTGTGCCTTGTTAAGTTGAGTGCTGCCTTCAATGTCTGACTTAATATTCTCTTCTTTATTTTTATTTTTCCTTTCAGAAAATCTTACTGGCGTTTAGATTTTGAAGTGCGTGTAAATGGAACTGTGATCAATCCTTCGTCTGTGATGCCACTGAATGCTACATCAGTGTCGTCTGCTGTACATGTTGCTGGTATCCATGGTGACTACAGTTTCGCACATCAGGTATCACAAAGTTCATATCTGATACCCTGGATGTACTATGGATGGTTATATACTAGAGAATGGATCAGCTCTAGTCAGTATGAAATATTCAGACAACATCTGATACTATATTATCAAAGGTTGTATCCAGGTAAGCTTCTATATCAACATGCTCATCACCATGCTCATTTATATTGTGAAGTCATGATTTCAGTCCCATCAATTTGTAGACACAAGTCAAAATTTATTTATTGTCGGATATAGTTATAACAAAACATGGTCAGGTTTTAACAAAACTTCATAAGATTTCCAAAGTACCAAATATAGATATGCATATCAGCAGCACATTATGCTTGCATGAATTTTCTTTGACTTAGTGACAGTTGAATTTTTGTTCATGTTTTTGTCTGTGCTAATTCTCTGTAACAAACTGATCTGATTTCAACAAAACTTCAGTTCTTGTCTGACTCTTGCGTGGGTGGCTAGGCGTTGCCGCCGATTGTCTGTGTGCTACAGTATTCACATGACTTTTTATCACCGAATCTAGGTGTGCATTTAATAACTGTATATTATTTTATATTTGTGTGATCTTAATTTTGTGAAATTCTGTGAAAGACATATTTGCAATTTTATGAATTTGCGTTTGAAGGTTTATATGGGAAACATTTCAATCATGTATCCTGGTCTCTTGTTCTGTAGTTAACTAATTACTTCATATTTCTTTTCAGGATCCACAATTGATGTTGGCATGTTATCAGAAAGACATTACTGGTCTAGTGCTGGGTAAGTCAACAGTTTCTCAAATCTTGGTAAATATGTACAAATTATATGCCAGATAATGACACAAATATCCAACTTCTAAGCTTTATAAGGCTACAATGTATATAATCTAAACCACAGGAACTTGCATTTATAAATTGAAAAAAAAATTTTTTTTCACTGGGCCTACTGTAACAGCCTGTATTAAAATATATAGAGGATCTTACATGAGTGTCTTTCTATATTGAATTTATTAAACGAGTTGGATAAAATGATAAAATGCGAGGCTCTGCCGAGCATTTTATCACTTTTATTCAACGAGTTTAATAAATTTAATATGGAATGACACGAATGTAAGATTCTTTTTATCACATAAACTAAATACACAGTAAAAGTTTGTCAAGAATGCACACACTTCCCCTTTAGCAAATAAACTCAATAGGAGTAAAGCGGTTCATTGAAAGAGCTAAGAAAATAGTGCAACAATGTATACACCAATATGTTAATTTTTCTGCCTTTGAAAACAATATTTTTAGGGTATCTAAAATCCTGCAGATATAAAACTACGCTTAACAAAATAAATAATTAAATCTAGGACCACAGCAACACAACGTATTCTGTTCTGTTCCGTGTTCCGTTCTGGGTTTTAGTAACAACCAAGGACAGGGGAAGTAACTAGGTTTTCCGCGTGAATTTATTCGCGATACGTCTGAATAGACGAAAATAACTGATTGTACACGATGCAAGTACTTGGTAAGCAAGGAAAATCGTCTTTAATACTCAAAATTAACGGATTTATTCAATGAAATCAACATCCAGAGCCGTGTGTTTGTGTAGATGACAGATATTTGGTATGTACAATTCGTCCCGATCTTATTCGTACCCACGTTTAACGGACCTACCGTCATGTTTACTTACAGTTATAACTCTTAAGTTCTTGTACATCTGTTATCGTGTGATTATAACATGCCATAGAGTGCTCATAATTGGATATAAAATTTATTCTATTCTAAAAATGTATTCTTTTACTTTTTTGACAACGTGTATGAATACATGAATAAAGTGACTCGCCCTTGTATATCCCTTATTTGCATGTTTATTACACGTGTGTATTATGACTTTTATGTAATGGGTTTATTAAACTCCCAGAGCCTATTTTATGTGATAAATTTTAATATAGAGGCTGCACAGTAGGCCCAGTGAAAAAAATTTTTTTTTCCATTTTTTTTTAAAATCATAAATGCAAGTTCCTGTGTCTAAACTGACATTGTCCATGATTTAGGATATTTGTGGAGCTCCACAATTTATTGAATTAATTTTCCTTTTACTACGCTTTCCTATGCTTTCTTACACTATCAGTAATCTTCATTACTTCCTGTAGCGTTTTTGATACGAAACAAAATAGATGCTGGTCAAGAGCTGCCAGAACTTTATCAGATTAGTTATGTCCCCCTTATAAGTATATAGTAGGTGGGGGCATACTGCTTTGTGCTGGATGTTTGGGTGGATATATATCACAAATTTTGTTCGCTCGAGTTCTCCTTAACCACTGGTCAGATTTCAATGAAACTTCATATAAATAGTCGGTACCAAGCCCTATAAGCCATGCTGTGCATGTTGTCATGAAATTTAGGTGAGATGGTTTTTTATTGCTGGAGTTATGGCCCTTTGTGGGAGACATACATTTATAAGTCAAAAACCTTTCTTGTTTAGTCATGTTTTACAATATTTCAGATATTACGTTTGGCGCTTACCTTACTATGTACGTGTTGATGGCAAGCTGATCTACCCCTCCTTGTTGAAGGCTATAGACTGGTCCAGTTTTGCACAGACTCTGGGGACAACAACAGCCAAAAATACTTCATTTACCATTCTGACTGGTTCTAAATTCGAGCTAACAGATACCAGTCTACTACTTGGTATGAATCTACAAGAGAAGCTGTCTACATCTAAATATACGAGCCTACAACATGCCCTCGTACAGACATGGAAACAGCAGCACACTGGTAAATATAGTTTCTTATCTCCTAATAACTTTGTATTGTTGTTTAATGTAACATTTCAGGGAGGACTCTAATACAATGTCTCATGTTTTATGTTCCTGATGGAGACACATTTCCTAGGTATATATTACATAATTATATCCTTATATTGTAAAATTATTTTATTTCAATGGGACGAAATTTTATGGTTTTGGCGAAAAATCAATTTCGTGGGGAGGTAATTTCAAAGTTTTAGATTTCATAAAGAATGACACTAGTATAAGGATATATGTTGTATACCTGTGACACACAACCATGTTGTGAGGTATAATTTTGTCTAAAAAAAGATAATGACAAATCGCAAAGGAAAACTGTCCAAAACTTAAAGTGTTAAATGAAAGTGTGATTTATTCATACATGCATGAACCAATCGATCATGTGTTTAACAGAGGTAAAGGAGTCACGAGGACAACCGCTTTGTCATGTAAAAACTATGTATGTATAGGAGCAGTGATCAGGAAATATGCAGGATGAATATTGCTGAAACTTAGTCAGATAATCGATTGATGTAGTTATACAAAAGTTTGAAAAAAATTAAATCTAAGAAAATATTTTAGGTAGAAAAATCATAGAAACCGTAATGTCACTATGGCTACAACTGACCCAAGGTTATCAAAATATCATTGCATATACCCCGGTAACATACACTCTCATTTGTGGCATAATTCATAATGATAATCAGTAGTGAATCAATTTGAAATAGATCTACCTACATATTATGAAAATTTTAACAATTTACTATGCCAATTGAACTATAGCACTTTTGCGCATATTTGTTGATCACACCTTGTACATCCCTATCGTCTGCACTCAATGTAATAAAATAGTCGGTAAAAGAATTGTGCGCGCTGTAGATGACCAGTAGAGTGTCAGACAACCAGAGTATTAGTATCATGCAAACATTCTGTAAGTAGAGCGATGGATCTGGAAGCAGGGACATTGCACCTTATTTGTTTGATTAAACATTTGAAAATGTTTTACTTGTGTAGGCAAAGAATTTTTTTTCAGGACCGTTTTGCTAATCATTACGTAATTTTTTTAAACAAAACTTTGAATAATGTAAGATTTAAGAGCTGAATTTCATTTTAGGGCTGATACTGTAATTCTACATCAAATCATATAATAATAATATTATTATACAAGGCTCTATTTTAAATTTCGCATTGTAATTTGATTTTAGCTTGATTATGACTATTTGTTTTGAATGTAATTTTGAATCTTTAATTTCAATAACAGACCAACTTTATACCATTCTTGAAATCACCACCACCTCAGCATTGAAGGCTCTCCACCTTCTAGTGCTTTTTATTGTTAATTAAGCCAGTTTTAATCTATAATAATTTATTACAGAATTTAGATCATCCAATGTAACAGTAGAGATAAAGGACCAGGAAGAAAGAGTGGACTATAATGGGTAAATATATCACACTGTTCATCATAAAACTGCCTGTATGAATTATGAAAATATCACACTTTTCATCATAAAACTGCCTGTATGAATTATGAAAATATCACACTTTTCATCATAAAACTGCCTGTATGAATTATGAAAATATCACACTTTTCATCATAAAACTGCCTCTATGAATTATGAAAATATCACACTTCATCATAAAAATGCCTGTATGAATTATGAAAATATCACACTTCATCATAAAACTGCCTGTATGAATTATGTAAATATCACACTTTTCATCATAAAACTGCCTGTATGAAAAAAAAACCTCCTCGATAGCCTAGTGGTTGAGCGTTCGCTTCGAGTGCGGGAGGTCTTGGGTTCGATCCCTGGCCGCGTCATACCAAAGACGAAATAAAAATGGTACCAGAAATTCCCTTGCTAGAGGCTCAGCATAAAAGGGAAACTGGCTTCTCTCCTCTCATACCCTCGTGGCGATGGATAACATCAGGAATGAGGTGTCGAGAGTGATTAATATAAGTTGGAAAAACTTATTTCACAATCGACCTTAAATAAATTAGTATAAACTAAACTAATTATGAAAGTATTACAATTTTCATCATAACCTGTCAGTGTAAAGAAAATATATAGTAATTTTCATAATTAATGTTTGTACACTTCCAAATATTGAGAACTGTTACGTATGTATGTTTGTCTGTAGGTTCATGTATTGCAATTTATGGCCATCAAGTGGTCTTGCTGTAAGAATTGAGAGTTTGTGAAGCTTGTAAGATAAAATGAATAACCAACCAATAAATGTCGTTAAAGGGCTTTTATTAAAGCCATAGACATAATAACACAATGTAATTTTATAATTACACAATGTAATTTTATAATTACACTTTGTAAAATTTATATAGTATATACAACATATATATGAGCCAGTCTCCAGGAAAACCTGCTATATTGACATTATGGAATTACTATATGTAACAACAGTTTGATAAAGCTCTAAAATAAGGAAAAATATATATCGATTGATTCAATTTTAAGTATCTGACCCATATAGTACTATACCTTAGCTTTGAATTTTCCTATGAATTATGTCGAAAACACATACTTCGTTGCTATGGTGACCAATTTCAGAAAAGTACTCTGATTGAGAAAACGAGAATTTAGTTGTTTAAAACAAAAGTAGCCTTTCTCTGAATGCAAACAATTTTGATTTTGATATATATTTTGAAAAGGTAAACATAATTATAGAATTTGGTACTATTTTGAACAGTTTATGTCAAGAATTGATCAAATGGTGTAATAATGAAATACTTGTTTCAGTTACGTCGAGTAACGTTTGAATGACGTTTGCGACGTCACACAAAAAGCTCCGAATAGGGACTCTACAAAAACAGCTGTAACTTCCTTAAAACCCAAGATATTAACATAATTTCTTTTGCAATTTGCTTATTTAACATTATCCCGTAATACTATGGAAAATCTTAAAGTCAATAATTTTGTCAAAATAGCAGGTTTTCCTGGAGACTGGCTCATATAGATTTGAAAGTAACAATTACAGAGTATCTCAAAAAACTGCTACTCTTAAAGTCATATGTTTTGTCTTATCTGAGTACTAAAAAAATGCACACATTTGTTCACGCTAGAGCTATATATGCTGCGTGTCATCCAATATTTACGCTGTACATGTATTTATTTTGTCACAGACATTCGACTTGGCACATTGGCTATACGCTGACGGTTGATGGAAAAACAGTGAATAAAGATGCTATATCAAGTATAGACCTTGGTCTTCTACAGACGGCTATCTCACAGAACATGAATACATCTAGTCAATCAAATACACAGGTATCAACCCTTTCTATAACACATCCTCTCTAATTTGTTTTAGTCTAAGCTGTTTTATCCCTCTCCCCTTGTAGGAGGTTGTTCTAAACTCATCATTTTAACCCTATCTCCCTGTATGGGGGTTGCTCAGGAAGTATTGAGACATCGTCAAATCTTTACATATTTCACCATGATTTTTTATGTTCAAATTTGATACTAGATCATGCCGGCACCTTTCACACGTTGAAACAATAATTTAGAAAAAGAGAGAATTGGTTCGTAGCTCTATTTGAATTGTCATTAGCACTGTCTTGGGTAGAGGTACTCAACTACCATAATGTACAATTGAAGGAATAATCTTCATGCGTGGTTGCTTGGCAAAAGCAGACTTAGGTAAATTACCCCTTACCATGTAATTATTTTGAATTTGACATTATTGTAGAAAAATATTGTGGTTTTCTGTACATAACTAAACAAGTACTGCGTGTTTAAACATCTACTGTACATAACTAAACAAGTACTGCGTGTTTAAACATCTACTGTACATAACTAAACAAGTACTGCGTGTTTAAACATCTACTGTACATCTTCTACAGTTGAGCTCACTGAAATCAGCGGATCTGTACTCCACAAAGCAACTACTGTCTGTTTATATGGACAAGTACGCTGCATTGACCGATATCAGTAAAATAGAAGCTGTATTAACAACTCAATGGTCGCAACTATTAAACCAGTCTGTGGATATACATGTGGTGAGACAGAAGGAATACACAAACTTTATCACAGGGTATGTTTGTTTTATAGTATCTTTTTTATACTTTGAGACATTAGTATTGTATTGGTTTGATGGCATAGGTGGACAGTCGTCCAGTGGGTTATTACCACTCACTCTTGACTATGGATCAAAAGATCCCTAGTTTGAATCTTGCCCCAGGACACATAGTTATTTCAGAAACACTTTTCCGTGTTTCCTTTTCACCTAGATATAAACTGGTTGGTAACCCAGAAGTAACCTAATGTGTATCAGTGCTATATCACAGGCAAATTGAAGAACCAAGGAGTCTATATTTGGAAAGAGCTCGGATAGAGCACCTGGATTCCTTGTATCACACAAAGTTTCTGTTTACTCCTTCATAGCCAAATGAGCTGGAAAAACTGTGGTCAATAAAGACCGTGGTAAGTGCATAGTCCTTTTTTTCCGACCTGATCGGCCAATGTCCTCCGACTTCAAGGGAAAATATTTATTGAAATTACTATTTAGCTTATTCTTGTGTCTGACATTATGTTAATTTTGATCATTACAGAAAAAGTGCCTGGAGGTTGGAGTATTTACTGGCTGTAAACGGTTCCATGATCGCAGCCGAGAGGTTGACTAACATTGACCTTGACCTCCTAGCAACCTCTATCTCAATGGTCAATGGTATAAATAACGGGAAATATTCCGTAGTGAAAACAACTACAGGTTACCATGACTATGATCTACATTACTCCTTACTGGTTGACAAAGAAGTTACAGAGTCAGCAAAGACTCAGTTTGAATTGAAACTGACAGCAGCATGGCTTAAGGCCTACCCTAACTGGACAAATTTAGTTGTCTATATGGGCTCACAGGAAGAAATAATAGATCAGTATGGGTAAGCTATCAATATACTTACTGTAAATCATTTCATATTTGGGTGATATTTATTTTGCAAAATTCAGTTACAGACTTATTTCTCAGATTTATGATTTCTCGGCCGAAAGTTCCAGGATAGGCCCTTCAACAGTGTTACATAAGTATATTTATGCAGATTCATGAATTTATGAGGAACTCAATTCGCGAAAAATAGCAAAAAAAAACATAGCAAATAATACCCAATGTATAGTATTCAAAACATTATTTTTATATCTACCATGTACTGTGTTTTAAACATTTCAGAAAATCACATTGGGAGTTGTCATATTTTGTCAAGAATGGAACATCAACAGTAGTGGACTCCAGGGAGACATCAAGTATTACACCCGCATCTCTAGATATGGTCACCAGTCCTAGCGGTGTATATGTCGTGTCACAGCGCAATCTGATGATGAAATATGCACGATACACCAAGTATGGTTTCTCTGTATACCTGAATGCCAAGATTGATAGAAGTTCTCAGTCATCTCTGGAGACTATACTCACTCAACAAATAACATCAACACTGAATAGCAGTAAGTATTATTCTGACACCAAATTACTAGTTATTATTATTTGTGGAGAAATTACATTGTTAAAATCGTAGTGATTTCTGAGTTGGTTTGTAATACGAATACTGGGGTTCCCCTAGTAAAAATGGTACTGGTATATCTCCCTTGCTGGATACTCAGCATTGTTAGTTTTCAGAAAACGAATGTGAGAGATTCTGCACTTTGGACATGTGTATAGAGTTTGGACTTGTAGGAGTCTAATGTAGACAGAACATTGCATGATTGTCATTGTAGGTTGATAGACTCTTCATGTTTTTTCACAGTGTATATATAACACATGTATTTCACATATTTTAGATGCTAATATGAAGATTAGTGTGAAGTTTGGGAAGTTTGAAGAGTACATGGATTTGACTGGTAACCGAGTGTGGAAGACTGTGTATTTCGTTTATAACTATGACCAGTCTGTTCCTTTGACAGCTCTACAATCACTGGACCAGTCTAATTTGAATGCGGCCATTAAATTCACAGGTAAGTGTCATTAACATTCAAATATTTCTTTTACATTAACCGAAAGCGCCATTG
The DNA here is from genome assembly GCA_947247005.1 of Spisula solida. Taxonomy (NCBI): domain Eukaryota; kingdom Metazoa; phylum Mollusca; class Bivalvia; order Venerida; family Mactridae; genus Spisula; species Spisula solida. Next base: position 20,109,824 of record OX365948.1, on the reverse strand, counting down.
ATATTTAAGATTTCTGTAAAATTCCTAGGGCAATGCCATGATTCCTGTTTTAATTAAAAAAGATGGGATTGAGTTGTCCATATAGACCAGCATAGGGAAAACTTTAAAATTCTTCTTGTCTAAATCCTTGAATCTGGGTTCACCCTCTGCAACAGTACATTCCATCAGTAGGTCACCCCTTAATGGATAGCCCAGCAGCATTGAAGGATTTGAGTATGTTTGATGGAGTCCAACAAGTTTGGCCTTGGTCATGCCATACAATTCATGTTTTGTACATGTGTGTGCATAGGGCCATGATGCACATGTGAGCAAATTAGGGCCATTGAAGCCCTCTTGTATTACTGGTAAGATGGTCTTATTATTGAGATGGGTCTTTAGTTAAGTTTTTTTTGTGATGCATTTGTATTCACCAGTGTTCCCACGGTCAAGACAGGGAAGTACATAATTATTTCAAGGTCAGAGAAAAGTTAGGGAACTTTGGAATTAATCACATTCTTTCATATTTATTTATTTTCAGGTTTTCGAGGTGTACAATACCATACAGTAGATATCAGTGGCAAACATCTGTTCAGTTACCGTGACAGTTTCCATGTGTTGTTATCTAGCAAGTTATCATTAGCCAGCCTCACAGAAGCACACAAGTATATAACTGATGCATGGAAACACACATTATCAGGTATGTCAAGCATGTTGTTTGTGTAGCTTTCAGCTTTCAATATTGTTGATGACATGCGCAAACTTTGTATCTAAACAATGTCTGCTGTTGAGGAAAGCGAAAAAATATGCTTTTGGTGAAGTCACAACTTAGTTTTCTTTGGCATTTTTATTCACTTAATTAGGGCCCCGCAAAATTTTTTTTGCGTGCCCTATAGAAATCACCCTGTCCGTCTGTCCGTCCGTCCACATTTTTCAAGTTTTTTCTTAATAACTTGAAAACCATTATAGGTATTGACTTCAAACTTCAAACATAAGCTCACAACAACAGTACGCTATTATGGCAAGTTATATAACTCTCGCTACAATATTGGAAGAGTAATGGCCCTTTGTAAAATTCAAATTTTCATCAATTTTCAGCTTTTTTTCTTGATAACTTGAAAACCATTGAAGATATCAACTTGAGATTTTAAACATAAGCTTACAACAACAAAACACTATTTCATGACAAGTTACATTACTCTAGCTACAATATTGGAAGAATTATGGCCCTTTGTTAAATTCAAATTTACTCATTTTTCATCTTTTTTCTTCGTAACTTCACAACGATAGTAGATATTCAAATGAAACTTTCTATAATTATTGCCAGTGATAATACGCTTATCTTTAGCAAAGGGCAACAACTCTAGCTTTGATAAATTTTGACTTATGCCCCTTTTCAGCTTCAAAAACTATAACATTGGTCAAAGTTAAAAAATGGTTCAAGATAATCAAATGAAACTTGCTATACTTACTTCTATTGACTATGACAATAAGTACATGTATGTGGAGCAAAAACAATATACACCTTTTAAGCAAAGGGCGACAACTCTTTAAAACTTTAATAATTTTTGACTGATTCCCCTTAACACTTTCACACAAAACAAACATATTAATGTAGTTCTGTTTTGTGTATTTCCATCTTGCCAACAATATTGGCCGATCAGGAACAGGGCAATGTCAATGAAACCAATGTCTTGATTTCATGAATTCAGTGTGCAATTTCAGTCTGTCAAAGATATTTCCAAACTTTATAAAAGTCAAAGTTCATCATGGTTTCTATGTAGGAAATTAAACCTGCGCTTGTCAAACAACTTTAATTGAATTTTAGAAGGGAGTGAATTACTTTATTTCAGGCATCAACACATGAAAGTTTGAGATGTGACTTTGTTATTGTGTCTGAGTACAGAAACTTATAGCGCTGATAATTAGGCAACCCCACTATACTTCTACACTCCTCCCCTCCCCCTCTTACGACATGCTACCACAGGGCCCTGTTCATGACAGTGATAATTCTAGTTCATTTCACTAACACATCCATTAATGCATATAACTAATAATAACAGCAGTAAATATTCCTGACCGTACAAATTGATTTCAGGTTGGATATTTAGCCAATCTTGCAAGTATTTTTGCATTTTATCATGAAGGGATATGTTATTTGATGTCTGAAATAAAAAATCATGAAAATTTTAAGATACAAGGTTTGCGTATTTCACCAATAGAGATGTTGCTGATATTATTGTCTGTTGTTTCTGCAATTTGGAAAATGCAAATCAAGTTTTAAGTATCAATAACTTATACATGCTTTCAACAACTAAGATTGTGCACTAAAGTGCCTCTTTTTTGTAGAGTAACTGTTGCTATGTCGTTTATAAAAATTCAGTTCCATAATATACTTATGCCTATGTTTTATTCTGAATGAAGACAGTGTTTGCTATGTTTACAGATTATGCTGTGTGTAATTGTATCAATGTGAATGTGACAGGTATGGAGGAGGTTATTGATATGCAAGGGTAAGCCTTTAAACATCTATTCTATCTACAAGCCCAGAGCATTGCAACACATCCACAGTCACTGTATTTTATTTTTAACTCCAAGATATAGTTTGGGCGACATGTTGAATATGTGCTAGACATCTCCCAGCCTTGATGGATTCACAATGTTTGATTGTGCTTGTTCTCCTTTACCTGAATACAGTAAACTCCCTTAAAACCGGACTCCAAGAAAACCAGAATCCCCATAAAATCGGTCTATTTCTTAGGTCCCATATTTTCTTCTTATTAACAGGGTCCGGTTTTGAGGGAGTTTACTGTACTTGGTACCTAGCCTAGTTGCACATATATTCAGAGATCTTTGATTTAATGATTTTGCCAGAGTTATGGCCCTTGAGACACACGTTTTTGGGCAAAAAACAACCAACTAATATATTTACCTTATCAAATATAGCAAGTCCAGAGCTCTGCCACACATATCTGTGATATACTGGTAATCATAGTCTTAATGTGCAACTTTCTTTCTGCTCATTCATGTTTACGTGTATCTGAGATGGGAGGATGGGGCTTTTGTGATCACCCATCACATGAACTTTTCTGTAAACTTCTTGAACATTATTATTGCAGGCACTCATACTGGCAGATAAATTACTTCCTGTTTAAGAATGGATCAGTCGTCAAACCCATGCTCTCATCTGCTGTGAATCTAACTTATCTACACAACATCTCAAGTACAGTCAACGTTAATGTTGTCACAGAACAGAAGCAGACGTACAGACTGAAACTCGCATTTTCTTTTTACTTGAACCAGATTCTAAATATAGAATTGAACAACAAAATTAAACAAGACTTTACTCAAGCTTTGGAGAAGACTTGGACTGACAAGACATCAGGTATGTGTAGAATAGATTTACTCTGGAATGTAATCTACAAGACATCAGGTATGTGTAGAATTGATTAACTCTGGAATGCAATCTGGCTTTTCCACACTAATCCTGCGCTACAAACAACTTTTACAGTTTAATAATCCACTTTTTCGTTTGATACATATTCATAATTTCAAATTTGCATTTGACTTAAACTATTTATCAAATTGATATTGTCATTAAAATATTCCGTGATTCATAAATATTGCCATTGGACTGTATTTAAATGTTTAACAAATTTTGATCATGTGTTATTTCTGACCTAATCGTAATCCTAATTGTGATGTATATTGAAATGAAATTAACTTCTTCTTATATGGACAAATCAAATAAGTGTTGTTCAATTACTTAATCACAAAAGCATTAGCCAAGTATTAAGGTCCACATTATTTGTACCCCATGAAAATTTTGTGGAAAACTCTAAATCTTGCGAATTCCAGATTTCATTTATCATTATAAACAATAAATCAAGCTTCAAATTTAACCCATTACTACATAGACTCCTAACACATTTTGACAACTAACTTAATGACTTGTCATGTGACTTGTGTGCTTCTCTGTACCTTAAAGTATAACTAACACTGTTTATTTATTTATTTACCACATTTTGTTTGTTGGTTGTTTCAGCGTTTGCATGGAAACTAACACCCAGTGTTGTACTAGATAGAAGTAGAGAATATATGGATATTTTAACTGGGTATGCTAACATTATACTAACAGGTTTTCTCACACTTTCTTACCATTATATGAATCATTAAGAATATTATCTTATTTTTGCATTTATATGATTTATAACTATGGTGTATAGTTCAGTTTAGATGTGAACACTTTGCTTGCTATGTTCTCATGAACCTACTGTCCAAATTTCAATGGAACTTCATATAAACAGTTGGTATAGCACAGAAAATCTGACATGATCCTGACCTTTATGCATGAATATATATCAAGGTTCTTGCGTTGAATATATGAATTGCTGCAAGCAAATTGTGCAATATCGGTCCTTTGGGTTTGTGTTGGTATAACACCTCCAGCGTCTTAGTGATGCTTCCTGCTTATGAAACCATACAACTGGGATAATTTAAATACAGACAATATATCAGCTGTTAAATTATGCTAATTGAAGGTCGAGAGTTGTGTCAAATTCGCTGGACTATTTTAAGCCTAGTAATGCATTTTGTCAGCAATTATTGTTGGGTCAGTACTGCAAAAGTTATGGCCCTTTGTGGGAGATATCCTTTTTGTGTATGTCAAAACCCTTCTAACTGTTATTGCTTTGCCTTCAATGTTGTTCATTACTTTGTTGTGACTTTATAATATAAGTACGGATATTGTGTATTTTAAAGAGAGACAGTCTGGAAGATATATTACTTTATGTGGGATGATTGTAAGCCCCTATGTGATCCTCTGGACCCTGATACACTCCCTGTAGTCACAGCCACAGAACTTGGTAGAAATATCAACATTAAGTCACCACAGGATACCGACTACATCGTTTCGGATAGTGTGAAAGCTGTGGATTATAGATATCACTTCAGTGTGAATGTTACACACGAGGTACAACCTGATGATGACGCGAGCTTTGCTGCAGCTATACAAGATGTTTGGGCTACTGTATCACGTATGTTATCTATCTTTCTGTTATTTCAAGTCCCCTACCGGTTTTCAACCAGAGGGGACTATAGGTTTGCCCTCCGTCTGCCCGTCTGTCAGTCCATCAAAATTTTTGATCCCAACATAACTCAAACAGTTTTCATGCTAGGTTTATGAAACTGGATTGGGGGCAATAAGGGGATAATGCGCGTCTAAATATTTTTTGATTCTGACAAAAGATTTGGTTGCCATGGCAACAGAAACATTGAAAATTTGAAGGGTCTTGGCTTCAAACTGGTGATGGGACTTCTGTATTGCTTGCAATTCTTAGTGACTTGTTTTAGTGTCGTCCAACCTCTCCAGAGCAATACCATTTGGGAACCACACACTATGGTTGTTGTAATGAATCTGATGTGGTTGCTCTGTAGAGGTAAAATTTCTAGAAAATGGTTACTTCTGGAACAAATGATTATGTTGCTTAAGATAGGTTGTTGCTCTGTAGAGATCCACTCTGGTGAGGTTGCATTGTACATGGTATGTGGGCTGTATTGGAGTCTGTAAGTTGGTATGTAGACAAATTTTGTCTACGCTATTTGTCAATAACCATTAATTGGATGTAAACAAAACTTCACAAGACTCTTTAATACCAAGCTTCATTATGCTCAATCAGTGAAATGTTATGCTGGGAGTTGCCCTTTGATATAACACAGTAATTTGAATTTCTATCTATAAAATATCACAGCTTTTGATCCATTCAAAATTGCTCTATTCATATTATAGACAAGAGTGCTACACATCCCTCTTATTCAAATGGGAATGCAGTAGCCACTGCTAATCAAGAAAATAAATGACGCAAGTGATCAGGCTATCGCATTCAACAAATTTTGTTTAGTTTGAATTTACTATATATATATATATATATATATATATATATATATATATATTTTCTTCACATTACTTGGTATTCATTTTAGCTGAAGCCACTAATGGAAACATACAGGTCCATATCTCAAACAGAGAAGAATATGTAACTGCTAATTACTTCAGTAGTCTACAAGGGTAAGTCTTGCCTTATTATGTCTCCAGGGCTCCCACAATCATACCAGTATTGAGTTTGTGCTGGATGTCTGTATAGATGTCACAAAGTTTGTCGACACTAGTTCTCCTTAATCATTGGTTGGATTTCAATGAAACTTGACATGAACAGTTTGTACCAAGCCTAGTTATGAATAGTGTCAGGAATTTAAAATCAGATGATTTTACCTGAGTTATGGCCGTTTGTGGGAGACATACGTTCTTTTGTCAAAAGCCCTTCTATGCTCAACTTGGTGATTTATTGCAGTAGTCTTCTAGTGGGAGTTGTATGTCAAGTCTGGTCAAACTTGTTATTGTCAACATTGACAAAAGTGCTACTTGTGACATACAAAGTTGTCAGACCAGCCATGTTATCTAATCTAGGCCATGGATCTAGGGTATCACTAGAGAAAAGCATGCTAATACTATATGTATTTATTTTTGCCGAGTCATGGTAATACATCATTTATTGAATAGTGTAGACATAACAGTGATTGCATTGGGGTGAATGATGGGACTGTTGATAGAAAGAGATTTATGGTTATCATAGGGCATTCCGAATGTTCAGGAATGTTAAAAATCGTGCGTCCCTTCATGAAGAATTAAAGTCGTTACCTCCCTTTAGACCTAAGTTATGAATTCAATAATATATGCATTTGAATTCGACAAAATACTTGTTAATGTGTGAAAATAAATTCAAGTAATCACAAGAAAAGACTAAAAAGTTGTATATGAACCCCCACCCCAGAGTGGCTGAGATTCGAACCCCGGCATTCATAAGAGCAAAGTGGCGTGTCTGTCTGTGTAGCTTTAAGTAATGAAAAATTATCAATAATTTACATTTGAGTGATATGTTTGTTTTAAATCATAGAATATTGTTTATATGACAGACTGACATTCTGGAAGTTGATAGTGTTCATAGAACAAGGTGGGGAGGTAGTGGACAGTGAAATCAGTGAAGCATTGAATCAAAGTGAACTACAACAACACATCATCACATTTGTTGGTGCCAACAATCAGCAGTATGGACTCTTCACTGACCAGTCTATAGACACGGTGAAACTGAATAGTTTATTCTCGTTCTATACAACATCTCCCATCAAATATGATGACATCAGTGGTGTACAAAAACAACTCAACCAGATATGGCTTGGTATGCATATATCATATATACTTTATTTTGTACAGTGCTATTTTTGGTGCCAGTAGTATGTTTGCAATTCTGTGTCAATACTTTCAGTGACTAATTGTTGCATGGGTTGCTGACCTGTGACTTAGAATAATATGTTACGTTACTGCTTGCAGACAGGTGGCTTAAAATATTTTATGTTATTGCTTGCAGACAGGTGACTTAGAATATGTTAGAAGGATAATAAAAATTGGACAGGGAATGCAGCACTCAACTGAAACAGCTGAGGACAGAAAACAGATATCAAACAGTTGAACAAGCAAAGTTACTACTTGCAGACAAATTATTTAGAATATGTTAAGTTACTTCTTGCAGCCAAGTGACTTAGAATATGTTAAGTTACTACTTTCAGACAAGTGACTAAGAATATGTTAAGTTACTACTTTCAGACAAGTGACTAAGAATATGTTAAGTTACTACTTCCATATAAGTGACTAAGAATATGTTAAGTTACTTCTTGCAGACAAGTGACTAAGAATGTGTTAAGTTACTACTTTCAGACAAGTGACTTAGAATGTGTTAAGTTATTACTAGCAGACAAGTGACTTAGAATATGTTGAGTTACTACTAGCAGACAAGTGACTTAGAATATGTTGAGTTACTACTTGCAGGCAAGTGACTTAGAATATGTTGAGTTACTACTAGCAGACAAGTGACTTAGAATGTGTTAAGTTATTACTAGCAGACAAGTGACTTAGAATATGTTGAGTTACTACTAGCAGACAAGTGACTTAGAATATGTTGAGTTACTACTTGCAGGCAAGTGACTTAGAATATGTTAAATTACTACTTGCAGGCAAGTGACTTAGAATATATGTTAAGTTACTGCTTGTAGAGAAGTGACTAAGAATATGTTAAGTTACTGCTTGCAGACCAGTGACTCAGAATATGTTAAGTTACTGCTTGCAGACCAGTGACTCAGAATATGTTAAGTTACTACTTTCAGATGAATTCACTAATTAATCATAAATGCTTATTACTACAAGTATAAACATATGCATGATGATTTGTTCCTTTCAGACAAAATTCGTGAGGATGTATGCAATATTGGTGGAAATATCCCGAGACCACTTGGCTGTACAGTCCAATCTTGTTAGTATTGAGTTCATTTTCTTATACTGAATAAGAAGTTTGGTATTTGGAAATAATTAAGAATTTTATGAATTTATAAGATTCACTAATTTTTTCTCTCGTGTAAATTTTGATTAACAGAGAACTTGATGGAAGAATAACAAAATCCGTAATTTTTCTTTGTTTGAAAACTTGTAGAAAATAGGACACAAAAATGATTACAATTGTACTATTCTGTACTTTCAGCATTGGATACAGCTATTATTGCACAGGAAAACTTTGTACACAAACAAAAGTAAGTACAGTAATACCTCCCATTAACACAAACTTAATAATAAGACCACCTCATCATTCAGACCATAACTTTCAGGTCTATTTTCATTCATATGTTCCTTAATTCAATCGCAATACTAGTATAAAGACAAACTCAATAATGAGACCAGTTTTTAAGGGTCCCAAAGATGGTCTTATTACTGAGGGTTTACTATATGTCTCTGTTACGTTAAGAATCATAGAAACCATAAAAGTGAAACCTGTTTTGGTGGATACCTGGATAAAACAACCACCTGTTGCCAACAGCAACTATAATGATTAAATCTGATATAACAGCCACCTGCTATAAGCAGCCATATTACATGTTCTAATGTTCGCTTAATTGAGTTCTTCCTATAATCATATTCTGAGTAAATACATTTTCAAAGAATGATGACTTATCCTGGAAGCTTCAATTAGAAGATCATGAAATTATACATTGCGAAATAACTTGGTAACTGAAATTTGTAAAATAAAGGTCATGTAAATATTAATGGATTTGCTGTAATTAAGACCGGTTACCCAGTTTTGTGAAATTGTGTCTAAGTTTATGATAAAGGTATTAAAACTGGGTCATCGAAAAAAAAATATGGAAACCAAAACATTGTAAAATATACCAAATGGGGGAATTCGATGGGGGCATATAGATTTGACCTTGTTTATTTTTTTCGTTCTATGATACAGTAACCTGTCAGTAAAATAGTTTTGTATCCACATTGAATTTCTCCTATTGTGTGGTTGGTTATATTTTCAGGGGTCTTGTATCCAAGGTGACCTATCGTTTATTATACAATGGTAATCAGCTGGCCCCTAATAACCTCCAACCAATGAATATAAGTTTACTGAGAGACACATTGAGTTCAGCCAACCTGAATGAAGATTACACCATACTGGACAACACTGAGGTGATTATCAGAATTATTCTAAAACATTTGTTAATATCATGCACGAGGCTGTTTGAGTAAATACAGCTATCAGTCCATTAACTAAAAACTTTAATTATAGTGGGGGAGAATTATTTTTCTGTGTTATTGTGTTGGATGTCTGTACTTGGTCTTCTTAACCATTGGTCATATTTACATGAAACTTAGCTGGAATACTTGGTACCAAGCCTAGTTGTGTGTTTTGTCAGGAATTTTAGGTTGAATGAATATTGCCAGAGTTACAGCCCTTTGTTGGGTACATACATTTTTGTATCAAAATTATCTAGTTACTAACTATGCTGAGAAATAGAATGTTTACCGCAGTACTTCAATAAGTGGAACATGTCAATGGTACCGTAAGGCCTGGGTTCTCATAAATAAATGTAAATGACTGTATAAATGGACAAAATATATCAACTTATTTTTTCATGTTATATGATGATTTATTTTCTAGGTAAATGGAATCACAAAATATGGGCAGCTGTTCAAAATACCACTGGAGAGACCTTTGTTAGATATTGATAGAAGTACCTTCAAAAACCAACTTCAGCAGGCTTGGATAGACTATAAAAGTGGTAAAAACAAATTCTAATAACTAGACTTCAGTCACTCTGATTCTTGTACATGACATGATGCATATTTTGGTTTGATCATATGGCTATTACGGTCATTCTTGTATCAGTGTAACATAAACTTTGATCACATCAGTTTTGTGACAGCCGTACATTTGTCTACAATCACATTTTCAACTTTGAACTTTTTGGGATTGCTTTAAGCTTATTGAGCATATTTGCCTCAGCGATGTACTCTCGATGAAAATAAATTTTGTTCTATTTGCAGATGTTCAGTTACATGTTGAAATTGTGGATCAAGAGGAGTTTACTGTCACATTATCTGGGTATGATTCATTATTCTTGTATAAACAAACATGGCTGCAAGATTCAAACTTTCCAAGACTTTCTTCTTACATTTCATTCAATCTTTGTTGTTTTTATGTGTGGTTTTTTAAAGTGCTGAGCATAGCCTTTATTTACCAGTCAGTCTTCTGCTGAAATATGGCGGCATATGAATGCTTCCACCAGTATTTGTACCTTGGTTGCCAGATTAGACGGCAAGACTACTAACCATTGAGCTACTTGTATATTATATGATATAGAACTAGCCCTGTAAATACTAAACAGTTTATATTTCTTCCTATAGAAAGAATCAAGCAACTTCTCCTACTTGTTCTTTATATCACAGGTAAGCTGAGGAAACTGTATCGATTGTAAAAACAATCAAAATTAATATGAAAAATTAGGACGGTTTCATTCTTGTTCTTTGGTTTATACATGTCGAAATACAGACATAATATATCATCTTGTTGCGAGGTGATGCTGTTTGGTGGTATGCTACCACACTGTATGTCAACTGATAACCATTTAAGGGTCGACTTTGATGCTTTTCATCAATTTTATCTTGTATCATACATTGTACAGGAAGCCGATATGGAGGGTTGTATACTCAGTGACCAGTGGTCAGCAGACATATAATGCACAGATAGTGGATGATATCAGTATGACAGTACTTAATGCACATATCACCATGCTGGTGTCCGGTACCAACATGATGTACTCACACTTCTTCTCTACAATCAATCAACAGGATCTTACAAGGTATAAATGAAATTATCTAATTATTTTGGCATCATTAAAAAAATCATGATAGTTTATTATCATTAAGATGTTCATCAGAATAGAAAAAACTTGCTTTCTTCAGTTTCAAACAACATTTGTTAATCTAACAGTTTTTCTTCCTGTTTGTGCCATATGATGAAACACTCTGTAATTCCTACCATAATTTCTTTAACTTCCAGAACTTGAATATTAAAAATTTATATGAGTTAACAACTTGTGAAAGGTCCTCTTTGTAGGTCATTGTGAAATAATTGTTAACATTTTATCTTTATGACTTGTATGTTTATCTTTTTTTTAGGAACTCGGAATTATTTGTTTTATACACAAATGGTCGTATTGGAAATGTGAATAAGGGAAAGTTTGTTACTGGGCTGATAAATGCTTGGAATAAGAAGAACGCTGACAACAACTCTGTGATGGACGTAACTATTGTCAGGGAAGAAGAGGCTATGGATGAAACATTGTAAGAGAACATTGACTATACTTGTAGCACATTGACTATACTTGTAGTGCACTGACTATACTTGCAGTGCATTGACTATACTTGTAGCACATTGACTATACTTGTAGTGCACTGATTATACTTGCAGTGCATTGACTATACTTGTAGCACATTGACTATACTTGTAGTGCATTGAATATACTTGTAGCACATTGACTATACTTGTAGCACATTGACTATACTTGTAGTGCATTGACTATACTCGTAGTACATTGACTATACTCGTAGTACATTGACTATACTTGTAGTGCATTGAATATACTTGTAGCACATTGACTATACTTGTAGTGCATTGACTATACTTGTAGCACATTGACTATACTTGTAGCACATTGACTATACTTGTAGCACATTGACTATACTTGTAGTGTATTGACTATACTCGTAGTACATTGACTATACTCGTAGCACATTGACTATACTTGTAGTGCATTGACTATACTTGTAGCACATTGACTATACTTGTAGCACATTGACTATACTTGTAGCACATTGACTATACTCGTAGTACATTGACTATACTCGTAGCACATTGACTATACTTGTAGTGCATTGACTATACTTGTAGCACATTGACTATACTTGTAGCACATTGACTATACTCGTAGTACATTGACTATACTTGTAGCACATTGACTATACTTGTAGCACATTGACTATACTTGTAGTGCAATGTCTATACTTGTAGTACATTGACTATACTTGTAGTGCATTGACTGTACTTGTAGTGCATTGACTATACTTGTAGTGCATTGAATATACTCGTAGCACATTGACTATACTTGTAGTGCAATGTCTATACTTGTAGTACATTGACTATACTTGTAGTGCATTGACTATACTTGTAGTGCATTGACTATACTTGTAGCACATTGACTATACTTGTAGCACATTGACTATACTCGTAGTACATTGACTATACTTGTAGCACATTGACTAAACTTGTAGCACATTGACTATACTTGTAGCACATTGACTATACTTGTAGCACATTGACTATACTTGTAGTGCAATGTCTATACTTGTAGCACATTGACTATACTTGTAGCACATTGACTATACTCGTAGTACATTGACTATACTTGTAGCACATTGACTATACTTGTAGCACATTGACTATACTTGTAGCACATTGACTATACTTGTAGTGCAATGTCTATACTTGTAGCACATTGACTATACTTGTAGTGCAATGTCTATACTTGTAGTACATTGACTATACTTGTAGTGCATTGACTATACTCGTAGCACATTGACTATACTTATGATAGATTTATGATAGATTTATGAATTCTCGGTTAAAGGTTACAATGTAGATCTTCATGTTGTTTATATTTACTTCAAAAATAAAAGCAAAAAACAATATGTGACATATAATAACAGTATAGTAATTGTTGTTGCAACGAGACTGTTAAGATTAGTGCCCCTTTTATGGAATGAGTATATTAGCTTGTCTATTTGGACAATTTTACTTTCTATTTACAGGACTAGTAGTCAATGGAAACTGATGTACCAAGTCAGTACTAACCAAACATTAGCTCCTTCAACCGCACGAAACACTCGTGCTTTACCTGTCAGCTTTGTACGGAACAATGTTGTTGTTAACAACATTCATGGAGAGGGCTACTCATTCCTGGATTATAAAGGACGTACATTTATCAGTGTATCTAAGACATTTGGAATCATACTCTCACACAAACTTTACAAAGTGGATACTGAACGTGTTGTCAGTGTGCTACAAGATGCTGTCTCCAACAACATCGCTGGTTAGTCTACTACCTTAATGCATCGTATTCATCCAAATTAAATATTTACCTCACCTGGGCACAAAAACTATGATACAAGACTTAGTGTCATTGTTCGGCAGATACAAAACTATATGTTAATAGTTTATTCTTGAAATCCAATACTTATTAATGTTTTACATTTGTAATTATATTGCACATTAAATTTATATTTTTAATTTTTTGTTGAGATGAAAACATACATCTTCAATGATTTCATTTAAATGATCAACACTGCAGTTGTATTCTCTACATACCAATGATTAAATTGTTTCTGTGTTTGAGTTTGTGTGAACTCTTAGTGAAGAGTTGAAATAGAATTAGTTGCTCTAAATTGAACGTGAGACTGTTAAAAGTGAGACAGTTTTACTGTTGTAACTAGGTCATTCAGCGTAGGCATTCCGCCTTTTGGTTGCTGTATCTTTTCTACTGGGTCATTCAGCTAGTTATAATTTATTATACTTTTCGACAGCTTGGACTTGGGCGGATCTGTGCTTGTTTAGTTGGGCATTGTGCTTTGTGTGTTTTTAATGTTTTCTGTGCTCGGCTGGTTAAGTTGAGTGCTGCCTTCCCTGTCTGACTTAATATACTCTTTTCACAGACATGGAAATATTCACAAATGATTTCCACATGAAGTTGGTAGACTGTAAAATCATTTAATTTCAATGGGACAAAATTTCGTGTTTTTGTGAAAAAGACCATTTCATGGGGATGTAATTTCAAGGATTTCGGATTTCATAAAAATGGCAAGCTCACATTTACACAAATTATCAGAAATCATAAAAAATCAAACAGATATTATGATTGTTTTATTACAGGTTAATATATGCATGTAAACCTTCCAAAAAAACAGATTTATACTTGACTGTACTAGAAAGCAAGTTTGGTAGCCACTGTAAACTTGATGCATTTATTGGTATAATTATTCATTGGGGATGTAATTTCGTGGTTGAGGTCATCCACGAAATCCACGAAATTAAATCCCCCATGAATAAGAATGATTTTACAGTAGTTTGTATCATGTTTGTTGATATTTTCAGGTGTTTCAGTAGATGACATCACTGTGACTGTCAGTAAACAAGAGAAAGTAGTATCCACCACACATAGGTATGTATGTAACTGTATATCGCTGGCAAAGATCATATCAAAAATCCTTTTTCATGGTAACTATTGGAGAGATTTCAATGAAACTCTGTTACACTCATAAGTTGGGCATATCAGGGCCACAGTTTGTTTGGATCTATAGTATCACTGAATCATTACCATTAAAATGTTTTATTCCTGTGTCAGGGCAGTACTAGTATTATGGATCTTCTCATCATAGGGAGGGTGTAACAACACTTACTCAGACATTCCTTGGATTAATATTTCAAGTTAACTGATTTTGAAAATTAGAAATTTGGAGCTTTGAGATAATAATTACACCTTTCTAGTATTAAAACCCTGTTGCTTAAGTAAATAAGTAAAAGCCCTACATATTGCGTCATTGGAGTAACCTTCCATACAATTAAACATGTAAGGCGTGAATTACTTCCCTTGGAAAAAACTAAATTGATTTTCTTAAGCAACAGATTGCTTTTTTCTTTGCATTGAAGTGCTTCTTGTTTTCTGTTTACAGTGAAGTAGGATGGTCAATGAATTACATAGTGAAACGTAACAATGCTGTCATTGATGCATCCACACAGCCCCAGTTGTCGGTGGCAACCATTCAAGCTGGCATCAACTTTACATCACCAAGGGATACATCCTATGCTGTCCTATCCACCACACTGAATGGAAACTTTGCTGGATTCCGCAAATCAAGTGAACAGTTTACAGTGGCTTTCACTGGATTACTCCCCACATACACCACATCCAAACTGATGCCAGTTCTGAAGGAAACATGGGAGTCACACTTGAGAAGTATGTCAATTTTGATGTACAGTAAAAACCTCACATAAAGCCAACCTCAAAATTAAGACCACACTTAAGGTTCATTTTTACAGTTTAGATATTCAATAATAAGACCACCTCAAAATTAAGACCACATTTTGCAGGTCCATTTTAATTAATTTGTTTTTTATTAAACCTCAATCATAAAGACCTACTCCATAGCGAAACCATTTTACATGGATCCAGACTCTCTGTACTCCTGCGGAATCCGGCATGTGAAGGATGGTAGAATTTTATCTCCCGATATAAAATATTTCTTGCACACTGCCTGACATCGGGGCCCGGAATTACAACCAATTCTTACACTAAGCACTCAAGTATTGAAATACACGCTCGAAACTCAAAGCAGGGTTTTTTGAGAGCAAGAAGTTGTTATAATGCAAAACTGGTACTAAATATTATTTTTGGCTTACTTTCTAGTGGAATTTCGTGTATTTGTAAGCTAAAATTGTAATTTATCAGCCTGAGTGCTGAGTGTGGCTCTCAGATTTAATAATTACATCTATACCTCCTAAATAGTACACTATGGCAAAGAAAATGTATCAAATGTACTTTTCAACAATCAAATAACAATTTCATACATTTTCTTCTTCTAGATTTGAAATCTAAGACAAGTAATGGCTCATTATATTACATTTTCACTATTTGAGTGCTGAGTGTAAGTATTGGTTGTAATTCCGCGCCCAGAACATGAGATAACATTTGATTTCTTATTTTATTCCAGATACCAAAATTTCGATTCAGGATGTTCGACAAGAAGAGTATATTGGTAAAAATGGGTGAGTGTTATTCTTCAGCAATTTGTGGCTTATACAATAATTACATGAATAAAAACAAGACTGAACATTTCTATAGTATTCTCACTACAGCTGATTAGTTTATCAGTTACCTGGAAAGTGACGACATAGCATCAATGGATTCCACCAAATGCAGCATATGAAGTTTCAACATTTAACAGCTGAATAGATGCTTTTAATTATTAGCACCACAATTTCTTCTCTTCTATGCTTAGCTATTGTAACAATGGCATCAGCAGAGGATTGTGATATATTGTACTTCACGTAAATTGGAGGGAAAACCCAGAACTTGTAAATTCCAGATTTCGTTTGTTTACGATTGTTTGTCGTATTTTTATAACAGGGACACAGTTACCAAGGTTTTCTACTTTGCTAATGGAGACAACCGCATCCTATATCCAACATTGACTGCTTCACCTGATACGTCACAACTCGTTTCCATGGCACTGAAACGTGGACTCAGTCTACAGATGTATTCAAGTACAGAATTATACAGTTTTACATCGTGTTATAAGCTATTGTTGTACAGTAATATGGAAGCTTTGGATACAGTCAATGTTACACAGCCCCTGGTGAAATCATGGAAGAATGCACTACAGTGTGAGTTTATACATCTAATTCTTCATACTTAATTTCAATCCATAAAGTGGACATGAGTTTATACATCTAATTCTTCATACTTAGTTCTCATCCATAAAGTTAACAAACGTTTATACATGTAATTCTTCATACTTAATTCCAATCCATAAAGTTAACACAAGTCTATACATCTAATTCTTCATACTTAATTCCCTTCAATAAAGTTAACACAAGTCTATACATCTACTAATTCTTCATACTTAATTCCCATCCATAAAGTGAACACAAGTCTATACATCTAATTCTTCATACTTAATTCCCATCCATAAAGTTAACACTTACAGATAATGCTACTACAGTATCATTCAAAAACACATTTGTATAAATAGTTGACTAGACGCCATCGTAGAGAATGTTCCGCCCATTTGTTTGTCCAAGGTTTCATCCAAGGTTATCAAGCGAATTCATTGGATGATGCAAACAGGTGCAATATTCCACCCGTTTTTACCACCAAAATAAAATCCTTTGGTCAACTCAATTCTGGATTTACATGATAGTTATTGTGTAAACATCTAAGGTCTGGTCAAGTGATCAGAGCTACATATTATTAAATAAATTTTACAAAAAAAAAAAGGTTAAATTTTTAAAACAAATCAGTAATAGTTACTCTTCCCTCTTGGTACTGGTGCAACCAATTCTCTTCACGGTCAATTTATATTAGCGACATGCAAATAATGGCAAATTTCGCAGATTTTGGGAATTTACAAAACTCTCAAATTTCATTTAGAACTTTACTTAAGTATCTAAAACTTTGTATAAGCATCTAGAACTATACTAATACATAGAAAGTTTCACATATATTTCTGCACTCAAAATGTCATATTGTTTTCATGTACATTATGTATTAATGAAATATCTCTTTCTAGTTTCAACAGTCAATGTGAACATACTGAAAACAGAGAGTTATATCGGATCATACGGGTATGTTTGAAAGTCAAATACAGTACAACCTCTCCAGAACAGTTCTGTGTAGAGCAACTACCTCTCTATAACAACACCTTTAAAAATTCCCTATGAAGCCACCAATATTTACTTTCAATTTAACCTCTGTAGAGCAACAACCTCTCTCTACAACAAATGTTAACACTTTCAAAAATTCTTTGAGCTGATATTTACTATCAATTTAACCGCTGTGGAGCAACGATCTCTAAACCAGTATTTGCAGCTCCCAAAGGCTGTTTCTCAACAGACGTTGTACTGTACTTTTAATAATGCTATTTTAATTAATAAAATACCTAGATAGATTGTTACATACTTACTGGTCAGGACAGGCACTACCAACGTGGATTACTTTAACCACTAGGCAATATGAGACGGTAAAATAAAGTTCTTGTTATTTAATCATTTGCTGCTTCTAATCGCCCCAGGTTTTTTTTTGGATTATGTTCCTTGAATTAGAAATTAGCCTTGTCTGTACAATTATCATTATATCTGATCATCTTCAAACGTGTTGACAATGTCTATTGGCATAATATACAGCCAATTTCGGTTATTAGTCAAATTACCCTTACTAAGGCCTTCTTGGATTATGGCCCTTGGGTAACAAAAAGATGAGAAATAAGCCTTTTCCGGGATCATATACAAAAGGATATCATCTTTTCTCCTCAGACTTGCTGCCAGTACATGTGTATTGGCTCTTATAACACATTCAATAATTTTCATCGTTGTTTACCATAGCTCCGACACTGGTATATTTTGTGACGGTTTGGCATTCTTGTTTCAGTTCACATTTGACAGGTTACCTGTATCACACAACTGCTGATGGTTCAACATTGGAACCAGACTACATCATGGAACCACATTCTAGTAGTATAAGAAATACCAGTCTACAGTCCCTGGTATACAATGACAAACAACATTACAGGTGAGAAATGTGTAACATGTTCAAGCTTCTTGTAGCAGACATCCTGAAAAATGGCAAAAATGGTCGAACGTTTGGTCCGGTAAGATCCTACAAAATGCCAAACCAAAAGCTAAACAGTCGGACCAAAAATAAGATAAAAAAATTATTTTTTTTTGAAAAAAAAACAGCACTATTTTTTGCTGCCTGAAGTCCTAAAAAGTTAAAAAATAACAGTAATAAAAAGCTGAATGCCATAGTTGCAGCTGAATGACCTATTTTCAGCAATAAAAAAGCTGAAAGCCCAAGCCGTATGACTTAGTTTCAACAAGCTGAATGGCCCAGCCTCAACAAGCCCAGCGCCTCAACTTACAGACCTAGCTCCTAAGTCTATACGATAATTTAGTTTACTATTTATCATATTTTGATGTAGTACGTGTGAAGTGTTTCTTTTGATTATGGCAAAATAATAGCGTAGGGTATCCCTGTTATATACTAGATACATTTCTACTTTCAGATTGAGAGATTTACACTCTATCAAGTTATCAAGTGCTCTCTCTAAATCCAAGGTTGTGAAACTGGAGTCAACACTTGTTAAAGCATGGAATAAGACTCTCAATGCTCAACACATGCAACAAGTCAATGTGTCAGCTCAAGTTGTCGGTGTACAGGAAACCATAGAAAAGGCAACTAGGTAATGTTTTGTCATAGATTTTATATTTCGACACACTTGCTTGAAGACAATGTAGGAATAATGTTGTATAAGTTGCCTTAATGTAAAAACTGATCTCTAATAAAGTAAAGGACTGGTGTCTGACTATCAAATGAAGAAAAAAAAAATGTTGTGACTATACTTATGTAAAATCTGAAATAAAATATTAAGATTTTTAGAATTTTGGAATTGTTATTTTGATTAATATATATTGTGAATAAAGTTACAATTAAGAAAAATAGACGACTGTCTTCATCCACATGTGGTGCACACGGTTTAATTGTCAGTGGTATTTGCATTTCAGAAATATCTACTTGCTGTGCTTTCATGCCGCTGTTAAAATTAACTACCATAATATTTAGCGAATTTCTGCAAATATAGAGAAGATGAATCACTTGGGGAAAATATATGATTTTACAGAAGGATTTGTGATATGTTTTCAGTAAAGTAATTCCACAAGTATTTTATCGACTTGACGTTGATGATGAACCCGTTGTATCATGGGAAATAGAATCACTTCCTGTCGATGATGTGAAAGCGGCCCTTACTGAAGATTTCGGTACACAACTTGAAATGTGGACCAATTTGACAAATATACTCAGAGAGGTATACGTGTTAGGGTCAGCCAAGACAAACTACAACAACAACAATAAGGGGTCTGTGAAAAGTTCCCTTCTAACAGCATTTGCTACAGCGAACAGTGGTAAGGAAATAATTAGACATATTTTGCTTATTAATCAAGTTTTTTGGGTGTTATTATCCAAGGGCATTGCAAATTAAAATTAGAAGTTCTATCAGATTGATTTTTGTGTTGGTCCAACTTATATACTGAACAAATGATAAATGTTTTTGAAGTTGTAATCTAAATGATTACAAGGGGTGTTCCGAAAGTTTAAGCACAAGTTTTGTAATCATTTTATTTATTGTTATTTTTCGATGAAATTGTCTATAACAGTTTTTTTACTGAAGCTACATGTTTTATCTATTCTTTATCTATATCAGCATACTAATAATATTTAGTATGAGATATTAATTCTGTTGTTGTGATAATATCAGGTTTGCATGTGTCGGGCACAATGGGGCTTTTATAATTAAGAAAATAATGTTGATAGTTTGTATTATTCTATAATTTACAGTAAATGAAAGTTCTGTGGATGTACAGTTAGTAGAAGAAGACAGTTTGTCCTCCACCACCTATGTACATGGTTCACAATGGTATGTCATGTTTTATGTGGGTTTCCGTGGTAACAAATGACTGGAAAAAAATGTGATGCAAAATGTCCAATAGGACTGTGAAATTTGAAACATAAAACTGTCGAAAACTTACAAAATCTCATAAAAACAAAATCTCATAAAAGAGGCATTCAAGATCAAAACTAGATAAATTTTTATATGCCCATTGAAAAGTATGTGAAGATATTGTCTTAATGTAGCTCTATACCTTAAACAGAGCCACATATTGAATGGAAAATCTATTTTAGTGGGTATACCACACTGGCTGTACTCAGTCGGATCCCTAGTATTACATGTATAAAAACTTGGCTGTTTCTTATACACTTAACAAATCTTCTAAGGCTCACTCCCCACTAAGTTCAATATAGAATATTTTCATTTGATACATAGAACTTGCATATAAAGGGTGTTACATGGGTGTCTTTTCTTATTGAATTTATTAAGCAAGCTGAATAAAAAGATAAAATGCATGCAAGGCTCTAACACCACATAAAATATGTGATAAACTTATAAAATCAACAGTGAATGCATGACAAAATATTTGATGATACGTATGATGTTGTATTATTACACAGGTCACCTGTGACAAAGTTTAAATATGGAGTGTCCATTTCGACCCAGACGTCGTCGGATGTTGTTACACCCTCCTCTCAAGCTCTGACAGCGGCATTCACTCAGCAAAGCTTGAATGTTCAGTTTGGTTCGGCCAATAAACTGAGAAAGATTTATCTAGTTGGAGCGAGAACAGCGTTAGACACAACTGATGTATCGCAAGCAGTAACTGCTGCATGGGGGCAGGCAAATACAGGTATGTCCTCATTATACCCACACATACAGGCATGTAGCTACTTATATACGAGTATGCAGCTGAATACAAGTGATTCTGACCTAAATTGTTTATACTGCAGTATGGCTACTTGACTACATGATTTTATAAAACATTTGTGTCATTTCTATACTAAATAGCCTTGTATGTGCTCCCTATAGACAATACAAAATTTTAGAAATCTGCATTAGCTCTGTTTCAGACAAAAGTTTAATTGATTGATTGATGATCCCCATTCTGATGGGTTTTTAATACTAAATAAAGCACCTCAGAACATCTCAAATTCACCAGGTAGCATCATTATTTGCCACAACATTCATGTTTTTTTCTTCTTCTGTGTTCGATCTTTTACAACCTCTTCAGTTTGGATGTGGTGATGAGCTGCACCATCTTCTGTAGAGTGCTGGCATCTCCCCACAGCTTGGGCCATTCAAGATATATCTGTGGGCCAAACTTTCTGTTGTGCTTCCTTCAGTTTCAGGCAGATTTGCAGTACCAGTATATGGAATGGTGTCTGCTCTTCTGCCCCACACTGACATCAAGCTGTCTCCGCAAGACCCAGTCTTCTCATATGCAGATTATGCCTTAGACACCTAGTTGCCCCTCTTTGGATCTGCACTGTCATGTTAACATTTCTGAAATATGAAAGATATCAATATTATATATGCTCTGAGCTTGAAAAAGTTTCACTTGCTTTTTCCTAGTTAATGTTTACAAATTAGTTGTATTAAATAAGTACATATACAGTGTGTAGTTATGTATTCTGTATGGTTGTGTGTATGTTTTTTCAGAACTTTCAACAGCTTCTGTATACAATGTGGTTGTACATCAAAACAACATACGGTTGAGGAGAGATTCATCTCACAGTTCTAGTTTTACATTGGTTGGTAAGAATGGGTAAGTTCTGCTTATTCTGTATTCTTTCAAGTAATGGTTGCACTTTAATCAACCCAAACATTGGATGGATCCTTTATGTAGTTTTAGACATTTTTTAAGTCTCCGATGGGCAAATTGGCAAATTTTGGCCTTTTGCAGTAAGATGTGCCTTTTGTTAATCCTTATAACACTAACACTCAAATTGTAGCTTTGACATTTTGAAGTGATCATTATAATTATGTATGTATTCCAGAGAGGAAATCACACCCACTCAGTTTACTGTTTCTGTAAATGGTGTAGAACCTAATGAAGTATTTGTATCACCGCCAAATGATGAAATACTCAACAACAATCTCGCTGGTATACATACATCCACGTGCGGTTGTAAGCCTCGTGCGGATGGTCATGTGACACTGGAAGGAAAAACACCAAATACTGAGTATGCTGAGATACGACAAGCGGTGAAAAAAGCTGTCATTGAGCAGAATTCAGGTATTGTTGTCTATTGTTTAACTCTTGCCTCCATAGATCCCCCAATTCATTCACCTGCAGTACCAATGTTAATAGAATTATAGTTTATTATGCACCAATCTCCAAACTGGTATTTGGAAAATAATTTTAAAATTTACTCACTGCTATGACTGATATCTAACAGACAGGTTAGATATTGTACACTTATGTAAGGTTTCGGTAAATAATAGATAATGAGTCAAATTTTGCATGATTTATAATGTCTCCAACATACAGTGGTTTTGTGATGGATGGATGTCATAATGTTTGTCAGCGCCTGTTCTCCTGAACCAATGGATGGGTTTCACTGAAACTTCACAGTGGAATAGTTAGTACTAAGCCTAGTTGTCCATGTTGCCAGGAACTTACCGTCATACTATTATTGCCGCAGCTTTGGCCCTTTAATGGTCAAAAATAAGTTTGTTTGTACATGTATTTGTTTTCCTTAACTGTTGGTAATGTCACATGAATAGTTGGTACCAGTTCCAATTGTGCTTAATGTTAGGAATGTTTTGTCTATTGATTTTTGCCTTTTTGCGGGAGACAAACATGTTTGTGCCAAAACCCCTTCTAGTTTATGTAAAATCTAGTAATAATACTAGATGTTCTATATTTACAGATGTTGATGCAGGCAGCATTTCTTTGGAAATAATAACAGTAGAAGATAGCCAAGATAATGGGTGAGTTATTCATGATTGAGTTCTACATGTCTGAGTAGACTACTACTCAAAGTATCCATTGTTGTATGTACTTCATATATGCTGTATATGTGGTAAGGGTAGCCACATGGATATACTGGTGATTTTTTAGACCAAATTTGTATTTCCTCTAGCGTAATTTTAGTGTTCAAAGAAATCTTACTGACATACTTCCTGTTAAAGAAATCTGCTAAGAAATAAAAAATATTGCATATATTTCTACAAACCAAATGACTGTGATTCCCTGCCTAATAAGCCAACAACCTTCAGCTTCAAGGGAGTTGCACTTGTGTGTATTCAACCAAGATTGAGCTTCACTCTGGTGCAGTGATTTCAATATAAGATATGTTCCTGTGTTTTCAGACAAGACATATCCACGGTAAAGTACAGACTTGATTGTTCATCAACAGAACATTGTGACGTCGAGAAACTAGTAGCACCAAGTAAAGCAATTCTAGAACAATCTCTGGGACAGATTGGCAAAACCTTGCACTCGAGGGCCGAACCTGTGGAGGAGGAAAAGGTATTAGAGATAATCTGTTGTCATGGAAATGATAATTGTACCATAATCAGTATTCTTCCAAGTATATATTGCTGGCACTTTTATCAAACTTGAATTGTAACCAAAATTTAGCTGTGTAAAGAACACATCTTATTTTTGCTTAGAGATTTACCAAGTCTCCGATAGGCATGTCAGAAATGGCCATATTGTTTTGCTGTATCTTAATCTTTTTACATCAGACTGGTTTCTTTGAATCTTCTCCCAAGTTTAGCTGCATCAAA
This sequence comes from Spisula solida, assembly GCA_947247005.1. Lineage (NCBI taxonomy): Eukaryota > Metazoa > Mollusca > Bivalvia > Venerida > Mactridae > Spisula > Spisula solida. The sequence continues at coordinate 20,085,463 of OX365948.1, read as the reverse complement.
AACACAGCTGTGTGCAATACTGGAGCTAATACAACTGTTGTTAACTTTAAAGTCCAGAAGAAAGGAATTAAATTCTAGTACCTTGCATAAAAGCAAGTTCATACTACCGGTCATGTTTATAAACTGGTTATGCCAACTGATTTCCCTATATGACTGAATAAATGTTGAAAACCTTGATAAAAGCAAAAAAAGTTTGATAAAATGATGGCACCAAAGAGTAGCGTGGGCAATATATAAAGTCTGTGACCACTTAAGCTCAAAGCCTCCCTTGTCCTCTTGCATAGATTGACTAATATTGATTGAATTATTCTGCTTCTTTTTGTTTCCTGTATATTTTATGGATTCGTTAATTCAATGTGTTTTGTTATTTATTTCAGAACAAATGGTTGATACCAGTTGCTATAGCATGTGGAATTGTCTTGTTTATAATCATTGTCAGCGTTATATGTTGTATAGTATACAGAAGAAGGTATGTATCTACATTTGTATGTTTGTTTCTTCTTATATTGCACACTTGCTTGTACATTTGCACACTTTTCTACCTTTTAAACCATTTTTTGCTCCTCTCCCCTAGTTAATTCTAGTCTTTTTAGATCATAGACACATGGTTTCAAATTTTCTGAGTGTACCCTTTGTAAATCACATCATCTGAGTGTAAAATGAAGGTTGTGCAGCGACCACATTTAGCTGCAGTGGATTTGACGTTATGAAAACTGGTACCCAGTTTTTCTACAGTTGTCAATACAAAGATGGATACCAGTTCCTGTGATGTCATATCTGTTGCAGCTTAACATGGCTGCTGCACAACCTTTTCTATACATAGGGTATGTACACTCAGATAATTTGATAGACATTAGGTACACTCTGAAAGCATGTGCCTATGTTTTAGATCATTTATAGATTATTTATGTTTTAAATATAATGATGTTTTGTGTGCCCATGTAACCTACTTGATATTTCGGATGATATTTCCGAATTAACAGATACTTAGGTCAGACAGGTTATGTTCTTACGTAATATTAGCTAATGTTTTATCCAGAAGTCCACATGTGGAGAAGTTGTCAGCTATTTGTGGAAGAGCAAATACAAATGTAGTGCTTGTTTAATGATAACCAGTTGCATGAAAACTAGTTATATCAGCTGACAACTGTATTTAAGGCTTAAAGTCCTGAGACACAGTGCTAAGCAGGATAAATACAGATAGGAAAGTTCTGAAAATGTGCATGTTTCCGTGCTCCCTGACATGAATTAAACACTTCCCAAATGTTAATGTGAACCATTCCAGTGTAACTGACCATAGATGTGCATACATCTTTGAATTGTTACTCTTCAATCTAGTATACATTGAAATGTTTCCCTTTGTAACTCTTCAATCTAGTATACATTGAATTGTTTCCCTTTGTAACTCTTCAATCTAGTATACATTGAATTGTTTCCCTTTGTGACTCTTCAATCCAGTATACATTGAAGTGTTTCCCTTTTTAACTCTTCAATCCAATATACATCAAATTGTTTCCCTTTGTAACTCTTCAATCCAGTATGCATCAAATTGTTTCCCTTTGTAACTCTTCAATCCAGTATGCATCAAATTGTTTCTCTTTGTAACTCTTCAATCCAGTATGCATCAAATTGGTTCTCTATGTAACTCTAAACCAGTATGCATCAGATAGTTTCCCTTTGTGTCTGTTTAATCCTGTATGCATTGAATCGTTCCCCTTGTTAAACCCTTCAACCTGCTTATTTTCACCGATTTCTTGTGTGTGGTGATGGTACCTTAAGTTTGCTGCTATTTTAGATCTCCTGTTTTCTCCAGCTCAAGAGAATAACAAAAATAGTGTAAACCTCTGGAGTCCCGAAAAAAAAGAATGGCCAATATAGTGAGAGGAATGAGCATGGCACTTTTAAGACACAATGTGCAGTTTCTTATTTAAGAGACGGGACCTAAATTGTCGAATAATAGAACTTACTGAAATTTACATGAACTCAGTATCATGTTAGGAAAAGAAACTGTAAAAACAATCATATATCACCAAGGTGATTTTAAAGTTATCTACCCTTTAAACTATTTGAATATTCAAAAACAGATAATTCCTGAACAACCATAGTAACCTATTTTTTTTAATAATTAAGTTTCTGCGGTAATTGATCTTAACATATTTGCTGTTAGAAATTTGTATTTGATCAAGCATCATGGATACCAATCACATGTACCTTGTACACAAATGGTGATATACTGTCCCAGTGACTGAGTTATCTGCCTTTGGAGTGGAAAGTCAATTTGAATATTCAAATCTTAGTAGGGGTCCTTTCCTATTCTACCCGTTGGTGTACTATATTTATATGTTTTGTGCCATTCTCACAAACTCACTTGTTGTCTGGCAATATGCTGCTATACATGTACAATGTTGAGTGATTGGAGATCATGATAGAACATTGGCCATTTTCAGAAAACAGCATAAATGGACAGTAGGTACTAGTCCAGTATCTGTAAGTCCGATGTCATCTAGGTACGCCTAACTGTAGACATGTTTTTATATGCTTGCCTAACTGTAGCTATTACATTCTCATAGTCTTTGGTGTATGTTGGGGGCTTACTGGTAGCCATACTTCAGCTTTTACATGCTTGTAGTCTATCATGTAGTTGGGGCTAAAAGGTGGCCTTGTAAGGCTGGGTGGTAACTCAAATAGTGCTGGGGTACATGCTTATAGTCTATCATATAGACTAGGGGCTCAAAGATGGCCTGGTAACACTGGCTGGTAACTCAGATAGCGCTGTTCGGTATAAAAGCATATAATCGACCCACCGGTCATATAGTTTAGCAAAATATGCATAAAGTATGCAACAACCAGTAGGAAAACAATCTGAGTATATCATTATCAACTAGATGCTTGTGAAATGTGTATTAGATATGCTGGGTTGGTTTTAATTATAATTTAGATATGCACCTATTAATGTTTTCTCCTAGGGAGGGAGCGGCGGGCTGACCCAGGGGAATTTTGACAAGTCTAAATTCCCACCCTAGAGCAAGGGCAATTTGTCAAAATCCCCTCACTGGGAGATGCTTTACATACCCCCCGGGATTAAAATTTCGGCCAAAGTCAAAATTTCCCAGGACTCGGCACCTGTCAAATTCCCACCTATCGGGAACAGCCTTCTGTCAAAAGTCCCATGTATGCCCGCCGCTCCCCCTGGGGGAAAATATTGATAGGTGCAATAGGGTTGGCCAATTATGATTTATATGGAAGAAAGTAACTACTGGACAATTATTTACTGCTAGATAAAAATGTTCTAGTTGTTTTACATTACCATAGCATAATGTTTTATACTGTAAAGTCACTCATATTTATAGACCTTAGTTTCGTAAAATGCAATTTAGTGAGATTTGTGTATTGCAAAATATGATAAGGGGAAATTGTTGTTTGGTATTTTGGTGGTTGAATAGTCGTAAAGATTAGGTTTCATGGTAATAAAAATAACAAATTTACCCCCACCAAAAGTAATGACTTAACAGTAGAATAAATGCAAGTACATGCGTACCAGGGGGTCATGTAGTTCAATGTGAGCATCAAATATATTGTTGACCAGCTACACCATAATAAATATCTTTCTATTGATATATTGCATGTGTCGATAAAACTGTTAAGAAGCAAGAATATATAAGACAACAGGATATGAGGTTAATTTACATGTCAGTTTCATACATATAAAATTCTTGTACATTTATTATTGGAGAAAGTCATATTGGAGCAAAAACAAGGAATGAACTCATAAGGAATCAGATTCATTACTTAGTGAGAAACATATTTACATTTTCTAGCAAATTGTTTTATGTAAATATGTAATTTTAATATTTGCAGGCATAGAAAGAAAGGTGATTTTAAACAACAAGAACAAGATGTAAATGAACGTAATTCTTTCGACCGCGAACATTTCAGCGATCCAGCTGTCTTCGAGAATCTTGCATACGGTGGAGAAGATGGAGGTTATGTAGAGAAAGAAAAACTATAGAAAAAACAAACGTTTAAAATACTACATGACTATCCTGCTAATTAGTGTATTGTGTATGTGTTGGACATATTATGAAAGTCACCGGATGTTTGATTATGTCATGAATAAGGAATAGAAATTCCATCTTTTAAATTATTTTAGTATTTCTAGATCTGACCACAATTTAGTTGTTTTCTCTTATATGTTGTACATATTGTAAGATAGGCATTTTGTTGGCATTATAAACACTGGTATTTGTGTAATAGAGTTGAGTGTCAATTTAGTTATGATATTTTAGTTTATTAATGACGACCCCTTTGAAAAAAGAGGGGTTATTTTGCTTTGCACATGCTGATTGGCCTTAGTACAAATGATTGGGCCAAGGATCCACGATCATGGTATGCATGCTGGGACAAGACCTGTAGGATGTAGGTGACCCCTATAATTTTGAGCTCAGTGGGTCAAAGGTCAAGGTTACAATGACCTCGAATAATAAAACAGCTTCCGATCAATTACTAAAGAACAGTTCCGCCAAGGATCAAAGGTCTGTGTCATTGCAGGCTCAAACATAAATGACTCAATGGCTGCCCTGGGGGGGTCATACACATTTTATAAATATCGCCTGTCTTTGTTTTCCTATATATTATCGTACATTTATTTCTTGTTTTTACAAAACAATTTGCTTAAACGTACACATTGCATTCAATATTTTGTGGTAATGCAATAGTTAAGCCAGTAGATCTAACACAGTAATAAATCTGTGTTTTACAATGGAAAGCAATTAAGAGTACACAGAGACAATTATTTTCTTTGAGGGCAACTTAAATCTAGTAAGGTAAATGTATCATTGATAAAGAATTAAAATCTTTTTTAAAGAAATTTATTGATGTGTATGATCTATATTTTAAAGATATATAAATTTACAAAAAAAATTCTTTCAAATAAAGGGTCATATTATGTTATCACCTCTGTGTTGGTATGTTGTTAGCAAGTCCCCTTCTGCTCTGTAACTCTTGAACCCCTCGACAGATTTTAAACAAACCTGACACAAATTTTCACCACATCAAGATGACGTGCAGAGCGCATGTTCTGGATGGGTCGCTTCAAGGTCAAGGTCACACTTATGGGTTAAAGGTCATATGACTTTGTTTTCCCTTCCGCTCTGTAACTCTTAAAGCCCTGGAAGGATTTGAAAGAAACCTGACACAAATGTTCACCACATCAAGACGACGTACAGAGCGCATGTTCTGATAAGTTGCGTCAAGGTCACACTTAGGGGTAAAAGGTCATATGACTTTGTTTCCCTTCTGCTCTGTAGCTCTTGAATACCTTGAAGGATTTTAAAGAAAACTGACACAAATGTTCACTGCATCAAGACATGCAGAGTGCATGGTCTGATGGGTCGCTTCAAGGTCAAGGTCACACTTTGGGGTAAAAGGTCATATGACTTTGTTTCCCTTCTGCTCTGTAGCTCTCAACCTGATGTTCAAAATCAGTATGACATTCAGATTGCATATCTCCAGATGGTTCACTTATTTCAACTGTCAAAAGTTTGCTACCAGTACCTGAAGCAAAATCCTTCAGGCGAATATTGCCCCGCATTGCGGTGCTCTTGTTTTATTTATCAATGATACAGTTACCTGAGCATACCGGTTAGTCAAGTTAATTATGTTCAAGTTATCGCATGTTAAAGAACTTAAATCTACAATACAGTGTATATCCCATTTATGTGCCTTAATCCCCTCTGGAGTTGTAACCCTCATACATCATTGCTCAACCTCATTCATTAGTGATTTATTTATGTATCAACATGCTACTGTAATACATGTACTTATATCTTCCATTCTCCGTAATTACCTCCATTTTTCTTTATAAACACATTACTCCATAAAGCTTACATTATTCTGATAAGAGATGTGTTACAATATGTACGCACCTTGTATGCAGCTTTTTGGAACAAACATTAAGAGTGATCTCCCTTGCTAACGTGTCTTTGTACGTCCCATTTGTATAATAGAATTGTCTCCCCTTCATACTCATCATGGAAACTCTGAGTATGTCCATTGGTTAACCATTCTTTTAAGAATTGCTTACATTAATAGCTGCAACAAACAAAAATATTTTTGTCTGTCAAAACCTCATAACTACATTATGTATTTATTTTTGTAACAAAATGTTGTATTTATATCTCATGCAAGAATTTTGGATGAAATTTGTACAAAAATTCCTGCGTAATAAGATCTTTTGACACAGACTTTCAAGATAAGATATTCTATCATTGAATAAAATACATGATGAAATAAGTAAAAAAAACTATAAGATACTACGTTTTGACTTTCCAGCAATGAAGTATTCTATTGTATTAGCAATACCCAATGATGGCAATCAGTCCGAGTCTGATCAATGCCATAATTATTTCTACTTGCACAATATAAAAGGGTTGAGCCAGAAATATAGATAATACTTTGTAACATTTTATCACAATACTCATGAGCACTTGACAACTAAACTTTGTAAAAAATTTGCACCCAACGTTACATACCTTCCAAACCATCAACTCCTATCTACTTTTTTTGTGATGTCACAACATTTGATATAATTTCAAACCCAGTATTTAATAAGTTCTCGACGTTAGCATTGCTAATCAAATTTCATATGAATACTGAAATGTCTTCTACTTCTCATTAGTTCTGGATCAACCCTTGTATACTTATATGTACATTGAATTTCATTTTGTGACTTTGTTTGGCAACAACTGTCATAAGTTTGTATACAATGTGATGTAAATAGAATATTTTTTCTAAGAAATTTTGTAAAAGTAATAAAATTATTTCTGTTTGTTTCTGTTTATTTCTTGTATTTGTTTGATAGTGTGAAGTTGATGACCTGAGACAATGTATAATAGTACTTACACCAAATGGATAAAGAATGAATGTCTTTAAAAGCATTGATATATTTGATTTACTGTTGTCTTGCCATATGCAGGGGTGCTACAGAGTCATAATGCCCAATCCTGAAAACAAGTTGCAAGTCGGTTTCAATTGTCATGAGCACATAACCCCACACCAAAACTCAGTTTTTTAAACTCATTGTTCATTTGTTAAAATTCAGCTAATTAAATTGCAAATGATCATAACTTTGTCAATTATTTGGATTTTTTTCACCAAAAATTATAATTTCTACAGAAAAGTTCTGGTGCAAATCCTGATTTTCGAATTATTTCCAAATTGTAGGACCCCTGCATATGTTAGTCCATTTAATCTTGTGGCACCCATTTCGTCTACCGCTAGGCACCAGATTTGGCAAACATGGAGACCTGTATTCTTGATTCAGAAAATCCCTGGTAGGGGAGTCATTCAATACTTACTGTTTGGTGTGTATGCAAATGTACGTACCAGCTTGCTGGTATTTATTGTTCCGATAGATTGTCAGTGGGCACTTTGTATATGAATGAATGACCTTTCCCTATGGCTGGCAAGCTATAATAATTATTGGTGTTCGGATCAGGAAAACATTGTCCAAAACATAAATAAATGAACACAATTCATACCAAGTTTTATTTTATTAAGTTTATACACATACAATATATTTTATAGTAACAGGCATTATAGAAATGCCAACACAAAGTGTTGAAATTGCAACAAAAATAACGACACCTAAATTTGATTTGCTGTGTAACATGGCCAGAGAGGTATGACAAAGATTTGAACAATTGTCATTTACAATTCCCAACCATTTGATCACTATTCATAGCACTTAATTTTATAAAGTATTTATTTGCACATCTGGACAAAAAATAACTTAAGTTGGCCATGATGGCACTAGGCTTATAAAGCTCACCTCAGTATATCGCTGGCTTAGAATTAGAAGGTCGTAAGTAATACTTAGGACCATATAAGACTCATGCATATTTGAAATCTGCATATCAATGTGCTTCTTAAGAGCCTATTTTCATGAAAATCGGAAGTGGTCATGTTGACCAAACTAAAGTTTAAAAAGCTTATTTTCCAAGTTGTTTTTAGACAGTTTTTTCTTGTTTTCTAAAAATATGAATTTTGTACTTATGACCTTCTTTATCTAAGCCAGCGATATGTACGCTGCCATTTTGGCTGAATTTCGCAGTGTCTTTAAGCAGTGGGGTCTTTTTTAATGAAACTTAAATACATAAAATCAAGAGGATCTCTAGACAAGGTTAATAACCAATTGTCGAAGCTTGATATCAGCCATGATGGTATCGGACAAAATGAATGTAAAGTTTTCACTAATAAAATCTATGTTTAAAGCCCAAATCTACGACTTAATATAATTATGTCAATACACTGCGAAGATGGCCATCGTGTTCCTATACTATTCACCTCAGTACACAAACAATTTGCCCGAATCATTTTGTGAGGTTTTAGTTGGATTTTGCTAGAACTTTTTTCAAGTAAGTTTTGTTTGTTTTTTCTTTCTAAAATTTGAAATTCACAAACCATTTTGCAAACTACTTCAGAATAACAAATTAGTAAAGTTTTGGCCTCGTGAAAATAATTCCGATGATGAATCAGTTTAAGAAAATTGGCTATTAATTATTAGCCTAGCAGTCAATTTCATATTCAAAATATTTTTAGTACCCATTGTCTTTTTATGCAATGGACTGGAACCAATTATGTAATTTTGAAAGAGGAACACACCCTAAGGCTAAATGAATTTTGTGAAACAGAGCAGAACGTTCAGTTACAGTTCGGTTGTTACAAGAAGATATTGACTGACCGCGCACAATTAATACAAGACGACCATCCAGCTAACCCAATAACTCACTATAAGCACCTGATTCTCAGCCGAACTGAAATGAATTTGAATATGATTATTATGTAATTATATTCTATACACAAAACAATGGCATAATGATAAACCAACATTAAACAAAACAATAACAGATCTATGAAAATAAAATGGATTTTATAATGCGACAATATTAAACTGGAAAAGCACAGAAAATTCACCAAACCAGTCCAATGTTGCCACACTGGATTGTGGAGGTTTTTTTACCTGTCAAAATAATAACAATTTCACGGTAGCTGCACACTGTAGATAAATTATTTTTTTCCAGAAAGGTGAGAATTACTGATGTATCCATAGTATGTAGCTACCATGTAATGATGTTTATTTTGACAGTTCACAAAAAGCTTCACTATAATAGTCAAGATAATTATTAAGTAAACCAAATCAAGTTTGACCATACATCCAAATGACCACACAAATTATATTGCACAAAAATAAGAACTCAAAAATTGTTTGAATATACTTGAGAACAAGATAGCTCCATTTCACTCATCTTGAGTTATCTTCTCAACTAGCAATTACTCTAACAGTAACAAATATAGGGAAACTATTTGCATTCATTTTACATGTAAAATAGTAGTTTTAAGACACGGCTATCAACATTTGTTGCGGTAAGTTCTAACAGGAGTTTTCTTTGTCTATACATAATTGATTCCCCAAATTACCCAGTATCAAGCTTGGTCTATATATTACAGACAAACAGTGACCATGTTTCATAAATCGTAAGTCAAAACTAAGACCTCTATAGGTAATGAACAAACTCAAACAGTTGACAAAAAACATTCAACAATCCTAAACGCTTTCCTTGAGCTGTTTGTGCTCAGGGTAGCTAATACATCCTGTCTTTTAATACAACCTTGTACAATGTAACATTGTATGAAAACCTGGCATCCTTACAAAACCAAAAACATGCCAAACTAATCCCCACCAAATCACCAATCTAATTAAGAAATTAAGATAAGAAATATGATTTACAGTGTTTAATACTGGAGTTATACCTGCATCTCTTTCACACAGACACATGTACATACATGTTTATTTACACTATATAGTGTCAAAGCATACACTACTGGCTGACGAGCAGAATCAGACAAGTTTTAGCCGTTTTCTTACTTTTTCTACAATACAACGTGGTTTTGAAGAAACTGATTTACCTTTTAATGATTCTGGGCTCAAGTCTGAAATATCATGTTTTGGTACTTTTAACGTAACACAGTGTACGGTTATTGGGGCCACGAAGGGGTCACTATTTTAGGCTGTTAATTGGATTTAGGCTAGCAGTAACCGACATTACGCATTTATTTGCTAATAATCTTTAATTTTCCCATACTGAGCCTCTCAACTAAGAGGAATTAACTCCTTTTGGCCGCACACTTGTTGCTATGGTGTAGTTCTTTAATTATTTTCTTCACTTCAACTGAAGAGTAACGCTAAATACGAAAAAAATATCAAATGCCGGATACTGCTTACTGTCGGAAACTACTCCGCCAGCCAGTAATCTTAAAGACAATTAAATGAACTATTTTATTCTCCTAGACTTGCATTTCATTTTTAACATAAACTATCGTCAAGGTATCACATATTCACGTCCCACCAATATACAACTTACCCTCGTGACGATGACAGTAATTAATATAAGTGGCAAGAACTTATATAATATGACATAAAGTAAATTAGTATAAACTTACTAAAGTCCTTCAATATACAGCAACATGTTGATCACCAATTACTATCATTCAATAACCGGTATGGAGATGTATTATCAATATACCGGTACTACATGCGAATGTATTAGGGCTTTTATAGAGTAGAGGATTAAATGCATAGATCAAAAGCAATTTTTGTGTGTGTGGCTTTAATAAGCATTAAAAATATTTGAAGGAAAAAATATTTATGAACTTGTAAGAAAGACGAAAAAAAAAGAGTTTAATCACTGCAAAAAGCGGTGTCTATTTCAAAGTTACAAACAAAGAGTTACTCAAGTATTGAACATGTTAAAATTTTAACAAATATATCACAACAGATGAATGTATAAGCTTGTTCAACACTTCATTGAATCCAGAGGCTAAGTCACGTTGATTGGTCCCAAACTAAAATAAACCCATTCACAACTATTTTTAAGGAAATAAATGACAATTTAAAATAATTTCTTATATATTTGTAGGTCTCAATCTTTATTTAAAGAATCATGCGCCTGAAATGTTTTCTTTTATTCTTATCGTCATTTACTCCTGAAATAGTTTGGATGGGATTATTTTTTTAGGTTTGGAACAAATCAATGTCCCTAGCACTAGTGTATTTAATTATATGATATTTATTGATTAACTAAGTACAAAATGTATCAGTAAATCTACCCTATGTAAAAGCACCTTCATTGGCAAGTCACTCAGTTGTCAGGGGTAACAAAGGCTCTGATAGGCCAAATTCACTCAATTGTCAGTAGTTACAAAGGCTTTGTTTAGTCAAAGTCACTCAATTGTCAGTAGTTACAAAGGCTTTGTTTAGTCAAAGTCACTCAATTGTCAGTGGTAACAAAGCCTTTGTTTAGTCAAAGTAACTCAATTGTCAGTGGTAACAAAGCCTTTGTTTAGTCAAAGTAACTCAATTGTCAGTGGTAACAAAGGCTTTGTTTAGTCAAAGTCACTCAATTGTCAATAGTAACAAAGGCTTTGTTTAGTCAAAGTCCCTAAATTGTCAATAGTAACAAAGGCTTTGTTTAGTCAAAGTCCCTAAATTGTCAGTGGTAACAAAGACTCTGATTGGCTCAAGTCAGACCTGTGGTAGATATAAAGCTTGCTATCATTGGCTAAACACAGACAAATAAGCAAAGAAAAGCTGATTTATCACTTGTTGTCATTTTCAATGACTTTAAAGCATGTTTCCACCATATTCACTGGTTACAATATGTAACCTTCATTCCCATTGGCTAACATGAATGTAACAATCAATTTCATTGTAAGATTTATATAACAAATCTCAGGACACAGTAATAGGCACTTGTGGTGAATGATCTTCAGAGACTCCATTGACTAGCGTAGTGTCGTGTAATTGTTCCATTAGAAATGTAGATAGATTTTCTTTGTCGTTCTGAAAGACAAAAATAAATATTAAATGGATATCACAATCCATTCATAGAGCAAAGAAACTCTCGCACCAACTTCAACACAGTGGAATCAAACACATGCACAAATACTTTACTAAAATAAGTATCATATTTTTTATTTCAAGTAGCATGGATAGTATGTTAATGATATTTAGACTACCTAGGTATGTACGATGTACTATGTAAGTTAAATATTAGAACAGTCAAGTTTTAACATGGAATAGGGACAATTAATAGAAAATCACTTTTTCAAATTTTGTGCATATGCAGCACGGATGCATAACATACTTGTGGCACACACATACAGAGTCAAGGAAGGTTTAATATCAACTCAATGAAAATACAAGATTTTAACGATCCAAAAAGAAATGTTATTACAGAGGTTTTACTGTAAGTGACAAATGTTTTAACATTTATACTGTCATCAAAAGCTAAAGCAATCAAATCATTCTAGGCTTACCTCATTGATGAGACCATAGTGTACCAACTCCTCCGCCAGAATGGATGCATTATCATCAATACCAAAGTCACACTCAAGTTGTCTATTCATTTTGTCATCCATTCTCAGTAACAAGATCAGATGATATGTTAGATTTTCCTGTCTCTTCACCTGACACGACATACTCGTCACACGTCGGGACTCCACGTCCATGGGTTCCGGGGTTTCTGTCTTCTCCTGTTCTGTCATCTCCGGAGTTATCGGCCTTTGACGTGTATTGGGTGGTTGAGGCAAATCAAATGCTGTAAGCGGGTAGATACCATTCCTGAATTAAACAGCATATAGTTTATAACAACATTTGTAACAGGTTCACAAAACTGTTGTTACATGAAGTTAAATTTCAATGTAAATTGTTTCAATTAATGTCAACAAAACACTTTTCTGCATCAAATTGTTATTACTAATCTCATGTTTGTTTTTTGAGTCTGGCGCCGTTTCTCAAACATACCGGACAGATGAACCAGACCAATTTCTTCCAGTGTCTTAACTAGTACTAGCTTACCCTTTCATAAGGAACCAGCAAATTCTCCTCATGTGGAGGAAAATCATATTTTTTGTCAACATGGAAGGGTCATGACCTGCAGATACTGAGAATCAAAACTTTCAATCTGAACACCAGTAAAAGTTGATCTCAATACTGACAGCAAAATAAAACCTAAAATGTTCAACTCGAATACATCACAGAGAAATTAACCCTTCAGGAATACATGTGTTTTTTAAAAAAAAATTTAATAGAAAAATATTAAAAAGATCAATTTTAATTCATGTTGAACATTTAATTGAATTGGAAGCAGTATTTTTAACAAGTCGAGTTTGAGTAGAACAAAGAAATATTTTTCTTTTATTATGTGGATGCATACAATGCATGTGACTGTATAGTATGTACAGCTATAATATTTTAAATTGAAAACAAATACTAGACAAATAAAAATAATGTTTTTATACTTGACATCTTCCAGGAATTTTTCAAGTTCCAGACCTTGAACCTGCGAAAATCTGAAAAGTAAATAAAACAACAATAAGCATAGTAAATAAATATTAAAACAGGAGATGCTTGTTAACATGCATGCTTCCAAGTGGCAGCCAATAAGTAATTTTGCAGTGACCTTGATGTTTGACTGTGAAGATTTCATATCATGCTAAACAAACAGAAGGACAGGCATGTATGATCAGACGTTAGAAATTAACCTACATTCTGAACCAATGAAAATGCCGATCTACACTGGTTCAATGAAAATTTAAGCATTAAAATTTTACATCTAACAGACTTTTCTTAGCGCTATATTCCATCCGCCAGTCAAAATGTGGGTTGTTACATTCTAAGTTAGAACAAATTAAGTAAATTTTTAATGACTTAAAAGGACCTGCTTCGCTTCACTCACTCCACCCTTTTTAATCATTAAATTTTTTAAATTACTTAATATGTTCTAACTATTACTTGTAATTGATCGGAATATAAATACATGTTTAATGTAGCATGATGTACAGTATGTATAATCAGAAATGATTATGAGGGATTTATTTTTGCTCTAATCACAAGTTTCAAGTTTGTAATAAAATGCTTTTGAACTTAAGTAAGGACAGTCTTCTGATGATTAAAAATCACGAACATTCAATCTCGGGAAACGACTTCGGAATAATAAATTTGCAAATTTTTGATCTCACAGAAAATATATGTTTTTAGATTAATTGAAAATGTAAATATGTAAGAATGATTGCTTACTTCCACAATGTTGGTTCATCATCTCCGGAGTACTTAGCAGACGCTATAATCTTCTTTGGCTCTGTCTTTAATATATGTGTATCTTCTGCAATATTTTCTACAAGTTGGGCTGTAAAACACAACAACATGCTTTTTAAGGCCTTTGCTACAGTTTCAGTATTTATAGATGGCTAGATCACTCAGACATGACTATGAGCACTCAATCCACTGCACTAACTGGACAGGCAGTGTGGTGAAACACACTCTTATTGAACATGGCATTCTGTAACTATAACTTTACCCTTCCTTCAGATTTGTCTTCAAGGATTCATGAAGCCATAATCAGAAGATCTAGACATTCTCATAGCTGATAAAAAAATTGCTTGCCTTTGTATTTTAACTTAAACAGGTGAGAGAAAGATATTTACAGATAAATACATGAGGGCTAAGTAGGCCCTGAATCGCTCACTTGTGTACATTGGTTCAGTAGATTACTATTCAAATTTGATCTTGATTTCAAGAAAATGAAGATTTACCATTGGTTTGCATTGTAACCAGCATACTGCATTGTTTCCAATTCTTCAATCTATTTTTAGACATTTTCAAGCTTTTTCATACAGGACCATGCAAGGAACACCTGTGTGAAGTTGGATTGAAATTGACCTATTGGTTAAGGAGGAACTGTTTGAATGAACTGTTGAAAGACGGACGCACAGGTACATAACAATGACAAAAAGCAATTACTTATAGCTTGCCTTGTCACTATTGTCACTATGTTACAGGTGAGCTAAAAACATGCAATAATTTACTACAAGACCTTACCATTATTTACAATAGCATGAGCAGCTAGCAGTGTTAATGAATGGACTTCAAACAACACAGAATGAAAGAGTAAATCACGAGCTGTTGGACGTTTTAATGGATCTTTCTCTACACATTTCTCCAGAAAATCCTGAAAAATATGAAAGTCGAAATACAACATATTATATTATATTAATCAACATCCACAATAACACACACTCTATCAAATTAAATATACAGTATTTGATTGATTTAAATATAGTGATGACATTAAGTTGTAATTATTATTGAGTCATTCTCATGCAATACATTTAAGGTGAAATTTATTAAGAAAAATTATTTTATCACATTTCCGAAAAATTTAAGATACCAGATATGAATGGTTTGGCATGTTTTCTTGCCCAAAAATAATAAATCCCATGCAAGAAGCTTGTAACATATTCATGCATGAAGGTGGAGGACCAGGTATAATTTGTTCGGATAATATCGCAAACTGGTACATAATTGTTTTACAACAACATGTAAATAATCACAAAATAAAGTACAGCATAAATATAGCCAGGATATTATTCCAGATCATAGTAAACACAATTCATATTTACCCTTTGTAGCGGATTTTCTATAGATTGTAAAGTCTTCTCTATGGCTTCTTTTGTTATCACATTTCCACTTTCCCCATTCCCTTGTATGCCAAGGGCCGCCATCTATAAAATACATATACCTTATGTTACATGATAACATATGTTCAGCTTTTTTTATAGCTAAAACAAGAATGCGTTCAATAAACACTTTTGCCCCTGTGGAAGCCTGGTCCATAGAAAAATCTAAGTCAATCGGGGGCCAAAATTCTGTTAAAATGTTGAATAGTGCTACATGGCTTTGACAATGTCAGTGGTTTATGATGGCAAACAAGTATGCCCAGTTTGAAAGCAATGCCTTGATGGACTTAATGTATGAAGAAACGGTCAATTTGGGTTAACCAAGTATTTGACCCTTAACAAGTCTAAGTACAACTTTGGGACAATGTGAATGTCAAAATGAGGTCAGGTGGTATATGTGTGTCGAGAGTGTTTAAATCCAACATCCAGGCAAGTATGAAAGCTTTGTAGCATTTAGCCATATTGGTGTCAGATGAAACAGTCAATTTGGGTTAACCTCATACGTATGGACGGACAGGCCGATCACTATTTGCCTCCTGATCTACCGATACGGGGCCATAAAAATTGTGCTAAACACGATAAAAACAATACATGGTAAACAAGCACACAATCATTACCTCAAGAGCGCACATTCCAAACGAGTAAATATCAACAGCAGTTGTTACTTGTCCACTCTCTGAAAATAAAAATAAAAATATTGAAGTTTGTTTGCCAATGCCATAAAACCATTTAGGGGTGAAGCAAATGTTTAGGGTAGGTTAGAACACTAGAATTTGTTAGGCCTGAACATGTACTGAAAATGTCCGGAAAAACAAAAAACTTGATGCTTAGTATATTAAATGGTTGAATGGCTTTTACACATGACTGGAAGATTAAGAAGAATAAGTATAACATAATTGGAAGACCAATGTTCATCTAACATGGTCTACTTTAGCTTGGTCAACATGACCTCATCCTATTTTCAGGAAAAAAGGTTCATTATTATAGACTACAGATGCATATTGAGATGCAGATTTTAAATACATCTGGGTCTATTAAGGTTAATAAGTGGCATATATGACCTTATTTATCAAAGGCAATGAAACTTGTATACCAACCTCCATATTCTGGAGCGACACAATGCATGTTCTTCAGATCATCTCTGTAGGTTTTCACATGATGCATAGCATCAGGGGCAACTGTAATATAAATGATAGCAGAGAATTTAAAACCAATATGTAATTTCTGCCATCCTCTCAACACAAGTGTATATATAGGCATTGTATAATGCCAGCTTAATTAAGGCCATAATAAATTAATTCCTAGATTTTATCCAAAAAGTAGTTCAAAAAGTGGGCGGGGAGAATTTTATTCATTCTTTTCAAAATATCTGTACACAAGGGTTCGACATGGTCTAGTAGAAGGTATTTTGACTCTTGAAATTAGCCTAAGTGTACATAGACTCCCAGGGGGACGGACATAATTAAGCCCCTACGGACCCCATACGCTGATTTTTGCTTACCTGGACAAAAGCCCCTACATATTATTTACACTAGGAGGCCTTATGTAAGGGCTTATGTCCTAGCGTAAAACAATGCATAGGGGGTTTTGTCCAGGAAGACAAAATTAGCATAGGGGCTTATGTCCACAGGGGCTTTTGTTCTACACTCACTCACAGGATTTCAGTAGATTTCAACAATCAACATGAGACGATAATCGAGGAATTTATTTATTATAGCCTGATATAGAATTACACTATACAATAATTATAAGAATACAAACAATTCATCCTCAAACAATACATGTAGCTACTGTTACATACTGATAAATTTACACAAAATCCAGCTCCTACTTGCAAGTTTTAACATTTGAATATAATTTACGAGAATTAAGATGAGTAAACATGTTGAAGTTAAGAAATGTCAAGTGACCATAACTAAGTCAACAATTTTTCATCAAATAGTTTATAATTTTCTGCATAATAGTTTGTTCTTCCAACTGCAGCAAATCTGGATTTTTGATTACTTTGGCATTGTAGGACCTAGTGTATCAATTTTATACAGTTGTACTGAATTACAGATCCAAGTACAAAACAGTTACTGTCAGCAAGAAAAGCAAATTTCAAGATTATGATACATTTCGTAATTTATCTGGAGCTCTGAAAAATGTAAATCCCATAAATATAACTATCCATATAATGAATGAAATGGATGGAATCACAAAATAGACTACCATTAAAGCATTCTGTATCAATCCAATAAATAATACTAACATTGGAATAAACCCATACCAACATGCATTAAACAAATACTCAACCCTGAACCAAAAACTGCATACTTAACATGATACATACAGCTAGATGAAGTACAACATGGGTCCTAACTGAGACACAATGCCCAATCCAGAAAATGAGTGACAAATCTGTTTTGGGTGCCATTAGCACAATGAACCCTACCGCAAAACTTGAGTTTTAAACATTATTCTATTGTTAAAATTCAGCTTATGAAACTTCAAATGACCATAACTTTGTCCATTGTTTTTATTTTTTCATCAAATAACGTTTATTTTCTGCTAAAAAGTTCATTCTTTCTTGTGCAGTTAATCTGGATTACTGGATTATTCCAGAACTATAGGATACCTGATACTTATTGATGACAGGAAGTAATTTGTTAAAATATTCAACTATTTTCTAGACTTCAAATCACATTTATCGTACACATGCTCGATGTTTCAATCAACCGTTCATTAACAGATCAAACAGATGGGATTGACCTATTTTGATCAGCAGTTTTTTTCTTAACAAGAGGGCCCATGGAGCCCTAGGTCGCTCACCTGGGCACATTGATCAAGTAGAACCATATTTAAACTGAACCTCGATTTCGGTTGCCATGGAAACCAGAGTTTTGCAAGGATTTCGATTATTTAGCTATTTTAAGAATGGACCAATAATTGAGCATTGTAACCTATTTGTGATGAATCCAGCTTGAACTTTCAGATTAATAATTTTACTACAGATATATAGGGCAAAACCACTTTCTGCCATGTTTTTTTATGAATTATGACAAAAATGTCAATTTTGTAAGAGGGTCACCGAATAATTATTTCTGCAGAATTATTTTGAAATCTGGCCAGTGGTTGATTTTTCATGATTTTTTAAAAGTTTTTCCAATTGGTTGCCATGGCAACCAGAGTTATTTATAGATTTAAATTTTTTTAGCTATTTTTAGAAAGGATTTCCCATGGAACAATGCTACCTATTTATTAAGATATTAAACCAGTACTTTAAGAGAAGAAGATGTTTTAAAGATTTTACTTTATAGTGAAAAAAACGCGCCCCACCCACTGGCGGCATGCTTTAGACAAATCACAAATAAAATGTCAATTTGGTAAGAGGGTCACCAAACAACTATTTTGAAATCTGGCCAGTGGTTGATTTTTCATGATTTTTTAAAAAGTTTTTCCAATCGGTTGCTATGGCAACCAGAGTTCTGCATGGATTATAATTCTTTTAGCTATTATAAGAAAGGACAACACAAGGAACAATTTGACCATTTTATAGCGAAATCCAACCAGTACATTTAGAGCAGAAGATTTTTAAAGATTTTACTATTGACATATATAGGGAAAAACAGCCCCCACCCATTGGCAGCCATGTTTTTTGACGAATCGAGACAAAAATGTCAATTTTGTAAGAGGTCACCCAACAACTATTTCTGTAAAATTATATTGAAATCTGGCAGTGTTTGATTTTTTATGATTTTTTACAAGATTTTCCTATCGGTTGCCATGGCAACCACAGTAATTTATAGATTACAATTATTTTAGCTATTTTTAGAAAGGATCACCTAAGGAACATTCCTGTGGAGTTCGGTTGAAATTAGCCAAGTGGTTTAGGAGGAGAAGTCGTTTGAATGAATTGTTGACAGAATGAGGCACGCATGCACTTACTATGGACGAAGAGCGATCACAAAAGCTGACCTTGTCACTATGTGACAGGTGAGCTTAAAAGGGAGTCAAGTCCAGACTTGTAGCCATAACATACTTGTCTCAAGAAAAAAGATATTTGCCAATATTCTAGGACCCAAACCCACACCTTTGTATTCCTACATGCCTTTTGCACAAACCTCAGGCATATAACAACCTTTCCAACTATATCCTTAAATTCTAGAAACTTTGTGCTGGCACTCCCTGGCACCCCTCATTGTTTATTTGTTTGTTTGCACTGAGGCAGTCGTAAGTAAATTCTACGTAGAAACTTTGTGCTGGCACTCCCTGGCACCGCTCATTGTTTATTTGTTTGTTTGCACTGAGGCAGTCGTAAGTAAGTGGTCATCTGTTTTTTATCCCTGCCAGAATGGCCGATGACCTCTGGCTTAGAGGGAAACACCCCTCAACCACATCATGAATACACATATTTATGCAAGTACCAGTACGCTACATCCATGCTGATGCAATTTGACGCATATAACAGAACTGTCATGCAAACTCCGACGAAGTGATCTCCATTGTCCCTACACTCAGAACTTAAAGTAGCAGTAACGCCACTGTAACATAACAGCTATAAGGACTTTGGTTTTCATGCAAACGATTTAGTGGTATCAATCAATTTTTCAATTGACCAGTATTGAGAGGTGTTCACAAAGTATTGTATATGGTATATTTTGGTTCTAAATTTGCCAAATACAGGAATCCATTAGCCACCTATCAACAGGGCTGTATCCATAGACAAAAAAAGCACCAAGGCAACTATCTTTTATAGTAATATTAAAGGCATTCTTTCTTCAAAAGATATGTTTAGTTTGGTAATTTCTCAAATTTTCACCGAGGCAAAGTTCTGCCTTAGTGTGCCTAAGCACTACGTCCCACCACCACCAAACTTCCTTTAATAGGTTAATTTCTATTTTTAACTCTTATCGGTTAATACATTATGTAATAATCTATCTAATACAATCAATTGTATGAAAAACATGCAGTGTGAATACCTTTCAAGTCGCATTATACCAATGGGCCAATTTGGGCTCTTTGTTGCTCACGAGAGTGATCGTAACATGTTCTGACCAAGATATGGTGAAAACATGAATGTGAATATGAAGTGATTTAAAACTTCAAAGAAATTGGCATGTCCCAGCCTGGTATCTAACCCGAGACCTCTCACACTCACCATGGATGCTCTATCACTTCGCTACGGAGGTAAATCTTGATTTCTTATACCCAAGATGACTCGGTATGAAGCAGTGTAAACACATTGTGGACGACGGACACACAAACATCCTAATTATCATAAATACTAAGCTGATCTTGAGCAGTTTGTGTATAAGTGAGCTAAACAAATGGTAACAATTACAAGAGGGCCCAAAGGGACCTAGGTTGCTCACCTGTCGTATTAATGCATGCAAGCTTCAGGGACAACTTCTAAATAGTTCACAGTTTCTGAACAAGATTTTAGAAAATTCGTTGAGATGACCATTATGACCAAGTTTCATAAAGATTAGGCAAAAATTGTGACCTCTCGTGACGACACAAGGTTTTTCTATTATTAGATCTAGTGACCTAGTTTTTGACACCAGATGACCCAATATCGAACTTTACCTAGATTTTGTTAACATAATAATTGTGACAACGTTTCATAAAGATTAGGTCATGTTAGAATGGTGTTGACCTCTATCTTTATAAAGATTAGGTCAAAATTGTGACATCTAGTGACTACACAAGGTTTTTCTATTATTAGATCTTGTGACCTAGTTTTTGACACCAGATGACCCAATATCTAACTTTACCTAGATTTTGTTAAGATTATAATTGTGACAACGTTTCATAAAGATTAGGTCAAAATTGTGACCTCTAGTGAGTACACAAGGTTTTTCTATAACTTAACCTAGTGACCAAGTTTTTGAACTCGGATGACCCAATATCGAACTTGAGCTAGATTTTGTTGAGATAATCATTATCATAAAGATTAGACCAAAATTGTGATGGACGAATGACGAACGGACGAAGAGTGATAACAAAAGCTCACTATTTCACTTTGTGACAGGTCAGCTAAAAACTGTTCACTAAATGGAGACATTTCGTTATACCCAGTACACCTCATTCAGGATGAACATATGATATACATTCTGTTACCATCACATAATGTACTTACTATCACATAATGTACTTACTAAGTTTGATAATACAACCTGAAAATTTACGGTACTGTATGAGTTGGTAAGTTAGCTAGGAGAAAATATTGGCAAATTTCCAAAATTCACCAACATTTCCTCTGGCTTAAAACAACACTACGAAGAAATATAAAATATCGCTAATATTTCTTTCCCCACGCTGACTATGAAACATTTCTCACTTTTAAACCCACTAAAATATCCAACTACTTCGCTCACCTGATATTTACACTGCTATTTTTTAGGAGCATTTTTATGGTTTGACCCAGTGATCTAGTTTCTGACATAAGACAACCCAATTTTGAATTATTGTAGATCTCATTTAGATTGCATGAAGACAAACCCAGCGATATGCCAATGAAAATCAAACAGAAATGTGTCAACAATATTTTTTATATATATTTTTTTTTTTTTGACCTGGTGAGTGTTAACAAAGTTTTTTATCGAGTTGGCATAATTACCTTGTTGGCAACAAAGACCTCGGCCTAGGTATTCCAGAAACAAACATTGAAACCTGGTTTCATAAAGGTTAAGTTAAAATGCTGCCCTCAAGAGTATTAACAGTTGATAAAGCCTAACAAACAATGCAGGTCATCAGACATAGGGTAAACACAAAAGCCCTCACCTTGAACATTTTATGCTCAGATGAGACCAGTTTGACCACTTATCTTAGATGCTGGAGAATCATTTTCATGCTCAGATGGGACCAGTTTGACCACTTATCTTACATGCCGGGGGATAATTCTCATGCTCAGGTGAGACCAGTTTGACCACTTATCTTAGATGCTGGAGAATCATTTTCATGCTCAGATGAGACCAGTTTGACCACTTATCTTAGATGCTGGAGAATCATTTTCATGCTCAGATGAGACCAGTTTGACCACTTATCTTAGATGCCGGAGAATCATTTTCATGCTCAGATGAGACCAGTTTGACCACTTATCTTACATGCCGGGGGATAATTCTCATGCTCAGGTGAGACCAGTTTGACCACTCATCTTACTTGCCAGAAGATAATTCTCATGCTTAGATGAGACCAGTTTGACCACTCATCTTAGATGCCGGAGAATAATTCTCATGCTCAGATAAGACCAGTTTGACCACTCATCTTAAGATGCCGGAGAATCATTCACATGCTCAGATGAGACTTGTTTGACCACTCATCTTAGATGCTTGAGATTAATTCTATGATTCTTGAGTTACCACCTCTGAACTTTGTCTGATTTAACGAACATCTAAACAATGACCTATAATTGTGAATGAACCTTTATATACCTGTACACTAATGCTACTGTGCACAGCGACTACAAAGCAATTTCTATTAATTGATAAATAAAGTGGTAACAAAAATAGCCATCATAATTGGACAATTCACACATCAGACATTTCTGTGTTAATTATAGCTCACATGCAATCTAGGTTGTACTATAATGCATGTATGAACTTAAAGATTTTAACCCACAATTCCTGGCCATAGTTTGAACTAGAATTCATGACATAGAACTTTCAACACACACTAATTACTTGTCAATTAGCATGTTTCATAATATAAGTAATAGCGAGTAGTTTGAACTTAAATATGTTACATTTTTAACAATTACTGACCATTTAACATATTTCAGAAGCGCTATTTGTAGTTTGAACTAGAATATTCAAACTTAAAAACATTTAACACATAAAACATATTTCAGAAGTGCTACTAGTACTCCAAACTAGGATATTCAAACTTTAAACATTTAACACACTATGATTACTGGGCATATAGCAAGTTTCAGAAGTGCTACCTATAGTTCAAACTAAATTAAAAATATAAATTATGAAATTTAAACATTTTACTAATTACTGATCATAAAACATGTCTTAAAAACGCTACTTGTAGTTCGAACTAGAATATATTATGTTTAAACATTGAATACACTCTTACTGGTCATATTCTAGCATGTTTCAATAGTGCATTGCTTGTTTCAAACTAATCACTAATTATTGAATGATAACAGTAAATTATCACATGCCATGAGCAGTCTTGGATTAACATACCATAGTTTTTAACATATCCTGATCGAAACAACATAAGAAACACAAAATACCAGTAATTCTTATTTTTCAGTAATATTTTTAAAACAAAGACCAAAGCATGAATGAAACAGACCATAAAATTACTACACAAGGGCCAAAATGGTCCTATATCGCTCACCTGTTTTTGACCCTGCATGACCAATGTTAAACTTGACCTAGATTATATACAGATGACCAATGTGACCATGATTCATAGTCAAAATTGTGACATCTAGTGTGTCCACAAGCTTTTATTAGATTTCACCTATTGACTTAGTTTTTGAACCCAGATGACCCAATTTAGAAAGGAACCCATACTTTGTAGAGACCTCACAACAACCAAGTTTCATACAGATTCTGCAAAAATTGTGACCACTAGTGTGTGCACAAGCATTGTGGACTGACTATGGACTAACAGATGACGAGTAATCACAAAAACTCACTTTGTCACTGTGTAACATGTGAGCTAAAAACATTATTTTTCATAGATTTTGTTCCGGACACCCTTAGCCTAGATTATACACAGATAAACACAGGGACAAATATTTGCAAAACATATGGTGGTAAATGTGTTAAAAGTGTTAAAAATATTGTTCAATGATTTGGTTTATTGGCATATTTTCAGCCCAGGTGACCCAGAAACAAATGTGGCATAGACAGACAAATGGGTAATGATTCAGTTAAACAATTAAGATTCGATATATGATCTACTGACCTAGTTTTTTTTACCTTAGATGAACTAATAACAAACATAGCTTATTCTTTAAAGTGACAATTGAGGATGTGAACAGGTTTTTGACATTAGCTCAAAACTGATAACAATAACAAACTCCCAAGTCAGAAAGAAGGATGATCCCAAAAGCTCAGAAAAAAGAGTGATCCCAATAACTCTGAAAAAAGGGTGCTTCAAAAACTTTGCAAAAGGGCAATGCCAATAACTCAAGAAAGAAGTTGATCCCAATAGCTCAGAAAAAGGATATTTGGATTATCACAATCCCAGTTTGAATGAAAACATAAACACAAAATAAATGCTTTTACACAGACATTAGCATTTCTACACCAAATAATGTTAAATAACGTAAACAGCCAAGAGTTATCAACCAAAACTGTAAGATTATTGTAGTAAGACAAAAATCAAAGAGCTGTAAGTACTTACCAGATCCAATTTTAATGAGTCCATTATGTTGGATGAATATCGTATCACAGGTTAGGTTCCCGTGTATCACAGGTGGATTACATGAATGGAGGTAACTAAAATATATACAAGCAAAGTCAACTAGAAGGGTTTTGGACCCAAAAAAGTATGTCACCCACAAATTGCCATAAAAATCTGATCTAAGACTTGATCTAAGATTCCTGACAATATTCACAACTAAGCTTGATACCAACGATTCAATATTCATGTGAAGAATCATCGAAATCCGACCAGTGGATAAGTTGAACAAGCCATAGCCTGGACAAACTTTGTGACGAACATGTAGGGAAAACTTGGACACAGACATCCTGTCCTTACAGACATACATCCAGTACAATATATCTCCCCATTTTTATGTAGGAGACGTAAATATACTCTGTGACTTTTTCATTTATTGAAAAATATTTTTGTATCAGTACTACTGTGAACCAACAAATTTGTTAGCACCATTTAGTTTGTGGTGTTCGTGGCTGGTATGAGTCCGCAAACTTAAGTTTGTGTTCCAAAGTGAATATGTTACCAGTAAGCGTAAAACCAGAGCTGTATGACACTATAGCATATAATTTCAATAGAACAGGTCAACTGAGAGTTCACAGTGGAGCTATTTTGCAGTATAACCTCTGTAGAGCAACACCTTTCAGCTTTGACAAAACAAAGTTTGATTGTTGTACAGAGGTTGTTGTTCTGAAGACGTAAAACTAGTAGTAAATGGTTACTTCTGGAACAAAATGATTATGTTGCTTCAGAGAGTTTGTTTCATTATGGAGGGCCACTCTGGAGAGGTTTATTGTATAAATTTCAGGGGTGTCAACAGAGCCAAATCAAAAATCCTGAAAATCATATGCGGCTGACCATTTTTGACAAACTAGAGGCGGTCAACCATAATTTTGTTATTGAAGAAAATCCTTCAGAGCAGATATAATTGACCATAACTTTGCCATTTCTTGAGATATTTTCATCAAATAACTTTTATTTTGGTCAGAAAGCATAGCTCTTCAAGGATAGACAAATCCGGAAAATTGACACCCATGTATAATAGATACATGAAAAGTATGATAATAAATGTTTACCTGAGAGCAGACAATATTTGTGTACTCCATCTCTTCCAAGCCTAAAACAGTACAAGTATCATAATTACTACAGGATACCGGTACATTACATCATTACATTGTCGGCCATGGTTCATACACAATTCTTGCATCCAAATTCAAAGTTTTTGCAAGGTAGAAGTTTGTACTTTTAAGGTATTTTCCAAACATTTATCAAGGTAAAATTGTATGCTTTGAACTCTTTGTGTTGGATAAACATGAAAATTATTATCACCACGACAACTGCTTAGCTGCATATCTCACATTTGCACATATACATACTTTTAATTTGCAATAAAGGCAGTTTTTTGTGTATCTGTTTCATTTTTTATGCAGAAAATGTGATATTTTGACAACATTGATACACTTCAATGTATATTAAAGGGCCTTTACATCAATTCTAGGATTTTCAGTTAAATTAAAGTACAATTTTGGCATTTTTTAAACCCAGCACTTAAGTTTATTCAAGTACTTTTCAAGGTTGAAACCAAATCTAAGGACTTTTTAAGGCATGTGCCAACCTTGAATCCAAAAACACCATAGGACAACCCATATACCATAGAGCATATGGTTTTGTTGCACATAAAATATATTTGATGTGTATTCACTATGTGACCTAAATTCAAGACAATAGCTGTACATAAGTCTTATATTACATGCAACTTCAACATTAATTTGTGATTGCAGTACAGACAACACAATCAGAATATAAATTTATTTTTCAATGCTTTTGTTAAGATATACCTACAATTTAACAAAATGTTCAGAGTGACTCGGGAAGGATATTTGCCTCAACTGGGTTTCAACTGAGCTTACAGGGCAGTTAAAGCAATTTCAGATGAGATTCAGAGAAATATTTAAGGTGGCATGTTGGTCGAGTGGATAACAGATTGAGAGTTCACTGTGTCAATTCTCGGCCAGGGCACTGGGTCATTTCTGAAACGCCTCTCAGACAAAAGATGAACTGGTTAAGGCAACACAGAGATAGTCACGCATGTATCCAAAAAGTTTTATCTTTAAGAATCTCTTGAAGTCATTACCCAATCTGGTAGGGAAAGAAACAAATGACCTCACATGACTTGGCTCAGGCGATCAGAAACGAACATGAATATTTACCTTTAACTGGAATGTTTTGTTGTTTTTCTTGGTTTTCTTCAAGAATTGTTTCAAAGAACCAGAGGACATATACTCAGTGATGAATATCACCTATAAATATACAATACAAACATTTCACACACATATAATGTATATATTGATAGCTCAGAGAATTTGACATGATCCTGACCTTCATGCATGAATATATTACAAGGTTCTCGTGTTGAATAAATAAATTTCACAAGCAAATCATGTAATATTGGTCCTTTAGATTTGTGTTGGTATTACATCTGGAGCGTCTTCGTGATACTTTCCGCTTATAAAACATACTACCAGGATTATAAATAAAGACAACATATCGGCTGTTAAATTATGCTAATAAAAGGTCGATAGTAGTGTGAAATTCTCTGGACTAATAATGCAAGTTCAATATCATTATGCTTATATCACATGTTTTACAATGGATTCCTTAAGTATAAATGTAAAATAAAACATTTCAGTGTATTACAGTATTTAATACTGTTACATATCATTAAAGCAGCTGCTATTAGTGCCATGAGTCGGCTGTATAAAGTCTCCCTGTACTTTGCTTCAGTGTAGGTAGTTCTCATTTACAATTACCTCCCTTTATCGTAATAAGCTAATTTCAAAAGCAATGCAGTGTGCCATTCATGGTGAGAGTCGGAGTATATAGATTTGCTTGAAACATCATTTTGTTGGAGATAAATGGATGGTATTTTCGGTGTCTGTCTTTACACTAGGATGCTTAATGTAAATACCAGCCCTTGAATATATGGTTTTTCATCATTCTGCGACACATCTAAATTTGTCATGCCTGTTAGTGTCATTGTCAGTATAAATCAAGTCTGTAAATTTGAGAAATTAGCAGACACATGCAGCTATTAACTTCTGTTGAAAAGGTCAAATAATTAGTCAACAGCATCTCTTGTTAGACTGAACCTGAGTCTTTTATAAAGTTAAATGATTGTAATAAATTACTATCCAATGGCATATACTCAATCCTCAGGACAATATACTTCATAACGCAGGTTTATGCAGATTTTTATACATTATAGGCCTAAGAAAATATTTATATTTTTGTTTCCTATCCTGCTACCTACACGCCAAAAACGCACGTAGAAATATTTTTTATTGAATTCAGAATAAATATTTCGGGACAAAGCTAGCACAAGTTGTTGCCTTCCCACCCTAAGACCGAAAGAGACATGGCGAATGGCCATCAACAATGAGATCAAAACAAACGGAAAGACTCTTGAGAGAAATTTTTAAAAATGCAAAAGGCAGAAAGTATTGAAAACTCTGGTAGCAGTCTAGCCTTATGTGCCAGTCAGCACGAAGAGAATAGAGTAAAAACTACACAAAATGACATAAGGACATGGGAGAGGAACAAACAATATCTTGTTTTAGGCCTCAGCAAGGAAAGAATGCATTCACACTTCATTATGAAAGGTGAGGAAAAATGCATCATATTAGGTTTATGTAACCCAACATCTGACCATCATGAAATGGTGTCAACTTTCGGTCAACTTAAACTAATTTGGGTCAAAAAAAGCATTAGCCTTCCAGATATACATAAATGCGATTGTCACATTTTTCAGTTGAAATTTCAATTCTCCACAGTATAACCAGACTAGGAAAGGCAGTGTTTTAATGTGCTCAAAAATGGATACAAATCTATTTTTATTCGCAATATTTGCTGTTTTCGTTAGCACAGGTAATTTTTACTCAATATAATTTATTATTTAATTTTGTGACAATTAGCATGTAATGTGTTTTGTTTATGTTGTGCTTAGCACCATTTTAAACAATTTTCAACAGTTGACCAAACTGACTCATACAGTTGACCTAGTCAGTTTTTTGGAATCAATCGTCATACAGTTGACCTAGCAAGTTTTTTTTTAATCAATCTTCATACAGTTGACCAAATTAGTTTTTTGGAATCAATCGTCATACAGTTGACCAAATTAGTTTTTTGGAATCAATCGTCATACAGTTGACCAAATTAGTTTTTTTGAATAAATCGTCATACAGTTGACCAAATTAGTTTTTTTGAATCAATCGTCATACAGTTGACCAAATTAGTTTTTTGGAATCAATCGTCAT
Organism: Spisula solida; assembly: GCA_947247005.1. Classification (NCBI taxonomy): domain Eukaryota; kingdom Metazoa; phylum Mollusca; class Bivalvia; order Venerida; family Mactridae; genus Spisula; species Spisula solida. The sequence goes on along the minus strand of OX365948.1, from coordinate 20,056,190 downwards.
ACAGTTGACCAAACCAGTTTTTTTGGAATCAATCGTCATACAGTTGACCAAACCAGTTTTTTTGGAATAAATCGTCATACAGTTAACATATAATTTTGCTAACCAGATTCCTGAAACTAATGATCACTCAGTAATCCGCAGGTAACTGACAACTTCTCCAGATGTAAAGGAATGCTATATAACCTGAATGTCACATAAGGCCATCAATAGCCTGACTCATTATCTAAATTGAATCACTCGGGTGACACACGAGTGCTCTATCCACAGTGCTAACTGACTGGTCTTAATCTAAATTGAATCACTCGGGTGACACACGAGTGCTCTATCCACAGTGCTAACTGGCTGGTCTTAATCTAACTTGAATCACTCGGGTGACACACGAGTGCTCTATCCACAGTGCTAACTGACTGGTCTTAATCTAACTTGAATCACTCGGGTGACACGTAAGTGCTCTATCTACAGTGCTAACTGACCGGGCTTAAAGTGAACTATTCGAGACAATCACAACGCATGACTAGCCATTTAATGCACATTAAAGTGACTCTAAATTAATTTTCAACAATAATAACAAATTGAATGGCAAGGAAAGCACGCTTGATTGACTACGAGCCATGGCCGTGATCTGGTGGTTAGTGAGCTCAGGATTTCTGTGTGTTTTTGTGACTTTCGTGCCTTATTTCTTGTTATTGTGTGTTTTTGTGACTTCCGTGTCTTATTTCTTGTTTCTGTGTGTTTTTGTGACTTCCGTGTCTTATTTCTTGTTTCTGTGTGTTTTTGTGACTTCCGTGTCTTATTTCTTGTTTCTGTGTGTTTTTGTGACTTCCGTGTCTTATTTCTTGTTTCTGTGTGTTTTTGTGACTTCCATGCCTTATTTCTGGTTTTTGTGTGTTTTTGTGACTTTCGTGCCTTATTTCTTGTTTTTGTGTGTTTTGTGCTCTGCTGTTTGCACTGAATGCTGCCATAATGATTATTGAACAGATTCATGGCCTCCCCAGACCTCTGACCCCAAAAACTATGCACAATTTAAAATATTAGCATCATCATGAAAATGAACACTAGAAATGTAAAAATTTAATACACTTTTTTTATATTTTCAGTAGAATGTCAGCTTTTCCCTAAGTTCGGTACGCTGGATGAAGCAGTGCGCCACATTGTACATGCCAATGCTAAACCAACAGTACCAATGATAGAACTGGCTTTAAAGCATCTCATTGGACAGAAATACAGAGACCATCTGACAGAGTTTTCACCTCACTTTCTACAACTGGCTATTGACATGGGTGTTCACCAAAATGACACAACAGCAAATAGGACGGAAGCTGAAAACATTTTCTATGAAAAGGGGTTGAAATGGTTAATGACGAAGCTTCACACAAAGTTAAATGGACAAGTTGAGCAACAGAAACAGATTCTAAGACAGCGGATAATGCAGAAATTGTTTCCTCCCTCGAGACTGGAAGACATGTTTGAAAGGATGGGATTTGATATTGACATACCCGCCCCTAATCAACAAACATCTATGGGTAGACTAGGAAGTACAAACAGCTTTGGTGCCATTAACGAACACATGCCAACTAATGGAGAACAGGGAATAGGTGCAGGCATGAGAGGTCTCATGCCTTTTGCCGCAATATTTGGGTCTCCAAGAACCACAGATTTCATGCCAGGGGATATATACTCCACTCTACTAAATTCATTGATGGGTGGAGCTAACATGGAAGAAGGACCAATAATGGGTGGAGCTAACATGGAAGGAGGACCAATAATGGGTGGAGCTAACATGGGAGGAGGACCAATAATGGGTGGAGCTAACATGGGAGGAGGACAAATGTTTGGTGGAGTTGACATGGGAGGACCAATGTTTGGTGGAGCTAACATGGGAGGACCATCAATTGGTGGAGCTAACATGGTAGGAGGACCAATGTTTGGTGGAGCTGACTTTGGAGACCCAATAATGGGTGGAGCTAACATGGGAGACCCTATGATGGGTGGAGCTAACATGGGTGGACAAATAATGGGTGGACTTAACATGGGAGACCCTATGATGGGTGGACTTAACATGGGAGGACCAATAATGGGTGGAGCTAACATGGGAGGACAAATGATGTTTGGTGGACCTAACATGGGAGGACCAAACACAGGGGGTGGGGCTAACGGTGAAGGAGCTGAAATGGGAGGGGCAAACGGAGAAGCAGCTGAAAATGGAGGACCAAGAAGGGGTGGAGCCAACAGGCCTGTTGAGTAAGCTGAGTTGAACTTTTTTGGAAACCTTCCTTTACATCATAAACATTATGCATATCATATTTAATTTTATTAACCAAAATTCAAAATTAAATTCAATTACAACTGATATCCTTACAGTATGTGTTTGTTTTAACCTGTTGAATTCATTTCAATCATGTTTTCAAATTAACACGAACTGTCTAATGATCCTGTCATAATGATCCTGTCATACCTTAACATTTAACACCAATGCATACCAAACTTATAACACAAAAAATATATAACCTATGTTTAACCACAGGAACTTGCATGATTTATAAGAAAAAAAATGAAAAAAAAAACATATTTTTTTGGAAAAAAAATTTAGTACTGTAGAGCCTGTATTAAAATATAGACAGGATTACAAAGCGATTGTATCCCACAAACTATTCTCATACAAATATTTTCTCTATACCAACTTGACAGTTAAAACATATGGTCTAGGCAGTTACCAGGTAAAGGGGTTAATAACAATACAGAATACATCCGCACCTCAACCGATCGGTACCGATAATCGTCTGATATCGGCTTTTAAAGCCAATATTTATGGAGTTTTGAAGTGGCGTAGACTCCATAATTTTTTTTTTCATTTTTTTTTTCAATTATGCAAGTTCCTATGGTTTTACATATCAGTTACCAATTTCTAACTTGTCCATAAGCATAAACATAGTTTGCAAAAGAGGTGGGATTTCAAGCTGTACCTAGCAATGTATAGTACACACACATTACACGTAAACCACTAGAATAAATGTTAAAGGTTGTGGAAGTAACCGCAGTATCAATGTGACAACACCACAACAGCTATAGATTGATACATTTAACAACAATAACACCAGTGTATGACTGATTGTGATCAGTGTATGATCTAGCATTCATGACTAATGTGGAACTTATGTGCAACATTTTTCTAACTTATGATTAACTTATAAGCTACATGTTATCATACCCTACCAACTGTGCTTGCTCAGGAACCAGTGACTTATTCGCCAAAAAACTAGTATGATCAGCAAACGTTGGCATAAAACGTAATAGTATGACAGTGCCATAACAAACATCAGTTCTCAAAAAGAGAAATTAAAATGTCATTTTTGTACATAATATTCAATTCACAAATACATATATTATATAGTTTGACATATAAATGCCAATTTCAAATATTTGTGGACTTATGATACTAATTATGCAACCATATTTTATCACAGCTAGTATGTCATTGTGTGCATACCATATATCTTAGTTTATACTAATTTATTTAAGGTCGATCGTGAAACAAGTTTTTCCAACTTATCACTCTCGACACCTTATTCCTGATGTTATCCATCGCCACGAGGGTATGAGAGAAGAGAAGCCAGTTTCCCTTTTATGCTGGGTGTCTAGCAAGGGAATTTCTGGTACCATTTTTTATTTCATCTTTGGTATGACGCGGCCAGGGATCGAACCCGAGACCTCCCGCACTCAAAGTGAACCCTCAACCACTAGGCCATCAAGGAGGCGGTTATATATACATATATATCTTGACAACAATATGCTGAATGCGTTGATTGACACATAAACAAGCAAACTGGCTGGTTGTGTTTGGGTAAAATGTGATACATTTATCCATTTATGATCATATTAAACATACAAATCTTATTTTGGTAGATCTATTGTATACTTCAAAGGATAAAATAAACACACATGAATTCTGCTGTTAAAAGTACATGTACCTAGTATAATCGTCAAGAAAGACAACGCTATATTCAATATGGCGGCCGATTAATTTGTTTGATTCGATTTCATACCAACGATTAACCGGTTTCAGAATATTGAAATAGTCCTGGTCCTAATTCATGCAAACAGGTCGGGCTCACGTTAATATCTCTAGACTATAATGCATCTATCTATGTGTCAAGTTAATTCTAGAAGAAGAAATTCTTGGTGACTCAAGTTTTTTTTATCCAAGTTGACACAATTTCAACACTGGTCAATTTAATGCCCTATAATCTCTCCCAAAACTTTTTCCCGATCATCCAGTAAATTATAATACAAGGAATTAGGATGTTTATCACAATTGACCAATAATTGACGACAAATGTTAACTCTATCTGTTGAAATAGTGGGCCAAAATACTAATTTTGCAAGAGTTGCATCCCTTAGACTATAAATCATGCATTTGTTTTTACAATTTGTTATTTTATCAACAAGCCAACTGGAGGCTATATTGTTTTCTTTCATCTAATGGTGTTTTTCCACCTTTGGGACTTAACAGAAGTGCTCAATATGCATCATTCTGCAGATAAGTTACCAAGTTATTGCTTTTTGAAAAATAGCCATTTATGGCTTAGTAGGGCTATAAGAATAGCATTAGATTTATTCAATTCAAATGTCACTGCATCACAGTACCAGTAGCCTGCAAGTAGGCATAAATCAGTGAAGGATCATTTATGTAATTACAAAAAAATTCACAGTAATAGACTCTGCATGTGCCTGAAGATTAGTAGTATCAAGCATTCAGTTTTATAATTGGCACTTTGGGGCCTGTTTCGAAGGTGTTAACAGCAGTTTCTTCTATGAAGGTGGTTTTCTCCAAATGTGTTTATTTGACAAGGGCAGACAACTCAAACAATCAGAATGACCTATGATTAGTTATGCAAGATACACTGGCCATATACAAAGTTTGAACACATTCTATTACAGTGTAATGTGAGAAAACCGACATGTGAGAAACAGGAATGTTGTCCAAACCGACATACCTAAAATAGAATGAAACAACCAAACCCGAATAACATTTAATGTATATTCATTAAAATACGACGTTTTGCCCAGAAGTCCAAACCGACCAAATACTTTGGTCCCGAAATTTCTCTTCTTTAATTCCATGTAAGTTTTTGACATAACCGGAAACTTGCGAAATCTGAATACCGACGGCTAATTTGTCCCCAACTAGGATAATTACATACTAATCATGACTTAAATACCAAACAAACAAATTACAAACAATCATTTTGTTAAATGATACCAGAGAATATGTGAAAAACTGTAAGCAGAACAGTCGTCAGCTCCTACTATGAAGGTGTTAATTGTCCATTTGAATATCTTTGATACCGTGCAACGTTATAATTACGAAGGCGCGATATTAAACTTTTTACAATGACACATTCAGTACTGACACAACATGTCTCTGGTGTAAATAGGACGTCACCATTATTTGAAAGGTTCTGAACGGTTATTAGTGTAATCTGAACTATTTGAACGGTTTTGTAAACACGTTAGATGCTAAAGTTCACTACACCGATCAGACATCTTGGACATAAATATATGCTATGCTTATCACACACTGTATTTATGTTGTTAAACGTCATTATTATATTGCTGGGAATCCATGGATCTACTTTCTTTGGCGTGGTGGTATATTGTTAACTGTCAGATCTTGCAAAATCACGGACAAAATCTGCTTGATACAGCCGAGGAAGCTTCCGGATACATGACGGAAAGACCCGAGTAGTTACAATGACACTGTATTTTGTGATACTTTAGATATTATCGTTGACAGTATAACAATAAGTGTAAATAAAAGGTGTGTTTGTATTTATATTTGTTTTTCAAACCCCTCGTTACACATGTGATGCATATTATGCACAGATTGTTGCCTACTATCAAAGACCACTGATCAAGTCCAACATTAAGATAAAAATAAGAGTAGTTTGGCAATACCGAACTTTTGTGAAATTCGAACAAATCAGGCAGTCCGAAAGGAGTTATGTTTTCTCAGATTACACTGTATTGGGAAAAATGTTCATATGAAACTGCCACAAACGCCCTTCAGAAAGGATCCTGTTGTATGTGACCTTTTGGGCCAACAATAAAATATTGTTTGTTTCCCCTTCCTGAGCCCTGCCAATTAGGGCTGGGTAGGAACTTACCGGTAGGTAAAAAATGGAAATATTTTTTTTGAATTTATAATTGTCAATATTTTTGTTTTCAGAGGGCCAAATATTTTTGGGCTAGGGACTTCGCTTGGGTTAGAAGGGAAGGGGAAACAAACAATCTTTTATTTTTGGCTTCGTTGACAATACCATGAAAGGTCATTGAAGATAGATTTTACTGTACAGTATTTTTATAACTAGGACACAGACCTCTACACGTGGTACAAACTTGACCAAGATCTTACAGGGTAAACGCATTTAGTATAAAATATAATAAAGTAACACTTTCTCAAACACATAATAATTTGACAGTGTCAGTTTCAGCAGCAATCAGAGGGTCACTGAATGGTCATCACATGACAGAATCACTTCATGTTGACTCGATTAATGTCAACCATTAACAAATAAGCCCAGAAGATAAACCGGGTAAACTACAGAAAAAGCCACATTAAGAAATACACATATACACAAATGTATACTGTAAATCACTTTATTTTGGTATGATCTTTATTTCTTGAATTTTTAGTACAGTAACTTATTTTGCAGGTTCATGAATTCTGGATTGTAGGATTCAGGATACGTAATCACGTTATGAAATTATATTTACATGGATTAATGAATGTGCAAGGAACTCAATTCCTGAATAATAATGAAAACCAAAACATAGTGAATAATACCCTTTAAACAGTCTACATTTTAGTAAAGGTTAAGTCATTCTACTGTACTGTGGATTTACCCTTAACTACATCGACCTCCGTCTCATGTACCAACAGTATTAAAGATTGGTATTATGATTGTATACTACCACATAGCTGTCAAGGATGTTGAAAGGGCAAGCGTTTGATCAGGGGTCGTAGGGGCGGTCACACCTTGTGGGAGTATGGGGCTTTGTACCCCCCTTAGATGACAGAGACACCACCACTGAGAAAATAATTTTTTCAACCGAAACAAACCTACCTACCCGAAATTATCAAATAAATACTGATTCATAATATATACCTTGGACAGACAAGCCAAATAACTCCTTTATAGAAGATTGTATGACTATGCATGTTCATTGCCAATCTACTAATGAATTTCTTCAGTTTTTTTTATTTTTTAAACATGCACGTAACTTAAAATACTCAGCGTGTGAGCGTGACCTAGGGCTTCATTGCATGTAACACATGCCCAGTGTTTTTCCCTTATTTTGGGAACAAAGCGTTTTGGCCAAAATTGGGAAAAGTACAAACCTGTTTAAGCCTATAGGTATATAATAACTTGTAAATAAGTTTTATGTTTAATTAATTATAGTAAGTGTTTTTCCAGGGCTCGACACTTAACACTGGTCCACGACCAGTGGTTTTCATGGAGGACAACTGACTCTTGGGACTGCAGGTGGTCCTATTGACCACAGAATTCAAAGAAAATACGCTTTTAAACAGGATCAAATCGCCATTTTAAGAGAGGATGTAAGCTGATAAGGAAAATTGTTGAACAGAATCTTGTTAATAATTCAAAATAAAACAAAACAAAGTAACAATACAGTTACACCATCTGTAATTCTATCGGGCCAGCATGTTTCATAAGCTGCTGGTCCTTCGGGCCACTATGAAAAATAAGTTAGTGCAAGCCCTGTTTTCAGACTCAAGTTTAGTTCGTGTTTGCAGGTTTTTCAGCATGAAATTTGGTAAAAAAGATACAATTTTTCAATTGGGAACAAAGCCCTTAACAGCTATAAAATCACCCAAAAAAACACTGTACGCCGAACGTGTGAGTCACGACAGCCATGCTATCAACCAAGTGGTTACAGGACTGAAGCCGGTGGAATTGAACATAGGTCTATTAAACTGCATTGAAAATAGTAATTATATTTTCCTTGTTCCTGGATACAGCCCTGTAAAGGACTTAAATGGCTAAATCATCAGTATAGCTTAAACTGAAGCCAAGACTAATGCATGAGGCGCAATGTTAGATAGTGGAATGACTATGAAATCTTCTTACCCTAGGTTTATCACCGCTTGTATCTGGCCAATATTTGTGAAACTTTACAATATTTGGATGGTCCAACTGTATCAGGTTATCAAATACTTGACGAATCTTCTCCTATAATAAACATACCATAATTACATAAATAATGAGTCTATAATTCAAAGTTCTCACTAAATTTTCAAAACTCGAGGGCTTGTAAAGGTAAAGATGTTAACCTCAAGAACCAATACATCAATTCTCCTCAGATAAATGTATCTATAACCCTAGGTTTCCACTAGATTTTCAAAACAAAACTCAAGGACTTTTCATGGTCCAGATGTAAACTTCAAGGACCAAAAACATCAACCTGGTTACCATGATAGAAGTAATTAATAAACTCTCTCAATCTACACATTTCTTGTTTTTATTATGTTAATGCCATCTTTTACACACATAATTATATACTTAGCAACATTTCTAAGTCCTCACTTATATTTTTGATGATAACTTTGTCAACCTTGTATATATCTCAATGAAAGGACAAGGTTCGCTAACTAGTAAAAATGGCCCAAAAATAATGAAAAATAAAAAATAGACGAAAAATGTTTTTTGTTATCTATTTTTAATAACCAACCTTTATTCTTCATAAAAATGTATTTTTTCTTTAGAAAATCCGTTTTAAAGTCGGTAAAATTCCACTTGTAAGAACCCCTCTTTAGCTAAAAATGGCAAAATCTGCGTTTTTCGTGTAACACTTTTTTATTTGTTCATATCAGCGCACGTTTGTTCCACCTTCAAACTTGCTTAGCTTTCTGAGGAATTTCAAGTTGATTGATAACATCACTGTTATTTTTTGGAACACGCGTGCGCTCATATCTTAAATTTAAAGTATATAAGCCGTAACGTGACGTTTCTGACCTAAAAAGCAACATGACGTCACGTCAGAAGCAGACGACGACGTTTTGCGCATTGGCAACGTCCTATTTGGCCGGAGCGCGATTATCGTAGTTTCTTTGTTTAACCCGCTCATCCTGCTCAACAATACATGTAAGGCCACTACTATTTCATTTCTTGGTTTACACTATTTTTTTGGAATTATTTATGTCCACCGGTCAGTCGAATTTGTTTTAAATGGAAAACGCCTTTGAACGCGTCTGTCGCATGAAAAGGTTGCAAAATAAATCTGGTATACTATTATTTTTTATTACCGTATATCGGGTAATTTTCGCGCGTACCTAATTTTCGCTTTATTCGCGTCCAAACCAATTCGCTAAAATTGAAAACAGCGAAAAATGCATACCAGAATTTCGCGATTGTCCGAAGATGAATGTTTCTACTTTCGTTTATTAACGCGTGATGAAAATCGATAGTTTATACTAATGTCTAGTACTATACGATAACATAATCCGTATAAATCATAAATAAGCTTTTAGTAAAACTAATTGAACTAAACCACCTATAAAGTTCAAAGTTTAAACAATTATGTTGTTTAAGATGCTATTACACCAACTTCAACTTCAAACTTCAACACCAACAAGCGTATTATCACTTATTCATCAGTCTTGCATGTAAACAAACAAGGGCCAATTTAACAAAAGAATTTTCCCGTCTATTGTATGAAACAATTGAAAATAAATGACGAGGTGTGAAATACATATCTCTGTAGATCTATTTCACCTGTGAAAATATCTTTTATACATATGACAACGCGGTACATACTGCTAAAATTTGATTTTGCCGAAAATCGCGAAATTTGCAGTACGCGAAAATTACCCGATATACGGTATTTACATACACCATCATTTACCTACTTCAAAAATTCGCGACAGAAGCAGAGGTACAATACGATCCATAGCAACCATACATCCGATCCATAGCAACGTATACAGTAGCCGTTAGGAGCGTAATGTACGTAACGAGTATAACGGGTGAACAACGCAACCATAAAACTCCGCGGCCTTACTGTTATTCCGATCAAACTGCATTGTAGCTTCTGATGTCGCCGACAATATGTACATCACAGATTTGCCGACTGATTAAACGTTGCCGACTTACGTCGGCAATAAAAGGAAACAGAGGGAAAACTCACATCAAAGACATTTAGCCGAACTTGATGCACATGAGAATTTTAACTGATCTATAATTAGCTCGCTTTGACACAGTCATATTGAATATCGTTCATTTAGTAGACTTCACGTAATTGACGTCTGTTGAATCGCTGTTAGTGGAATAAGTCATCATTAAATATTATTTCATTGAGAAAAATAAATCGTATGAATAATGGATAAATCCTTGAAGGTAGGGGCCTAATTAAAAACGTCCCGTCTTCGCATCAAATGATTATTGGATTTATATTAGTTGTGATTAAAATCAAGAAGAGTCCCTGTAAAAACATACAGACAGGAACGTTTATAGTGTCTTTCTGATACAGGTGACTAAATAATCTAAATACATTCGATATAGCGGACTATTTGATAGGTGCTTTACGGGAATCTTGGACAAAAAGTGTAAACCTTCAATTCGAACGAAAACAGATCATCTGCATTATCAAAAACCACGATAATCAATTCAAGAGATCAAACTAGCGCTGATACTGTAGCCTTTAAAACTTCAGTTGACTTATATATAAGTCCCGATAATTTGACACGACTCTCGACCTTCAATTAGCATTATTTAACAGCTGATATATCGTCTATATTTATAATCCCGGTTGTATGTTTTCATAAGCGGAAAGTATCACGAAGACACAAATCTAAAAGGACCGATATTGTACGATTTGCTCGCGGAAATTGATATATTCAACGCAAGAACCTCGTAATATATTTATGCATAAAGGTCAGGATCATGTCAAATTGTCTGTGCTATACTAACTTGCGGAACGTACGATCCGATTTACAAAGAATTTAATGATGATCATTCTAGAAAATAGTAAGTGATAAATTCTACGAGCATGATTACACGCGCAGAGAGCTATTCAGACTTATACAAACAATTTGACCGTTGTTATTATAAATAAAAGCGCAAAGTTACTATGACGTGGCATAATTATATATGTGTCTATACGGAGAATCGAGTCGAGTTTCCCGAAAATGAGTTGACCTAGTCAGCTGAATATTTCACGTTACCTGATTGGTACTTTAATTTTGATACGTTTTATGATGGCAATTAGACATGTGTTTTGACGGTAATTAAATCATTTTTAAACATGTTTGATCTTTTGACGATTCGTCCCGTCGGCAAAAATAAAAATGTCACATTGCAGTATTTGTTTGCACTTTCAGAAGACAAAAGTAGTGTCCTTAACACGTTAATTTGAAGTAAATAGTCAAATGCTTTATGTAGTTCGTCTAGCTTCAAGGATAAAATAGAGCAGATGAAGCATTATTTTCACGAGCGTAATTCGAACCATGGGTTGAAAATAAATCAGTTGCTCACGATGTGAAATAACACCTGACCTTAGAATACAAATATTCTATTTAATTCATGCTTAGTATAGGGTTTTCCTAAATATTTTTTTTAAATAAAGCATGGAGTGAAATTCGAATCAGCAGGGACGCGGAATTCTGATTTCTTGAAAACAAACTGAACAGAAGTGCATTATGATTTAAAATAATAACTTGTGTATATAACGGCCAAAACACCTGTAGTTGCCTATAACAACCATTGATGTCACGTGTAGGCCTACTATAAAGCACTCAAGGTCAACTGATCTTCTTGTATGACGTTTTACCAGGCCGTACAATTTGAAAACCAATTTGCATTCGCGAGTCAAGTGATGCTTGGTGAGCGGTTTAGTTTAATTTTTCTCGGTCAGTTGACTCGTGTGTTTGGGTATTTCTGTGCCGTGTGATTATGGTCTGTGTTAGTTCTGTGTTCGACTGTTTCAGTTCAGTGCTAGATCTACCTTCCCCTTAGAATATAACCTAACTTTTAAGCCAGTGAAAACGCCGATCTGTGCTGGTTAAATGCTACATTTAATTATGACATCATGAGTTGATCACATACTCTATCGGCCAATCAAAATACCGACTGTAACATTCGGAGTTATTTTAATCATTAAAAGTTTGCTCTAAGTAGATGGGTTGGCGGGAATTGGCCAATCAAAATGACTAAACAAAGTCGAGAAATGAACTTTTTCTACATAGAAGTTCATTTTTTTTAGTGCAGCTAATCCTGATTCTCGGATTATTCCGGAATAGTAGGATATGCCTCTATGATAATTATGTTTAAGGTTAATGACCTTATCTGTTTATTTAATGACCTCAAAAAACATTATAGGGGTCATCTATTGATGATAACCAACCTCAAAGCAAAGTTTGATGATCTTAGGCCAAACTGTTCTCGAGTTATTGATCTGAAACCATTTAGTGTACCAGACAGCTGACATGTAGAAAGCAATTTACCCCAAATATCTCAGGCTGACCTTAAAAAATTCTTTGTTTGGAGTTACACAGAAATGTTTAGGCGGGTAGGTAAGTAGGGAATGTTTTTAATTATTTTTTACGAACACTTAATAATCTCATTAAAGTAAAAAATGTCTCCTGAAGGCCAAATATGTTGCTGGGATTTTCGTGAGTAGATAAAGTAACTCCAACCAAAGAATTTATTAAGGTTAGCCTTAGATTGAGGGATATATTTGGTGGAAGAATATAAAACACAACTAACTTGTATGCAAATATATACACTTTATGGGCATGATATTTTGTGAAATAATGGATTGAAATAATCAAATTGATTATAATTATAAGACAACGGTTGCTTAACAAACATGGTACAAGCTTGATACTGTAAAACATACAATTTTCTTAATTGACTACAATTACTAGCTGAACACACAATAAACTTCTCCTACTGACTGAACAAATGACCAGATGGTCTACACATGTTTGAATTCAGATACCAGAGTCAGGGTTTAGTATATCTCATTGAAAAGTCATTAATGTCAGCAAGAAAGAAATATCCAACATTATTTCTTATCTAAAGGTGAGGTCAGTGGGAGTCTGCATTGTGGTATAAGAGAGGATTTTCAAAGTTTTCTACAATAACATAGTGACTGGGGTAGGGGGCTATTTTAACCCCATGGGGGTAAAATTTGTACAATCTTGTTAGAGGACCCCAATAATTATGATGTTACATGCAAAATATCAAAGTTGTAGGTCTTGTGGTTTCAGAGGAAAAGATTTTCAAAGATTTCTCTCTATAACTCTATTGCAAAACAAGTGACCCCCGGGACGGGTGCAGTTTTGACCCCAGGGGCAAAATTTTAACAATCTTTGTAGAAGATCTCATGATGAAGCTTCATGCAAAATATCAAAGCTGTAGGCCCTGTGGTTTCAGAGAAGAAGATTTTTTAAGTTTTCACTTTTAAAATCTATTTTTAGCTCCTGTGACCTAATTAATAAATTAACCAGAACCATTTGAACAACTTTGAAAGAGGACCACCCAAGGATCATTCCTGTGAAATTTGGTTAAATTCCATCAATTGGTTTAGGAGAAGAAGTCATTTAAAGGAATTGTTGACGGACGACGGACGACGACGGACGACGACGGACGCCGGACAGCCACCTATCCTAAAAGCTCACCAGTGAGCACTTCGTGCTCAGGTGAGCTAAAAAGACTTCGCTTCGCTCGGTACGCTCACATTGTCCTTTTTAATCATAGACATTTGGTTTCAACTCGCCGTAAATTAATGATTTGACATAATCACTTATAGACCAGGGTATTGTAAATTTCATTAATTTACGGAGAGTTGAAACCAAATACCAATCTTTTAATTATTAAAAACAAATAACTCACTATGTTCTATTACATAAAAAAAACTTCATGCTCCAACTGTCATGTAATTACATGAACACGTTGTTTCGTTAATGAATTTGAATTGCAACCAGATCGTATTTATGTTCAATTAGATACAGGTACAGGTACCCATATACGTTCCTTTTACTTTTGTTATCGAACTCAGATTTAACTACTTTTGCTCGTTCGTCAATTATTTTTAGAGGTTCAGTTTCTATAGCAACCACATCTTTAAATAGCAATATCATACGAGTATGTGTATGTCAATTATTATACTTCGCAAAAGGCTATAATACTAGTCTATAAGCCTCAACTTGGAAACTTTGTGAGTTATGCAACTATTCAGAAAATTTCCGAAATTTTAAGTATTTTGATTGCCATGGCAACCACAAAGTGTGTCCGATTATACATATCAAATAATTGTCGTAATCCGACCAATGTCCTCTATCCACATACCAAATTTCATAGTTCTGTCTTACATAATACTCTAGTTATGCCACGGTCTTGTAAAACCGGCTTTTCCCCCACTGTTTTGTGTTTCCATAGCAACGCTTTCTTTTAGCAAAATCAAAATATATGGTACATGCATATTCCCCTTAATACACCCTATGCATAAACTAAGTTCAGTAATCCAGACTTGCAAGTTGTTCGAATAGTGGCATGATTCCAGTTTTCTGTTGTTATTTAGTTCGTTTTTTACATGTTTCGTTGCCATAGCGACGTTTTCTTAGGCCAGACTGGTGAATGTATCAACATGCCTTATTCCCATAATGTTCTAAAACAATATGCAACACTTTATGAGTGTCTATGTTGAGTACTGTTTCCTTATTTCCTCGTTCATGTCGCCAAAAAGATAAATAGAATGACGGATAAAATATTGTTGCCATGGCAACAGTAGATTATTTTTTTGAATATAAGTATCATTTTCGATCATGATGCACTGTTACGGGTTACTAGTCAAATTATTATCAAATTCTGGTACTGGGCCATTTTTACTAGTTAGTGAACCTTGTCCTTTGGCTATAATATGCGTGTGTTATTGTTTTGCAAAATTATAAATCAACACGTCAATTTCGATATGTATTTATTGAATAAAACAATCTTAACATAACAACTAAAGAAGGTAAAAGTCACAAATTGAAATACAGATTTTGATATCTGGGATGACCACCAAGTAGTCTGATTTTTCAGCTAGCAGTCACAGATGCGACTCGGAAGCATGCTGAACGAATAGACTTGTCGAATTTTACTGTCTGAACTCAAAGTGGTATCACGTCTTCGGACAAAGTAGCCCGATGTAACAACACTTCAAATTGACAAATGCTCTAGCAACCTGCATTTTACGACAGACAACCAATAAAATTACCTTTAACTAAACACTTGAAGATATGTATATGTTGTAAATGAATCAGACAGTGATGTTTAGGTAATTATTCTGACTTGTCGACAGAAAATGCCACACTGCACCTTACCGACGTCACGTCATCTTTTTCTGACATTGTCGGATGCATAACTGTGATATTAAAATTGATTATAAAATGTTTTTTCGTACGTGGCGAGTCTTTGGGCATTGTTTGGAACAAATTCAGGGGATGTGTAACTGCCCGGAGAGAGAAAAACGCTAAACGCACGTGCGTCTAACAACGGCAAAACCATGTATCATATGGCTAGTTTGTGACATGGATTAGTTTGTCTGCCGCATACAAAACATCACTTGAGGAATGGTTGCGTCACTGTTTATAATAAAAAGTTATAAATCAATGAAAAGGAGGACTTAGAAAAGTTGTTAAGTATAGCAACACAGTTTGACTATTATTCCAGCACTGAACTGTATTATAATGTATTACCTCCCCTTGTATATGCTGAGCCTTCCTGTTTCTGTTCTCAGAAAAATAGACTTCATTCCATACCACTTCCATACCTTCCTCAGTATCCATAGCAAGAAATGCACTGTCTATACCAGGTACATCTCGCTGCTCTACCTGTAATGATTAAATCAACTAGAAATATGTCCATAGGAGAACCATTGTCGATGCACTGTCTATACTAGGCACATCTCGCTGCTCTACCTGTAATGTTTAAATCAACTTAAATCGCAGGTAAATTACATAAGTTTTAAAAAAGAGCTGCTAGAGTAATTCTTAATCAAGACTATGCAGCACCATCACAAGAACTTTTCTTAGAACTTGGATGGCTAAAATTCAGCGATAGAATTGAATATAAAAAATCTGTAATAGTGTATAAAGCATTAAATGACCAATCTCCTGAATACATGGGAAACAAATTTCAATACACTCATGACAAACATAATATCAATTTGAGATCATCCGTGCAAAACATACTTCATGTTCCAAAACCAAGAATTGAATTTTCAAGGAAATCCTTTTCATACTCTGTTGCAAAACTGTGGAATAATCTACCAAAATCAGTGCAAACTGCTAAGACACTTTCTTCATTTAAAAGTAAATATGTAAAGTGGAAATTTACTGGCATTTCATAATTATTGCCAAAACATTTTATGATATCAAAATTGTTGTTAATGACTGAAATACATGCGGACATCTGATTTAGGTGTCATACTTATGTATTTGTACCTGTGTAATTTGAATTATGTAATGTTGTAAATATTGTCATTGTATATATATATATCTATTGTTATTGTGGACCATAATGAAAATTGGTTTGCCAATTATGTTATACACAGAAATTAAAGACGTTAGAAATGTGTTCACAGGAGAACCATGGTCGACGACAGGGCTTTTTTTGTTACATAATACTTACCGGTAGGGCCGTTATAAGGCCCTTCCCTTCGAAATAAATCTTTAAAAGCATGCAGTTTTTTCCATAAAAGAAGTTTATCTTATCAAAACCATTCCCCAAGTTACCAAAATACCAATATTTTCCCCCCTAATTAAAGGTAAGGCCCCATCTCCAAGATTCGAAAAAAGCCCAGGATGACCAGTTTAATGCTCAGTTCAGTGGCTCACACCCTGTTGTAATATGTTCATGAAGTGTTTGAATTATAATGGCAACAAAATGGTATTTCATAAACATTTAGCATTTTCCATCAGCGCTTTTTTTGCTGAATTGTAACCCTTTCTAATTTTATTTTGATAGTAATAATCCAATTTGTTAACTTAAAGATAGAAGTTTTACCCAGTACCAAACATTTTTGACATGCCGTCCTCAAAATTATTATTTTGTACGGACCGTACCGGTTTACAGGTAATTAGTATATTCGTAAACAAATATGGCGAACTCACATGGTTGTTGATATGATCTATTTAAGTCATAATTTAAGTTTATCCACTCGTATTTTACACAAATTATTAATAAAAATAATTGTTTCATATATTTATGCCGGTTTATGCAGTTGTCGGGTGTTTTGGTTATATTTCGTCAAGTTTTAAAACTAGATTCCCGGTATTTGGTATACCCAGGCTATGAGTGAATCGCGCGGCCTAGACAGATAAGCTGTCTGCAAGTGGCTGCTTTAAATTCTGACGGTCCAGCCACTACAGACAGACACCAAGTAGACCTTAACACGGTTGGAGTTTGAGCACGGATATTACCCGCACTTTCAGCTCTTAAAAATATATGAAAACATCTAACCACCATGAAATATATAGCCTTTCCAAGAAGAATGAACCTTTATCTCGCCATAGACACCGATAATATTTTTGCACAGCAACGTGTCCATCCGACAACTTAAACACGGCTATATCGCAATTATGACCTTGCTCGATTTCCAACAAACAGACACAGTAAAAAAATTAAATGAGCCGAACCTTAAAATGAGCTCGCTTAAAGCTAACAAACAGAAAATTAACGAACATTTGTAGTGGAATTAAGATGATTTTGCTAGAAAACGACAAACAAACAAAAAACACGATGAGTGATAGCTTTTAAGGCTCGTTTTAATGATTCGAATAATGTTCCGGTCGAATCCGGTCAGTACGGATAACGGTCTTTAAACTTGTACTGTTTACGTGAGACTTACAGATACGGTGCGCGCTGGTTTATTTATTGTTTTTCTGATTATAACGGCCAATATTACCAGGTATTTGACGTTTTTGGGTTTTTTTATTGTATTGAACATGTACAGAGCCAAAAAATGCCAGAATTTGGCATTAAATGCAAATTTCATGAAAATTTAAATGCACTGGATTTTGGGCAATTATGGTTTCGACGCTTATGTAGGCATCCCTGTATAGATTGCGTCGAAATGGTTTGACTACGCACGGCCTATCTCCTGATGCAACACTGAGACAGTTGTGTGATCTCTGAGCTATTTATGGTCTAGCAAGATCCCAGAAGACGAGGAAGCCCAGTACTCTTTGGTTCTTTAGACTTTACGACGTAAAGTTCTATTAGTGATGCAAAATCGGACGAAAATCATAATCGATAATCGAATTGAATCGAACACATGCCAATCGATTAAAATCGGTAAATAATTGAAAATATTTACTTAATTTATCTGAGCCACTATTAGCAAGATTTTGCCTCAGACTACTATATTTTATTAAACACATCCGCTTGCTGGTTGTTTGTTCCACAAACTTCTTTATTGTTTACTATATTTTATTTATTTAAACAAACCACAGACAAGATTTGCATATTCAAAATCTCCAAAAACAAAATTAAACATTTGAAACATAAACTTTTTAACAATACATGTAACTATAAAACTGGTATCGTCAAACAACAGTCACTATTATGCATTTCATTTTTTCCATCTTTAAATTTAACATTAAAATTTTTAAACAGGATTAAAGACCCAATCATCATTAAGAATGTGAAAAGTTGTCAATTCTCATAGTAAAATTATAGAAAACAGACAGAAAACCCTGAAGTTAAGGAAAAATCCATTCAACATTCGCGCCTTGCTGAGTAATGCAAGTAATATTCAAGTCAACACGTAACTGTCAAATTATCCATTTCAAACACCATACACTGCCATAATTTAGTAAACAGGTTCTTTCATTATTTCTAATATTATAATTACTAAATCAATTTAATGTGAAGATTTTACAGCCAGAATGTAGATTTAAGAACTTCACATTAAATTGTTCTTAAACAGGAATGCACATGCATGTAGTTCAAAAACTTATAATCGATGATTGAATCGGCGGGCTTCAAATAGCTGATTAATCGATTTTATCGATTAATCGTTACATCACTAAGTTCTATGTGCCCTAGCTAGCACTCTCAAGTTCAACAGCGATATTCCATACACATAAGTATGATATGTATCAATACGTTTCAAAGGCACACAGGACTCTAGGTTTCCTGAGACGAAACATCAAGGAGTGCACGCCACCAGTCAAGGAAGCCTCCTACAAAGCCATGGTTCGTCCCATCATTGAGAATGCGGCCACGGTATGGGATCCTACCCAAGTGAGCCACATCAAGAGGCTTGAACAAGTTCAACGCCGAGCAGCCCGATTTGTCCACAACGACTACTCAACAATGACCCCAGGATGCGTCTCGATTATGCTAAAACGAGTAAAAGACCTGAAATGGGAGTCCCTTGAGAGTTGCCGTAGACAAAAGCAGGCTGTGCATGAGCCATGATGTACAAAATACAGAATGGGCTTGTAGACATCACAGCAGACACATACTTCCACAAGAGTGATGCCAGGACACGTGGCCAACACCGCCTTTACCAGGAAAGTGTCCATGACCAGACCCTCGCCAGCATTCTTTGTGAGGACTATGCCAGAATGGAACCTCCTCCCTGCTTCGACAGTCTCGGCGCCAAGTTTAGACGCCTTCAAGACCTGACTACAGGAGTAGACATCAGTGCTGTGTACATGTATATAGTTTTTAATTTTTGACTCTGTACACCATCACCATGCATATAAAGTTGAGCTAATTACGCCTATCAAGTGCCCAGCTCAGTACACGGAAGAAGAAGATAATTTACTCATATCTGTTAATGAGGGCAGCCTTAATGAGTTATGATATACTAATGCAGAAATAAATTATAAGATGCATTTTGTTGTCATAGTCAAATAATTTTTAATAAGTGCCCCACCTCCTCACGTCTTTTCTGCCATCTTCCACATGGGCTCTCTTCCAATACTTCACTCTCTTCGTCTGTGTCCTCGTCAGCGCTGTCAGGCTTTGCAGGAGTGTTGTCCTGATCCACCTCAGCCATTGCTGATAGAACTGTCAACCAGTTTAAACAATATTCTACTAAAATAAAATATTGAAAGATTTCCTTGTTGACAAGAAGTGAAGGATCAGACTGTGTACTATAAATTGTATTTTATTCGCTAGAACGGCCCACTGTGAACGAAATTCGTCGATAGAAAACCAGTCTAGAAAAAATCTGTATCAACGGGCGCTCATTGAACATTAAACGCTTTATCGGAAAATGATACTCACAAGATTAGAATACACGTTCAATCAACATGTATTAACAATGGTTTAATAATAATTGTACTTTGTTACCCTACAAAATTGAACAGTATCGTACCAAAAAAGCTTTTTCCTCACTAAGTCTTAAAGCCAATATTATATAAAATTTTAACTCCCTAAAACTCCAGATGTCAGGATGGCCGAGTGGTCTAAGGCGCCAGACTCAAGGTGACAAACCTTCAATAACGAGTGTTCTGGTCCACGTATGTGGGCGTGGGTTCGAATCCCACTTCTGACACACTTTTTATTTAATTTTATCATTAAAATTTGTAAATGCTAGAGATTATCCGTAATACCACACAATCTACTGTAAATACATATTGTTTATTTAATAAAATAATAAACTTTTAGACTTGTTTTTCTTTCTGTTTAAAAAGTAAGTCTCTGAAACATTGTAGCCTATGTATTGATACTTATAAGTCTCAGCTACTTCCAGTCAACTTCAATGTTGTAATTCATACATACATAGATTCTGGTAGTAGGTTGAGATCCTCTGACACCAGCCCTGTGTTTTCGTTATAATTCAGGTTAAGACCGGTCATTATATTAGCATTTTTGTGAGAGCCCCAGAACTTATCAATTTTTCTTTCAAACGATCTTACAGTTTCTGAGTTAATGACACTAGGTGGTAAGCTATTCCAGATATCGACACATCGATGTGTGAATGAGAATGTACGAAGGTTCAAACGTGCCCTATTTTTATACAGTTTGAAGTTGTTCCCCCTGGTAGTATCGTTCGTAACCTTAGTGAAAATATCTTCAGCATCATAGTTGTACTTATCAGTAAGGATCTTGATTTCAATTCAGGAAAAATCCAGAACTTGGTCATCTTGGTGAAGGCGAACGTGCTACACGTTTGGCACGGGAAACTTAACAGGAACAAACTGAATGTTAGTATCACGCACGTTAATTAACATGCGTGTTAGTATATTAACAACATTTCTACCTGTGTTTAAATATTTGTTATTTGTATCAAAGATCTAAAAATACATGTTTAGATCTTTGTATGTATCCAGACTATCCGGATATACACTCAACTAAATATTCCTAATCGTCACTTACAATGTATTTTAATAAAACATATTACCAAATGTTCAGTCATAAAATCATTTAAAATACAAGGGCGGTGATTTAATTAAGGCTGTGGTGGAAGGTGGCGTAATTGGAAAAGGGCCATCGGACTCATGATTAGTCAGATGAGTGAAACAAGATTACTCAAGATGCAATTTACACCAGTGTAACACAATACCCTTGGTTAGAATACCCTTGTCATTTTCTACAAAATCTATAATGGTCTTTTAGCAGGCATTTTTCCCATAATACCTGGAAGTCCCAACCAGGTTAATAAGGCACATGCACCCCTATAGTATCTGCCAAATACACGCCAACTCAAGACTTCAACCATAAATCTATGTATGTTGGCATAGGTTGAACAAAATGAAACAGCTTGTGTCCATAAAATTGGGAAATTTTAGCGCGACAATTCGCGAAATTGGAAATTGTTAAAAAAGATTTGTTTGGTAAAATTGTTCATAGTTTGCTATTTTCTACTGATAATACTCGAGTCATATGTAGCAACGAGTTTTTGCAATGTTGAAAATCTATTGTTTAAAACAGTAATACCGTTAGTTGCTTTTAAACGAGCGACAACAAAACTGAAAAGAGGGAAATATGCATTCTTTATTGGTGGGAAATATGACTTTTGGGGGAAAATGGAAGTTTTTTGCTAGGGGAAGGTGCATGTATTCGGCCCCCAAAATAGCCCAAAAAACACTCGTAATACAATTAAGGCCAAGTATTGCATGTGCCTGAATGGTCGTGACGGTAAAGCGCTTGATACATAGTAAAATAAATTTTGTCAGACCATGGCAAGTTCGAATCCCACCAAAATGTTGTTTCATTTTTATTTTTCAAATGCACACAACTTGCAAGATTATTGCAATATTGGTAATATGTATAATTATGTGACAAATCATATTTGTTAAATGTATAATGTAGAACATTATGATGGCTAATCAGCGTAGGCCTAATATGGCATTGATATTGTCAGTAAGCTCGGAATACAAACGATCGAAATAACGGTGAAAAAACACGTTGAATCTACACATTTTCATGTTTCATTTTAAAAACTTTAACTTATAATCTCTTTAAATAACATAAGACAATAGATTGTTTTTAAAATGAGCGAATTGGTGATTCGAACCACCGATTTATTGATTAGGAATTATCAACTTTGCAGACTACACTAAACTGTCAGATATCTGTAAGAATCATATCATTAAATAATTACTTCCGAACGTAATAAATCATAGTCTACCCGCCAACATATATATATTCAACTCAAGAACCTTGTAATATATTCTTGCATAAAGGTCAGGATCATGTCAAATTATCTGAGTTAAATCTCAAATAGAAATATCTGAGCATTCAAATCAGAATCTGAGCTGAAGTTGGTACTCTCGAAACTGTTGAGATTTCACTATATAATTGCTTTAATCTGTGAAAGTGGTCAGTTTTGTGACCGGTCTTAGACCCGAAAAAATTCAATGGCGAGATTTAGCTCATATTGAGATGTTACAGGAGATCGGGGTATGTTCGCCGATCATGCATTGTCCAAGTGATAACTACATTCAGATGAGGAAGAAACTCTAAACAACATACGCAAGTGAATAACGCTCCAAGAGCAAAAAGGCTGAAATACGTACCCTACTCTCTCCCAAATCATCCTAGCAAAGAAATCGGTTTTGAATAGATCAGACTGATTCTGAATCCCTTTGTTTAAGGATTTTAAGACAGAAATGTTCCTCAGTCTGATTTGCAGCAGATTAACTTTTGTTTTCAGTATATATAATGTGTTCAGTATATTATATGCTTATGCAGGGGCCTTTACAAATTTTGCAAATGCAGGGGTCGATCCAAATTATGCACATGCAGGGGTCTTGACGAATAACATCTGACATGCTAGTAGGGGTCTGATCGGCTAATTTGCTCCAAGTGTGTTCGATTCAGAACCTGCTAATTTGCTCAGGGTGGGTTCAACTCACAACCTGCTAATTTGCTCTTGGTGGGTTCGACTCGGGACCAGCTACTTTGCTCAGGGTGGGTTCGACTCACTACTTTGCTCTGGGTGGGTTCGACTAACGACCATACTTTGTTCTGGGTGGGTTCGACTCACAACCTGCTACTTTTCTCTGGGTGTGTTCGACTCACGGCTAGCTACTTTGCTCTGGGTGGGTTCAACTCACAACCTGCTACTTTGCTCTGGGTGGGCTCGACTCACAACCTGCTAATTTGCCCAGAATGGGTTCTTGCTCCTTGTGGGTTTGACTCACAACCAGCTTATACGCTCTCGAGTGGCCATGGGTTTGACTTACAACCAGCAATATGCTCTGGGTGGGGTTGACTCACAACCAGCCAATTTGTTCAGGATGGGATTTTGTTCTGGGTGGGTTTGACTCACGACCCGCTTATATGCTCAGGATGAGTTCTTGCTAATTTGCTGTGTGGGTTTGACTCACGACCAGCTTATTTGCTCAGGGCGAGTTCGACTCACGACCGGTAATTTGCTCACGATAGGTTCGACTCACGACCAGCTAATCGGTTCTGGGTGGATTCAACTCAGGACCCACTTATTGGCTCTGGGTGGGTTCGACTCAGGACCAGCTAGTAGGGTCTGGGTGGGTTCAACTCACAACCAGCTAATTACCTCTTGGTGGGTTCAACTCAGCACCAGTTTAACTGTTATTGGCTCATGGTGGGTTTGACACACAACCAAGTTATTTGCTCAGGGTTGGTTCAACCCAGTATTTTGCGCCAAGAATAGGGTCTGACCAGATTGTTATCTATGACCTACTCATTTCATTATAAAACAACATTCTTGCCAAAATGTAAGCATGCACAGACCCACAGTCGACACCCCTTGGATCCAAGCATGTTATCATTTCTTTGTCAATATGGGAACCTGTGCTAACAATTTTACAGTCAACAGAAATGGAAGGTGGACAGACAACTACGACTGATATCTTTCTGACCACAATTTATTTCACAACATAATTAATATATCAGAACTTGTAAAACATCCTAATATCATGTTTCCAGTAATAAAGAGAACTACAGTGATTTTAGTAATATATATCAATTTACACTCTGTAACATAAATGGGTCCTACAGGGGCATAATGCCAAATCCAGACGATGCAAGCCATCTGCACATATACCTACATCAGAACTCTGTTAAAATAGTGCAGCAAATCTGATTATTTCAGAATTGTAGGACCCACGTAACATGTACTTGATAAAATCTTGATTCTGTTATCAAAATGGAACCTGAAGCAATATTTAAGATTTCATCTTGATGCAAAAAGTAAGTTCTAGTTATCTTATCTAGTAGAGCGGGTAACATGATTGACAGTAACATTTTTCTCAAGGACTACATAACAGAATGTCTCTCTATCCAGAACTTACATAATATAATGCGAAACTATTTACATGGAACTCATAAAATCATGTATGTTTCAGTTGTTGTACCATTATTATGTTTTTACTTGTTAAAATAACAAACCAGGGGCCTGTTTCATAGACATTTGGTAGCTAAAATTCAACTTCTACATATGCAATATTGAAAGAACTAAGACAATAGTACACTCAGGCAAAGTTATGTGAACTAGAATTCACTTATCAGAAATAACTATTTGAATTTTATGAAACTGTGCGGTTTCACGTAGTACGCTCTCAATTATCTAGGGAACTAGGGAAAAGTCCAATCTTAGCTAAGATATGTCTATGAAACAGGCTTTAGATATAGTGTGACTGATAAGCACTCAATTGTCATGAGATCCAGATAAACAATGTTACACAAAACTGTTTTAACAGGGCACACTGTCAGAGAAATAAAAATAAATAAATAAACATAGAATTATTCCTTTACATTCAGAATGTCTGTACAAAAGAGTTTTAATCTAAAAATAACGAAACAGAACACGGTAAAAATAAATGTTTAAAATGGGCAATTACACCTACATTTGTATTTCATTAATATTGACAACAAAATGATATCAAAAGTGGATAAACAACAACTATTAAATGGTATAAACTTGTAAACACATGAACGCTTAAATACTAATTCATATTAACTGGAGAAAAACATGCTCTTAATTAAAACCTGATCTTATTCATCATATACAACTCATACTGAAGTATTACAGGGGCCCTACAGAGGCATAATGCCCAATAGTGAAAATAAAACGCAAGTCGGTTTTGGGTGCCATAAGCAAAACTGTTTTAAACATTGTTCTATAGTTAAAATTTAACATATGTGATTTCAATTGACCGCAGAAAAGATAATTTTTTTAGAGCAGCAAATCTGGAGTTCTGTTTTTTTCCCGGAATTTTTTTAGGACAACGAAAAAAAATGTTTTATCAGAAATTTACATAAAAGTAATCAGCATTGGTCACAATTTATGGTGCCAGAGAAGTAAACAATTGAAAACATCTTAAAAACTTCCACAACGCGAGTTAACTGTAATTTAGTTGACAAACTAGAATTGTCATATAAATAACCTGCAATAATAAGCAAATGTTTGTATTTCTTTTAAGAGTAGTTTGCAAACTTATACATGTATATTCTCCTATACAGAATAAACGTAACTGAATGCATAAAGGAACAATCCAAAAACATGCTATTTGTAAATGCCCCGTCATTCACGAGGTTGAGAGAATTTATGAACATTATTGTCTGTATATCAATATATTAATTATGAACAAAGGGTCAACTCTAACTCTAAATGCGATAAATTGCAGTACATAAACATATTGCCTATTTTTTTATTATGGATTAAAATCAAGGACCATAACTTTTGCTGATGAAAGTATTCAAACACTTGGCAAAACATACCAGGTTTGTATGCTCCAAATATTCAGAAACAATAAATATAGCAGATTTTGTGTTTGAAATTGTATTGCAATTTATCGCGCTACTAGAGTTAAACACAGCACATGTTAAATAATTAACCATGAAGTATTTATCTTGCTATCGCTATATATACATATAATGAAAATGTAAAAATAAAGACATAACAAGAGAATGAATGTCAATAAAAACAATAACTATACAATAACATAAGAAGCTGCCATAAAAACAAATGTCCCCAAATCATCCGTACTTAATTCAAATATACCAATACACAGAATAGATAATACAAATGTAAGTGAATAGTTCATCATTTCACAGAATCAACATATACACCATCTGCGCAGAAATATATTGATCAACAAGGATAATTAATAATCTTGACAATAATAAAATGTCTATTTAACATTATTACATGTACAGTTTGTATGTTTAGGTCTGTCACTTGTATACAAACAATGTAATATTATAACATAGTATTTATATCATTTTGAACCCATTAATCAGAAACAGGCAGATTAAACCAATGCCTTATGCACAAAGCTACATACTCATACATGCACTTTTTGGTAATTCAAGAAATGAGTGATAGAAATTTCAATGTTTATATACATAATGTTATGTACACAGACGACTGACTTAAATAAACAAGTTATACCACTGTTAATTCAAAGTACAAACATCAACATCAAAAACACATAAATGAAGAATCTGTTGATCATTTCCAAGTCTGAATCACGTTATCTTGCACTGATTATCTCAGTCAGGTGAAACACCATTGTTGTTCAAGAGCGCTGCGTAAGATATTTTCTGTTTCTGCCGAATTGTATGGCCTTTGACCTCAGTTTCGATGATCTGCCCCTTGTCAAAGAAGTCATACTTGCTCTCTGAGGCATGGGACTGAAACACGTAGGATGGTAAAGATAAGTAATAGGTTATTTTAATATAAGACAAGAGTTGAATGTTTAATCACGTTTCTCAACAATTGTTCAGTTCTATTCAGCAGCCGAATCACCTATTCTTAAAACACGAGTGAGTCACAAGCATGATCTGCACATCAGAGCTGGTGGCCCTATGTGACTTAAAATGATAAACCACAGCTTCATAGTTTTACTAATCACTTCCTACATGATAATAAACACTGTACATGCACAGACAATTTAAAGCCATATAGAACCGCAAGAGGCAGACACAGAATGTAGCATCCAAATCCCCAAAAAAGGATACTTAAAGCTAGTCTATAATCATTATACTAACCCCCACAATGACATACTGCATTCCTTTTAAAATTATCATAGTACCATAAAGGGAGGTAATTATAAATGACTACACTGAAGACAAGATGTTTACCATTCGTATTCGGACACTTTTGGGTAAATCCTCATCAGGTAACCAGAGTTCATCACGAGGAATACTTCGTTCAGATCCATCCTCAAAACATACCTGAAGTAACAGTACAACAATACAGAAGATCAGTATTGAGTAAGATGAGTTATTACAGAGTAATGGCTACAAAAGTTGATTTTAAATAGTAGATTTTCAAGTCCCACTGGTCAACAGTATTTCAGTAATATGGAGACTTCCTCAGTCTGTGAATCTAAAACTACTTGTTCGAATCAGTAAAAGTGAACAGTTTTCCTTTATACTCTTTTACATTTTTCCTGTAGAAGTTACTTGTCTAAATCAATATTCAATTACTTTTCCTGGACAACCTGACAAGTACAAATTTTGTCAACTTCTACACAGTCATTATCCGTACACCGGCAAATAAGCTGTTACCTGGAATTCACTGTGCTGAGCGTCAAATAGAGACATAAACCAATACCATTTTTAAAGACTTTGACAATACATATCCTGGCCTGGGATTGTACATCGAAGAGCAAGTTCATAGGTGATATAGCAGTCTAAACAACACAACGTTGCAGGTATTTGGCCTTAATCTCAGGGATCGGCACAGAGGGCGATCTGGGCGAAGAACTCGCCTTAATTAGCCTCATGTCGCTTAATTAGCGCTTCAGGGCGCAATTCAAGGCGCCTTGAATTTTGAGAACGGCGACACACGATTTTTGGATTACAGACAACATTTCATGGTCATGTGTTGTAATGAACCAATATATTACCAATTGAAACTAACTAACACCTTCTTAAGTGTCACTTTGTTTATTGCTGACCACATGGGGTGTTAATCCTGTTAATTAATCAGTGTCCGATGTTATCAGTAGGCCGGTCATTCTATTTTCGTTTTGTTTACCGGTGGGTCGTATAATTAACACAGGCGTGAAAATCACTTGTAAACAGTACAGAATCGGCGATTCTTCAAATGAGTAATTAAGCAATAACCACTAAATTGCAATCGACTTTGATCAATTGTGGATCCATGTAAAAGATGCTTTTGATATAATTTGTTCAGTGTTACTATCAGCAATAACAGTAATTTATTGTAGAGAATAGTCAGAATACTCCCATGTGTATGATTAAACTTGAGTGGAGGGAAGGTGTGAAAACTAAAGTTGCTAATGACATATGATTAACTTTACCAGTGTTCTTAGACCTGAACCCTATTGAGTAATTTTCTTCAGGTTAAAAATGAGTATGTAGAGTATCATTTGTAGGACTAGATTCTTCCGTAATGCATATCTTTTTAGTTTATTTACTTAAACAACATAATGTAAAAATTAAATTTAATTAAACTTTGTAATTAAACTAAATAGAAAACATTTAAACTAAATTAAGTTTATTTCACGACCACCGCTAATAGATGTCTCCTCACTTCTCCCTGTATCTGAAAACTTCTCCCTATTTGCTCTGGAGGGAGAAGTCACTTCTCCCTAAAATTTGGATCTGTGCCGATCCCTGTAATCTTACATTAAATTTATTCTGATTTTCACGTCTGCTTTGATAAATTCAAAATTATGTGAAGAGTTTATAAAAGACAAAGAAAATCTTGTGAAAACCTTTACCGAAAGACAATATTTCATTATTTTCAGTAGGGGAAGTAACTCAATTAAAATTCTGTTTAAATTCAGGCTTTTTTTTATCTTAGGACACTTTTCTTCACTCTTAAATTTGGATTATTCGCAGATGGAATAGGGTATAAATTGCAGGTTCAATCCTTTTATGGTGCTTTATCAATGAAGTGAAAAACACTAACATTTAATATTTCTTTTTCTATTAATACAGACATTAATTTAATCAACTAAGGTAGACAACTCTTTCATTACCTTATAGACAAATTGAGAATTAAATCCTTTAAACGTAGCTCCCCACAATGAGCCATCTGTCCATACAACTTGTACCTTGCTCCCAACAGCTGGCGGCCCATCTTCAGCATTATGATTCTACAATATCATAAAATTAACAAGTATGCTAAAAAGTTTGATATTACGCGAGTATGAAGCCAATTTTATTTGATCAGATTAAGGTACAAAATATAACTGAAGAAACAACATCATCAAAAGCAAGTAAATCAAATCAGTGCATTCTTATTCATTCAAATGTAGTATTAGTATGCATCCTGTTTAAAAAAAAAATTGTTAAAATTCAGCAGATTAATTTACAAATGAGCATAACGTTGTCAATACTTTTTTCATCATTTTTTTGCGGGAGAAAAGTTCATTATTTCTATAGCAGCAAATCGGAATTTCAGATTTTCATGACCCCTGAGAAATTCAACCAACAGTTTCTGGGAGCAGATACACTGGGCATCTCTGAAAAGTTACCAATTATATTGTATACAAGATTTGTCTACAGCTGGAAATAAATCCTATCTTAGGGTACAATAATGACTTACATCAATATCTTCAGGATAGAGGTCATCACTGAAAGAACCATCATCAAAGTCGACCTCATAAAATACCTGGTCTCTACATCCAATCACTTCACATACATAGAAACGTGTGTTTTTATGTTTACCTATCACTTTATCTCCAGGTTTAACAGGAGTTAAATCACGTGGCTTTTGCTGCAATAAAAACAACATCACATTCATTACTTAAAATATACATAATATATTATAGGGTTAATATCAATTAGCACTCATGCAAAACTATTTTTGACTAGAAAGGCTTTTGACACAAAGACGTATGTCTTCCACAAGGTGCCATAAATGTGGCAACATCATCCAATCAAATGTTCCTGACAATATGCATAGCTAAGCTTGTGGTACCAAGTATACATGTGAGGTTTCATTGAAATAAGGAGAACAAGCCCAACAAACGTGGAGTCAGACAGACATCAAATCGAAGTGTCTACCCCACTTACAATTCATGAAATAACACATCAATCTTTGACTTTTATTGTGCTAGGTCATTATAACAAGTTTTATATACTCGCTCTAAACTAACTTTTACATTACATTATTATTCATTACAAACAGATACAACTGTCTCATACTCATATGTGACTGATCAAAGAAGCTTCATACAGTAAGCGGTTATGATGCTAATCATCCACAGAACTATCAGCTGGATGACAATGGAGGTGACATGAACACTGAATCATGGTTGGATAAATAATACACATACATACAACCTTACATATAAACAGGAGATGTTTCAAACTTTGCACAACATGACTGTATACCCCATGGAAGTCATATAGCGACCTTTGACCTAGTGACCACAGGTTCAATAGGGGTCATCTACAGACTACTGATGATGACCAACCTCCCTTTTAAGTTTGAAGATCCTAGGCAAATTTGCTCTTGAATTATTGATTGAAAACCTTTTGGTCTACCGACCGACTAACTCACAGACCGACATATATATGCAAAACAATATACCAAGGGGCATATTACAAGTTTGATATTGAGAGGGAAGAACAACCGATTGAGCCAGGACCCATTCTATAGTATTGTTAATAACCTTCTTAATGATGTTAAGACTATACTGAGAAAATTTGAAGACATGTTTACCTTGATCTTGGTAAGGTGCATGTGTCTGGAACATGTGATATAGACTGGATGTGGCCAATCACTCGTCTCAAACACTACACCAGCAGCATGAGCACATGTAACATGGAATGATAGCGTACATCTACCATTAGAACACTGAACACATGTACGACTCATTGTCAACGTCCCGCTACAGTATTGACATTTCTGAAACAAACAAACAAATAAACATAATTATTCTGACAATCTAACAAGAGCACACAGCTTTTTTCCCTCTACAATTGTTCTCTTAAATCCCCTTCTGCAACAAGCCATTATTGAGCCTACTCTAGATGGTTTCATAGTAAACTAGGCAACTTCTCATACCTAGTAAGACATATATTATTTGCTTTAATCCAGTACTTAAACATTGTTAATAGACCGCTGCCTATAAAAAGTATTAATACAAATTGCGATGATACTCTGTAACAGTGAGGAGATTACTAGAGATGATGAGGATGTATTGCGGCGAGAAATCAAGTTCCTTTAAAGATGGTTTGACCACCAAGTAGATTACACAGTGAGGTTATCATAGTTTCCAATTTATGTATCAAATATAGGGAAAATGATAATTGGTTATCAATATCACCAACAGATCTCATACTCATATGTGACTGATCACAGAGCTTCATACAGTAAGCGGTTATCACGCTAATCATAGACAGTATTATCTGCAGAAAATTCCTATAGATACTACGAAACCAGAAATACTACAACAGTACAAACAAGCAATACAACTAGAAATACGTTGAAAAATGGCTACAACTTAAATTAGCCTCCAATTTGATCTCTGACCTTCAACTGTGACCTTGACCTTTGAGATAGGAACCTGGGGGTAGGGCATGACACTCCGCCTCATGGAGGTTAACATTCATGCCAAATGTAAGAAAGATTGGTCAATGTATGACAAAGGTATGGTCCGGACAAGCTTCAATTTGACCTTTGACCTCCAACTGTGACCTTGATCTTTGAGATAGGAACCGGGGGGTGGGCATGACACTCCTCCTCATGGAGGTGAACATTCTTTCCAAATATAAGAAAGATTGGTCAAAGCATGACAAAATTATGGTCCGGACAAGCTTCAATTTGACCTTTGACCTCCAACTGTGACCTTGACCTTTGAGATAGGAACCTGGGGGTTGGGCATGACACTCCTCCTCATTGAGGTGAACATTCATGCCAAATATAAGCAACATTGGTCAAAGCATGACAAAGTTGTGGTCCGGACAAGCTTCAATTTGACCTTTGACCTCCAACAGTGACCTTGACCTTTGAGATAGGAACCTGGGGGTTGATCATGACACTCCTCCTCATGGAGGTGAACATTCATGCCAAATTTAAGCAACATTGGTCAAAGCATGACAAAGTTATGGTCCGGACAAGCTTCATTTGACCTTTGACCTCCAACTGTGACCTTGACCTTTGAGATAGGAACCTGGGGGTTGGGCATGACACTCCTCCTCATGGAGGTTAACATTCATGCCAAATATAACCAACATTGGTCAAAGCATGACAAAGTTATGGTCCGGACAAAATCAGACGGACGCACGGACATACACCAAAAGTGGCGACTAAGTCTCGCTCACCGCAAGCGGGCTCGACAAAAAATGAACGTAAGTAAAACACATACTAGTCTGCTACGTGCTGGATTAATTTTAAATATGTTGATTGGTTCTCGTCGTTGCACATTATCAAATTTCACTTCTTCTAATGACAGAGCACAAACAACATGAGCCCATCTACCATCAGTTGTTGGTTTCAATGCTCCACCTCTGAGCGTACACAATACACAATCCTGCAAATAGAAGTTTGTTTGTATGTTTGCTTTTTTTTCCATTAAAATGCACACTTAGAATACAGTGGCTGATAAACCTGACCACATTTCCAGGACTGCATTCTAACCAGTACCAACTTAACTTTCCAACAATAAAATGCCGAGCATAGCCTTTATTTGCCACTCAGCTTTCCGCTGAAATATGGCAGGCATAAATATATGTGTACCTCCGCCCGGTTTTGAACCTGGGTCGCCAGATTTGACAGCAATCGCGCTAATCATTAGCCGGAAGCAGCAACTTCTTATGAAATTGGAGTAAAATCGACATTGATGTCTAATATTTAATTGAAGGGTATGAAGGGTAGCATTTTTAAATCATACAGTAGACATTTGATCTAACAAGTTTTTTTAAGATTAATAATCAAAGAGTACTAATTTGGTATTGAGTAATTGAACATAAATAGCATGGTTTACCAACTAACTGACAGACATGTGCTAAGCAATATGCCCAATCATCAAAATTGGGGTAGGGAATAATTATAGGTACTTACTGCATGTACAGCATGTTTAACACACCGGGCACATCTCCATTCTTTTCCTTCCACAAACTCAGCACCATAACAACCTGAAACAAACACATCCCAAACAGTTATAGACAGTACATCAACACAGATTTAAGATAGACGTGGTTGCACAGCAATGGCTCACCAAAGGTAGCTAGTTTCAGTGGTCAAATGTTACTTAGTAATCATTCTTATACTTAATAATAAGGCCCACATGTAAACTATAATTTCAAGCTTAGCTGAGAAGGTTTTTAATAATGTCAAGGGTGATAACTCTGCTAAATGAATCCATACATCAAAATCCCAAGGTACACAACTGCACATGCTGACAAATGTTCCTATGAAGTTTAATAACTGTAGCTCAAATACTTAAAGAGTTATGGGCAACACAATCGAGATTGTATCATTTCAAGGGCCATTACTCATCCATATTGAAATACCAGGATGAAAACGGAGGGGGAGGGGCATAAAAATGATAAACAATCCATCACTTGATAACTATGATTCGTACCAAATTCAGAATGGGATTGGATGGATTCCATATCCAGTCTAACAAAGCCGCATATAGATTGTACCTGCGAGTACAACAGTGGAATGGATGGGTTCACTTATAGTAAGTGTATAGCATATAATATACAACAAAACTATCACATACTTGCATGCACACAGATTTTACAATCTTGACAAACAATCAAGGAGCTAAGACCATCATCATCTAGAATGGTATTGGAACCAAATGGAAATGGATTATCTGTACTTGTAGCAAAACACATCTCCGGGATCATTGGTAGAGAACGTTCAGGGATTTCGGATGGTTTCCATGGTGAAGATAACTCCTCTATCGTTACCTACAATGTTTTTATGTTTATTAGACTCATCAAAATACACACGTAATCAATCTATAAAAAAAGTTAATTAAATGTCCAATATTTTATATACAAAAGAATAAATGTTTCCATGTATATTGTGTAATAACATCGTATATATGATCTGGGAGCTGTTTTATCAAAGCATTTACGAAAAAGTTATACTCAAATTTAAATTCTTTATAATTCTGCAAGCAACAGCAAATTGGGGGAGGATATGGTTTGTAAGAGTTCATTAACTGAATCATTATAAGTATTGTTGCTCTATTTACCACACCTTACAATTGTAAACAAAGAATAAAGAAATTAAATTGGATCGTTTACGATTTTCGGTATTGCTTTGATAAAACAGTACCCAGATGTGTAGGTAAAGACACAAGGAGAAAAATGGATTTTTTTATGTTGCTATCCCAGATTTTAGAGAAACATACATCATAAAGACATTTTTAGTGAGGTTGGAAAAACCAAGCCTGGTAATTAGCAATCATTCTCAAACATGAATATCCCTGTTTCAAAGTCTGAAACTCAACCTTTTAATATAAAGAAAGAAAGAAATTCAGGATTCAAAAACCTGAAGTCAGACACAAGCCTGAAAAAAACAGGCCTGTAAAACCCATGTCCTCTAGAGCATTAATGTTACTACAGACAAGGTTGTCAACAGAGCCAAATACTAGAGGCCTTCAACCTCAATTTTTCCATATATAAAACTCTGTTTTTAAAACTTTTTATTAAAGAAAATCTTTCAGAGCAGATATCATTGACCATAACTTTGCCATTACTTGAGATATTGTCATCAAATAACAGTAAGCATAGCTCTTTAAGGATAGCCAAATCCGGAATTCCTGATAATTAGGAATATTGACACCCCTGTACAGAGTCAAATTAATACAATAATCCAGTTCAATTTCTATTTTCAAGTCATTTAAGTTATATCAAACTGGGCCTAAATCTTACTGGCAAATACATTCTGTACAAATATGTTTATGATGAGCTAGAATGAAAACCTAAGTTATCTAAGGTATAAAAGAAGGGCCACAACTCTTAATCTAAATACATATTTTGACCCCCATCAAACAATCCAAATATATACATTTATTTACCTTAAATGGAACAAATAGAGCACATATACAACAATGTGGCTTGTGTTGAGACATGGCGTAGTTAAAGTCCACCTCTGCATTAATATGCCACTCAACTGGGGAGTCGTGCCACAAACCTTCAAGTGGTTTCTTCCAAGCCATTGTCATGTCATCATACTCGACTAAAATGAGAGAACAGATCAATTTCAAGACTAATTATATCATCAATAAACGTTTAAATTTAGAATTGGCATTCATACAGTAAGGATGCAAAAATCATGCAAGTTTCAGAGTATGTATCAATGTATCCATGTATCAATGCAAAAATTCTAACAATGACAGCCCTAAAATAATGTCATAGTTTTCCAAATTTAACCTATATAAACCCAAACACATATTTTATGAAATATTGCTTACAGTTGTAATTTTCAAAGTAGAGCGCCAGACTCAATTCCTGATTGCAGTACATGATCATACCCTTCCATGAAATTTTGACGACATTGTCAGTTTTCCCGAACTTCTCATTATGTTTTATTATTGTGATTCACATGCTATGATTGGTCAAATCAACTATCTCTTATTCTTAGGGAGAAGTTGCTAGTTCCTTGAACGGTAAGTTAGTCCAAGAAAACTGATAGGTGAATCTGCGGCCGTATTTAACTGGAAAATTGTTGAAAAATGGCAATAAACTTAAATAAACGAACATCAAAGCATAAAATGCCCATTCTCCAATGTACCTTTCTCTTTTGGTTTATTCTTAACACCACATGTTTTCTTTTTCAATTTTGGCAGGTCAATAAGAACAACATTCTTGTTCTTTCTGTCACGTGAAGGGCTCATCATCTGCTTGAAGTTCTACAAACAAAAACTCATTTTATATGTAAGAATATAGTGGCTTTCAGGGTGTTAGAAATGCTCATTCATAATGAAGTTGTAATATTTTATGATTGTTACATGTACATTCACCGGACGAGATGCAAGAATAAAGAAACAAGGCAGTCCAAAAGACGGCTATAATCCCCTGCCGCATTAATGAGCAGTGAAATTTCCAATTAGTTACACATTTGCTATGAGTTCATGCAATTTGGCCTAGGCGTTCAAAAATTAAAGAGCGGATGGGAAATGTTAGGTTCAAAACTTTGACCTTGCCCTTAAACCGGCATGGTTGGAATGTGGGTTCTGTATGTCATCTTTTTAGTTACACATTTTGGTATCAGTTTCATGCAATACGCCCAGCCATTAAAAAGTTAAAGAGTGGACATAAAATGTTAGATTTAAACTTTTGACCTTGAACGGTGACCTTGACATTGAACCAGCATGGTTGGAATATGGGTTCTGCACTTCGTCATCATTAGTTACACATTTGGTATCAGTTTCATGCCATTCGGCCAAGGCTTTAAAAAGGCTTATGGAGTGGACATGGAATTCAAGATTCAAACTTTTGACCTTGAATTGTGACCTTGACCTTGAACCGGCATGATTGGGATATGGATTCTGCACGTCGTCTTTATTAGTTACACATTTGAAATGAGTTTCATTCAATTTGGCCCAGGCATTTAAAAGTCATTGAACGGACATGAAATGTAAGATTTAAACCTTTTAGACCTTGAATTATGACCTTGACCTTGAACCGGCATGGCTGGAATGTGGGTTCTGCACGTCAGCTTTATTAGTTACACATTTGGTATGAGTTTCATGCTATTCGACACAGGCATTAAAAAGTTATGGAACGGACACAGAATGCAAGATTCAAACCTTTGACCTTGAATTGTGACCTTGACCTTGAAAGGCATGGTTGGAATGTGGGTTCTGCACTTCGTCTTTATTAGTTTCACATTTGGTATGAGTTTCATTTAATTCGGCCCAGGCATTAAAAAGTTATAGAGCGGACACGATTTTGTTACGGACGGACGAACGCACGGACACACACATGCACGCATGGAGACCATTCCTATAATCCCCTCCCACTTCGTGGCGGGGGATTAATTATACGACTTCGTGGCGGGGGGATTAATTATACGACTTTCGTGCGCTCAATGGTTAGCATGCTTGTCGTCTAATCTGGCGACCCCCGTTCAAATACGGGTGGAGGTACTCATATGCCTGCCATATTTCAGCAGCAAACTGACTGGCAAATAAAGACAATGATAAGATGTTCTGCATCTATGTTAATATTTACAGGTTCCATCATTGTTAATCATCTTCCAAGTATTAATGAAGTCAACAATTTTTTACTTAGAATGGCAATACTGTGAACTTTGCAGAGATAAAAAATCAGTATCAATTTGTAAAAATTTTATTTCAAGACCCAGCACAAAGGCTGATTCAATGACTATGCTTAGATTTAAAAAAAAATCGTCTCATTTTTTGTTGGACATCAAATACTACTTCTAAAACACAAGTAATACTTGTGTTTTAGAAGTAGTATTTGATGTCCAACAAAAAATGAGACGATTTTTAATTTAGTAAGCTAAAAAACTACATGTATCAACAGAATTCTAATTCTGGGTTTCAGGGCTGTCAACAGAGTCAAATTAACAATCCTGAAAATCATACTCGGCTGACCATTTTTGCCAAAGAGGCCTTCAACCACATTGTTTCCATATTTAACTCAGTATGTATTGAATATAATCCCTTATAGAATATTAAATTGACCATAACTTTGCCTTTTCTCGAGATATTTTCATCAAATAACTTTTATTTTGGTCAGAAACTATAGCTCTTTCAGGACAGATTGATTCCGGAATTCCGGATAAATCAGGAATATTGACACCCCTGGGGTTTCTACATTTGAGAAGAACTAAATTTTGCTCAGGTGACTTCTCAATGAACAAAGTTCACTGATATTTTTGGTATAATGCAAACTAATTAACAACCAGATTTGAATTAACTACCAAGGCTTTTAAACTGAATGTTTTTATCGATCAACAACTTCGAATTCTAAAAGTGCCAGACTTTGGTTGAAATATGACAATTCACCCATTGGCAAAATACAACATTCCCCGACCTTAGGCTTAACAGAAAATGTTTACGCTGACTTTTTTCCACTGGCCATGGAGACTAATGGAAACCCTGTAATTTTACATCATAGATGATAACTCACCTTATATTGCCCTGAACCTTCACCATCAGATAATATATCGCCTTCATTTGAAGCTTCGATAGTACCGCCAGACTTGCGTTTCTTCCTACAAGTGGATTTACTTCCCCCACCAGAGACCATGTTGTAGCCAGTACTCTGTATGATAGTCGATGGAGAGTCCAGACCATTTCCTGTCATCGGGTACACTGGCATACCGTCAATATCTGTACGGAAACTTGGCATTGAATGACTTCCCACAGAATAATTAGACAGAGTGTCAGGTTCACTTTTAATACTATGAGAATCCATCTCGGATTCCAATTTAAGTATGGGAGGTTCCATTTCCAGCATAGGGGGTTCCATTTCTAAAATAGGGGGTTTGACATCATCATTTTCCTCCCCTTCAAGAAGTTGAGAAGGTATAGAAACATTATAGAATGAATGATCGGAGGTTAAGGGTCTCATGTGCAACATAGTGGACGAAAAAGTTTGAGATATCGGAACTATTGGTTGCGGAATAAGCTGCATTGTTTTCCCGGGACTTTGAAGTCGCGGCGGAGGTGAAACACTTGCTGATTTTCTATGTAATGACACATCACTCTTTTCTTCCAAAATAAATGGTGAATAATTATCAGTGACAATAGTACCGTCACTATTAACCTCAACACTAGCTACAAACTTTGAATCAGTTAATGTATTCTTTTCCGTCAGAGTATTAAGTCCAGATTCTTGTTTTACAGTGGAATCGAAAATAAGTTCATTGGAGATAACAGAGGCACTTGATAAAGGTTGAAAAGCTGACAAGATAGGTGAAGCATTGTTTACAGATAGCGCACCAGATGACGCTAACGTTGTCTGTGAATCATTCCATATTTCCTTCTTCAAAGGTAACTGTTCCAATTTTAATGAATTGGTATTTACAACAGAATTTTGAAGCAAATGTGAGCCAGGAGAGGCCAAAGAAGAGCTTGGCATATCCTGAACAAGTTTACCTGCTACATAAAACACTGGAGCCTTCACATCATTATCAGTTTCACGTTTCTCTTGCTTCAATAAAACTGAGCCAACCTGATTTTGTTTCCCCTGTGAAGAGACGGCAGTAACTATATTGTTACCGGCTGACATTTGCACAACATTACCAGAAATACTGTTGCTGTTGCTGCTGCTGTTGCTGCTGCTGCTGTTGGTAATGGGTCTCATCACAGGAATATTCAGTAAAAAAGTCTGATTTCCATTTGAAACAAGTCGGGTTTGACCAGAATTAGCTGCTGACAAACCTAACTGCACTACTCGCTGGTTTGTCATTGTTACAAGTTGTGGATTTGTGATCATACTACTAGTATTACTAGACTGTGAATGCTGTACTACCTGAGGGCTTATCATTGCATGGCCACTAGAAATATTATGTGTCCCTAAAGGATTACTCAACTGTTGTCTCATATTAACTGGATTTAAGATTTGTCCAGTATTAACTGTATGTCCAGAATTCATTATTTGTCCAGAATTGATCACTTGTCCAGAATTAATCACTTGTCCAGAATTGATCACTTGTCCAGAATTTATTATTTGTCCAGTATTGACCACTTGTCCGGCATTTAACATTTGTCTCACAGGTTGAATAACTGTTTGATTTGGTACTGCTGTGACACATGGCATCAACTTTTGTCCATTTGAGATCAATCTAAGTCCATGGGTATTCACAAACTGTCCTTGTTCAGTAGGTTGATTATAAGATACTATATTATGCACACTATGTGGTTGTTGAATATTTACACCAGGGTTTGTAGTAGTGTTTTGCACAACAACGGAAGATGGTAATGACAAGGATGAATTATATCCAGTAGGTGACAGAACTGGAGGTGATGTGGCTGTAACACTTTGTTGTCTCAATAGTAGAGATTCACAGGACACTAAATTTGGGGACAATTGTGGATGACCATGTAGCTGTATCTGTTTTTGAAGACCAGTTGGCGACTGAATGCGTACAATATTAGCAGGTACAGATCTGTCACTAGGAGACAACTGTAAGGGTTTGGGAACTAAGGAAGAATGCAGACTACTGTTAGACATAGGAGACTTGAGTTGAGATGCAATAGGGGAAGTTTTCAAAGGGGAAGTTTTCTTCCCAGCACGAGATTTTTGTGACACGTTTCCAGCTCTCAAAATAGCCGGACATCTGGATTCAGATTTCTGCTGACATATTTCGGTCGCGTTAACATCAATAGTCAAGTTATGTCCCGGAGATCCAGTTGTATGCTGTATCTTTTGAGACACGGGTTTGTTGACAGTATTTGACTGCCCTTGCAACGCTGACGACAACTTATGAATAGTGTGTTGTAACAGCTGATCTGATGATCTTGCCTGTTTATGTTCAGCTTGATGTGCAAGCTGAGAGAAGTCCAAACTTCCTGTAGCCGAATTTTTTCCAAACTCGGTACAATACATTGGATTCGAAGGATTTTTTACTGATTGCATTAATTTACTTGAAACATTTTCACCAAACACAGGTGCAACATTGGATGTCGAGGTAGTTTTGCAATAATTAAATAATGCAGTATTAGGATGACTTATCAATTTAGTTTTACTGGATTGCTGCTGGATAATATCATGAGTCAATTGTATAAGTTCTTGACCTAAGTCTTTATGTTTTTCAACCAAGTCCTGTGGAATTTCACACTTCCCACTATCAGATTTTGAATCCGACTTTTTCTGTCCATTCAAATTCTTGGCAGCCATTTTCTTTTTACACACATAATTATGCTCACTGACTGATGATGCTAAAGGTGCAGACTCCTTTTTTACCGGTTCTGCTGGTATGTTAATTATATCAGCACTTACATCACCTGCACCTTTACATTGAGCCTGTTTATCCTTGTTATATTTTTGTAGAAATTTATCAGTTTGATGTTTCAGTTTTTCAAAGTCTAACTCTTCATCAGCTAGACTAGCTTCCTTTTTTACACAGCCAGGTTCTTTTTTTACTGACACTGAATGGATATCACTTGGTACGCTTGCACTTCTAGTGTCACTTTTCTTACACTTTTTATCCTCAGGTTCGGAATCTGCTTCTTGTTTGATGTCAAGTATAGCCGGATTTGAATCTGAATTACCACTCTTCATATGACTAGAATAGCTCATTTGATCATAATGTCGTTTAGCCGCATGTCTAGGAGCCAACTTTCCATTCGATATAGAATGCAAAAATGCTTCTTCAAATGTCTTAAATCTTTTCTTATCGTCCACTTTTGTTTCACTTTCAATTTTAATGTCTCTTTTGTCATCATTTAAATACATGTCAATTTTTGTTCTGCTTTTTGTATCGGCAGCATTTGTAGGCTCGGATTTCTCCGATACTTCCTTCTTAATTGTCTTAGTAATAACCACTTTTTCTTTTTCTACTCTCACTGGTTCTTTAGACATCTCTTTTTTCCCTCTATTAGTTATTTC
Organism: Spisula solida; assembly: GCA_947247005.1. Lineage (NCBI taxonomy): Eukaryota > Metazoa > Mollusca > Bivalvia > Venerida > Mactridae > Spisula > Spisula solida. The sequence continues at coordinate 20,014,206 of OX365948.1, read as the reverse complement.
TGATTTGACGGGTTCTTTTGTAGGTTTCCCCGCCGACCTTTGCTTGCCTTCACTTTGTTTACTGTCACTTTGCTTGCCTTCACTTTGTTTCCTATCACTTTGCTTGCCTTCAATTTGCTTACCATCAGTTTCACTAGATTCGCCTTCCTTTTGTTTTTTATTAGAAGGTCTCTTAGTAGAGTTTTTATTTTCACTTTTTTCATCCTTCACTTTTTTAGATTGTTTAGGAAGTTTTGTTCTGGCTGTTGCAGATTTGGAAGGATCATCAGTATCACCATCTGTAGTATCATCCTTTGCCTTTGGTTCTTTCTTGATAACTTTTGGTATCTTAGCTCGCGATGGACCTGGCTTTGTGGGATCATCCGAGTCATTATCAGTTGTAGACTCTTTTATTTTTAGTTGCTGTTTAGCTTGTTTAACTTTGAAAACATCAGATGTTATATCATCATCAGAATCTGCAAAACATTATATAGAATATATTGAAAAATATCTACTTTGCATCAACAATTATGCCGAGGCTTAAAATAATATTGGTTTTACCCTCCTGTGGCTCAAGTCATACATTTATATGGTAGGGTGGGAAACAATTTTTAAAAAATATTTTTATGGTTCTAAGTAATATTGAATTTTAAATGACTATATCCAACTTTTGTATTTTTTGGCAACTTAACACTTCTCTGTTTAGAGTAATACAGGATTCCTACAATCACAGAAAGTAAAATTCATAGAATTTTTTCTGATCGAGGGAACCCTATTATATTTGTAGTCAGTCGATAAGTTTCTTTCAAATACGAAAAAAGTAAAAAATTCATAAACTTAAACTGTGAGTGTGAACGTGACTCTTGCTTATAAAGGAATGCTAGCATTCTAAAGCATACAGGAAGTTAAGTTTCAGAGAAGCCATCACTTTAGATGTACATTCATGCACCTTTAAGCCTTTAAGTGCTCACAACTACATAATACACATTTTTTTAATCAATAACAAATCTTAAATGTTTACCATCGGTGCCTTTAGGCTTTATCTTTGATATCGGATGACGTTTTGTACCAATCACACCAGATGAATTGGGCTGCTTACGGCTAACACTGTGGAGGTAAATACAATCAATTAATACACAAGCAAGAGAAGTACACATTATACTACATACGACACATAACCACCATATAAACTAAGATGTTTAAGGTCAACATGTGGAGCCTGCTTCAAGCTTCATTACAGTCATACAATGTTAGTTGGAATGGCCTTTTGAGGGTTTTCTTAAAATGACATGCTGTCTTTTTTCAGTCATATATTTTACTTTTAAACTCTGTGACCTTGACCATTACAAAAAAAATGTGCCTGAGATGCCATCTGATGAAGGTGAAAAATCGTACCATGTCCCAGTTATTTTAAAATCTCACAATCAATGACAAAATTGTCTGACAAGATGGGATACACTTACCCATGAACATATACTGAACAATGGTTGTGGTCAATATGTTGACTTAAATCTTTATAAAGAACTAGTTATAACCAACAGCAATACTGGTAAAGTACAGCTCAGTGTATTTTTTTGCATTGTCGAACTGAAAACTGTGTTTTATAACAAAATGATTTCATAATCTTTTTACAATAATTTATAAATAAGATAGACCATATTTTTTGTCCATACCAAAAATCAAATACTTAATTTTTAGCTGGTAATTGAACCCAATGGAGACAATTCAGAATCGATTGCAACAGTTGAGTTAACCTACCCATGTTTTCCGTACAACTTTCTTTGATCATCTTCTGGATGTGCTGCCAGATCCTTCCCGTCCTTCCATTCACTATATTTCTCTGGTTGGAACCGCTTCACAAATGTATCCATCTCGATTTTTACTCCATCATTGCGACATTTACACTGAAATATGTCAACCAATCAAACGTATGTAAACCATTATCAACATTGCATTTGTTTGTTTATTCAGATTTTAAGCCATTTCTCAATAATTGTTCAGTTATATATGGTGACAAATTCACCTAACCAGTTTTCATGAACTCTATCCTAACCAGTACTAATTTACCTGTCCACAAGAAATCAGCGACTTCTTTACATGTGGTGGAAAATCAACATTTGTTGTCAAGTTTTCATGGAAGGGTAGTGATTTTTTTCGCTTCTTTGGGAAAGGGTCCGGGTCCGTTCAGATTGGGAATTTTTCCCGTCGTGACAACTTGAAATTGGGAATTTTCATGAAGCAGAAAGGCCAAATAAAACAGAAAAAGAGATTACATTTGACTGTTTACTGGTTTCTGTAAACTTTTATGCTTGACCTCTTGTCAAAAATGTTCATAACTTTGTCATTTTATGTCCGATTTTTTTTTTTAATGTTCATTGGGAATTTCTCTCTTCAAATTTGGGAAAATTATAGTTTTTTTCTAATTGGGAAGGTACCGTTTACCGGTAGCAAACAAAGAAGGAAAAAAATCACTGAGGGTATGATCTGCTAAAACAAAAAAATCAAACCTGACAATCTGGGTTACAAGTCCAGTGCACTAATCACTGCTGTGGCTAGAAATTGGAACCTTAAACATATGAATGTTTAATAACTTGAACCTAAATGTTTGCTTTTGTCATGTTCAGCGATGTTCTACTTTCATTTGTGGCAGTCAAGTTGACCTTTATAAACCAGTTTTCTTGGAATAATCAATAAGTTATTCAGTACTAACTTGTTCATCCACAAACAACTAACAACATCTTCACATGTGGAGGACAAGATCGTTGTCATATGTCACTGAAGAACATAACATGTTAGACCAAGTACTCAAACGAGGTTAGACCGAGTACTCAAACGAGGTTAGACCAAGTACTCAAACGAGGATTGCTCTGTTGACGAACGCTTAACTAGCCAGACAAGCAGTTTAAAGTTCTTTCATACAAGATTTCAAATAAATAAGAAAAACATGAACTATCAAATGATACAATTTGTACAATAAACTTTGTACTTTATTACCTGTAGGCATCTTTTGCCATATTCTATCCATCTTAATGAAGCAAAGTTGGTTGACTCAGCACAATTAAATCCATGGTTGTAACCAGAGTGATATCCATATGGAAATGTTATCATTATCTCCCCTGCTTCTTGGGTGATCTATAAACAAACAAAATCATATACTGTGGCATTTGGTTACATTCTGAAAAAGGACACCCATTTCCATTGAAGCAGCACATTCATTTTTTGCATTTCACAATTCACAGTCACGTCTTTGATCAATAATTCAAGTATCAAGACTTAGACAAGATGGACCCAGGTAGCTCTCACCTTTAAAATCATTATTCAAAAGACTAGAACCAAAAGGCTAAACTTAAATACAGTTATTCAACAATTATATATTTATCTCTTATTTTTTCTATACTTTTTAAGCAAAATTCATGAAGTAACTACATGTATTTGCCTTATACCACAATACAAATGCATAGTAGAATGGTTGTGAGCGAAACCTGTACAATATGTTAACAAGGAATTGCTCTCAGGCGTCTAAGGACACGCTAAGTTCTGTGTGGACATGGCCACTGTAGAACATGAAGTTCTAAGAGACAAATAGACACAGCATTTCCATATTGTCGTCTTTGGTACTTCGGTTAAAGACATATTTGATACATAAGAATGACAACTGCTACACAGGTTTCAAATACTCATTACAACAAATAAATGTCAAAATTGAGAATTTTGTTACCTTATTGAATGGTATTGAGTACTGTTTAAGTATTCTAGGTGAAATAAGTGTCATTTTATGTCGTAAGAATGCTGGACAAGCCTTGAAACTACTTGGGAAAAACCCTGAAATATATATAATACACAAAAATACATCATAAAAGCATATAAGCAATTTTGATGCTACAATGATTGATTTATACTTCATGATGACCAAATATCAATCATTTGAGTACATTGTGTTGACATTACAAGGGCATTATCCCTGCCACGAGTGGTCAAAATCCATTCTGTGTTTTTGAAATTGAGCTATAATTGTAAATAACTGTTGACACACATAATGACATGATTCATACTGGTCATTCAACAACCCTCTCCATTCAACAGCATGTTTAAATTGACTGAAGACATGGTAAACTAGTTTTTTACCCTATGTGACCCAGTTTGCAACTTGGGTCCAGATATGATAAAGATTTTAGTGTCATGAAGAACCTAAGCAATGTTTCTTGATCATTTGATGGCTTTACTATAAACTATAATCAAATTGAGCATGTGGAACATGCATGCCCACATGGCAGCCCAATAGTCAGAAATTTTTAAGGTTACAGTGACCTTTGGCCTACTGACCTCAAAATCAACTTCCGTAGAGTTTGAGGATCCTATGGTCAAGCGTTCGAGTTATTGAACAAAAACTGGATAACTGACGGACCAACATGTGCAAAGCAATATACCCCCCTCATCAAAGACAAGAGGATCATAGATCCTGGGGCGCTCACCTGCTAAACATGGTCAAACAAGGTTTTGCTATTATTTGACATAAATGATATTGACCTAGTTTTTGACCTCACATGACCCAACTTCGAAAGTGACCTTAAGGTCATCACGATAAACATTTTAACCAAAGTTGATGAAGATAAAAACAGTTGACATTGACAGTTAAAGTCTAGACAGCTAAAACTCACCTTGAGCTAGTCTCTCAAGCCTCTTGCCATGCTCTGGTGGAATAGCATACCATGTTTTGGGAGCACCAAAATGTATGTAGTTGATGCTATACAGATCCATATCTTCGGTGTGCCATGCAAACGTTGTTTTCCACATACCAAAATACAGGTACGCAGTATTAACACCTTCAATTTTAATACCATAATCGCTACCAACAAAGTCTAATATCGAGCCAAGTTTGTTGATATTCCATGAGGTCTGATCTTCATCAGTCAATGTACCAGAGATATCTGCACCATACATTGGATTAACAAATGTTATGTTCTTCCAATACTTCCTGTCTAGTTCTTCATAGTCAAAATGACGAGGTGTACGGAACCTGAAAGGTATTAAATGACACAACACTTTTATACAGGAACTCTGCTAGGTTGAGGGTCAATGACCATTGGGCCTGAAATTAGAAGGGTCATCTTCAAAATTTCAGCGATCATCTATGATTCACCATGTTGTTGGTCAAAAAGCACATGGTATCTTAGCTCTTCTTTTGAAAACATACATTCAAAACATTACATTTGTCAATTTGCTGTTACTTCGTAATTTTCAGTAATATACCATGAACAAGCTGAAATAACCAGTATTCCTCGAAAAAAAAATTTAATTAAACGAACTTGCTCTATGGCTGACATGTTGTATAGGTAGCCAATGACACAAAACCTGCCAGACCCAGTCTTCGAGCCCATATCACTTAGGTGAAAAGCAAGTGCTTTATATCCATTGCTTTAGCAGGGTGGGCAATGAAGAAAAGGTAGAATATTCAGGGGTTCCACTTGACTCAGAAGTAGAGGTTATGACCTTGAAAATTATAAAAAGCCACATGTTGACGCTCAAGATTTTGGTTTGAAGGGTCTTTTTCTCTTAAAATCATGGGTATTTTGCCTATAAAATGGTAAAATTTAGTCATAAGTATCAAAATGACACTTTAGATGCAGAAGCAAGTGGAACTCCAAAACATTGTCTAGTGATAACATTGAAAATACCATCAGTAAAAACGAACCTTTCTCCGTTAGCAAGCTTCTCAAAGTCCTTCACATGTATAGATTTCTTCTGAATGTTATATTGTGTATAAAGGCCCTGGCTACCATACACTTCCTGCACTATAGGTGAAGGAATTGTTATGTCCAAGTCATCATAACCACCTTTTCTTGGTACCCACTCAGATGGCGGAATAATCTACAAAATAAAGGTTATTATTAGTGATGAAATGAAGAAGCTAGAACATTAACTGTAATAACATATTTAATACATCAATTTTGTGGTTAAGAAAGGGCAACAAATCTTGATTCAGATTGTTCAAGATTAATAATTATATGTTATATATTATTGAACTTGACTTACCTTGCATACCCCTGCCTTTTGAGCACCCTGTGATTCAACATATGTTATGTATTTATTGAAATCTTTGAATTCCTCCATAGTAGGTCTAAAGACCATAATCTTTGGAATATTGGTTCCACCGCTGGATGACTCCATCTTGCCAGCTGTAGCATTAGCCTAGCTGGCCGATGGCCCCAACTGCAAAAAGCAAACATATTATTACATATGATAACATGGATAACAGAATCAACTTTGAGGATACAACCTGTAAATTTTATGTGTAATTGGGGGAAATTATTGATATATTGGTAATATTGGGGGAATTCTTCAGAAGAGATGGTCCTCATTTTTGGGGAAAACAGCACACTTTTAAAGATCTAATGGGCCTTTTATATATCTGTCACACTCGGAACTTGTTCACAACATGAACGAGAGAGTGTGAAAGCAGTAACACAGACTCAGATAGCTCAGTCGGTAGCATCTAGACCCTGTAAGCAAACAGGCTAGGCTTCAAGCCCGCGTTAGCCTGCACTTGTCCACCCAGCGAGTGTGATTCTTCTGTTACATTTGCTGCCAAACATGGCACAACCACTGTCATAATATCCAGGTCACTAAACAGTACCTGACAATATGCAACAGTTTTAACCAGTTCCAGAGAGTCCGACTCTGATAGATGAATGGTAGAACCACCCTGTAAGCAAAGGCCTAAAAGGGTCCCTGATGTTGATATGACATGTCCTACTCATAACCCTCCATTTATTGTTATTCTTAAACATTACAGGACTTCTTGGCATCTAAAACTAGGTCTTTTCAACCTTTTTTACAGCTGAGTAATTAACGGTTAAGGGGGTGGGGTGAGAACAAAAGTGGGAGGGGTATGTTAAACAATAATTCAGATTTTTTGAGAAAATAAAAGGGCTCAAGCAGACAGACTTGCATTGTATGTATACTATCACTGTAACATAACACCAACAACGCGTTAAAAAAGGGCCATCCTTTTAAAATTGATTGTTTCAAAGAATGAATGTGCCTTTCAGTACTCGTTCCTAAACACATAAATTGGCAAATGTCACGAGCCAAAACTCATATCATGCTTACATTATAACTCCAGGGAACAAACTCTTATTTAGTTTTTGATGGAAAATTGTATACTTTAAAAGATATTCAAGAAACATTGCCATATTTCTACTTTCGGTTTACAAGGTCATTAAAGTTTTGCATGATACCGGTTCATAAATATGTTTTATAATTATTTCTTTGTTAGAGTTTCTTCCTTATACTATTGACTATGTCGCCAACAACAAACTTTGACTTTTAATGTTACGTTGACTTTGTTTGCGAACAAGCAAGATTTGCAATGAAAGTGCTGTCATGCTTCAATAAATTCACTTTACTGATATTTATTTTTTGTTCACCTTCAAGGGTAAATATAGTGCATCATAATACTATGCTTACTGTACCCAACACATTTCAATTTTAAGAATAAAATGCTTTTGAAAAAAACATGCTCAATCTCACTAATACCTTAAGTTCCTGTTCTCGGTTAGATGTGTATCAAAATTGGGTTTTGTGTTGAGTGATTGTGTGTAACTACATGTATTTGTGATTTGTGTAGTTTTTATGTTTACAAACATTTAGGTCTTGAAAAGTACTCTAAATTTAGAGAGAAAAAAGCCATCCTGTACTGAACATCAATTTACTTGTCAGCAAGCCGTCAACGGTATGTCTGTCTTTTGTGCGTCTTTATTTGATATTTCGGTCTAATATGCTTGTTTTTTTCTGATATTCTACTCGCAGAACATGATTTACGGACATTTTATTAAAATGTTCTCTTTTTTTTCAAAATTCAAGAACTTTTCAAGGACTTTTTTAACAATATCAAATACTTGGCATCAAATTCAAGTACTTTTCAAGACCTGTGCGAACCTTGAGTGCCCACCGACAATCTATTGGATGAATTAACAACAAAAACCTGTTATTAATTCTTCTTCTTATTAGAAGTTTTTCATAGTACAGACACCATCTGGTGTACACTGGTATTGGCGCATGAGGTTTCTATACAATATTTAAAGTGAAATTATGAAAGTTCAACTATTACAGTGTGGTAAAAAATGCCCAATACGAGTCAAGCGTAGGGTAACTGACTGCACTTCCCTTTTGAAGCTGTCAATGGTAGAGCAGCTGATGACTTGCTGGGGAAGGCTGTACCATACGCAGACGGTGTCTGGAAAGAATGATCTCTGGTAACACAGCATTCTGGCAAAAGGTACCATGCAGGCGAGTCCATGGCCTAGCTCTTACTGTGCAGTTTGGAGTGAGGTGTATTGTATGGAGTTTAACCAACTTCAACAATGGGTAGCTGAGGGCACATTTGCATATGAATACTGTATACAAACATGATCTCTCTTATTCAAAGATCTTTAATAAATATGTTGTTTTTCTATATCTTTGGTAAATCAATCACTTTACTAGACCTGCATGTGACATTGTTAATGTTATCTTCAATAAAAGAAACAGACTATAACCTAAAAAAATACAAAATGGCCGCAAAACAACGCTCAAGCCGTACAGAATCCTAGTCAAATCGGCGACCAAGCACCTTGTTTAAAAAAGTCAACAACTATTGAACCAAATTTGAATCATATAACCATGCAAATATGAAGTAATCCACACCAACAATACGATCAATCATCGAAGATATCACGAGTGACGAGGAAGTTTTATCAACCGAGTCAGTGATTTGTGTATAATCACGTTCGGAACAAACGTCAAATGCAAAACTGCTGAATTTATTCATGAATACGGCCGTGTAGAACGACGAATTCAGTGTCTGCAGGAACAAATAACATTAATAAAATAATATAAATCAAATAATCTTACCGACACGCTCAGAAACTCGATTTAAATGAGTTTTGATAGAACAGTACAGTTCCCAAAATGGCTTACGTGACCACGAAGATGTAGCCAAATAACACACACGTGACAAAGAAAGAAAATAGTTCGCGTTTAGCACACTGAATTTTAAAGTTAAAGTATTTTTTTTTAGTAGGACATATTAAATTAGTTCATGATTATACAAATGAAATTGAGCAAAAATACATAAAAATACATTTTAAATCAAATTACCCGTACAGAAAAAGCAGAAATGCGCATGTCGTGTGTTATTGAATATAATTTTCCCAGGGTTGGAAGAAGTTCTTTAAATACGTTATAGTCTGTTTCTAAAATTGTTGACATATTATATGCAATTAGGCACGTATTAGAGCAGAACTGTCCACGAGATTTGAACGACTTTGTGCATTTCAAACAATTATAGTTCGGAGACTTTGACACGACTCTCGAACTTCTATACATAACCCCGGTCGTATGTTTTCATAAGCGGGGAGTATCACGAAGACGCTCGAGGTTCAAAGTTGGTAAAAGATGTATAATATATTCTAGACCTATCTACTTGTTTATACTTTACGTGACAAAATGCATGGTAATAATAATATAATCTAAAGGACCGATATTGCTAGATTTACTCGCGAAAATTTATATATTCATTACAAGAACCTTGTAATATATCCATGCATAAAGGTCAGGATCATGTCAAATTATCTGTGCTACATTGGTAGGTGTAGACTATATACATGTATACTGAGTTCCAAAAGTTTTTCACCGTCAAGTGGAGCTGGGAAGGTTACAAAATGTGTTCAAAGTTGGTAAAAGATGTATAATATTGCATACCTATTATGTAACAAGGATTCTGATTGGCTTAGACGGCCTGCACGAGAGGTCTATAATTTTTAATATACACCTCCCAAAAACCGAGGCTGGGGTGGATATTACTTTTTTATGGCGTGACGTCATTTCCTGCGGTATAACGTTCCAGACAACGTAACGTTATTTCCCGTATTATTTGGCCTACAGCTGCTCATACATATTTATAGGCTCTAACCTAGCCATTAATGATAAATGCCGTTAATAAATACGTTAATACTCTCTCATACATAATTATACATAACTAGATTGTTAGCTAGAACATTAACATTTTGAAGAGTCGTCTTTTGTTTCTGAAGAGAGACTGAAGTTGTTATAATTTAAAAAGAACTAATAGGTTTTATTTCCTTGACGTCTGGCATGGTATACAATATAACAGTTGTCGACTTATGTTTCGATGAATATGATGTTTAGTTGACCTTCAAAAAGTGATATTGACCTCTGACTTCGTCATCGGTCAATATCACTTTTTTCAGGTCAACAAAACATCATATTCACCTCAACATAAGTCAATAACAGTATAATATATTCTAGACCAATCTGCTTGTTTATACTTTACGTGACAAAATGCATGGTAATAATAATCGGACATATATAGAAGGCAAATAAGGTAACACTCAACTGAAACAACTGAGCGCTATTTATAAAGGGGAAATACAGACGACAAACATACGTCATCATGCACAACTCAAAACTGAACAAGAAAACTGTCATTTTAAGATCTCTATTAAATGGTGTAACCCTCCAGCTGCACAAATGATTTTTGGTGGTCGCCAACAAAACTACAATAAGTAAACGAATAGGGGATGACTGGGCACAAGAAAAAGAAACATGTTGCTAGGCATTTAACACTTCCGCAATTTATCAAACCTAAAACGAATAAACCTAAAATAACCGAAAATCGGACACGGAAGGCAGCACTCAACTAAAACAGCCGAGCACAGGTAACATAAAAACCCATCACATGCCACAATTGGGCCTACACGTCACAATTAATGTACAACTGAACGAGAAAATGAACTTCACCGCTGAAAGTCCAAGTTTCAGCTGTCAAAAAGTCGAATGTCTAAGCCCTGAATTCCCTGCTGTCAACAAGCTAAAAGATCTGGTTTCAGCAATAAAAACTGAATGATCTAGTTTCAGCAGTTAAAAGGTTGAACTACCTAGTTTTAGCTGACAAAGTCCTAAAAAGTGGAATAATAGCAGTAAATGGAAAATCCCTGCAGCCACACAATACTTTCCTGGTGTCGTTAAACAAAAAAAAACTATGTAAATTATTGGACAGGGGAAGAAAGGGCGCAAGAAAATGAAAAGAAAAGTGCATGGCTTCATTGCGACGCTGTTATCTAAACTTGAACTTACAATTTTACAATGATTTTAAAATTGCTTATAAATTCCGACATTTTTATATCAGTTCCAAACTGATTCGTTTTCAGTACGCTAAAATTGTTTTTAGTACGTTACAGCGGCGATAGCTCTGTGGTAACGCACTGGGGCTGTTAATCCAGAGGTCGTGGGTTCAATCCCCGGCATGGTAACTGAACTGCAAAGTATCTGGATAAAGGTGCCAAGAAGCTGTGTACCGGTGCTATACACCGGACACATTAAACCGGGCTGTCTATTCGAAATAAGATCTAGGACACGCCTGTGTCTAATGTCTCTCTCTCCGGCCAGGGGCTTTCTCTCAGTCTGTCCATCTGGTTATAGGTTGACAAGTGGTACAGTGGTAAGAGCTACTGACTGCTGATCCGAAGGTGGTGGGTTCGATCCCACCACCGGTCGGGTTAAAACAGAAATGCTTTTCAGTGATTCCCACCTTGCATAACTAAACTTACTAACAGTCGTTCGGGCGAGACGTAAAGCGAGAACCGTGTATGATGCTTTACATAAGACACGTAAAAGAACCAGGGATGCTTCTGGTCCGCTATTAACAAGCGCGAATCCAGAAGGGCACCCGTGATATTTTGGCAATTTAAAACACGGAGAATTTGACATGATCCTGACCTTTATGCATGAATATTTTACATGGTTCTTGCATTGAATATATAAATTTCCGCGGGCAAATCTTGCAATATCGGTCTTTTAGATTTGTGTTGGTATTACACCTCGAAGGTATTTATGATACTTTCCGCTTATGAAAACATACAACCGAGATTATAAATACATGTATAGGCAATATATCAGCTGTTAAATAATCAGGCGGCTAAATGAAGGTCGAGAGTCGTATCAAATTCTCCGGACTATACTAAAGTTTGACAGGGTTTGATCGGGAGGACAACCCTCTCCTAAAATAGCTTGTTTGGGCCCTATGACTCACCGAAGAGCCCCCTTCGAAAACAGCTCCATTACATTGAGGGGCTGTATTCATACGATTGTGGCTCCTTGCTACTGGTATATAGAGGGCTGTATTCGAACAGAAACACGGGTCCGTTCGCTTACAGCTCCTTTTTCAAAACATTAAAAATATGATAAACATGTAAATCTATATGCCTAATACTAGACTTTCGCACATTATTACTGCAAAGCAAATAGACCAAGCGTCCTGGAATCTGTTGTAAATAAATACCTGCATTTGACCGGAACATACTAGACGTTACGCTCATTGTTGGCGTACATTGGCAATTTATAACATTTTTACACTTCAATATTGCATAAAAATCGTTTTAGAAATACGGTTGTTTATATTTTGATATCACAAGCAAGATAAAAAAATCACCATGCTAGTAATGTGATCCGCATGTACGTTTAATTATTAACAACTATTAAATTAAACATAGAATGACGGATAACGTCACAAAAACGTCATGTAAGATGTAACATAATTGACCAATGCGCAGTGTTTAGCAGCTCGACAAATTCATATAAGTATCTTTATCCGCCCAAAAAGTAGATGCGGTGACGTGATGGCAACTCCATTTCGCGTTGTTTCATTTATGTGCCGTTCAAAACTTCCAGTAACAAACCGTGAGCGAAAAACATATTCAACTGAAAACGTAAGATTTAATTTCTTTCCGCGACAAGATTTGTTAAAACTTCAGTATTTTCTATAACTTAAGTCGACTTTCTATAATCTTTATTTTGACAAAAAGTACATGCATCCTACTTTTGAATTGGGTATAATTTGTACGATTATGACTTGGAATTAGGCTTTTAATATAGGTATACTTTTTTCTAGCCACGATGTCACACGCATCAAAAAGTGCACACATTAAAATTGTGATGTTGCTATGCCTCAAAATATTTAAAGAAGTATGCATTTATTAAAACGACAGCGACTACAACCAAAAAGTACATATAATTGTCTGTATTTTGATATGAATAAGTCTAACGTTCAACATAGCTTTAATTTTATTTATGAATTTTGGCAAATCTAGCCATAATGTCACACCCTTGAAATTAACGTAACGTCAACGTCTACGTGATCGGTAGATTCGTACCCGTTTTAATAAAAGAGTCGATGTACTGCAGATTTAAATGACATTTTGTATGAATGAAGTATGAGCTGTGGAGTTTATGTAATTATGGTGTTTTAGTCTGAAATAGTAAGTTTAGCGGTATTAAAAGCGCCACTTGTCGGGACGTGGTTTTCGTAGTATTTTCTAACTTACTTTCTCATTTGTGTACATGTATTTTAATGTCTCGGCAAAATGTAAATCATCTACTTGTATGGAACGATACACAGCGTATTATTGGTATATTCTATTGTATGTTTAATTAAAATGTACGACTGTAACGCCTTAATTACCCCTCCGCCTCGCCATATGGCCGATCAAAAAACTGCCATACATTTTGCGTAAAAATGCACTTATCAATCAAGCGGGTTGCTCAAAACCATATTAATTTTACAACAATATTTTTTAAACCAATCGCGAAATATGTGACGAATAAAAATATGGGGTTTACGGCATAATTTAAGAAAAATTGTATTCGAAACACCCAAATTAGTCTTGTAACGTCAATAATCGTTAAAAACGTCAACAACGTCGGAATTGGTTACGCTAATGTACGCCAACATCGAGCGTAACGTCACTAACAATATTCACCGTTGTGTTGACTTCTAACGAGATAGAGTTGCTCAGAAATAGACATACAAGAACATTTATCATCAGTACAACATCCACTATAAGTTGCAACAACTTCCTATAAAACTGTCCCCCAGTAACTGCAGTTACTGAGAAATAGCACGGACAAGAAGGGGATGCACGGGCGAAACGGAGATAACGTGTGTCTCCTTCAACGAGCTGAAAATATGTTTCCCTAATATTTGGACGCTTCATATTCAGCAGGTATTGTGCATAGCTTGCAGATTTTGTCCTGTTGAAGAAAGTCGCATTGCATTAACGCAAATTCCTGTTTGAGATTAATTATCATGTTTTGGTATGTGCTGCAATCATGCGCTGGGGAGCTTTATTCCTATATATCTTCCTTTCAACATGGGATCCTCTTATTATTTGGTTGTGTTATGAACGAATAAACAAATTCCAAATAATTTGAAAAATATTCATGTATCAATACCATGCATGCATCTGTTAATCTAGCAATGTGATCTCTATGGGGTGTAATCCATTGCCCACAATATTTATCATTGACCGGGAAGCGCATTGCTTATGCAGCTGCAAACACCAGCTGTTTTGATACACGGTCTCAATTGCCTTGCGTTACCAGTGAAATATTTGGATAGTTCTGCTTTCTCCGTAATTAAACTATTGCAATGCGACAAAGACCGATGTTATCCGCATGGAATAATGGAATTAGTCTGGTTCACGACATTCTTACAAAATGCTTCTTTTTTATTATTTTTTTAAATCGTAAACCATCGAGAACATGTCACGTGTCCCTCCATGGACTTTGAGCTTTACAATAATTATACCTGCGGCCCCGTGGCTGAACAGGAACACATTGACGTTACGCTCGTTGTTGACGTACATCAGTGTAACCAGTTCCGACGTTATTGACGTTTTTAATGTTACAAGTGTTTCCGATACAATTTTTCTTAAATTATGCCGCGAACGCCATTTTTTTATTCGCCACATATTTAGCGATTGCTTTAAACTATTGTTGTTATTTAAAATGGTTTTTATCGACTTGCACGTTTGATAAGCGCATTTTAACGTAACTATGTACGAGCGTATATGGCGATTTTTAGATTGGCCATATGGCGAGGCGGAGGGGTAATTAAGGCGTACATTTTAATTAAACATACAATAAAATATACATAAAACGCACCACATATCGTTCCATACAAGTAAACGATTTACATTTTCACTGCGGTATTCCGTATTCCTGATATTGCTAATAACGTGAGTAACATTATCCATTTTCGCGACCATCAAGGGTACACCAGGATAAGTTCAGAGACGCTGTTTTGTCTTCTTGAGTGTGTTTAATGTAAATTTAATACAAAAGTATCTAATTCGATAATTTCCCTAGCCCCTGAAAGCCGACAAACAACCAGGAATTACTAAAAAAGGTAATTATAAGACCAAACTCGTATCGTCACTCACGCAAAAAATAAGCTCGGTCTGTCAAATAAAGATGTTTTTGTTTATATTCTATGTTAACCTACACAACTTGAATCGAGCAAAATGACATTCCAGTGACCAAGTTTATGTTGTTAATGCTTTACCAAGAAAGGAATCATAGATAACGGTGCATTTTGAGAATAAATAAACATGTTAGTGTACAGAGTATTGCTTTATTGACGCTCACTGGTGTACGGAGTATTGCTGTACAGTGTACGGAGTATTGCTCGCGGAAATTAGTAAATGCGAGATGAAAGCAGTGTTATTTGGTAAGTATTACTTATATTGTCTAGATCTATCTATGTTGAAAACAGTTAAGCAGGGTTTAGAGTATGATTAGTACATCCTTCAAAAAGAACACTATGTTACTGTGCTGGTCTGGCCCCTTCTAAGAAAAATAATTGGTCCGATCCCATTGCATACATGCCATGTTTCACAGGCCCCTAACATGTGATTGTTGATAGAGATACATGATATTTTATTAAAATGACGGAGATGTTCCTTGCTCAAACTTTAAAACTCAAATTAATGAAGTTTATATACAATTTTCACTTATTTTACTTTTATGACGATACCATGCATGCTTAATGAAGCAATTAAAAATAATACTTGTGATCATTTTACGATGTAAACAAAAAATGTCAGGTTCCAGTATGTCCAAGAAATGTGTGAGATTTGATAAATTGGCCTCCAATCATGCGTAAGTAGAGTCTCAAACGCGTGAGACTCACGCATGATGCAGGAGATCTGGCATGTATGCCCTTGAGAAAATTTCTGTATCAAATTCATGCTCAATAGAAAAGCTCTGTCACACACACATTATTTTTGAAAAGCTTTTATGAACATATTACACAAATCAAGAGAGCTGATAAATCCCCTTTCATTTGACAGCACTTTATTGTATATTATTTGATATTGAATCTATCTTAGAGCTTCAAAACATTTCATAAATCAAATAAAACAAGACAAACTCCAGAATTATTCACACATTACATACGTATTCTTATTAACGGGTGGTGGGTAAGTCACATATTAAGATGTATGTTAGCGTTAAAATTCAGTTCAGTTCTGTTTAGTTTGTGTTTAGAAAATTAATTATTTTAACTATGATATGGACACGTTTATGTACTGTTCAAAATTGCAATCAATACACTCAGCACTCAAATATTCAAATTTACTCTTTTGAGGTTCATAGCAACATTTTTGAGAGCAAAAATATGTTAAAATGTTAAATTCGGTCTTAGTATTGTTTTGCTCATTCCCTAGTTTAATTCAGTGTATTTGTACGCGTGAGCTAATGTGCAATACTCTGTAAGGTATACACCAATACTCCGTACACGAACTTATATATATTTTGGTGTTTATCTTTGTTGTAAATTGATCAATATTTCTGAAATTTGGACTTAAGACATTCAGGTTCGATGCAAACAGAATGCTCAGTTTAAAAAATATATATCTGGTTAATACACTCATTCCACTGTAGTCAATATTTACGAGTGAGCAGCTGCCCAGTACTGAGTAATTTGAACACTTTTACGAATACCTGATATACTATGTCGTACTGTAAAGTTATAAAAATATCCGAAGACGTAAATACCTGATTGGGATGGTGTAAGTAGTCAGTAGGTTGGAAAATATCGTCTCTTAACTTACCCTTGTGTACACTAGAATGTCGCGAAAATTGATAACATTACTCACCATTACTAGCAATATCCGGTGTACGGTATACCGTAGTGATTTTGCCGAGTCATTTAAATTCATTTTGCAAAATGGAGAAAGTGAGTAAAAAAATACTACGAAAATCACGTCCCTACAAACGGCGCTTTTAACACCGCTTAACTTACTGTTTCAGACTAAAACATCTCAATTACGTAAACCCCACAGCTCATACTTCATTCATACAAAATTTCATTTAAATCTGCAGTACATCAACTATTTTACTAAAACGTGTTAGTCCAGGAGCCAGATTTCAAAAGAGGCTTAAAATAGATTTTCATTTACCCCATCTGGTAGAAAAAGTATGTTGGTATTTTCGAATAATATAGACATTCAGGCTTTGGAAAAAGGTGGATGCCAGATCTGAAAGTGGTGCAAATTTTGTTAACAGGGGCAACAACTCTTGCTTCGGAACAAATTTACGAAAACACCCGATGTCCTATATTCTGGTTTTAAGTTTTTGTTTATTATTGTATTGCAACATATTTGCATGGATATTGTTCATTTGATAATGTGTATCAAATAGACATACAACATGGACCAGTTTGAGGTCAAGGTCAATTCAAGGTCAAAGTCAGAAAAATAGCTAAACATGAATATTTGCTCTCTATCTTTCTTAGTATAGCATGTGTTTTGAATTTAATTAGGTTATAAAAACGATAGTTGTGTTTGTTAGTATATATTCTGTAATTATAAGCCATTTGTTTGATTATAAATATAAAAAATATTGTCATAACAGCCATTTTATGCATATGCATGTTGGCCGAGATGGCATTCTTACGACGGCCCCTAGCATTATATGATCTAATGTGATATGTTTGTTTACCTATGTAGTGTCTAATATTTCATGGATATTATTCATATGATTATATACATCAAATGGACATGCACCTAAGACTAATTTGAGGTCAATGTCAAGGTCATTTCAAGGTCAAAGTGAATAAAATAGCTGAAAAAAGTAAAAAATGATATTTCCTCCCAATTTTTCTTAATATAGCATATATTTTAAATTCAATTTGGTTATGAAAATGATATTTGTGTTGGTTAGTTCATATTTCCTCATGATAAACCATTTTTTATTTAAAAATGTATCATTTTTTTAAATAAACAGGCATTTTATGCTTGTCGATATGGCATTCATACGAAAACCCCATGGCATAATATGATCTAACGTGATTAGTTTGTTAACGTATGAAGTGTCTCCTATTTGCATGGATATTATTAATTTGATTATATAAACCAAATGGACATACACCTAAGACCAATTTAGGTCAATGTCATTTCAAGGTCAATGTGAAAATGATAGCTAAAAAGTAAAAAAAGATATTTCCTCTAAATTTTCCTTATTCTCTCGTATGTTTTGAATTCAATTTTGGTTATGAAAGTGATAAATGTAGTGGTTAGCACATATTTTCTCATTATATTAAAATACTAATAATTGGTAAAACTGCCATTTTACGCAAATGCATGATGGCCGAGATGAGATTCTTAATTTGCTAGCTGCCAACAATAATACCAGTATTCAGATATGAGTTTAGTTTCTTTCAGTATTATTAAATATTTGAATGAACGTTGTTAACTCAATGTCTTTATCTAAGGTGAAATAAAATGCTGACCACTTCAAGGTCAAGGTCAATGACATTTCAAGGACAATCTAACTAATCAAAGTCGGTCGATCTATGTGTCGGTTTGTCGGTAAATCACACGGTTTCCGAGTAATACCCTACCAATGCTTAGTACTAGAATCCTCACCCTTGACACTCTGGAACTAGAATCTTCAAACTTTATAGAAAGTGTGGTCACCGTCAGTAGTTGAATTCCATTGATTATGAGGCCAGGGGTCAAAGTAATGGTCTCTATATCAGGAATTAGGAATGGCTGTGCCAAGAAATATTAGTCACCCGATAGGGACTGGTATGGATGTACTCTGTGGTGGCGAGAAGCCCTTAAGGCCTGGTATGGATTTGTCGGTACTAGATGGTGGTGTGTATACGATGTGGGCTATGGCTGACTGTACTCGATGGTGGTGAGCATCTCATAGGGTATGGAATATCTCCATTTAGTGGCGATAAGTAACCCTTAGGATCTATTATATTTGACTTTACTGGTTGGCCAGCCTTGGTTAACTGTACGCTGTAGCAGTGAACACCCATTAGGACATTGGATAGCTCTAACCAGTGATTGTGAAAAACCCTCATTGGACATAAGTGCCTGTACTTTGCAATGATGCATCTCCACAAAGACCAGATATTACTGTACTTATTGGTGGTGAGTATCCCATTTGACATTCCATAGCTGAACTACGTACAATTCAGAATGACTGTAACCTTACTTTCAAGTTAAGTTTTCATTGTGAAAGGAGAACGTAGGAATTTTATAAATATGCAGAGGAACTGTTAACGTACCTTTTGACACCCTGTATATATACCAGGCTATCTTAATTTTAACACAGTATCAAACAATATTAGGCTCTAGGCCTGGCGATGAAAGGCAATACCAGTCCATTCTAGTACCCGACATGACTTTGGATATCTGTACTTGCAAATTGTGAGTACAAAACATGACATGTAATTGACTCTACTCCGAGTTGGGAACCAACCCTTACGGCCTGGTATGGCCATACATGGTTGTGGTTTCTATCGCGCAGGACCTTGAGTATCTTAACCTTGTGGTACATATGATGGTTTGGGATAGTTGAACTTGATAGTGATAAGTTTCCCGTAGAACCAGGGATGGCATAATTATGTGGTGATGTGTGCCCCACTCACGATGTTAGGTGGCTTTTAGACTATTATGTCGTGGTGAATACCCCATAAAGCCTGAGATGCTTTTACTCAGCTTTGGTTTTACTTATTCTGGGATGACTATATTCCGTTGCATCGAATAAACATAGCGTCTGGGACATCGTTTGTACATTGCAGTGGCTAGTAGTGGTTAGGAACTGGGTTGTACGAATATATTCCAAAGGATCTGGATGGTCTGTACTTGGTTGTGATGAGTAACACGAAATCGTGGTGTGGTTGTATTCACGAGTAGTGAGAGCACTGCAGTATATATGACTGCTCAGCGCGGCGGTGAGTTCATCATAGGGCCATTATTGGCTGTACTCTATGATGTTGGTTGCCAAACATGGACTGAGATGCAATCATTGCAAACTTAATGTTATATGTAGTGTGTATCCGTTGAGCATGTGATAGCTGCATTTAGTGATGGTTAAGTGTCCGGCATGAGATGACTGAATTATATGGTGGTGAGTACATTGTGGCTATACTCTATGTTGTGTTAAATGAGTATCTTATTAAGCCTTCGGTGCCTTTACATTACAGTGATATGTTGTATTTTACATATAGGGTCTAGCTGTATTGTAAGGTGTTACTGGGTATGGTCTGTACATATTATATTCTCATGCGGTAAATACCTTCTTTTGTATAGGATACCTGTACTTTGCAGTGATGTGTACCCACATAGGGCTTCTGATATCTGTACCTTGTAATGATGCATACCACATAGAACCTGTGATGCCTGTACGTTGCAGTGATGCGTACAGCATAGTGTCGTTGATGCCTGTATCCTGCAGTGATGTGTACCACATACGCACTGGGATGTCGGTACCTGGCAGAGATTTGTACCGCACAGGGTCTGAGATATACTTGACTTTGACGTTTACCTCATGAGGCCTATGACTTCCATACTCACCAGTGATACCCTGTATGGCATGGGTGGCTGAATTATGTTGTGGTGATAACCAAATAATGCCTGATATTTCTGCACATTGCAACGATGAATATACCATTGCACAAAGGGATTGCTGTATTATGTGGTGGTGAGTACGCCACGGGGTCTGTGTGAATGTTTCTAATAGCAACCGTTTTCTAGAGAGCTACGAATAGTTACGATGATGATGGGTTTCTCAAGGGTATGTGAATCCTACTATTGATACGTGTAGTTGGAACATCACGTATGACACCCCTAAAAACAAAATTGCCCCTTTTAGGCAATGGTGTATATAAATGACCAACGGTTACTTCGAAAACAAACATTGTGTTGTTTTAACATGTATACGTTGTGTATACATTCGTGAACTTCGTCAAATGGTCGTTTAGTCAGGTTTATGTAAAGCCAATTTCATACAAAGTGAGACTACTCAAAATTGCACATACAATAATTGTACTGTTGACCTTAGATGACATTGAACATGTCAATACTTTAAAGGACTATTCTACATAATTTATTAATATATGATATAGTCCCTAATATCTATGCAAATATTTATCATTATAAATGCATGTCAATTTTGAATTAACAAGGTTAATATTACGAAAGCAGCAATGTCATCCCTGCCAACACCCTGATACATAACAATAGCCTTATTAATAACAATTCTAAAAAATAACTTATAATGAGAGGAGGATATGTTCTAACCAACAATTTTATCACTTTTATAACCAAACAAAATTCAAAACATATGACAGAATAAGAAAAATAGGGAAAATATAATTTTTTAGTTATTTTCTCACACTGACCTTAAAATGACCTTGACCCTGACCTCAAATTGGTTATAGGTGTATGTCAATTCGATGTATATTATCAAATTAATATTATCCATACACATATGAGACACTGGATACGAAAAAAAGCTAATCATATTAGAAAATAATATTCCAGGGATTTTCGTACGAATGCCATCTTGGCAAGCATAAAATGGATGTCTTTTTCTCATAAATGATACATTTTTAATTTAACAAATGGCTTATCATGAGAGAATATGTACTAACCAAAACAACTATCATTTTCAAAACCAAATTGAATTTAATATATATAATATACAAAATGTATTAAGAAAAATTGAGAGGAAATATGATTTTTTACTTTTTTCAGGTATTTTGTTCACTTTGACCTTAAAATGGCATTGACCTTGACCTCAGATTTGTCTAAGGTGTATGTTCATTTGATGAAAATAATCATATGAATAATATACATGTAAATATGAGACACTACATACTTGAACAAACAAATCACATTAGATCATAGAATGCTAGGGGCCTTCGTAAGAATGCCATCTCGGCTAACATGCAAATGCATAAAATGGCTGTTATGACAAGATTTTTATATTTTTAATCAAACAAATGGCTTATAATGAAAGAATATGTACTAACAAACACAACTATCATTTTTATAACATAATTAAATCCAAAACACATGCTATACTAAGAAAGATAGAGAGCAAATATTCATTTTTAGCTATTATTCTGACTTTGACCTTAAACTGACCTTGACCTTGACCCCAAACTGGTCCATATTGTATGTCTTTTTGATGCACATTATCAAATGAACAATATCTATGTTATTATGTTGCAATACATACATAAACAAAAATTTAACACCAGAACATAGGACATCGGGTGTTTTCGTAAATTTGTTCCGAAGCAAGAGTTGTTGCCCCTGTTAAAAAAATCTGCACCACTTTCAGATCTGGCATCCACCTTTTTCCAAAGCCTAAATGTCTATATTATTCAAAAATACTAACAGACTTTTTCTACCAGATGGGGTAAATGAAAATTGAAATTCTGGTCACCAGCTCCTAGACTATGTACGATTCTACCGCACACGTAGGCGTTGGCATTACGTGAATTTCAAGGGTGTGACATTATGGCTAGATTTGCCAAAAAACATAAAATAAAATAAAAGCTTTGTTGAATGTAAGACTTAATCATATCAAATTACAGACAGTTATATGTACTTTTAGCATGTAGTCGCTGTCATTTTAATAAACGCACCCTTCTTTAAATAGTTTGGCGCATAGCCACTGTACTATTTTCATTTGTGCACTCTTTGATGCGTGTGTCATCGTGGCTAGAAAAAAGAATAACTATATTAAAAGCCAAATTCAAAGTCAATATCGTATAAAATAAACCGAATTCAAAAGTAGGATGCTTGCACTTTTTGTCAAAATAAAGTCACTATAGAAAGTTTACTTTAGTTATAGAAAATACTGAAGTTTAAACAAACCTTGTCGTGGAAAGAAATGAAATCTTACGTTTTCAGTTGAATATATTTTTCGCTCCCGGTTTGTTACTGAAAGTTTTGAACGGCACATAATTGAAACAACGCGAAATGGAGTTGCCATCACGTCACCGAGTATTGGATTGTATGAATTTGTTAAGCTACTAAACACTGCGCATTGGTAAATTCTGTTACATCTTACATGACGTTTTTGTGACGTTCTCCGTCATTCTATGTTTACTTAATATATGAGCTCCGCTGTGCGATTTTCAACCTCTTCAAAAAATAACACAATTTGGGAAAATCACATTTAGTAGATTCTACAGAGCAGATATTTTTTTGGGGAAAATGCAAATCAAGTATTTTTCTAGGATCATGTCACATGCCTTGTAACATACTCAGAATCGAAGTCCATACTTGCAAGTGAAAGTCGACTTTTTTGGGTAAAACCTTACAAAATATAAAAGCAAAGCATGATTTTTTGGAATCTGTAGATAGTTTTGTCAGTAATGGGTTAATTTGAAAATTATATTTTGTGATTATGTAGGTTATTACTCGGTTATTTTAGGGCAAAACATTTAAAAATATAAACAAAACCGTGAAATTTGGGAATCGGTTGACTACCAAGTTATTAATTAGCTTATGTGATAATTAATCACTGCTATAGGTAGCCTTGTAGATTAATGGATCAAAAATAAATTGCCAGAATATTCTGCTAAATTGAGTCTTTTTGGGGTAAAATATTACAAAATATAAACGAAAAGTGTGCATTTTCGGAATCTGTTGATTATTTTGTAATGTTTACCCAATAAAACAAGAGCCGTCACAGACGGGTTATGCTCCCCGTGGGGCGTTTGTCACAGAAAAAATGCTAAAAACTATGTTATTATTCTTTGCCACTGCACTGTAATAATAAGATTTATTTATCTATGAATTTTCAAATTGATATATCCAAAACTGTTTGAGTTATGGCCTGGACAAGAATTAAGTATGAAAAAATACAAAGGGGAGCAACTCTAAAATATGAATAAAGAGTTATAGTTCTTGGGCACTGCACATCCTCTCAATGAGATCTATTCAGCTATGAAGTTTCAAATTGATATCTCTTATTCTGTTCAAGTTATGGCCCGGACAAGAAGTATGAACAATTACAAAGGGCCATTACTCCAAAAATATACAATTAAGAGTTATGGTTCTTCTGCACTGTACTTCCCCTCAATGAGGTCTATTCACCTATTAAGTTTCAAATTGATATCTCAAATACTGTTCAAGTTATGGCCCGGACGAGAATTAAGTATGAAAATTTACAAAGGAAAATAACTAAAAAAATATACAATCAAGAGTTATGGTTTTTGTGCACTGCACATCCCCTCAATGAGGTCTATTCACCTATGAAGTTTCAAATTGATATCTCAAATACTGTTCAAATTATGGCCCGGACAATAATTAAGTATAAAAAATTACAAAGGGGAATAACTAAAAAACTATGCAATCAAGAGTTATGGTTCTTGTGTACTGCACTTCCTCTCAATGAGGTCTATTTACCTATGAAGTTTCAAATTGATATCTCAAATACTGTTCAAATTATGGCCCGGACAAGAATTAAGTATAAAAAATTACAAAGGGGAATAACAAAAAAAATGCAATCAAGAGTTATGGTTCTTGTGCACTGCACTTCCAATCAATGAGGTATATTCACCTATGAAGTTTCATATTGATATCTTCAATACTGTTCAAGTTATTGCCCGGACAAAAGTGTGACGGACGGACGGAAGGACGGACAAAGCGGCGACTATATGCTCACCCTTCGGGGAGCATAATAAATACCACACCCTATGGAACTTGATTTCAGTATTGTACAAAATTGTTTTCTGTGTGTTTTATTTCCTTTTTTGTGAATGTGACACTTACAAGGGGACCTGCTGTGCTATTAAATGACGTCATCATAATTATTGTGTTTACGCGACGTCAATAACGTCATTTCAACATTCATGTCTAGTTTTCATCATGTCATAGCATGTCACTAAGTTGGACCATTTTGAAAAGGTATAACTTTTTGGAAACCGTGTATACATTAATCTACACAATTCTATCAACATGTAAAGAGGTGAAATTTTGACCTCAGGCTGGAAATCCCAGAGCAGAGCCCATTATTATACTAATAATTAAACGTAAATGCGGATCACATTACTAGAATGGCGATTCTTTTCTCTTTTTTGTGATATCAAAATATGAACAACCTTATTACTAAAACGATTTTATAAATTATTGAAGAGTAAAAATGTTATAAATTGCCGATGTACGCCAACAACGAACGTAACGTCATTATCACCTGATTTACTTCTTATTGATGACATGAAACAAAAATTCGTATTCAAAACATATCTTGATACTTCCGTCGCGTTGTTTACAATACTATTCCTTCCAGTCAGGAATAAATAAACCGTTTATTTAAATATTTACATTACGCTGTCGTATTTCCGAGTACAAAAAGTAAAAACAATGTTTTTATTGATTTATACCTTTCTTTTATTGTAGATGGCATACATATCGATTTCGCACATCTTTCACTGAAACTCTTTTATGAAATTCCCCAATTATATTTAGAATATAACCTACATTATGAGC
Source organism: Spisula solida (assembly GCA_947247005.1). Taxonomy (NCBI): domain Eukaryota; kingdom Metazoa; phylum Mollusca; class Bivalvia; order Venerida; family Mactridae; genus Spisula; species Spisula solida. The sequence continues at coordinate 19,988,584 of OX365948.1, read as the reverse complement.
CAATGAAAACGCCGCATTTTCGCGGTTAAATGAAAATTTAATCATTAAAATTTTCTCTTAACAGACTTGACATCTTGCGTTTGCGCTAATTTCTATCGGCCAATCAGAATGCAGAATGTTATATTCTAAGTTATTTAGAACATATTAAGTAAATTTTAATGACTAAAAAGGCCTCGCTTCGCTTCGCTCCGCTTCGCTCGCTCCGCCCTTTTTAATCATTAAAATTTACTTAATATGTTCTAACTATAACATAAATTATGATATTGTGGACGTCATATGGGTCGAATTGCCATTATGCTCTTTTCTTTTTATGTACTATAGTCCAGTTAGGATAAAAATCCAGTGACGAAGCGGTCGAGTTCTTTATAACGGTGTAAAACCAATAATAAAGGCTTATACTGTACATACAACTACAAGTCAAATAGTTCCTGCGAGCAAATGATGTACCGACTTCATTTGACAGAGAATTGACAGGATCTTCGACCTTCTATCTGCATAATTCAACAGCTGATGTGTATAAAACTAAGCATGAATATCTCAAAATTGTGAGAGAAAAAATAAGCGCGATAGGCCGGTAGCTTTCAAATTGGAAAAAATATATGCACGATAATTTGACATACGAAATTTATCAACAAATAGTTAAATAATTTCATGTGTAACAAACCAATTTTCAAGACGCTTAATTGCATAATTATGACTCCATTGTTCCATATAATATTTATATGCTTATAAATAAAACCTCGTATCAGTTCATTAAAAGGTATTATCATAAGACATGTTTTCAGTGTTCAACAATATCAAAGATCATAAACCAATTCCGATAATTCCATGACAATTGACTGGGAAGCGCTGTGCTTATGCAGCTGTAGTCACCTGCTGTTTAGATCCACGGTCTCAATATTGCCTAACGCTCACTGGAATTTCGGACAGTTCTGATATCTTCGGTAAATAAACTATTGCAATGCGACAAAGACCGATGGAATAATGGATTAGTCTGGTTCACGCCATTCTTACAAAATGCCCTCCATCGATATTTTACTTTATGCTATCCAATCTACCTGCTCGCTCAAGGCTCGCAGGTAATAATTGCAATAATCGGACATTCTTGTTTACCTTTTGCACCAGAAGTAAACTAATAAGGCGTATGAAATACAATGCAATAAGCCAGCCCTGGGCGACCTGGAGCATATTTGATTGTACTCCCAAAGTTAGGGGGTATGGGGGTATGCTACCCCAGAAAACTTTTTGGCAAGGAAACGATTTCCTTGCCTTTGAGAGTATTTCAACGATATTTTTACGCCATGCCTTAAGGACGTTTAGGACCTTTCTCCGACGTCATCGGCAAAAAATCGACTTTTCGCCGAATCTAATGAAAATCTCCAGAGGTATGCTTTAACATGCTCTTTGTTTTATGTCGTTTTTATTTTTTTTAAATATCGCTTCGTTTCCTAGCAACACGACGTTATGTACACGCAGCGTAAAATTGAGGTTTTAAGCGTATTTCTCCGTCAAATTAAGGTCTACAATAATTGTCAAATTTCTATTTGTAAGTCCTTCATCCGTTGAATACGTATTTGTAAAATTTGTAGCGGTTGCGACATACAGTTTCGCAACGAAAAAGGTTTTATATCGAAAATTGACCTGTATTTTACTGCGTATTTGCGACACCCTACTTACTTCAGGGCACAATTTGGTCAATAAAAAGTGATTCAATCAACTAATGAAACATACCGTGGTTATGCGGTAATCTTACAGAATAAGCACAAACAATACAAATGGGGGTCATCTCGCATTATTTTCGACAAAATTGAATTTTAGTGAAAAGCGGACATACGTAAAAAGCGTAACGCCGTGCCGTCACACGACGTTACGAGCAATATGGCTACGTCAGCGTCATGGTCTGATGGTGTCTCTGGCGCATTAGTACCTTGTTTCAATAAAGAAAAAAACATCAGAACACATTCCCGTATGCTGAATGCAAGATGAGATTTACAATATACCCCTAAAAGTGTAGGAATTATGATTTCTAGTGATATATATGTACTATTATTTATACATTTTCCTATTAATAAAGAGATATGAACTTGCTCCTAGCAAACACTTTTTAAAACACCTACCACCTCTCACAAAGAATATCGTGCTTAACATTTTGACGAACTGACGAACTGTCTATTTTGTACGCGCAGTGGGGGGGGGGGGGGGGGGGGGGGTCGGGACAAAGTGTTGCAGTCCCTGTGGTTAAAATGTTTAATATAATAAATGCCGACGAACATACTTTTGTATGTACTTATATTTTCAATGAATGGTCGAAAGTAGCCCAAAACGCCGACACAATGTGTTACATTTACAAACCTTTTTAAACAGATAAAATTGTTAATGCATAGTCAAATTGATTAATCAAAGAACCTGCATTATCAAAATTAAGCATGGTTTTGTAAACAGTATTACTAGGACTGTATAGGTGGTCATGCATGCTAAAAGGTAACAAATAGAAAATATAACACATATGCATATGTAAGACTTTTCCCCAAACTCACTAAACAGCAACATAATAGCACTACAGTAAATTCCAAAAGTGGCCGAATCACGTTTCTGATGCGCCTGGCAATTGGTCCCGGTGGTCATACAGATGGTAAACCCCGCAAAATGCCCCTGACATATAATTACCTCACGGGTATACACAGGGCTGTATTTCCCCGCTATTGTTACGTCATGTTAGATGTGTATTCCAACTAAGGCACATAAGCCAAAATGTCAACTTAAACCGTGAATATCGAATTAAATAATGTGAAAATAATGTGAAAATAGTAACGTTACAAATAAATCTGAAAAAAAGCGTTGTGGTCCTGTCAAACGAAATGTGTGAAGTTAAACAGGCCGAGACATACAATAACGGATCTAATAGCGGCTCAAATATATTTAGATGTACATTAATTTATATTATCACGAAATACATGTAACCACATTTCCTATATTTTTTGTAACACTTTATTTTAATTTGCTAGTGGTTCACCTACCGGTCGCATCAGTCTTAATCCAGCTTCAAACAGGAATCAACCGTGTTGTGTAACAGTTAAACCAAATATATAAGCTTGGTTAGAGTCAATATTTCTAGACAAGTGCGGTACTAACTTTCCAAATTTTTATACATCAAAAGTTTACTTGTATACTAAACGTTATTATTATTTGCATTACAACTATGTATGTCTGCAAAGAAACGATGTATACACATTTAAGTTATCATTATATTAAAGGGACGTAATAATTAGTTTAGAAGACTTAAGTTCATAGTCTGTATATTTAATGTCCGATCGAGTATCCTGAGTGGATTTTTAGATAATTTAAATACATAACACAGTCGTCGTTGTGTTCATAATAAAGTACCAGTAAAGACGCACCGTGAAGAATAATAAAACCACAGTACTGATAGAACATGTAGATCTAGTACAGTTATTCCACACTCAAATCGAATTTTTATGTAGTGACAGAGTTTGCTTTGAACAAAGCTATATGATTTGATAAGTGAACTGATGCAGGTGAAATGCGTGAATTTTATTCTTAACATGTAAATATTGTAAATAGAACGCACGCCTGTCAATAGAACGGACCTACACACCTCGTTACGATGCGCGACGTAACGTTTTTTCGTTAGTCCGTTTTGATACTGAAATTCAATTTCGTCGAAAATATGCGAGATCACCCCCTTTTTATCGCCTGAGCTTATTCTATAGAGTTACTGAATCACCACGGTGTATTGCATAAGTATACAAAAACGGATGGAAAGTTAATCGCTGGCAGTGGACTTGCATTTACTAATCTGGAAAAGATTTTCCAGAGATCTGGTCAAGACGGTTTGTATCAAATTCTTAAGACAATAGGAATAAAGAAGCCACTGGTATTAGCGAAATAACTTCAAGCAATGTATTAGCTAATACATAAGCTTATTTGAAACAACATTAGTAAGTGACGAAAAGTGTACCCTTTCGTTCCGTGCTTTGTGAATTGTTAAAATTGTATATTAGATCTACTGTATATTTATAATGAGTTTGTGTTCATAATAAAAATGAAAAATACATCGATACAATAAATACACATTGTAAATAATAATAAAACCATAACAATATTGTGAGAAATGTTGTTACAAATATAACCTCGATTAAATAGAACTAATTGATTGTTAAGCAGCGAGTCATACATACTTTTCTTACGGACGTACGCCGCGTAACGTCGTGCGACGTTATGCGTTTTACACATGTCCGCTTTTCACTGTTAATCAATTTTGTCGAAAATAATGCGAGATGACCCCCCTTTTTTATTGTTTGAGTCTGTTTATTAGAATTACCGCATCATCAATGTGTAATTCATTAGTTGATTGAATCACTCTTTGTTGACCAAATAGCGGCCTAAAGTGAGTAGGTTGTCGCAAATACGGCGTAAAATACGGGTCAACTTTAGATGTTAAACCTCTTGTGTTGTTAAATTGTTCGGCGCAACCACTATAAATTTTATGTATGCGTACTCCACGGATGAAGGGCTAACATATAGAGTTTTAAAATTAACGTAGACCTTAATTTGACGGAGAAATACGCTTAAAACCTCAATTTAACGCTCCGTGTACATAACGTCGCGTTGCTAGGAAACGACGCGATATTTTAAAAAATAAAAACGACATAAAACGAAGAGCATGTTAAAGCATACCTCTGGAGATTTTCATTAGATTCGGCGAAAAGTCGATTTTTTGCCGATGACGTCGGAGAAAGGTCCTAAACGTCCTTAAGGCAAAAAAGAATTAAAAACTTACTTTTAAACATGTTATTTTTCGTCTTATTTGTGACAAGTTACACAATTTTGGTTACTGATAAGAGCTTGTAGAAGACATGATGCCCAAATAATGATCAACGTCCCATCGTCCTTTGACCTATCCACCCCAAAACAAAAGACACTTGTCATAATCAACATCCATAGATCTACTAAGTTGTTTGATATAAAAAGGTACCTTATTCTTTAGGAAAAACCATTTATGCACTTATCAAGCATTCCATCCAGAGGGGGGGGGGGGGGGGGGGGGGGGGATTACCCTGTCTACCCTTGGGTGTGGATGTTCTTGTCAAATATCCCTATTGCAGATTTTAATTACAATGAAAACCAGCAAAAATCATTTTAATATTTATGAAAAGGGCAAATCTAAAGCATCACTGACAGACTGTGTGGGCTCCCAAGGCAGAAATGTAAAACCAATACCTGAACAATATTGATGATACGCACGATTGGTGGATGTGAAAGGAGGGGGTCTCTCCTTCGTTTAGCTGACGGGGGTTCTCCCTCGTAAAAAAGAAATATAGATTGCGAATGGTGCATTCTGAGCACATACTCTGTCTCCGAAAGTCCCAATGTTATCTCTGGTTTTGAATAAAGCAAAACAATAAGTCAAAATGTGACATTCATGTAGCAACATAATCAGTATGTAGACATTGGCGCAATTAATGCGAGCGAAGCGAGCTAGAAAAAAAGCATTGTGTATGTGAGCAGCATACCTCACAAAATCGTTCTCTGACTTGATAATACATGTATTCACTAATAAATTTACGGTGCGAGCGAGGCGAGCTAGAAAAATATCACTGCGTATCTGAGTTGCGTACCCTACAAATTTGATTTTTGACTTGATAATGCATGTAGGCCTACATTATTTGTATTCACAAATAAGGTTATTCTGCTTAGCGCAGCGAGCTACAAAAATAGCAATGGTTTATTTGAGCAGCATACCCTACAAACTCGTTCCCTGACTTGATAATACATGTACTCACTTATAAAGTTAGTGTTCGAGCTAGTCAGTGAAGCGTAAGGTTTGTATCATGCGCAAATTCGAATCCAACTCATAACTTTTCTATAGCAACGAGTTATATTCAATAGCCTCTATGGCTAAGTGGATATGTGCGTTGACATGATTTTATATTTGTCATTTTAAATCGTTGGTTTTGAGTTCAAGCCCAGCAGTAGTTGTCTTTTTTACTTTGCATAATTTATCATATTATTTCATTTTTTATTCGATATAATATTATATAGAAGAATATTCAATATATAAACTTTTCGTCTGGTACGATGTTTAAACATTTTGCCATTCTTTGTTAGAGTTTCGATTTCCTGAGCTAACTTTCATTTTACCATGAATTTAAGTTCATACCTTTTATCTGCCTGATGCCATAAAACAAACAAAACAGCAATTATAAGTAATGAATTATTTATATGCGTTTTTAAAAAAATAATTGAGACAGTGTGGGGTTGAACCTAAAACGTTATTCCATTGGTATTATCTGATAAACTATCTGCTCTGCAAACTGCGCTATGGTTGCATTTGAAAGATGTATGCTTCGTGTAGCCTAATAAAGAGTTTGTATGCATGTTATCATAGCTGGATCACCTGTATTATGTTTATGCAAACTGCGCTATGGTTGCATTTGAAAGATGTATGCTTCGTGTAGCCTAATAAAGAGTTTGTATGCATGTTATCATAGCTGGATCACCTGTATTATGTTTATGTTAAAGCCTTTGTATATAAACAAACGGTCAGATTATCGAAATCGGTCTATATGTTTGTCCAACTATAAACTAGCAAACTAAACTTCGCTCTACCTGTTTAGACAATGGTTGTCATTTTTTGCGTACACATTAACTGCAACGTCACTGTCACAATATCCTTACTGGACTATAGTGTTCTTGTTCAATTGTTTATTGTTGAGGATCTTATGGACGATTGCCATGTAATATAATTGTCAAATGAGTTTCCTCGTAAAAAGTCTTTATTATTACATGTATAATTAATATTATTATTCAAGTTATTACGGAAGCAAAAATATGCCAATATGGTTTCATGATTTTTTTTCTGTTTTAATGACATCCTCCAAATTGTTTTCACGAAACGTTTAATCGTTATGTGGCGGTGTATTTATGCTTCCGTAAATTATTAATTTAAAAGTATTCTATTAGTTTTATTGATAGCAATCTTAAAATCCAATGTCAACGTCTGCAAAAAGTATGGAGCGAAATATAATAGAATATTGTCAAGTACAATCGCCAATGCGGTGATTCTATTTGTGTAGTCATGCTAACTGCCAAAGGTCATTCGCTGGAACATTTTAGCCCCAATCTCGATATTGGCCTGCTTCCGGTGTATAGATTGGAAAAGGAAATGTTTTTCGTGAATCTATAATAATCATTTGTTGAATATGATGACACGATTTGTGAGGGTAAAACAAATTTTAATGATAAATGGATCTCATCGATATATATTTTAAAAAATAAGACCCCGGAACAAAGCTATTTTAGTTTTTAACTAATTGGAAAAGAGATTATTTCAGGAGATCGAGTAATCTTCAATATTCGATTAAAAAAGAGGGATGTTCAGAAATAACGTAGACTTTTACTCTGCTGTTCGCATTTGTTATAGTACGAAAATAATAAATACACCATCATAATTCCGAATCTTTCTGCGACCAGTTCACCAACTAGGCGGATTTAGCTCTTAGTGGTAACGCACTGGGCTGTCAATCCAGAGGTCGTGGGTTCAATCCCTGCCATAGGAACTTGAAATTTCTGAAATATTTATAATATTTACCGCTATATCTGGCCGTGTGGTCTGCAAAGTATCTGGAAGTGCCAGGAAGCTGTGTATCTGTGCTATACAACGGGCACATTAAAGAACCAGGCTGTCTATTCGAAATAAGAGCTAGGCGCACTTCTGCAGCGCCTGACATGCCTGCATCTAATTCTCTCTCTCCCTTCAGTCTGTCCCTCTGGTCAGATCATGCTGTATCTGCACTGGTAGAGGATGCACCTGCGCCCTTGTGGCTACAATACAATTATGTAAAGTGCCTTTGAACGTGCGTATTTTTTTTAAATAAGGTATATCTGTAACAAGTATGTAATAAATAAGTCAAATAGTTCCTGCGAGCAAATGATGTACCGACTTCATTTGGCAGAGAATTGACAGGAGCCTCGACCTTCTATCTGCATAATTCAACAGCTGATGTGTATAAAATTAAGCATGAAAATCTCAAAATTGTGAAAAAAATAAGCGCGATAGGCCGGTAGCTTTCAAATTGGGAAAACTATATGCACGATAATTTGACATACGATTATCAACAAATTGTTAAATAATTGCATGTATAACAAACCAATTTTCAAGACACATAGTTGCATATTATGACTCCCTTGTTCCATATAATATTCATATGCTTATAAATAAAACCTGAATACCCTACCCTATACAAAAACTTTCTGTAAGATATTGTAATTTTAAGGTGATTCCAATTGAGTGGCTTATTAGCTGGTACAATTACCTCCCTTGTTAATGCAAACGACCTTTGTAATTTTCTGAAGGAAATAACACATTTTAAACATTGAAACAATTTTAAAAACACGAGTATAGGGTATCTATTTCATATATTGAAACATATGAATGGATTGATTATCAGATGTTTTTATGAAACTTAGTTTCGAGATTATATTTGAGTTTCTAAAAATAGATGCGTCATAGCTGTAACACTGGATTCTCGTGCAACTTGCCTTGCCATCGCGACTCGTAGAAGTTTTTACTATAAAGTTTACGTTCATTCATTCATAAATATGTCACGTGATACTGGGCGTAAATAATAACAGCCAATTTGAGAGGTATGTTTTATGGGGGTAATAATACATGCTCTTGTTTGCTCTATGTTTATATGGATTAATCCGCGGATCGTGTTAGAATTATTGTTTAGTCTTTCTGGTTTCAATATTATATATAAACTCATTTGTTTTGGGTAGGATCGACACCAATTTAATATTTGTAACTATAGGCACATTTCATATTATTGTTTATGTTCTAAAAATAGTAACAAGATATCATAAAGATATGGATGATTTTATCTGGATGGCAAGAACTATACGGTGGATAATGGCTTAAAACTAGTAATCTTATATTTGAGACTACTAGTTAATTCATTTTTCGTACAATTTATAAGTATCTTATATCTGTGGAAAGCTCTTTAAATTCATATTTTGATTATGTAAAAAATAGTTTTCTTATCTGAAATTCCCCGTTTAAACAACTATTTAAACTTGCAAATGTTGGTGGTGAACCAGATTAATAATTTTGGTTAATTCATTTTTTGAGTTTGTTTGAAATGTAAAACCATGAAACCGATAGCATTTTTAAAATATGAAAGTTAGGCGCTTCCCTCGGATATAAATATATTGAAATTCCAGTGACAGTTGTTTATAAATGCTGGCCCCTTTCTGCCATCCAAACAGATAAACAGACAGTTACAGGTGCTTGTGACGTCACACTGAAATTTGTCTATTAAAAGAAGGATTAGAAATTATATCACAAAACTAGTTTGCCACTCCCAACTTTTCAAAAACGAACGTTTCCGTTCACCGCATGACCTATATCTTTACTACATACAACCTTTCGGGTATTTCCACGGACTTTAATTAATATAGATCTAGTATAGGTCTGTTATAGTTACTTTCGATTTAGATGTAGTTTATTCCAGTAACATAGCAGCAATATGGATCGTTTCGAATAATTACTACGCATGATGCCATCCAAGCTCTTTTGTGAAGGTTTTTATAACAGAACAGCTAGCCTACATCGGCCTATTTAGTATATCTTCTTCATAACATCAGGTTGGTCAAAAGGAACAGTGAAATCCTGGTTTCTCTGTGGCCTAGCGACTACCAGTAAACCGGAGGCACTCTTTGGGTTTTAACAAACTACATTGATAATATAGTTTCCATTAAGAAATGACATGGCCAAACATGAGCATTAAAGCATCTGAATTAACGGCACACATTTGAAGTGCTTTTCTTGCAATTTTATATCACGTAATGCAATAATTGGACTTCAACTGTATCGTTCTGTTAATATTTTGACATATAAAACATATAAATGGGGTGGTAAGATGTTTAAAAAGAGCTAACTCTGAACTTACTGAACCCTACCGAGATTTGTACGTGAGACATACCAGTACAAAAACGTTCGTTTTACATACTACTTTCGTAAATTGAAATATACTGACGAATTTTACCCCGTAGAAATCCATACATGTTTCGTTCACGATATAATCAAACATTTGATATAATTTTATACCTTTTTCGTAGCAGAGAGCCTTATTTGTGGATAATTCGACAACACATTATACGATGCGTGCAACATACCGGCTTTGCGCCGAAACTCTGGATCAAATTCAATGAGTGTTCTCGAAATCTATTCACATTATGAGGCAAAACTAAGTTCTAACGTTCGAAAAAAAGCATTGCGCATATGATAGGCTATGTGAGTTTTGCTATCGAGGTTGTAAGACATATAACTTCAAGAAAAATAGGTGCTTACCGAGGCTGAATGTCCGCCATTGTTCGTTTAACATACAGGACGAAGTCACGTGATTACCGCCCGTGTTTATTAGTTATCACTGTGCGATTGTTCCTGTTAATCAATAACGTCATGACGTACGAGGGATGATCCATATATAACGAGAAAATGCTTATATATCTGCTGTTACATGTTATTTTCTAACAATATTTTATGTGGTGGCTTATACATAATATTATATTTGAAGAAAACATGCGAAATATGTTTGAGATATATCGAACAATAAATTGTTTGGAATATATTTGCCGACATATGAAACCGGTAGGCGGGGCAACGTCATTTATTAACCATTTAACGTCATTCAGAATTTAACTCTAATCTTTTCAACGACCACATTCCTAAGGTCATACTGTATTTTCTTTTTTTAAAAATCAGATTCCTTCCTTCAATATGTATACGTCTTCGCCAATGCGATACCAAGTTGAAAAAGACGCACGGTAGTCATCCTTTGGAATTTCGTTCAGAACATCCAATAGTTTCGTGCTTAGTTCTGACGTCGACGTCACATTGCATCTACGTTGCGTTAGATCACTAGCCTTTTTCAAGTAAATTTTAATGTGTTATAATGTACACAAATCGAAGCTATTGACAAGACAAGATCACGGTCGAAATGATTACTGAGTAGAATAGCATGCACACTTTTATTATTACTTGTTTTCTTCAAAACTAAATATTCTAATGATAATCGTCCGTTAATTTTGCTATCACGGAACGTTAACACGTGCGTGATGTAACGAATGGCAACACAACCCATGTATGACGTCACCATCACTACGGCAAGCCTTAAGTGTCCCCAAGTACCAATTTTCATCACATTGCTATTGCTTACATGAAAACTGTGACGGTTTGAATTTGCGTGAAAACGGTGAAAACTCCACAAATTGCCCCGCCTAGGCGTATCAAGGGTTACCTTAGCAACCATAGATTATAGCATGGTGACATTGTAATCATGGAAATTCAGGGAAACATTGCTAATGTATGTTATTACTTCCAGCTAAAGTTTGAATAAAATCTAAAGTATTATAAGAAAATTATAAGCATTTTCTCGTTATATATGGATCATCCCTCGTACGTTATGGATAGGAGAACACGTGATATTTACATGCTTTGTACAACTTTATTTATAATTGCCTGGAAATCGGAACGATTTTCAGTCAGTTATTCCTGCTACACTGGCGAGTACTCATGGTCGGTCAGTTAAAATACAATTTTGATACATTTGGAATAATGTTTTCTGTTCAGTTCACTTTGTCAGGTAATATTTTTATGTTTTCTTTGACTTAATTTACAGCTATATTGATAGGCTAGTCAATCTAGCGCAAAAAAGCACATAACCCAGAACTAATTGCAAAATAATTTATTTTATCATTTTTGAGTAATATTATGTCTACACGTCAACAGGCAAAAAGTTGCAATCTGAACTATGATGGGAAATGTAAAAAAACATCAGCTTGAAAACACCAACTATTAAAAGATTTATTTGAGCAAAATATTTCACTATATACAATATGTACATCATGTTAGCAAACTATCAATGTTAATTGTTATCGATGCTCATAAAATACATCTAAACACTACAACAAACTATTTTACACTTAATTTCTTCACATTACATGATACAACATTGGTATTATATTCAGTTTCATTCAAACGTTGCGACCGATAAGCGTAACACAAAACGCGTAACGTCAACATTTTGCGACATTCTGTAGTTTATACACGGTAAAAGAGGTCACTTAAACGCTATAATTTCACTTTAGGCATATTTTTATTTCATGTTATATTTTAATACATAACATACTAACACTAAATTATATTTTAAATGTAATACAAACACTATAAATACATATTATTCGCTTTAATAACACCTAAATATAAGTGTGTTTATTTTGTTTCACAATTTTCAGTACTCACTCATCTGTATATAGAAATGTCATCATTGCAGGCATTTCATAGACAAGTTAAATTGTTGGAAAATAATTGGAAAAGTTAGAACTCAATGTCTCTTCATTATAATTATACTGTATGCTAGTAACGGTTAGGCTTGATGACTAAACAGTTTCACTACTGGTTGATATGACTTTCTTGAAAATAGTTAAAGTCGATAATTTTGGTTAGATCATTGTCCTAATACATCTTATATAATAAGAGAAATATAGATATACATCGCGGTTGCTAGGCAACGAAACTATATGCACGTACAGAGAAATGCAGCTCAAAATGTGTTATGACAAAATCTTAAAATGATATTTTCAATAATAATAATATTTTCGTATTAGTAACAATAATTACATAAATAAAGTTTTATTTTATTTTCTTATTGAAATGACGCTGTTTATTTAATGTTTGGCAAATATTGATGCTCAATGCAGCATGCGTATATGGTCATAACTTAAGAAATAGGCAATAAATGACCATCAAATAAAGTTCTGAACAAAGCAAAATGGTATGAGCGTCCGATTATGTAAACAAGGATTTTGTGATTTTTTTGTCCTAAGGGCCTTATTCTGCGCTCGACGCATTTTTATACGCAATTGGTGCGTTTTTACATATTAATGTAATCAAACCATAACACTAATAATAATTTATTAAAGCCTTATTATTTCTGTGTATTTTGATACTTTTGTGAAGAAAATATGATGAATAGTAATTAAATACATTTTTAATTATCACACCAACGAATTTTAGCATGTGTCGCAACTTTTGACGTTACGTCATTATCTTATTACATGTACCTTTGGAGGTTGTTTGTTCGACGTCATTGTTTTAATTACCAGACATATGCGACAGCTTACTTAGTAACTTAGTCCTCTTCGCACTCTTCAGTGCACAAGGCTTCCACAGCTGCTCGTCATCTACATCTGTTTTTGGCCTTCCTCTGTTGTGGTCCCAGTTGTTCCAATTTCTGTCATCTCTCTCTCTACATTTCTTTTCAATGTTTCTTTCGGTCTCTCCTTTTTTCTCTGTACTTGCGGTGTCCATCTGATACCTGTTTTTGTACGAGTCTTGTATTTTCCATTCTCATGACATGTCCTATCCATCTCCATAGTCTGCGTCTTATTTCTGTGTTAATTTCCTCAATTCCAGTTCGTTCTGTTATTTATTTGCTAGATATAACTTGGGGCCAATGTATTCTCTCGATCTTTCTGAGACATCTTCCTTTAATTCCTCGCAGTTTTGATTCCACATTCTTGTTTGTTTTCTAGGATTCACTACCATACAATAAAACTGTTCTTATGTTGCTACTGTATATTTTCACTTTAGTCTCTAATTATATATTTTTAGCTTTCCAGATGTTGCCAAGTTTATTAAATGATGTTGCTGCTTTTCCTATCCTGCTATTAAGTAACCTTTGATCCTGTGTCACCATTTTCTTCTAAACGGGAGTTCCATTCAACATGAAATGATTGTTGTTCTTTTGGTTGGTGGTCATTACTTTAGTTTTCTTCTGGTTGATTTCAATCCAAGCTTAGCAGATTCTTGTTGTAGGTTACACTTTGCATATATTAGTATGTATGAGATACAATGTAATAGACATATGCCGTCTACAAAGTCTAAATCTTCAAGAGATGATGTTAATTTCCATTGAATTCCTCGTGTGGTAAAACTTGTTCTTTTTATTTTCAAATCAACTGCGATAAAGAATAGAAAGGGGAAAGAATACATCTCTGTCAAACCCCAGATGTAATGTAAAAGCTCTCTGAATGTTGTCCTTCGTGTCTGACAGTGCAGCAGTAACCATCTTACATGTCTTTGATGATACAATCAAATATTGTATTGTATTAATAAATTTCGTTGGTACCCCGTAATCATGATTTAATAATCTTTCATAGTATGTTTCTGTGCAAGCTGTGAAAATATTTCTTAAAGTCAACTAAGTTGAGGTAGATGGTAACTCTCCCTTCTATTGCTTGCTTTATTATATTGCGTAGTGTGAATATATGGTCAGTACATGGTACATGTATTTTTCCTCTAAGCCGAGCTTAAATTGTTCTTTTCTCTGTCTTTCAAAGAGTATTCGGCACATTATTTTTTCTGGGGCAGATAGAAATGTAATACCTCTCCAGTTTCCACACACCGAAAGATCCCTTTCCTTCGAAAGTTTTATGATAACACTTTTTTCCAGTCAGATGGTCCATACAGTGTTTAGCACGCCCATCATCATTTCTGTATTCAAATGTGCCTATACTTTTTAACATTTCGGATTTTATTTGGTCAATTCCCTGTTTTCATTTTCTTTATTGCTTTGCATGTTTCCTGTGTTGTTATTTCCCTTGTATTGATAGTGGGTAGGATGTTTTGGTTTTCCCCTTGTATAATGGGTACTGTTTCAGGTGATTCTCTGTTCAATACTTTGAAATGTTCTTTCCATCGTTTTGTTTGTCCTTCCTTACCAATTACGCGAATCCCATCTTTGTCATTGAGAACTGATGTTTTTTACAGCTTCAATCTTCTTCTTCTTCTTCCATTTTATTTGCAGGGCCCACTCTGTGGCATTGTCGCAAATTTAACTTTTTTTTTTTTTTGTCTGTCAAGGGCAGACTTTTATCAACGGAGAGACAGAGTTGTGATACAAGGAATCCGGGTGCGTTACCCTAGCTCGTTTCGAATAGATTCCTTGGTTCTTTAACGTGCCCGGTGTATAGCACCGATACACACGAGACTACCTCTGGGTTTCCAACCAGTTCATCTCAAGTTGGGTGGGAAACACTGAAAAGCGTTTCAGAAATGACCAAGTGCCCCGGCCGACATTGTCTTTCAAATAAGTGTTTTTGTCTTATTGATTGTAACATACAATTATTTCAGGTTGGGTGTATTTCTATCACCTTTAGCTATGATGATTCTGTCTTTAATAACCCAAGGTTCCATTGACATCCAGTCTTTCTTTTTCCGTTTCTATATCCCAATGTTTGTATGTACTGGACAGATGTTCCCATTATTCATCTATGTCATCAACTGGTATTTGTTCTTAAATATCATATTTATTCCTTAGTTCAACTCTAAATTGCTCTTACAATTTCTAAACATTGAATTGTCGATTTTCACTGCTGGTTGTGTTAGCTCGGAGTTTCAGCTTCAATTTTGCTACTAATAGTGTGTGATCACTGAAAATGTCCGCACCTCTCATAGCTCTTACATCTTGGAGGGAATTTCTCCATTTGTTGTTGATCATGACATTCTGGTTATTGGTTCTTTCTGATGGTTATGTCCATGTTGTCTCATGTATATCTTTGTGCTGGAATAGCGTTCCTCCAATGACTAGGTTGTTCGATGTTCGATAAACACAGTTCTATAAGCCTTTCACTATTTTCGTTGACATCACCAGTTGCCTTTTTTCCCATGATGTTTGTAATACCAGTGTTTTCATTTCCCACTTTGCATTCAGTTCTCACAATTAGCACATCATGTAATGGAGTTTCTTAAATAGTACTGCTAAGGCTGTTAGAAAAGTTATATTTCATTTCTTCAGTGTCTTCATTGGTTGGGACATAACACTGTATTATAGATAGTTAACAACAGCTTGTGTTGAATCGAGCACTCATTTGTCTTTGGTAATAGGTTTCAATCCTATAAATCCTTTACTGACATTGTCCTCCACTTCTATGAATGTTATCACTTCTTCCAGAATAGCATATTACATTATGCGACAGTAATTAAAGCTAGTTAATTGTTAACTAACTAGTAACAGTTATGTCAAACAAAACATGACCACAAGACAATGCCATGAGAGAACACGACTGGTCTAATACTGGAAGCCAACACAGATCGTCGCGGTAGGTACTCTTGTTTTCAATACTTGTTCTAAACAACAAGTATTTGAGGGAACATACGGAGTATCTCATATTATGTGTAACCATAACAACCGATTGTTATTTTGACATTTACTGAGAAAATGACTTTTAGCAAGAATCTGGATTCCCATGCTACATTGATAGAAAATTAGCCATAAAATTATTATACATTGTACATGTATATCGAATAAGCCATTGAAATGTTCGCTTTCCACTGACATATGTCAATGTCAAATGAGATCAAGCATTTTCTCATGTCATTCGGTTGTAATGGTTACACATATTATTGGACACCCTGTTTTATGAAGATTTTACTGTTTAACTGAACAATAAATGTTATTTTGAAATACAGTTTTGATGGCTGTTAGAGTGGCTTCCATTCAAATCGAACACTTTGTACGTGATCGTGTATTTGACGAGTACGTGGATGGAACAAATATTGTAAGGACCAGCGAGGGTGCGAGAACTGTCCTAGACTGTTCTAGGAGTTGTGAAGCTAATGTCGATTGTGTGGCTTTCTATTACACACGAGATACACAGCAATGCCAGGAGCAAGGTGTCCACAGTTCTTACATGGTCGGGTTGACACCAATGCCCGGCACACGTTACTACCACACATCATATATACCAACGACGACAACACCAGTGCCTACAACGACGACAACACCAGTGCCTACAACGACGACAACACCAGTGCCTACAACGACACCAACACCAGTGCCACCAACCACGACAGCAGGTAATATATACATTTGTTCATCTAGATGAACCTATTTACATTTTGTAGATAGACATATATCTTAGCAAACCCACAAGAACATGGTTTCAATAGTTTCAACATTATTTATTTTAAAACGTATTCAGTACTTTCTTAGCCCTGAAATAAAACTGCTTTTTACAATGCATACATTACACCGATATTTGATTTGTTTGATGTATATCACGTCACAAGACAAGTCAAATAATTATGTAAATCGAATAAGTAAAGACTACAGACACCATCAGCAAGAATCATAACTGCAGAATCAGTATCGCGTCCGTCAATTTTTAATGATCTCAATATACTTTCATTTTCAAGCAGATGCAAATTTTTACCAATTAAACACTAACACCTACTTACACAAATGAGCCATTTATTAAACAAAGAAAATGGAACAAATATAACCCTGTCGTATTTTATTCATTCTTTACACGCGAATGCTAAAATGAATTAGATTATTCAATTCCAATGTTTTACGTGGCAACCAAATTTTGTATGAAGTGAACAAATATTTAGTGCACCAGCACAGGTAACTGTATCATTGATAAAGAGTACAAACAATCTTTTATTTAATTTATGTAATCTTAGAAAGGTGTATTTGTACTACAGTGGTCAAATTTCCATGATATTAAAAACAAGAATTGGCTTTCTCCATAAAGTAATTCAAAGACAACATGGTTAAAACTACATTCATGCAAAATCCCAAAGAAATTGATCACCTAGTTAAAAAGGTATACCATGAAATGTATACCACGGCGTCCAGTCAATCACTGAGTTGCATTCAATAGAAACGACAATGCTATTCTAAACAAGAAAAAAGAAAGTGACTTCATGCCCAGCGGGTTTATTTAAGGACAGACTTTTTAAATGTTGATACCAAATGAAAGACGAAGCTCTCTAGTTTCTGATTGTATAAATATATTTAAAATAACACCAGTATTAATAAAATGGTTATTAAAAACAAACTGCACCTTAGTGACCGTGTGGTCAATTTCGCGTGTTATGAACCTTTCTAAGATATTGTTTTATTGCAAAAAAGTGTTTGCTCTTAATTAATGATACAGTTACCTGTGTGCACAAGTACATGAAATTTCAAAACATTTCAAAGCATTGCATCGCCTTCCCTGCGGTATCGTACGAGTAACTTCTATGATACAGTAACTTCCCTTCCTGTGTGATATATGGTAAGTAAATAGGCACTGACCTTACTAATGTTTAACAGTTCCGTCAAAATATGCTTAACTGTTCTGCTTCCTATACCAGTAATGTTGCATATACCCCTAACTGCATAACGTCTCTGGCGTCCTTGGCATCACCTATCGCTAATTGAAGTCGTTTCATTTGCACGGTTAGTGCTTTTACAAACTGTCCTGACCATCATTGATGCATTTGACAATTAGAGCTCATGGTACATGAGGCTTGGTCTCGGCATATTTCAATATTTCAGGCGTCTGTGTTGGTGTTCTCTGGAGGTTCAAATAAAACTGCATCCAAAGTAAACATGTACGATGCACATTCCAAGGGTATCCGGTAGTCATTTGAGGAAGCCGCGTTAGAATAAGACATGGCTTCGATATCCCGAAGCATCTCAAGTAGAAATCTCAGGTCAAACTGAGATTTTGCTCAAATCAGAGTCTGAATATGAGATAAGTTTGAAGTTTAAGGTCTTGAAAGAGTAATATAATAAAGTCAGAATATTGAGATTAAGCTCAGATTGGGATCCTTTGGGAAATTGGCGCCTGATATTTGTGAGGTACAGACAGTTGAATCATTCCAGCAATGTTTAACAAATTCACTGACCCGCCTTTCCGATTATTGGTTACTAAGGTGATAGATTAAATGGCTTTCTAATATTCTTTAGAAATTGATTTTGACAGATTCACTTGAAATATGTTTGTTACGGAAATTTTGGGTTGTAGTCATGCAAAACAAATGTTGTGACAAAAGTCTACGTAATTCTGAGTTTGAGTCTTTGAACATTTTGTGAATAAGGTCCTCGTTTTCAAGAATGGCTTTATTACTAAGACTGTATCGTATTTCAGCACATTGAACTCTGTCACGTCATATTTAATAATTTCAGTACCAGCTAGCCCTGTCTGTCCGGTACAAAACGGAGGTTGGGCAACCAATCAGCTACCAGATAACACGATAGCTCAATATTTGTAAGTAGCATAATAATACAGTAGTTTACACTCATTCTGACGTCCATTGAGAAACAAGTTATAAAATTTAAGAAATAAAAATCTGGAATAAGAAAAACAAAATACAAGAACAGAGATTTTATTTCGATTCTAAACACGAAAATATCCCGAACTATTTATCTGCGCGCATTCCATTTTCACCCATTTTACATTGAACATAGTTTCACGCTGAAATTGAGTGGCTTATTAGCTGGTACAATTACCTCCCTCGATAAGGAAAACTACATATGTAATTTTCTGAAGGAAATAACACATTTAAACATTGAAACAATTTTAATAACACGAGTATAAGGTATCTATTGTATGAAATGAAAAATATAAATGAATTGATTATCAGAAGCTTTTATGAATCTTAATTGCGAGAGTATATTGGAGTTTCTAAAAATAGATGCGTCTTGGCTGTAACACTGGATACTCGCCTAACTTGCCTAATTTGCAATTCGTTGTAGTTTTTACTAAAAAGTTTACGTTGATTCTTTCTTAAATATGTCACATGATATTTTTTTTCACTGAACTACTTTTAAATCGAACATGCTGATGTTCGATGTTTTGTGAAGGAACGAAACCTATTTTGGGAGTTTAATAAACAACTATAACAGTATATTCAATAAATACTTATTATGTATTTAATATAGTTATTCTGTAATTTTTGAGCGCACAAACAAATATGACAAATTTCATGTTTGCGGGGCGTAAATAGTACCAGCCAATTTGCCAGGTATATTTTGTTGCGGTAATAATACACAGCTTGGATTCCTCTATGCGTATATGGATTAATCCGCAGATCGTGTTAGAATACAAATTATATTAACCACTCTCGGCACCTTATTCCTGACAGTATTCATCGCCACATGGATATTAGAGATAGAGAGAGAGAGAAGTCATGTTTCTCATTTTATGTTGCGCGTGTAGCAAGGGAATTACTTGTACCATTTTTAAATTCTTCGTATTTGGTATGACGCTTTCGGGGATCGTACTATCCGTACTCGATGCGGACGCTCTATCGCTAGGTTTTACAGTAAACCCGACCCTTAATAAGTAAACCTCCTCGAAACACTGGTGACCGTTTTACCTTGGACATTTTGAATAATTAGTTTTAACATAAAGGTTTAAAATTCAAATTCTAGTAGTCTTGTGTCTCTTGTATGTAGACGCATTCCTTAGAAAACGTAGTGATAGTTTTCAAAACAAGAAGTTAGCTCTGGGAAGGCTACACGGTCCCAAAACTTAATTGTTATAGCCCTTAAATACTACTTTGGTTATACTGTTTAAAATGGCAAGATTATATTGCTAAAGTAAATTAGAAGGACCCCATGACTCCCAGTATAAGTAGTCCGTAGCTCTGCCATCTGAGCTAGCTGCCGCTAAACCACACTGTCCGGATGAGCCTCCACTACTTGGAGTTGCATGGAATATAAGTACGTGTTTTTGTTTACGTGTATACAGTGCGAAACAGTTTGAATTATAATATATAAGTATTTGATACCATTACAGGATTTTTAATGATGTAAGCGTGGATCAGTCAACGGCCGTTGCCCATTGTATAAGTCATGGCGGGAATCTGCCCAAGTTCGTATCCGCAGCCAAAATGGACTTCTACCTTAACTACATAATACCATGTTCTGGTGAGTGATTTGTTGCTATGCCATTACTTGTCGCAATCACAGATAGCCGGGATTCCATAAAAAGATAATATGACATGCCATGTCATCGGAGAATAGAAGGTCTCATCCATGCTATCATATGATTTTGCTTCGTTTTTGTCAGAATTAGGTCAAAGTTCAAATTAGTTCATTTTATACATCTCACTTGAAATATCATTATATTTTTGTCAATCTTTGGTAAACAATTATACAAGCAGTATCAAAATGAAGCTAATGCATTGGAATTTTACTAAAAATAACTTTCTACAACTTTACTCATTTACATTCTCATGAATATTAATGAGAACACCAAAAATAAGCTTTTTTTAAATCGACGCGTGTGAACAATATATTTGTCATAATGTCATTATTGTTGCTATTTGAATAATATCTAATAATGCCTAACGGATTTTAATTTAATGGTGAGATACTAAGCTATTGACAAATATACTGGTCACTTTACTTACTCATTAAATTAAGGGCACTTGTTCGCTTAAAATTGGTTGGGGTAAATTGACACATGAACCCGAACTAACACAATGGCGTAAAATGTGCCCCCATCCCAGCTTTAGTGCAGGATGGGGAGCATTATTTGAGTAAAGCCGGAGGCTGAGCATGTATAATGAGCATTCCATTCTGGACGTTTAAACATCTTCGCAAATTTGAATGTTTCAAATTTAGCGCTATATGACGTCATAAACCGCGCATGCGCGGAACACTACCCACAATACACAAAACCTCGTGAATTTCACTATTTAAAGAATATTTGTGTTGCTTAATGCCATAACCCCCAAAAGGGAGTACAATAATCGTTGTATAACAAAAGTAATTCTATATAAAATTACTACACAAAGTGATTCATACATAACACATAAAGGGCAGGGTACCTACATGCTCAGCATCCGGCTTTACTCAAATAATGCCCCCCATCCTGCACTAAAGCTGGGATGGGGGCACATTATTTTTCATAAAGCCTTCGGCTTTCACATGTATAATGAGCATCTTTAAAGGCAACAAAAATACAGGTAAACGAGGTATAATGATTTAATATAACACCGGATATTGCCCGTGTTACTTTTTAGAATGTCACCCATTGATGTTGTTTGCTAAACTGAATCCCGTTTATACACCGATTAAGTATTATTCTGACTAAATTTTAATAGACCCAGTACATATTATGACTTTGAAACGAATATTTTAAGATGTTATTACAACAACTTTTATTCGACATTAGTACTATAGTACTACACATATATCAATGTTTTGTTCTCGTTATCATATAAATACATTCCCCATAAATCACAATAATGTATGATACTGCCATCTTAATTCCACCATAACCAATACCATTGTAAAACTATTATTCACATGTCATTACTTTGTAATCTGTGCAATGTATGCAAATAAAGTTATTGCTCTGTTCTGTTAAAAAAACAAAGTCAAATAATATGACGTCATAAACCTCGCATGCGCGGTACACTACCCACAATACACAAAATCTCTTTTTTTTCTGTTCTGTTCAAAAAACAAAGTCAAATATGACCAAACACAGCATCGTTGTACGACACATCACTCTCAGAATGTCTACAATAAGTTTTTAATTTTAATAAGTTTTTATCTGATTTCCAGTTACCCTGCGAAATAATATTACTTATACTACAACCTTTACTATAAGCTGCTGAGGCTTAAGCCCCCCTATAAGAATGTCCTTTGTAAATAGAGGTATCTATACCCGAAAGTTCAAGAACAATTTTGAGCCATCTTGATAAGGTATTAGTAGTTACAGCATTATAAGTCACAAATGAAACAAACACTTGGTCACTATTCCTCACTGAAGCTGTCTTTTGAATATAATACAACATAGTATGCATAGCACAAATTCTCTCATCGGTATAATGTCATATTTTCAAAGAATAACACTGTCCTGGCTTGGACGTTTTAAGTATCCTAGAAAAAGTAAAAACAAATGCTTGTTGTTGCACAATCATATTAGTCAGGTCTAATGCACACAATGTATGCGCTCTTGGCGCTGTTGCTAATGCGATTAACGCAAGAGTTTTTAAGGTCAACGCTTTTAGTGACAACTTAGATAATGGCATCAAGCTTTGCAAATATCTTCAAACGGTGGATACACCCCACGTCATCACATATCTAGGTCTCGATGGTTTATGAATAAACACACTCTTCATAAATCGGGAATTTAACCAGTCTCTTTGCACCATGCATTTCCAAACATTTGTAAAGTTTGAAGCAACATTGCTTTGTGAATGTTAATGATAGAGTATGACTTACCGCTTCCAAACAGGTAATACAAAAAACTCAAAACTACCGTTTCAGACGAGTAAAATGGACTGGACAACCTGATATTATTCAACAAATACCATCTTTTCCAAGCACTTCCATATTGCTTGCTTGTTCCTCCAGACCATGACTCCGAGATAAATTTTGCAACTTCTTTCTGAATTCCTCTACTCTGTAAACTCTTCCACATCAATCATCTTCATCTGTTTGCCCAATGGATGAAACTTGTTGTTGTGGGGTAAGGTCAGCAAATCTTGATGTCGTGGTAACCTGATAGGAAAATCAGACATATTTTCTAAAAGTATAGGAAACCAATCCTGTGTAAATCAGTATGGAACAATCAAGAGTGCTTTATCTACCTTATCTAATACTATTTTATTTATAACCTTCCCTATTAAATTAAATGGAGAAAAAATAAATATGGAACAAACTCATTCCATGTCATGAAAAAAGCGTTTACCGCCATGGCACCTGGTTCAGGAAGCCACGAGACAAATTTAAACAAACGCTTGTTCAGCCTTGATGCAAACACATCAACATCTGGTAAAAAAGTATGTTTACAAAGTCTATTAAATATCTCTTGCTTTAACATCCACTCATGTGGAATCAGAAACATTTCTTGCATAATAATCTGCTGTATTCAGTCTTCCCGGGACATACACTGCAGAAATATAAATCTGTCTAATCAAGCACCATTCCCAGATTTGTTTTGCTAACTTAACCATTCTTACAGATTCCATGCCACCAAACTTATTGATATAGGATATTGCTCAGGTGTTATCCGACTGTATTTCAATATGCATGTTCTTACAGTCATCTTATAAGGCTTGTAAACAGTATCAAATTGCCAAAAGTTCAAGATACATGTAGTTAATGCTAGCATTAAGGAGTTCTTCGTTATTCCATCTACCATTGGTATGAATGTTTGTTTTTAAATCTATTCCCCCAAAGCCTAATAATGATACGTCAGTTCTACATCGTTTAGATACATTGACAGGTCTTATTCTTTTCCCATTAACATCATTAATATTTGCTATCCACCATTTAATCTCTTGGTCTACTTGGTAGGGACAATTTTATCACATTATCAAAGTTCATATTCTCACCCAGACCAACATGTTTTTCCCTTTCAAGAGTCCTATAATGTAGAGGAGCTTCCAAAATAGCATAAAATGCTGTAATAATAAGCCCAATAAATGAAGCAATATCTCTTACAACTACTAACTCTGCCTTCAGCAAACTATGAGCTTTGGATATTTTTTTTAGAACTTTGTCATCTGGCAGGAATATTTAAAAAAGTACAACAATGTTTCCAAAAAATACCAGTCTCTGACACGGTATTAGTACAGATTGTTTTTAATAATTTAATGAAAAACCTAGGCTTGTTAAAGTCTCTACAATTGTGGTACAATTATTATGACACACACACATCTGTTTTGATTTAGATTAATCGAATCGTCTATATGATATGACGACCTAATATTTTGTTGTTTAAACCAAGCAAAGACTGGTCTTAATATTTTTGTAAACAAATACGGTGCAATTGTGAGCCCAAATTGTAAACAAACAAATGAATATAGTTTATTGTTCCAAGAGAACTTCAAATACTTCCAATGTTAAGGAGACTGCCCCTAAAATCCTGGGATCAGATGTAAACTTTATCAATGTATCTAAACAAAGTTGAGTTCGCCCAATAGGACTTACCAATTCTATTATTCCTCCTCGTTTGGGTCACGGCTGACTGATGCAGATGTTGCAGTAGCTGTACCACGTCTCCTAGGAGCTCTTGGTCTTCCACCAAATTGTCATGCACCTCTTGTCGAAAATCCCCTTGTAGGGTATGGGTGTTGTCTATATCCTTGATAACCACTGTTTTGATTACTGTTATAGTTCTGGGGTATATAACCAACATTACCGTATCCACGACGGCCACGGAATCTACCTCTGCTACGAGAAGCCCCCCCCCCCCTGAATGTTCTCTGATAAAATGGATCCTTTCCTAAGAAAGAAATATTGTCACACGACTTCACCTCCTTGGAGATATCATCCCCGAATAACTTGCTAGTAATTGGCATTGTCATATTGCAAAGAGTATTTCTTCGTCAAATAAGGTCTTATCTGATACCTCCTTCTGAGGCTTATATTGTACTGAATCTGACCTAAGCCAGTAATACTGTCTGAGAATAAACCTTTAACATCTTTGGTCATAGTTTTATTCCTTTTAATTAAATTTTGTCACGTCTTTATCACACGCCGCAAAATGGAGAAGTGAAATTCACGAGATTTTGTGTATTGTGGGTAGTGTACCGCGCATGCGCGGTTTATGACATCATATAGCGCTAAATTTGAAACCTTTAAATTCTTCTTGGCGCACAGTGTCTCACAAATATTAAAAAAGTTCATGAATGTCAATTAAAACTATGTACACGGTGTCATGTCTATGATGAAGTGTGGCTGCCTACAGGAATACGAAATGCCGTATGTTAAACGCTTTAATAATTCAAAGACGCATGCGCAGTCACCAACGAGAACGAAAGGAAAGTAGAAATATAAACATGACGAATTTATCAGAAATCAGGCATCTTAAAGAATGACAGTCAGGAAAAGCGGTCTTAATTAAAAGGCAATA
This sequence comes from Spisula solida, assembly GCA_947247005.1. Taxonomy (NCBI): domain Eukaryota; kingdom Metazoa; phylum Mollusca; class Bivalvia; order Venerida; family Mactridae; genus Spisula; species Spisula solida. Next base: position 19,962,847 of record OX365948.1, on the reverse strand, counting down.
AGACATACTTACTCTAGGTAATGTAGATTATGTAGTCTGATGTTTCAAAGATTCCAAAAACATACGAAAACAATACCGGTCTGAACGCTAAATATAGCACATATTATACATGTAAAGCAATGGTGTGAATTGAAATTTAGGGCACCAATACTTAAAAAGGCGTGCATATACATATGTATTATGATATAAATATTTGAAAGTCTGTAACAAGTACCCACAGACGTCACAATACTATTGATTGAAGGTATCTCTTTTATTATATAAAACATAAGTCCCCCTATTCTTTCGAATGGGATAGTTCCCTCATTAGTATTACTTATTGAACCAACAGTACTTAAAATTATGAAAATACATGAAACAAACACCCTGGCCTTTTCATGATATTATTATGCATTATCTGTATACAAGCGACAGACCTAAATAACCCGACTTATACGGGCCTCATAAATTTCGCTTTCATCATTTTAGTCGTCGAATCGGAAGCGAAATTGTTTAAGAAGACGTTATACAAAACACTTCCATTTCTCCGAGAGTATACCGATTTCAACAAAGTAAAATTTGTTTTCTTTGGTGCAAATGTGATTTCATATTAAGCGCAACATCTTTTAAAAATATTCTCTTCATGGTTCGACATGTATCATTTTAATATATCGCTTGTTTGTTTTCCAGACGTGAATGGCTACAAATTCTGGGTTGATGGTGTAAATACTGCTTCGAACTATGATTACATAACCCACGATGGTGAGGTGGTACCAAGGATTCCCGAGCTCTGGGCTGCATTTCGTCCAAATAAAGAGTGGGAGCAACACTGTATACAATCAAGAGAGAACGATTTTAATTACTTTTTCGATGATTATGGATGCGACAATGCTGAACATCAGATCTTGTGCGAGAAGATATTAGCATAAATATCAAGAACTGGTGTCCTATTTGTAATAGACACGAAAACAACATGATTTTTGCGTGTTTCATTTTTTGATTTTTATTTGGATGTAGAAATGTGAACATGCCATATATCACTAAGCCATTAATATATCTATTCTTTGCAGAAGTGTACCAACATATTTTATAGTCCGGTTTCACGGGGGCTTTCACGCAGCAAATTATATCGAAATAATTCAATAACAATTTTGTAAATCATTACTTGGGTTCAAATCTAAAACTCAAAATGACTTTATGTATGGAAAATTAGGCAGAACGAATTTGCAAAACAAAACAATGTTTCATATAATAAAATTTTGGTTAAAAATCTTAGAAACAAATGAACGTAAGTTAATCAAAGTTATATGCAATGTACTATTAAATGATATCCAACTGTCTCCAAACGCAGTCAACTGGGTTTCTTTATTGCGAAATTTACTCAACTCACTTGGTTTTCATGATGTATGGTTATCCCAGGGCGTAGGTAATGTAAATTTATTTTTTAAGTTAAACCAAACAAAGACTTACAGACAATTTTATTTAAAAAATGGAACAATAGGATATTATATTCTACAAGGAGTAGATTTTATCAAAATTTTACCACATTTGGGTTTAAGTCATATTTGAGTAAAATTAATATAAAAAAGTACAGAGTTGCTTTAACACAATTAAGGGTTGCATCACATAGACTTAATATTGAAACTGGTAGGTGAAAACAACCGGCGTCACCTTTATATGAACGTATCTATACAATATGCAATATGTTAGAAGACGAGCAACATTTCCTTTTCGAATGTATTCTGTATAAAGATCTACGGAAAAATATTTTGTGCCATATTTTTAGAGATCTTCAAGTGTTTATAAAACCATAGAACTAGTTAACAGTGAACATGTAAGTACTTTGAGAAATCTTGCAATGTACATTTATCATGCCTTTAAATTAAGAAATTAATTGTTATAACTATTATGACATACATAATTTGTATCGAAAGTCGTGAATATTTTTTCTTGATTATATGGATTGTAAGTCTATATAAAATTTGCATAATTGATATGTCGCGTTATCGCAATTCGATTCCTATGATTGGTTAAAGGGAGGTAACTGTGACGTTCCATGTACCTTTATAATTACCTGTTTTTGATCACATTTGAAATCACAATCAACATAATGTTTTAGTACACCTTATTATTTCTGGATTAATCAATAACCTCTCTTTCTTTTTCTTCTTTCTTGCATTAATCTTTAGCGATTTAATCATACATACTTTGTAGACTATTTGAAAATGTTACTTTATTTAAAAAGGTACACAAATATAAATATATAACCATGATTCATGCATTTATTGTTCACATTAAACCATTGCATTGCTATTTATAATGGTGTTTGTTCCTGGGTCATTTTTGACCTAAACAATCTTATATTGATTTATGTGGAATTTATTATGAATGCACTTTAAACGTTCTGCACAAATGAAACAAACACTCTACACGTGTGTAGTGCACAACACTAAGAATAACGACGTGTACGTCCTAAAAACTCGTTGAAGAAAACAAATCTTTACTTATGCCTTGGTAACAAGGCCCGTACGAGTCCAAACTTTAAGAACCCTGACGCCTTTTGTATAATCATATCGCCTGGTCAGAGAGGATGAAATTGACCAGTTCACGATGCTCGCACGAGTTCTTACAAGCTCGCAAGGTGCGACATCGAAATCTCTCAGAGCTTGAAGACACCTTTTCAACGAGTTCTCGAGTTCTCTTCGAGTCAATAAAACAGCCTACTATGACCGTTTATACTCCGTACGAACGATGTACTAGTCGTAAGGTAAATGCTACCTAGGTGTAAGACGTGACCATACCGACGTATAATATTCAATTATTTAGTTAAGCAAAATGCAATTATACAATACTACAATTACGAACATCTGTGTCTAAGACCCCAAAAATATTTTTGTTTTCAAATTTGTTTTAGGAAAAATCAACGTGCCTGGGCCCTGTGATGAAATCTAAAATACATGATTGTCACTGATACACAGGAGGTTGCCTCTCTTTCTGTGTGTGCAAGTTACCTCCCTGCAGCCATGCCTTCTTATAATACTATTATATCCTTTCCGCTACCACAATTTTTTGGGGGCTAGGAGAAATTCATATGGACCCTTTACTCCGTCCCTATGACATTATTGACTTGCAGCACTAATAAAAACTCGAAACACCCGGATGCTACACACCTGGTCGAAAGTGAAAGTATGCAAAATTGTCCATATTTCGACTAAAGGTCATCGGAAATAACGATGTGACAGTGACCCTTGCGTGAATAACTTTTTTTCCTTTTTTTGATTAGCTTGATAGGCCTAATTTTGGGCACCTTAAGGGCGTTGATCCCGACCCCTTTGTCTAGCCAATATTCCTTCTATAGAAAAATAAAACCTTTTTAGCGCTTAATGTTAATGCAATTCGACAGGAATTCGTACCGCAATGGCGGGTATGACCAGTAGTTTCAGTTTTGGAAAACCTTCGTTCAAAGCCCTCTTTAAAGGGGGCCAACAGGGCCAAAACCTGTGCACGACATTGGACCTGTGATATCCTTTAGTCTGTGATGCATGTGTACCCATGACAGCAAAATTCCCGAATTTGGGCTTTAAGGTCGTAAACTACGGAAGGCCGAAATGGCCATCCTTGACAGTCTGCATTAGTACGCTATGGTAGCGGAAAGGATATCTGTACATACCCTGTGAACATTGACCAAATAAATGTTCACACAGATACAATATACTGTACAAAAATTATTGGTTGGGTCCCAGGCCGCGACATACCGAATTCGTTAAACTAATTTGGTATGTCGCGGCCTGGGATCCAACCCGATACCTCACGCACTCGAAGCGGATGCTCTACCACTTGGCCATCGAGGCGGAAAAGTATTATAATTCATTTCGACTCCAACATTTAAATAGGTAACACATATTCTAAAGATACAAAACAAAATATTAATTACTGTAAAATCACATATTCGTGGTGTCATAAATTCGTGGATTATAAAACACCCTTCTTGTGACGAAAAGCACTTCAATCGTCTTCACAGAAATGTACTAGCCATGCTCTACAAACACATTCTGGGTGCTTTTAACTATGGGAGTGTTAGGACTAAAAAAATCCAAACACCACATCTTCTACGAGATTTGATTTCGGCTCTAACTAAAAATGTAGTAATATGTTCAATTTTGTTCAAATATAAGTGGGACACATCTCGTGTTTGGTCAACATCTATGAATAAGTATTTAAGGGGATGGAGTGAGAACAAAAGTGGGAGGGGGTGATAAACAATAATTCAGAATTTTTGAGAAAATAAAAGGGCTCAAGCAGACAGACTTGTATTGTGTGTATACTATCACTGTAACATAACACCAACAACTCGTTAAAAAGGGCCACTCTTATAAAATAGTTTGTTTCAAATAATGTTTGTGCATATCATGCTAACATTATAACTCCAGGGAACAAACTCTTATTTAGTTTTTGACTGAAAAATGTATACTTTAAAATACACATGTATATTCAAGAAACATTGCCATATTTTTACTTTCGGTTTGCAAGGTCATTGAAGTTTTGCATGATACAGGTTCATAGATATGTTTTATAATTATTTCTTTGTAAGAGTTTGTTCCTTATACTGTTAACTATGTCGCCAACAACAAACTTTGAATCTTAATGTTACGTTGACTTTGTTTGTGAACGAGCAAGATTTGCAATGAAAGTGCTGTCATGCTTCAATAAATTCTCTTTATTGATATTCATTTTTTGTTTTACTTCAAGGGTAAATATAGTGCATCATAATACTTTGCTTACTGTATCCAACACATTTCAATTTTGAAATTAAAAAATGTTTCTGAAAAAACATGCTCACTCTCATTTAAAATTATACTCTGTTACCTTAACGGCTCGTACTAATGCAGCACTTATATGATGGTCACGTTTTTATTAAAATCTTAATACCAAATAACCATTCAAATAACAATTCGTCACTTGATTATCTGTATCTAAATTCGATTCATTTTGGCAGTATGTTGTGTATTTACACAATACGATGTGCATAAAAGTGTCGATCCAAGCACATGCCAATTAGAATATAGATACCATAAGTTCAATAAACGGGCGATATAACAACTACAAGCGTTAGATGTATGGAGTGTTTAGTGTACTGCTAATATGTAAATACCTTAATGGCTTAACCTCTCAATAAAGGTATGGACAATCTTCAATGTTTGTATGATGTATCTATATATGTATCAGTCAAACTAGTAAATTCTGTTCAGGGCGAGGAGTTTTATTGGAATTAATACGACAAGAATTGTGACGTCATAGCTGAAGGTAACTATTGTTCGACTTAAGTTAACTGTAAACATCGATACATGTACACTATGTATTTTATTTTGTATTCAAAAGTAGGGTTTTTTGCATTTGAATAATAGTAGAAGATTTTATATCAATATTTGACACTTGGATGTCGCAAAAGGCGACTATATACATAGAATAATGCTTTTTTCAGTTTTATCATTTCACCATCTTTTCTCAACTATTGATACTCGTCTGGCAAGTTGTAAATATAACTGTCGACGAGCCTTAAACCATCACATAAAGAAAGATTGGTAATGAAGTTGCAGTGGATCTGTTAAAACCCTACCTTAAGTTGTTTGTCGCGTCCTTTGTCCAGTGGTTAGTGGGTTGTATTTGTAACCCAGTCATCCAGATTCGAAGTAATGCCCTACCATGAAAGTTTGACCAAAATATCGATTTCCACCACCATTGGATAAGTTGCTGGTTCCTTATGGAGGGGTATGTTAGTAATAGTTAATATAGAGTTCATTGAATTGGTTAGGCGAAGCAGACCCCGTATATAACTGAAACATTGGTGTGAAACGGCATTTAAGCATAATTTAAGCATAATCAGCATATTCATCTAATTGCCAGAGATTAGGTAACTAAGAAGTAACGCTCTCAAACAGTTTGTAATATCACATGCTCATACATATGAATATAAATGTACTTTAAAAGAAATCTAACTGCAGTTATATCGTGTCACATTGTTGATATGTATGTTGTGATGTTTTGCAAAAATATTTGAAATGTGTTTCGTGTATTCAAATGTCGTCGTTTGAGATTAAAAAGTGACAACTCATTCAGATCTTGTAAAAAACTCCATATTATATGTTTATGTTTTTAAATTAGGGTATAACTCTAATTTAAATACATAAACATACTAGTAACGATTAGGTTTTGAATAGTGTATACTGTATTCTTAACGTGAACAAGGACAAAGTCAATACATATATAGTTTAAATGAATGGTACACCAACGGGGATTATAAGATATTGACAAAATATAGATGGCTGAAGATCTTTTGTGTGCGAGAGGAATAGATATTTAAATTGAAATAAAGTATTTGGTTTAAAATGCGGATTGAACATTAGCGATCGGTTGTACGAGCTGTATTATAGATCTGTATCGCTTTGCTCATATTGAAAGAAATATCGTAGTGTGTTCGTATCTATTGATCAGGTCTGTATTTAATATGTTCCTGTGTCTACCTAACACTGCCTTGTCATTCCTATGTCTACCTAACACCGCCTTGTCATTCCTGTGTCTACCTAACACCGCCTTGTCATTCCTGTGTCTACCTAACACCGCCTTGTCATTCCTGTGTCTACCTAACACTGCCTTGTCATTCCTATGTCTACCTAACACCGCCTTGTCATTCCTGTGTCTACCTAACACCGCCTTGTCATTCCTGTGTCTACCTAACACCGCCTTGTCATTCCTGTGTCTACCTAACACTGCCTTGTCATTCCTATGTCTACCTAACACCGCCTTGTCATTCCTGTGTCTACCTAACACCGCCTTGTCATTCCTGTGTCTACCTAACACCGCCTTGTCATTCCTGTGTCTACCTAACACTGCCTTGTCATTCCTGTGTCTACCTAACACTGCCTTGTCATTCCTGTGTCTACCTAACACCGCCTTGTCATTCCTGTGTCTACCTAACACTGCCTTGTCATTCCTGTGTCTACCTAACACTGCCTTGTCATTCCTATGTCTACCTAACACTGCCTTGTCATTCCTATGTCTACCTAACACTGCCTTGTCATTCCCATGTTCCTGTGTCTACCTAACACTGTCTTGTCATTCCCATGTTCCTGTGTCAACCTAACACTGCCTTGTCATTCCCATGTTCCTGTGTCAACCTAACACTGCCTTGTCATTACCATGTTCCTGTGTCAACCTAACACTGCCTTGTCATTACCATGTTCCTGTGTCAACCTAACACTGCCTTGTCATTACCATGTTCCTGTGTCTACCTAACACTGCCTTGTCATTACCATGTTCCTGTGTCTACCTAACACCTAACACTGCCTTGTCATTCCCATGTTCCTGTGTCTACCTAACACTACCTTGTCATTCCTATGTTCCCGTGTCTACCTAACACTGCCTTGTCATTACCATGTTCCTGTGTCTACCTAACACTGCCTTGTCATACCCATGTTCCTGTGTATACCTAACACTGCCTTGTCATTACCATGTTCCTGTGTCTACCTAACACTGCCTTGTCATACTTATGTTCCTGTGTCTACCTAACACTGCCTTGTCATTCCTATGTTCCTGTGTCTACCTAACACTGCCTTGTCATTACCATGTTCCTGTGTCTACCTAACACTGCCTTGTCATTACCATGTTCCTGTGTCTACCTAACACTGCCTTGTCATTCCTATGTTCCTGTGTTTACCTAACACTGCCTTATCATTCTTATGTTCCTGTGTCTACCTAACACTGCCTTGTCATTCTTATGTTCCTGTGTCTACCTAACACTGCCTTGTCATTCATATGTTCCTGTATCTACCTAACACTGCCTTGTCATTACAATGTTCCTGTGTCTACCTAACACTGCCTTGTCATTCCATATGTCCCTGTGTCTACCTAACACTGCCTTATCATTCTTATGTTCCTGTGTCTACCTAACTCTGCCTTGTCATTCTTATGTTCCTGTGTCTACCTAACACTGCCTTGTCATTCTTATGTTCCTGTGTCTACCTAAACTGCCTTATCATTCTTATGTTCCTGTGTCTACCTAACACTGCCTTGTCATTCTTATGTTCCTGTGTCTACCTAACACTGCCTTGTCATTCCTAGGTTCCTGTGTCTACCTAACACTGCCTTGTCATTCCCATGTTCCTGTGTCTACCTAACACTGCCTTGTCATTCCCATGTTCCTGTGTCTACCATACACTGTCTTGTCATTCCCATGTTCCTGTGTCTACCATACACTGTCTTGTCATTCCCATGTTCCTGTGTCTACCATACACTGTCTTGTCAATCCCATGTTCCTGTGTCTACCATACACTGTCTTGTCATTCCCATGTTCCTGTGTCTACCATACACTGTCTTGTCATTCCCATGTTCCTGTGTCTACCATATACTGTCTTGTCATTCCCATGTTCCTGTGTCTACCATACACTGTCTTGTCATTCCCATGTTCCTGTGTCTCTACCATACACTGTCTTGTCATTCCCATGTTCCTGTGTCTACCATACACTGTCTTGTCATTCCCATGTTCCTGTGTCTACCATACACTGTCTTGTCATTCCCATGTTCCTGTGTCTACCATACACTGTCTTGTCATTCCCATGTTCCTGTGTCTACCATACACTGTCTTGTCATTCCCATGTTCCTGTGTCTACCATACACTGTCTTGTCATTCCCATGTTCCTGTGTCTACCATACACTGTCTTGTCAATCCCATGTTCCTGTGTCTACCATACACTGTCTTGTCATTCCCATGTTCCTGTGTCTACCATAACTGTCTTGTCATTCCCATGTTCCTGTGTCTACCATACACTGTCTTGTCATTCCCATGTTCCTGTGTCTACCGTACACTGTCTTGTCATTCCCATGTTCCTGTGTCTACCATACACTGTCTTGTCATTCCCATGTTCCTGTGTCTACCATACACTGTCTTGTCATTCCCATGTTCCTGTGTCTACCATACACTGTCTTGTCATTCCCATGTTCCTGTGTCTACCATACACTGTCTTGTCAATCCCATGTTCCTGTGTCTACCATACACTGTCTTGTCATTCCCATGTTCCTGTGTCTACCATACACTGTCTTGTCAATCCCATGTTCCTGTGTCTACAATACACTGTCTTGTCATTCCCATGTTCCTGTGTCTACCATACACTGTCTTGTCATTCCCATGTTCCTGTGTCTACCATACACTGTCTTGTCATTCCCATGTTCCTGTGTCTACCATACACTGTCTTGTCATTCCCATGTTCCTGTGTCTACCATACACTGTCTTGTCAATCCTGATCAACTATATATACTATATAACTGAAACATTGGTGTGAAACGGCATTTAAGCATAATTTAAGCATAATCAGCATATTCATCTAATTGCCAGAGATTAGGTAACTAAGAAGTAACGCTCTCAAACAGTTTGTAATATCACATGCTCATACATATGAATATAAATGTACTTTAAAAGAAATCTAACTGCAGTTATATCGTGTCACATTGTTGATATGTATGTTGTGATGTTTTGCAAAAATATTTGAAATGTGTTTCGTGTATTCAAATGTCGTCGTTTGAGATTAAAAAGTGACAACTCATTCAGATCTTGTAAAAAACTCCATATTATATGTTTATGTTTTTAAATTAGGGTATAACTCTAATTTAAATACATAAACATACTAGTAACGATTAGGTTTTGAATAGTGTATACTGTATTCTTAACGTGAACAAGGACAAAGTCAATACATATATAGTTTAAATGAATGGTACACCAACGGGGATTATAAGATATTGACAAAATATAGATGGCTGAAGATCTTTTGTGTGCGAGAGGAATAGATATTTAAATTGAAATAAAGTATTTGGTTTAAAATGCGGATTGAACATTAGCGATCGGTTGTACGAGCTGTATTATAGATCTGTATCGCTTTGCTCATATTGAAAGAAATATCGTAGTGTGTTCGTATCTATTGATCAGGTCTGTATTTAATATGTTCCTGTGTCTACCTAACACTGCCTTGTCATTCCTATGTCTACCTAACACCGCCTTGTCATTCCTGTGTCTACCTAACACCGCCTTGTCATTCCTGTGTCTACCTAACACCGCCTTGTCATTCCTGTGTCTACCTAACACTGCCTTGTCATTCCTATGTCTACCTAACACCGCCTTGTCATTCCTGTGTCTACCTAACACCGCCTTGTCATTCCTGTGTCTACCTAACACCGCCTTGTCATTCCTGTGTCTACCTAACACTGCCTTGTCATTCCTATGTCTACCTAACACCGCCTTGTCATTCCTGTGTCTACCTAACACCGCCTTGTCATTCCTGTGTCTACCTAACACCGCCTTGTCATTCCTGTGTCTACCTAACACTGCCTTGTCATTCCTGTGTCTACCTAACACTGCCTTGTCATTCCTGTGTCTACCTAACACCGCCTTGTCATTCCTGTGTCTACCTAACACTGCCTTGTCATTCCTGTGTCTACCTAACACTGCCTTGTCATTCCTATGTCTACCTAACACTGCCTTGTCATTCCTATGTCTACCTAACACTGCCTTGTCATTCCCATGTTCCTGTGTCTACCTAACACTGTCTTGTCATTCCCATGTTCCTGTGTCAACCTAACACTGCCTTGTCATTCCCATGTTCCTGTGTCAACCTAACACTGCCTTGTCATTACCATGTTCCTGTGTCAACCTAACACTGCCTTGTCATTACCATGTTCATGTGTCAACCTAACACTGCCTTGTCATTACCATGTTCCTGTGTCTACCTAACACTGCCTTGTCATTACCATGTTCCTGTGTCTACCTAACACCTAACACTGCCTTGTCATTCCCATGTTCCTGTGTCTACCTAACACTACCTTGTCATTCCTATGTTCCCGTGTCTACCTAACACTGCCTTGTCATTACCATGTTCCTGTGTCTACCTAACACTGCCTTGTCATACCCATGTTCCTGTGTATACCTAACACTGCCTTGTCATTACCATGTTCCTGTGTCTACCTAACACTGCCTTGTCATACTTATGTTCCTGTGTCTACCTAACACTGCCTTGTCATTCCTATGTTCCTGTGTCTACCTAACACTGCCTTGTCATTACCATGTTCCTGTGTCTACCTAACACTGCCTTGTCATTCCTATGTTCCTGTGTTTACCTAACACTGCCTTATCATTCTTATGTTCCTGTGTCTACCTAACACTGCCTTGTCATTCTTATGTTCCTGTGTCTACCTAACACTGCCTTGTCATTCATATGTTCCTGTATCTACCTAACACTGCCTTGTCATTACAATGTTCCTGTGTCTACCTAACACTGCCTTGTCATTCCATATGTCCCTGTGTCTACCTAACACTGCCTTATCATTCTTATGTTCCTGTGTCTACCTAACTCTGCCTTGTCATTCTTATGTTCCTGTGTCTACCTAACACTGCCTTGTCATTCTTATGTTCCTGTGTCTACCTAAACTGCCTTATCATTCTTATGTTCCTGTGTCTACCTAACACTGCCTTGTCATTCTTATGTTCCTGTGTCTACCTAACACTGCCTTGTCATTCCTAGGTTCCTGTGTCTACCTAACACTTCCTTGTCATTCCCATGTTCCTGTGTCTACCTAACACTGCCTTGTCATTACCATGTTCCTGTGTCTACCTAACACTGCCTTGTCATTCCCATGTTCCTGTGTCTACCTAACACTGTATTGTCATTCCCATGTTCCTGTGTCTACCATACACTGTCTTGTCATTCCCATGTTCCTGTGTCTACCTAACACTGCCTTGTCATTCCCATGTTCCTGTGTCTACCATACACTGTCTTGTCATTCCCATGTTCCTGTGTCTACCATACACTGTCTTGTCATTCCCATGTTCCTGTGTCTACCATACACTGTCTTGTCATTCCCATGTTCCTGTGTCTACCATACACTGTCTTGTCATTCCCATGTTCCTGTGTCTACCATACACTGTCTTGTCATTCCCATGTTCCTGTGTCTACCATACACTGTCTTGTCATTCCCATGTTCCTGTGTCTACCATACACTGTCTTGTCATTCCCATGTTCCTGTGTCTACCATACACTGTCTTGTCATTCCCATGTTCCTGTGTCTACCATACACTGTCTTGTCATTCCCATGTTCCTGTGTCTACCATACACTGTCTTGTCATTCCCATGTTCCTGTGTCTACCATACACTGTCTTGTCATTCCCATGTTCCTGTGTCTACCATACACTGTCTTGTCAATCCTGATCAACTAACTGGCACATTGTTTCATAATAATTATAATGCTCATTTTCATGACCAATATTTATATTGATAAACATCATCATTAAACAGCAAAGTAATGCTTATAAGATCAAACAAACTGTGATCTTAATGATTTCATTTTATGTTGAAATCCAAAATCTACTACAGTCAGGACTCGATATAACGACACCCGATATAGTGACAAATTCATTATACTGACACCATATTTGGGGACAAAAGTATTAAAACGCTCTTTGTATCAATTTAGTATATTGACATATTCGTTACAACGACATTTTTCTTGGAAACGAACAGTGTCGTTGTATCAAGTTCTACATGTATAAGAGTTAGCTGCAAGTGTAAAGTCCCAAATGTCATTTTTATAAGTAAACACAGGTGAATTAAGTCATCCAATGTTTTAAGCAATCATTGTTTGTACAACCCGCTGCTTATAACGCTGTGTTAACTGGTCATGTACTCTTGTATGTCGTAATACATCTTTTGAAGTTCTTTGACTAGCTATTTTATATTTTTTAAATCAAAATCATTAACTGTTTTAATCAAACTGATTAACTGATCACGTCACGTGTCTACCAAGCAGATTTAAACATGGTTGAAAATGTCGTAAACGCAAAACAGTTTCTAAGTATACACGCTATTGTAATTTATTGTATTGTAACGCTATTTACAATTTGTGATGGCCGGTTTGTTTGGGCAAACGGAATAACTTTATTAATAAGGATGTTTGGTGACTCTTTCAGCTGGCATCTTCAGTTTCTTCTTTCAGTCCTACCGTCCCTGCTGTGCGATATTTGGCAGCATATGTGTTCAAAGAGCATAGCAGATATAGCACAACAAAATGGCGACGTACAGTGAAGACATGGCGCGATCGATTGTCGACCTCTTCTGGTCGCTTCTAAAAATGGTCTTGTCTTCTCTTAAGACATGTTAGGTATAGGCCAAACGAAGTGGCCACGGTTTGAAATTAAATCTGCGCATCAATATTGATATAAATTCAAGCCTTAAATCTTCCTATGTTTAGGTCTACGTGTTGAATCCTCAATACCATTTTATAGGCTTTAAGTGTTTATTTGTGGTAATAAAAATTATAATTCAATACAGCTGCTCGGTGTTTATCCTGTGAGAAAGATAACAGGCTAGCGTACGTGATGCTCTCTGTACATAAAGATCGCGATACTTTAACTGTAGCCAGTATATCAATGTGGACATACCATGTGGTATGTGACGTAATGTTTGGCTAAGAACGCAAGTAAAAATCAGTCAACACAAAGTTAAAAACAACCGTAAGTATTTTAATCTTTGACAAATTTTAACGAAACATCCATGGCGTCCAAGACGACAACGACCACCTTTCATGCAACTTAATTATGTTTCAAGAAAAGGTCACATCCCCCCTAAATCGACTCAACTCACTGGCAATCAAAGGTTCTTTTCTATCAAATATAAGTTGAACGCCTCTCGTACATTGTTTAGCACTAAACATCGATTGTGCAATACGCTTAAAAACATTAGTTTATCAAATATATACCCCAGCGTCCACATTTCCTGTTCCATAACGATTTTAAATATCTCTGTTGAAAGACCAGAATACATGGAATGTGTCCTCAGTTCGCACCATGATCATTTTGTCAATACTATTTATTCAGTAACTTGATAGTAAAGTATGTTTAAAAGAACAAAGCGGATACCAACGATTGAAGTTATTTAGGCACTGCGTTTTGTCATGGTATAAACATCAATATTGGTATTTACATACGTTCGTAATTGGTCAATTAACGAACTCTGTATTAAGTGCTCTACGTATATAAATAAAGTCGTTATATCTAACCGTAAAATCGGTTGCTTTTTAAATGTCGATTTTAAATATCCATCTGCAGTATTCCACTACAAAATGGCGTTGTATCCTGGCGACTTAGCCTACCGGTCCAGGAACTACTGTGATACGCCCCGCCATGCAAGGAGGCTTTATTTAAATGTCTTTTTCGACGTGGCTGTTTCGTGGGGCAGATTATATAAATTATGTAGTCTGGTTCCCGCCTTTCCCAATATTACAGTAGTAGTCTGTTTCACTGAACTGATTAGCAAATTAATTCGTAAAAATAACTCGTGGAAGACTATATTACAGTAGTATTACAGTAGTAGATCTGTAAGCTTGGGACGAAAACCAGACTATAAACTGATCCACGAAGCAGCCCTGTCGAGAAGGTCCAATATAGTGACGTCGGAATGTCATGTCCAGGGATCTAACCATAAACATTCTGTTCCGAGGTGGACGTTTCATCGACATCATCATCGAAACTGTTAAGACACAGACATAGACATGGAAGTTTTGTAGAAATATTCAGCAACATTCTGTTTTACATGGACAATGGCCTAGGGGGCACGATGCAACACATCGGGTAACTCTTGGCAACCGTGACAAACTCCGCATTTGAATACTAGTGTATGACAAAGTTGCGCGTTACAATGCTACTGTTATTTCTATTGTCATTACCAATAACACGGCCCAATAATTTCAAATAGCCAGTTTAATTTAATCATTTATCTATAATAGATCGGAATATATTGTTTTGGATATTTATATCAAAATGCAACTTGATAAGATTACAATGTGTAGATAAACAAGAGGTTCTGGAAGAGAGATGCGATTATATTGCTTGTTCCCACCTATTGATTCAGATAATAACAAATCGGGTAGGGACGGCAACATTCGACAGAAACAGCGAAACACACAAGGCACAATAAAGAAGGTCTTAGTTAACTTTTGCCAGCTGTGAACTCAAATATAAAATTTTGAATTAACAACTGAGTTCACTTCTGTCACATGTTGACTGAAATATTGAATTTTGAATTAACTTCTGAGTTAATTTGTGAGTTAACTTCTGTCAGCTGTTACCTCAAAAATCAAATTTTGAGTTAACTTCTGAGTTAACTGCTGTCAGCTGTTTACTCCAATATCAAATCTTGAGTTAACTTCTGAGTTAACTTCTATCAGCTGTTTACTTATACATTAAATTTTGAATTAAGTTAACTCCTGAGTGAGCTGAATGAACAACTAACAACTAACTGCCAACTTCACAGACCTCAATAAAGAACAGACATAGTACACGTACATATCACAAGAACAAACATAAAATTGAACATGACAAAAAAGAATAGCTTTCATCTGTCAATTAGGAGCAACAATAATGGAAACAAGTGTTACAACACTTTTTTTAACCTTGTAACTGCATACAAATTGTTTAATGGTTGACGCCAAACAAAATAATAACGTATCAGATATTGCAGGAATGAGAGGAACATGCACAAAAAGGTCAGTATACGAACAAAATTGCTAGCTCATCATGACCCCGGTCAAAATGACGAATAGTGAGATCCTGTATGATTACTGACATCCGTTTATTTCGTGTTAAACGCCTTTTTTCTCAATAGTTTCCAATTTTTTTCAGTTATATACATGCATATACGGTTGCCAATTTTCTAACCAGTATTAATTTACCCTTTCATAAGCAACCAGCACTTGCTCCACGTGTGAAGAAAATTGACATTGATTTTAATTTTTCATGGAAGGGTACGTTTAATCACAGACACTTGGGGTCTGGACCCCGCCCCCAGCTACGCACCTGGGTATATTTTTAACATCAACATAATTGTATACTCAGACCCATACATTAATCACACAAACATTATTAAACGTATCCGGAACAAATAAAAAATATTCGTAAATGCCTCTCTAGCTAAATAACACTTAAAGCAGTAGTGGACGTACGTAGATTTTTGTATTAATATCAAATACATTCAACAAATGTTTGTGTGAGCACTGAATGGGTCTGGATATATAATAAATATAAAAAAATATTTCCAGGCGCGTAGCGGGAGGGGGGCGTGGTCCAGACCCCAAGTGTCTGTGCGTTTAATCTGTCGCGACCGTGTATCCAATCCGGATTGCCGGGTTTAAAACCCAGCACACTAACCATTGGTTCATGGCCGCGAATTTCATATTACTTTTTGCAAATTTTCATGTATTTTCAATATATTTATCTAATTCGAGAAATACTCAAATGCAAATGAGTTTATTCACCAGTCAATTGAAACTACAGCACCAACCCCGGGGAATGGCGGGGATTTTTCTTTTGCTTTTTCAAATCCCTGATACAACCCCTGCCCACAGGGCCACACATATAGTAATCCCCATGCAAATTGCCCCGTCCTATACCTCACGAATATAGTCATGGCTTTATTTCCCATCGGAAAGGTAAAGAAACTGAATAGCCTTAGTTTCCCCGCTATCTCCCGCGGTTCCCCGGCCTGGGGTCGTGATTTCAATTGACTGCTGCATGACATGTTTTGTGCGGTTTCCTCTTTTCTGCTGCATATTCAATGCATGTTCAATTATTTGTTATAAACACATTTTCATTTAGTTAATGCTTTATTTGCAGATAAATACCGAAGGAAAATAGTATATTTACTTATCGACGATGTGGTCTAATAGACAATATAAATATCCTGTCCGTGAGGCATTTCGCTTCCATTTCGAAGAACCCCCTGCCGCACCTCTACGACATGAAGAGACGAAACGCGTCCGACAGATTATGAACTGGGATAATCCAACACAGCCGGGACCAGGGATGAATGTAAGTTTGTTTATATTTATATTATATTATCATTTCGAACTTACGATTCCAATCAGTTTCTTATTTAAAGCCCAATAAGGATCATGCTTCTTTTATTACGTTGTAATTTAGTTGTTTCCGTATTAAAACTGCGCTATGTACTGCCCGGTTTATACGCTAATCAGGTCGGAGATTGGGCGGATATCGACCGTCCGTCGATGCATTTAGGAGCGTCGGGCGGCGACCGGTGAAGCGACCAGTCGATGCCCCTTCCTCCGATCATTGTCAGCGCCTCATTCGTTTAAAATAAATCGTGAAGTATCTTGACTGAAATCGAACAACCCACATATGGTAGCTCGGCGATCGGCCGAGTAACACACCAATGATTCCCTGGAAGTTTCCTTCTTAGCTGCTCATTTGTCGACCGATCATGGACAAATGTCAGCCCAGCAGTCTTCTGTCAAGAATTCAGTGACATTCATCGGCCGGCGCCCTGCTCCGGTGTGTACAAGATGAGATGCCCAATGCCTAGACATCTTATGTGATCGACGTTTAGAGTGCATTTACAAATTTTAAAAAAACAAACGTAAAGCATTGCATTCAGCGCCCTTTGGCGAAACAATGCTTGAATTGATAATGAACTCTAAAATTCCAAGGTACATTTGTAATGATCTCCCATATTGCTGCGCTCAGATGTCACAGTGTAAATAATTTACATGTTGTTATATGATATGCTGGCTCTTATGATGTCCCTATATCTAATTAAGCTTTATGCTTTAAGTGATTAATTATAAATTTAATTGATTAGCATTTTGATTTATACCTTCCTTTTATTGTAGATTCCATACATATCGGTTTCGCACATCCTTTCACTGAAACTCTTTTATGAAATTCCCCAATTCTATATAAAATTATAATATTGTGGACGTCATATGGATCAAATTGCCATTATGCTATTTTCGTTTTATGTACTAGTGTTCTTGTTCAACTGTTTATTGTTGAGGATCTCATGGAAGATTGCCATTTAATTTAATTGTCAAATGAGTTTCCTCGTAAAATAAAGTCTTTATTATTATTATTATATAGCAACGTGTGACAGTATCGCCAAATTGAGTTTGATGACTCCTTACAAAGATAATCATGTTTTACCGGATATAAACGATGGAATCTGCACAAAATGGTTTCTTTTAGTTGTTCTAAGATAATGACTGTTTCGTTCGATCAACGAGGTAAAACGCTGTTGTAAACGGTTTATTTTCAAGAGTATACCAGGACCTGCCTGTTGTTTGTTTTCAGCGTGTCAAATATAATCATCCACCTAGAATAGTTTCAAATAGTAAATTTCTTAAACGGACATATCTAATACAAACTGCCTCGATATTGCTGGTGGAACAACTAGCCGATCACTACGCCACCATCTCCAATGTCGTCTCACTCGGCGTTATATCGCGTGAAACAGGCGTTGGATAATTAAATATTGACCATACGCCAAATGTCTACCTATATGTAAGTCGAGAGTGCTGTTTACCAATAAAATAATTTAATTTTGGTTGTAAAAAAACATCGGAAAATAAAACTTAAAACATGCAAAGGAATATTGTAAATGATGCGGAAACAAGTATAGACAAATTTAATACCTTTATTAGAACTTTACAGTTTCATTTGACGAATAATTCACAGTTGAATAAAGATTTTTACTAAAACTCCTACGCAGTGATCTCCCTTATCGTAGCAACGCGTAATGTTAGATTGGTTCCAACTCGTTCATAACTTTACTTAAATTATATCCGCATAAAATCACACATAATCCTTTGTATAAATATCTAGTGTGTAAGGATAGATAGTCTCCCTTTATCCGCAATATATATCATTTGCGTATCTAGATTTACTTTGAACATCTATTTAGTATTTACGTCAAACTCTTAAACAAAATATTGTTTAAATGTCCAATCCGTGACCCATGTACGGTTGGGTATGTAGGTATATATAATTATATATTTTTACAGAACTAGTATTAAACGACTTCCGCTAATATGTCTCCACTTAACTCCAGAACATTTATTCTGATTTCTCAACAAAACGTGTGGGATGGAGGGTGCTTTTGGTATGTAGGTAGCGAGTGGGAAACAAACAATATCTTATTTAAGGCACAGGAAGAAACTTACAACATGGTTTGGTAATATTGAAGAAATTAGTGCGCTTATTCAAGCCTCATTGACATTTTGTACAAAGTTTAATGACCTCATTTTTTATGCATTGGTAAAAAGTTGTTTTATTTGTACCCCGTTTTTACATATTGAAGATTCTTTGATACGGGCATATGATCCACTTAATTTATTCATTAGCACCAATGAAGATGATTTAATAAACCGCATATGTTTTTTACTTGAATGTTTGATGTATTTCAAATGTGTATTGATTTTATTCCATAAAAGGTACGAATTATGATAGGTAAATTATTAATCGAAAACAGATACAAACGGCATCTACCCGTTCACCATACAAATGTCGACCTTATTTTATAAATGCACTTTAAATGCAGATTAAGTAGATGCTATATGTGTATGTCAATGTTACATATTCTTCGTGATTATGCTGCGCTATTGTAGCGAGACATTTTGCGATAGGATTTGACTTTATGAAATTATCTAAAACTACGAACACTTCCTGATAGTAGGAACGGCTTGGTAACTAGCTTCTGGCCATTCTTGTCTCTATCACTAGTAACAAGTAGACAGCGCGAAAATTGTTACTGACAGCGCGATTGGTTACGCAAACAAGCCAATAAGAACCCGCCTTTCAAAAGCAGTCATGATTTTTACAGCCGCATGTATCTTTAATGAACCCAAAGTTCAAAGAATGACTTGTAAGAAGCGAACTGTTCACCGTAGACCTTTACTACCAAGTTTCTGTGTGCACAAACCAGTGCCACCAACATATCATTTTTAACGAATCAGTTAAAATCAATTTATTGTATCACCAAGCTGGTAATATTCTCACATGTAAGAGTCCAAATGTCAACTTCACTGACACCAGTAACCTGGAAAGTTTCATAACGCCATATATCGATGTAACAACGAACATATTAATAACTCGTTTTATTTATAACCCTCGTAACATAGATCGATGCCAACAAACACAATCCGAACATAGCTTTTATTTGCCAGTCAGCTTTCTGCTGAAATATGGCAGTCGTATGAGTAACTCCACCCGAATTTGAACCCGGGTAGACAGATCAGACAACAAGCGCGCTCACCATTGAGCAACGGAGTCACTTAGTAAGTCGTAACTAAGTTTGACTTCCAACCAAAATATGGAACACTTTTATGTGTGACATGATGCATGAACTGCACAATCATTCATTATTTGCCTTAGATCACGGGCACTTGTAGACTTGTAAAACAAGTTTGTCAATTTACTGTATATTGATGAGCTTTGTGTAGATGAACTAATTGTACTATGTCAATGGCATTAGAGACGAAAATATGGCACGTGTTCCTACTATAGAAAGCAAATAAATAAATTATCAATATACAAATATAATATAGATTCATACTTATAGTATGTCACCTATATAGAAATACCGGTATGCCAAGTGATTGAATATCAACTATAGGACTGGCACATTCTTTCATTGGACCATTAGATACCGTTTCATTTACACAAAATGGTTTATCCTTAATAGTACCGGTATACATAGTAATCAAACAGAGCGCATTGATAGCATTTAAGCATACTTTAAGCATAATCAGCATATTCATCTAACTGCCAGAGATTAGGTAACTAAGAAGTAACGCTCTCTAACATCATAACACATCATTATATAGTAGGGACACGTGCCCGCGGTTCAATACACATAACATATCGATACGCGTATGAATGCATCTAAATGTAGTTATAGATATAAATGTACTTTAAATTAAATCAAAGTGCAACTACTTCATATCGTGTCACATAGTTGATATGTTTGTAGTGATGTGTTGCAACAAATATTTGAATGCATTTATAGTTATAGTGTATTCAAATGTCGTCGTTAAAGGTTAAAAAGTGACATTTCGATCATTCTGACCTTTTAAAAAACTCCATATTAGATATTTGGTATGTCGGTTTTTAACCATGTTGTCCAACTATGAGTAACAAACTGGTTTCATGTTCGGTAATCCCGTTCTTTGGAAGTCATTGTATGAAGACAACAGATGTATCTTCAGCTTCATAGTTTACCCCGAGTGTGACATGAAGTTGTAATGATCCCTCTTTACTTGGACCTTTCTTTGGCAATTTGCTGTGCCTCAATCAACGATAAACCCATATTAGTTAGTTATGCTATAAAGTTCTTCGCCAAGCTGTCTTTGGCCTACCATTTCGAGGGGTGTCCATCGCACAGCAACCCATGGCAGTCGGGGCTGCTCCATTCTGTGTTTTAATTTCGTGATAGTGTTCCTCTATGAAATCACGCATGTTAATTAAATTAACATGCGTGATGAAATCAACGAAATTAAGCAGATTTCTTCAATACGAATATTAATGATTTTACATTTAACATTGAAACCTTCCTTAGAATACTATAAACTGTCCTATTCATACATGGATTCATACGATCATTAAGTGAATACATCAATAATTTAGTTCATTACGTATTATCGAATACGGAATAATATATTGATAGCATCCTGGAGCTATATGTCAACTTTGCAAAATAATACAATATAAACCAAAATCCCAAAAGTAAGTGCTGGTAGAAATCTCACTTCTCGTTTTATACACATGTGATTAACATTAAATAAAAATTGTTGTATATATCTACAATTAAATTAATTAACCATTGCAATGGCCACTGGTCAGTCTTATCAAGATATTTCCAAAGTAGACACACACATACCATGTGGCATGGCCATAGGCAGTCACTATGTTGAATCAATAAATATGATAAAGTAAAGAGGACAGTTTGAACATGTTGTCCAAACTATTAAATCGACAACCTTCCATCCCGGCCTAATATTCATGATCATACGAGTGTCATAGTTGAAAAGACTTGCTTAGCATTTCATAAACGTATCATAGTTTAAAAGGATTGTTTAGCATTTCATAAACGTATCACAGCTTAAAAGGCTTGTTTAGCATTTCATAAACGTATTATGGTTTAAAAAGCTTGTTTAGCATTTCATAAACGTATCACAGTTTAAAAGGCTTGTTTAGCATTTCATAAACGTATCATAGTTTAAAAGGTTTGTTTAGCATTTCATAAACGTATCATAGTTTAAAAGGATTGTTTAGCATTTCATAAACGTATCACAGCTTAAAAGGCTTGTTTAGCATTTCATAAACGTATCACAGTTTAAAAGGCTTGTTTAGCATTTCATAAACGTATTATGGTTTAAAAAGCTTGTTTAGCATTTCATAAACGTATCATAGTTTAAAAGGCTTGTTTAGCATTTCGCGTTAGCACCAATAATATAAACACACACACTGCTAGATCTACATCATGTTTCCAACTTTTGTATTCTATCAATACATTTAGTAAAACAACTAAGGGAGGTAACTGACCATTGCATTCAGGAAAAAACCATTATGAAGACAACTGGCTAAATACTTCACCTATGTCAGAACAAAGTTAGTCCACTTATACGCTAGTGACGATATGGTTAATGTTTGCTTAGTTGCGTGTAATCATTTCTTCATACGTATTGTATAGGAGCGGTTTCCAATTATTGGTTAACATTAATAGGGAAGTATGTTTCCTAGCATTAATAAACCACATAATGAACGTTAATTATGTTATAGCTAATACAAGTGTCGGTATTTAATATTGTCGACAGCGGGAGTACCATGTGATAGAGGGATAAATAAAACCCGTATCAATGTAGTTATACATACAGTGGAGGATCAATCATTTGATAACGTACTCGTGTTATAAACGAAAAATGCTTCGCGGGGGCCAAAGTTAACATTGGGTTGATTGAAAGCTATCCACCATGACCAAATACAATATTGGCTAATCGACAGTGATCGCTCCTTGCGATTATAATGCACGAGACATTGATAATTATTTTTTTGCGATTTTGCGGAACAATCAAACCTAAACCAATTACTGTCCCCACGGCATCTTATTCTAATTCTGAAACATAGAAAATTAATGAAAGTCAATGGGGTTTAAGGAAGGTACAGTGGCACTATTGGGAGGTACTTCTTACCCAAACATCGGACCGTAATTTGTTAGGGATGCTTTATGAACTAGGTGTATTTTGTAACATGTTCTATCCTCCACAGATGTTTAAGACTAACATTATCATGAAGGGTCGTCTATATGGACAAACGGTGGCGAAAAGTACATTAAAACGACAACTAGCTATGTTTCCAACAGCTATATTTATATACCGATAGTACCGTACTAAAACAAAATGGTCTGATTGATCGATTTAGGTGATTGTGGCATTACTAGTATACATTGGAAAGCGTTTTACATTGAGTTGTCCGATCCGGCGCCATCCACGACCCCATCGCCTGCGACCATCCATTGTGTATACAGTGGAAATGAAAGTGCTAAAATAGAATTAAGTTAAGTCAAATAGTTAAGTTCCAGTTATGGACAGAACCGTATTTGGAAACAAGGTCAGTGGTGTATTATACCGCTGTGAAACTAATAACGATTCAGTCTAAATAAGGCAGAACTACCCGAAATTCAGGAAGTAAATTGTATTGGCTAAAGTTCCGAAAACTTAGTTGAAGTGCCGTTCGAATGCTTGGGATGCGCTTCGAGCTGGCCTCGAATATTTCTTGCCCATTCAATGTACAGCCCCTGTCACGTTAGAAACATAATGTACCAAATACCGTCAGAATTAGGATCCATGTAATGTTTCTGTATGTTCGAAGAATGATAGAAAAAAGTCTGTCTGTATTCGGAATGCATTCCAATATATTCGGGTCCGTTCTCAGTGTGACCATTTTAAATAATTTGCTCATGGTCGTAACTTCCAAAAAGCACTCGAAACGTCGAATTGAAGAATAAAATTATTCTAAATGCATTCTCGTGTTAAAGCTAAAATAACCTTACGCCTGTCTGGCATGCAGGACGCGGGACCGTGATGTTGGCCGCATTCGAAGGAGATTCCGAAGTTTAACGTTATCCTCTCCAAATTAATTACAATTGTGTCAACCAAAATATACTCCAATATCGCTGTTCTATATTATTAACGTTTTGAGCATAAAGCTGGACAGCATACACAATTGGACCACAATGCACCTAGAATGCATAAATAATGTTACTGTTTAGAGCGCACTTTGAATACCCGGAGGAATGTATATTCTGCGTCTAGTGCGACAGGGGTATACAATGTCAGTTACGGATACATTCAATTGTCTAGAAGTGTACAAACAATATAAAAGTCGTCCAATGTATTTATTGACCACAATATTGAAGTCATAACAAAACTGGAAACATTCTATTAGCGTCGACATGACTACCGTGATCAATATCGGTTTCAGGAAATTAAATTTGTTTAATCGACATTAGAATATCGTCACTCAAATCGATCAATGTACTTTATTTTATTTTTTTAAAAAGGCATTCATTTAGAAATGCTTGTTATAAACGATTTGATCAAGAAATCATAAACTTAGTTTTTTGAACGAATTATTCCTATTGACCCCTTTCTTCAGCTCATTCTGTTTTATGATGTTAATAGCCTTTTGAATAATTAATGAAAGTGCTTTTTATTTCTCAATGAATGCTGTACAACGTTTTATAAATATGAATTACGAAAGCGTATTAGGACCAAACCAATATTTGTTTCGAATTGTAAAAATAAAAATTCATGCTGATTTTAAATTTAAAGTTGATTTTGTTTATAATTATCCAAGGAATGCGATCGCAATTAACATACACTCAAGGACTTTAAAAACGCCTCACCTAATTCAAAGCCCAATATTGCTCAAATTATTTATGTTATTGCAATATAATTTTACATGTGTATTAATTGATCTTTCCTACGTGTAAATCAGTTTAGTTTGTGATAAAATATTGTCTCGTTTTTCTTGGACTCCTACTAGCGCACTCACCCTAAGCAAAAGTGTGACGGTGGGATTTTCAATACTGGCTAAGGGCGCAATTCATCCTAATAAGCGGAATCATTCGTCTAAGAAGTCCAAAAACGAGCCTCCTGTCACATATAAGAGTTTCACAATAGTTTCTACGGGTGTTCAAATTAAATAATAACATGTCATTTTGTTTAAAACAAGCAGAAATAAAGTCAATAACAAAAGAATGTCCACTCATTTCACAGACATTCAAAATCATCAAGTTTTAAGTGTTATCAATAAAATTGGCAAATTCAAAGTCCTATCCTTATAAACATGTATAAATGCGTGTGTAAAAGGAAACCAGCATTCTGAAAATTTGCAGATGCTTAAAAAAAGGATAGAAAACGATTAACAAGTGTATTCGACGAATAAGGGTGCCATACCATCTCATAAATAAGAGTACAGTGCCTCGCATAGCCTGTATTGAAAATCTCACACTTTTGTCTAGGATATGTGCGCTAGCAGGATTCCTAGAAAATAATGAGACAACATTTTATTACCAATTAAACTGATTTACACGTAGGAAAGATTAATAAATACACATGTAAAATTATATTGCAATGACATAAATATTTTTTATTACTTTTTTTTTATTACTAGTGTGCATTAATTCAGTCTGCAATTTTAACTTCCGCTCTACTGAAAACACGTGAATCGCCTTAAGAGGGCGTTTTCAACATTGAAGTAAATACATTTAATTCGAAAATATAGTTTGGTCCTAATACGCTACTGTAGTACAAGTATTCTGTTGTATGGCTATAGACATGATGGTTGGTGATGTTTGACCCATCTAATGTGTTTTTCCTTCATCCTTATCGAGTGTCGACGAAACAAACAACGCTAGAAGATAATTGTACAATACATGATTGATTCACCAGTTGTTCTCATTAATTATATTTCATTTACAAATACATTACGAGTTAAAGCTGAATGAATAAATAATCAACATTGATCGCAACTGGATTGAATTTAATATTAAAGTTTTTTTGACCTAAAGGTGCCAATAAAGTCAGCGGGATTTCTGTGCGCTCGTAATCAAGTTATGCATTGATTAGCGATTTAAATGTTGTTTATTCATAGCCAATTAAACAAAGACGTAATTTACCTTTATCTTCGCTATCTTAAATAGGTAAATATCCAGAGCCGACCTTTTTTGTTCGTTAACAAACCGTGAACAAGAGGTGGCATTGATTCAGCGATTCTAGTGATATGTGTAAAGTGTACGGAATCAATGGAAAACGTTAGATTTCGAACTATCTCCAATGAAAGTCGAATCGAGAACCGAGTAAATAGAGACGGATAAAGTTAAGCGTGGAGCGCTTTCACATTCAAATTAGTTTCTTTTGTACAATATTGTGTGAGTTTACATTAGCGTATACGATTGATAGCCGGTTGGCAACCGTAGTCGTAAAGGTTTTTACCTATACCCGTCCTGTGTGGATTAATTCAATGAAGCAATATAGTGCATGAGTATTCGTTTTAAAACATGGAATAAATTTTTTTTCGTACTTATACTCAGAGGTACACAAACAAAGTGAATTTTATTTGGGATTTAAAACAAAAGCGCAATCATGCCGAAGTTAGGAAGGCGGGTAAGTGTATTTATGTATTGTTCAAGCCCTTGGTGTACAATCCCAATAGTGTCGTACCTCGTATGGAATGAGGAACAACAGAACACAAGGTGTTGAATTGAAAAATACCACAACATATATCAAATGTTCGTTTTATGTTCTTAAATGCATAAATGGCCTGATAATTTTGTGTACAATGTTCAAATGTTTCAACAAATGAAGAAGCCATAAAAGGGTATATTGGATAAGCAGTTAAATATATCAAACTTATACAAATAGTACAACAAATTGTACAGTGGGATAAGTAGCTTATTAGTGGTTCAAGAAAGATTTAATCTTAAAGTTATATAGGTTTTACCTACTTACTTTATTAGTGAGAAAATCAAAATGAGTTAACAGTAAGTCGGTAAGTTGAACATGGGGCGGTTATTTAAACACAGAAAGTATCTAAATGTCTTAGTGGGTATGTCATGACAATACTAAAGGGTTTTCGTTATATTTCTCAAAGATCAATTGGTGCTGACACAGCCCATACGAGTTATGACAATTACTGCTTTATTAGCCACCAAAGTGTTAGTTACAGGGTCCATTGGGGACAGATCATGGGATCGACTACAGTCCATGTCATTCAAATGTTACATACATAGCTTCAGTGTGTGGTGCTTATTTCACGAATAGGCCATAATGATCATTCCGAGGGATGGTTGATTCAGTGTGTCTGGATAATTTGACTGGATCATTAATACTCATTGTGTCTCGCTAACACCATAATACAATGAAAAGCAACACAGTTACAATTGATTAAACCTAAAGTAACTTAATTACTTAAAATCGTCTTCGTCAAGTGGGCATAGGGCCTTCATTTCTCTATATACATCGGTCCTTGGCAACCCTTTTAGCGGCTTCTCACCCATGATACATCGTAAGGAACCTAACATTTAAAATATTTTTTTCTCTGTACCTAATGCTTGCAAATGTGTATGTAGCTAATTACGTCATTTATGTGTCAGATTAAACCTCTAAACTACATGCACCAATTCAAAATTGATGAAGTGTTATAAAACTAGGACAAATGGCATGCATCGTACGTTAATTAAATACATGTAATAAGCCATGTTAGACAATAAGTTAATTTATTTAGGTTGATCGTGAAACTAGTTCCCATAACTTATATAAGCCACTCTCCTAAATTTTAGACGTTTATCTAAAATCATAATAATTTGTCGTTTGAAAATTATTTTTAAATCAAATTAGAAATCAATGTATATACCGAAAGGTTGGATAGACAACATGCTATGTATGATTGGTTGTCGATAAGATATACCGCAGTTACGAGTAGTATGATTTACCAAATATAGAGAAAGGTAATACCACTATTGCACTATCACCTGTTAAGAAAAGTGTTAAATTTAATACCGCCATTTTTCTTTTACTTTTGTTAAACAATTAATACTAATTCTCATTCAATAAGGACTATTTGTTTATACATTGTATAGCATGTAAACATAGCATGTAGACGCAGTTTAACGTGTCTTATTTAAAGCTGGTTTCACAATATGGCGTTTGGGCCGGCGTTTACCGACGTTTGGGCAAAGTTTTTTTTGCTAGCAAAAGTCAATAAACGTTTTGAAAAATTGATGATCGCTGGTGAACCCTGAAGAACGTTTTGTTCGTTGAAAATTTGTACATGCAAAAACTTGAAAATAAACGCTGATGTAAGTTGTGCTCCGTTTGTAAACGTTCCTGAATGCTGAATTAAGTTGATTAACGTTTGCTTAAGTAAAACGCTGATGGTGTCGATGAATTGAGGCTTACGTTTATCTAGCCAACGAATAGTCAGCGCAATGAGCGCGATAGTAACGCAAGGGCTGGCGTAAGCGAACTTTCCCCAGCGCAAATGAACGTTTGTCCAACGTAGGCCAACGGGTATCATGCGCAATGAACGCGATATGAACGCATGTGGTTAGCGCAGACGAACTTTCCATAACGTTTCCATAACTTAGGTTAACTTTGTGCAACGGATCCTGGCGTTCGGCAACCCGTTCGTCTTAGTCAGACTAAGTTAGGGACCGTTTCACATACGCTAACCCGCGTTGGCTAAAGTTCACCTGCGCTGATAAGATACAAGTACAACGCGGGCAAACGTTGTTAGTAACTGCTGTCAAATGCTGTCAAGCGCTAGGAAATGTTCCCAAAAGTTAGTGTGCTTTACATTCACAACGTTCGCAACTTGTGAACCAAAATCGAACGTTATTTCATCGGCTTTTGGGCTCATTTTTTTCGACTTTTAAAACGCTGATCAACGCTGGTACAAACGTTTATAGTGTGAACCCAGCTTTAATTTACGGAGCCAGTCAAAGGACAATGTGTTGGAAGGTCTGATCATGACACATGGTTGTTTAAGGCAGGTGTTCAATGACGCAAGTTTGACTATATTAAATGTACTAGACATGTATACTCCTGTTAAAATCCCATAAATAGATAACAAACACAAGTATACTCATTTAAAGATTCGACTATTATCACTACAGTAAAACCTCGGTAATACGAGCAGCGATTATTCGAGCAACCGGCCTAATTCGAGCAAATTTCAAACTTATTTTCGTTATAAACACAGCTACAATTAGTCATAACAACAATTCATCATTGACTTCGGATATTTCGAGCACCTGGCTTAACTCGAGCATTTGGCTTGTCCCGATGGGTCCTCGAGATAACGAGGTTTTACTGTATTATTATAATACTACATCTATATACAAGCTCTCTAGAGTGGCCCTCTGTAGAGTACAAACTCTTTATAGCAACACTGTCAATGTTTCCATAAACCGATATTTACTATGAAATCAACCTCTGTAGAGCAATAACCTCTAAACAACAGCCACTATTCACACCAACTGGTAAAGCTTTAGGGATTGTACCGTAGTACGTTGATCATGTAATTGCACGTTTAAAAATGACTATACATATCTTCTTTAGATTATATGATATACATTTTTTAAAAAAAATACATAGATATAATTGAATGGAGCATTTTGACTTTTATGATACGTCTTTAGTATGTATTTGTTTGACTATATATCATCCTAACAATAAATAGGCTTTCAAGACCCTATCATTTTCACGTAGATGTATTGTATTGTCTGTATGCTCTATAAGGTTACATACATTCTGAAACCACTATTAAATAATACACCATGCAATCGTTACCTAACAAAAACCGGGTCTTCATCTTTGTCTACTGAATGATATTATAAGACAGGCACTCGATAGCCAAATGAAATTTTGATTTATGGACGAGAAAGTATTGAATGAATTGACTCATCTTCGACAGCTATATAATACCATAGCAAACAAATAGTGCGACTATATGATACCGTTATCAATTCAACATAATATAGTCATTCTCACAAATAATCTATGGAACGTGCCACATCCACATTGATATAATCAAGGGACACTACTCTGCCACATACACACTGTACACACGTGCACGTACTGACGGTTTGTACTAGTCATTTCAAGAGGGGCGTGTCTATTTTGCTGAGACCGTTTCAAGTGGCGTTACCATGAAGGCAAAACTACAGATACACCAAATGGCACCCCGACATTTAATAAATTAAATGTAAGTCCTAATCGATGCCAACAGATGATAAACAAAGTTTTCGCAAATTTATTATTTTGTTATGAAATTACCATCGCTTAAAGAAATTTCAAATGATATTTCCTTTAAACGTAATTAGAAAAATATAAGTATCTGTTACTTTGAAGAGAAGGTGCTTTAGGGCCTCCGATACAATGTTGAGGACCTGTAGCGGTGTCGGTTCCTTCAAACCTCTTGTTAGCATTGTAAAACAATGCATGCATAGATATATTCATGTGCACTGCTCATATAAAATTCAATCGCCTCGTCGATTATTAGATTTTAAATGAATTAGTTATGAATGATTCAGTTGGGTTGTATTTGTATTTAATACTCGTTATTGGACATGATTGCTCTAATTCCCACTCTGGTTACAATTACACTATCATTGTGAATATTGTATGACATGTCATACCGACACATAATAACAGTCACATTGTCAATTTTAATTACCGATACGATTTCAAGATAAATATTACAGAACAGCCCGGATCAGCGTATTGTTTTATCAAAGCACTTAAGGAAATCCTAAAGTTACGCTCAAATTTAATTCCTTTATAATACCTTTACAGTTGCAAATTGTGGCAAAGGGGTCTGTACTTTTCATAAGTAAATGAATTCCTACAAAATAACGTTTGTCACTAATGTCTTGATGGTAAAGTATAATAAAGAATTTAAATTTGAAAGCAACTTTTAAATTTTCGTAAGTGCTTTGATAAAACAATACCTCTGCCCTGGTCATCTAGATGAGCTGAACGTTTAATACCGCTTACAGAGACCACTGATTCAACTGACGATTGTTTGGACGTTTAACTCATGTTTTATCAATTTGCTAAATTTCAATTGAAATATTTATGTTATACAACCCAGACTAAAACTTCAAATCTTTTCGCCCCATATCAATATAAATGTATCGAGTTTAATACAATGTGGCGAAGGGTACTAAACATGTTACATTTTTAATTTATGTTTTATAAATATAATTCAATTAAAAAGAAATGTTTGTACTTGGTGAAGTTTTGTTTATGTTAAGTCGAAGTCTGAAATTCAGTCTTATAATTACGTTCGAGATTAAGGTTCTCAGATTTATACAAACTTGAATTAGTTACGTTACAATAAATGAATTCATGAACTCAGTCTTTTACTATGAAGCACGTGTATATTACTCTGTATGTATATATGCAATGGTGTATACCACAGGTAACTGTATCATTAATAAAGAGTAAACAAAATTTTTGTTTTATAAAATTTGTTATATCTTATTTTTTTGTTTACTCTTTTAGTATTAATGATACAGTTACCTGTGGTATATATGTACGTGTACATGTATAAATAACGTCCGTATTTGCTTCATTTGATAGGGGTGGAATTTATCTTAGTATTTTGGCCTGATACCATATTTCGTCGGCTTGGTGCTAAAATATGTTAGGTTGCGTTTCCTTTCTAATTGCAGATAGAATATTTTTGGAATTAGTCACAAGTCAAAAACCTTTGACGAGATTTCGATTAGATGGTGAATGAATAAATTACCATACCGAGAGTATACATATTTTCAAAGATACCAAATTCGGCATTACTAAAGCGTAATGGTTTTTGAATGCCAACGACCAAGTGTAATATATAGTACATTATTGGTGCGACCATAAAACATATCCAAGAACTGAAAGCTACTATACAGTTATCGATCGGTGCACCTTATCATATATCGGGCCTGTTACGTTTGAAGACACATGCTTACGATCTTGTATTTTACAGTGGACTCATATTATTAGTGTCACAGGGTGAGACAGATGTGCAGCTTGGCCATTAAACATTCTCTCACCCTTAATGCGAACACGTTCAGACACTGACACATTTCCCGGTGTATTTAGTAATATTCCAGATACAGTATAATACATATTATATTACATGGTTGTACTTAGAAATACCCTTAATGGTATACCACAGCCCCTGTCGGGCACCAAATGCCACATGATGAAAACTTAGGACCCTTCCCTTACAGGGTGATTGCTGTCCCGACTGAGCCATCTGGCTTCTTAGCAAGAATGATCACAAACGTCGGTGAAATTACGTTCGCGAAAAGAAATATTTTGGTTCACACTGCGAACATTGTGCATCTAACGCACACTAACTAACACACTAGCGTTTGACAGTGGTTGCTAGCGTTAAACAACGTTTGACTGCGTTGTATTTATATATTATCAGCGTATGTGAACTTAGCCAACGCGGGTTAGCGTATGTGCAGCGGCCCATAACATAAACTTAGTCTGACTTAGATGAACGAGTAGCCGAACGCCAGGATCCGTTGCACAAAGTTAACCTAAGTTATGGAAACGTTATGGAAAGTTCATCTACGCTAACCACCTGTGTTCCTATCGCTTTCATTGCGCCTGATACCCGTTGACCTACGTTGGACAAACGTTCATTTGCACTGGGGAAAGTTCACTTACGACAGCCCTTGCGTTACTATCGCGTTCATTACACTAACTACCCGGTGGTCTCTGCTACAGAAACGTTAGCATCATTTCATCGACACCGCCTGCGTTTCGACAAACGTTTGCCAACGGAGTTTAACTTAAGCAAACTTTAATAAACTTAATTCAGCGTTCAGGAACGTTTACAAACGGAGCACAACTTACACCAGCGTTTATTTCCAAAGTCGACAAAGTTTTTGCATGTTAAAATTTTTCAACGGACACAATGTTCTTCAGCGTTCACCAGCGAGCATCAACTTTTAAAAACGTTCCGTAACTTTTATTAGCGGAGCTGAACGTTAGCCCAAACATCGGTAAACGCCGGCCCAAACGCCAGAGTGTGAACCTAGCTTATTAAAATAAAAACACGGAAACACAATGTAACCATGCAGTATTCCAACGACTTGGCGATCAGCATAGATCATTAAAACCTGTTTCTCTCTGATCCGCGTTATTATTGAAACCATCAGGAATGAGGTGTCCATGGTGATTTATGTATGTTTTAGAACATGTTTCAAAATTGCCATGAAATAAAAATTACAATAAACCTAAGTTATTATCGATATCAGTTGAAAACGTTTGGCAATCTGTCGAATTCAAAAGTTCATAATTAGAATCTTGCGGGCGTCCTACAATCTACGTTACGGTTATTTTCGTATGTATACTAGAATAGCATTGGATATTCACTTTGGTTGAATTAGTTATAGGATAGCCTAGCGTGTTAAATACAATATGTTTTGCGTCGGTTGGTCAATTTATAACGCAAATATTGATTCAGATAAAACCGAATATCAAGCAATTACTTTTGGCCAATTACGAGTGATTGTATTGCATAGTGCCATAGTCTGTTTTCTATAGAAATTTGACCCCCCCCCCGAAATTGATAACCGAAATCAGCCTTTGCAAAAAGTAAATAAACAAAACAATGTTTGATGAAACATTTATTTCGATTGCTCTCTTTTAACTGATAATCAAAATCCCAGTCAAGCTTAGACGTACTAGTAACAGTTGGTTCGTTGTTTGTTTAAACTCCTTTGTCATTCATGGGGTGTCAAGTTGATGTTCGAACTGTACAAATACAGAGTACTGTCACTGTGACGAGACAGTACCACAAGACCCAATTTCACCTCACCTCACCTATCCTCTACACACCCATTGGTGTATAAGGCCTTGATGCGTTGTCTCCACTGTGTTCTATCTTTATCAAGCCCAACTGTTCCATCCGAGTTCTTTCCGTTCCCGTCCGGTTGTTCGCCTCCATGTGGTTTTTTGCCTTCCAACTTTCCGCTTTCCTTCTGGCTACCATATAAGTGCTGTGCTGCTAATGGTGCTTTCTCTTCTTCATATGGGATCAATCCATTTTCATTTCCTCATTTTGATTACTTCGCTGGTTCTGTTTGTTTTCGCTCTATTGTGTAATTCTTCATCTCTAATTCTAATTGTGTTCGGCCACCTTATTCTCAAGATATTTTCTTTCATTTATTTTCAGCCCAATTCTGCTATGCGTTTTCCTCCAGTTTCTTAGAGCTTAGTCATCAGCGAAGTCCAGGTCTTCTAGCTTTGTTGTGAAATTACATCTTATATCTGTTGGATCGCTGTCGTGGTTCTTTTCATGATAAAGTCTATTGCCAACAGAAAGCCTAACATTGTTCATCCTTGTTTGACTCCAGTTCTCATTCTAAACCATTCAGACTCTGTTCCCTCTTCAAGTACTGAACATTCGAATGGGTCATACAGAAGCTTAACAAGTTTTATCATCTTGTCATGGATGCCATATACTCTAATGATTGACCATAGACTGTCTCTTTAGATGGAATCAAATTCGTTTTCAAAGTCTACGGAGTTGATGTACAGTGGAGCATTCTACGTATTTATTACATTGTCCAATAATGTTTCGTAGTGTGAATAGCTGTTCAGTTGTGCTTCGACCACTTCTAGGTTAACTTGTTCTTCTCGTAGTTTGTCTTCAACTTTGCTTTGGATTCTTGAACTTATGAGAATACTTTGCGGGGAACTGATAGTAATGTGATACATCTATAGTTGTCACATATGGAGTGGTCTCCTTTCTTCGGTATTTTGACGACACTCAGGCCTTTGTTACATTTGGTTGGGATGATCTCTTGGACCCTCTTGGAGTTGTTTTCTTTCTTTCACGTGTTTCCAAGAGTTTTTGCTGATCCATTGTTTTTTATCTTTATCTTTTGTTCGTGGGACGTTATTTGCTGTTTCGATGTATCCTTTTCCATGTACACCCACATGTTTTTAAACAGTGTCTAGTTCTTCCAAAGCTTGAAATCTATTATTGAGTTCTATTGAGAGAGCCCTTCTTTTCTAAGGCTTCTGAAGGTTGGTGGTATCATACTTCTTTCTACAGGTGGTTGTATTTTAGCTTGGTTCTGACTTTGCTTTTGTTAAGCTCGTGATCACTACATCGGCCCCTCACCTTGCTCTTGTGTCCATTATTGATGTTCTATGTTGTTTTGAAATCAGTTGGTCGTCAATCTGGTTTCCACTTCTACCATCTGGTAAAATCCAAGAGATCTTGTGTCGTGCTTCGTGAGGAAATATGGTACCTGTGATAACCAAGTTGCTCAACTCATAAAATTCAAGTAGTAGTTCACCATTGTCGTTTCTGTTACCCATACCATGTTTTCCTTTATATGTTCGTGTGTTTCATTGCTGTTTCCCACCTTTGCATTAAAGTCACCCATTATTATTTTGATGCCATGTTTTGGTTCGACAGAGGATATCTTGTATTTGCTCAAGGAACAGTAATATGGTGTCTTCGTTGCTATCGTTAGTTGGTCCATGACAAGACATAATATTTCCATTAAAACATACTATTTACTGTTGTGTAGAGTAAGGTACAATATACACGAAACTAAATGTAAGGCTGTGTTACTTAAACAATGTTAAAACTGCACGATTTCAAGATAGTTGAAGTGGTCTTTATAACGTAATAATCTTGTATCTGGACAAACTAAGACGATACTTGTAATTACCGGTCCATTCAACTATAGCGGAAATATAATTTAAATCCAAATATTAGAATGTTTAACGTTACTCGTTGATATACCTTAATACAAACAAATTAGAACAGATTTCAACATCTAAGTAATCGAACAGTATTGTGTGTTTTCTTTAGTAAAGGTGTCAATTGAATTTAAGTTTATAAGACGGAAATGATTGATTGTGGCCTCTGAATGAATAAACCTGGTATAGAAATGTTGAACGCATTGTTCGGTGAAACTAAACGACGTTTAATCGATCTTCGTGACAATTCTGTTTTTGAATAAAGATGTAATGAAAATACCTCATGGGGGTAACCTGTACTTCTAAAACCGCCGAAAACATACAATAGAACTGAATATAACTACAGTTGTAGGGTCCGGTTGAACAATTCTATGTCAACCCTTATAATCATCTGACAAACCGAATCAATCTGAATGTTTTTATAATATACGTTTTATAATGGATCTCTTATTTCTTTTTGGACATTAAACACGGTGTATACGAAATCAATTTCATTTGTTATTTTTTTCGTTCATTTCATTTTATTTCATTTATGTCCGTTGACACTGGCTGAGTCGGAATAAATGATACTAAATTAGCATTTTGGGGTCTGAAATTAAATTTTAAATACACCGGTATTGTATTCTGTAAGCACACATCTCGTACTGTTGATACGTACTTGAACGACATCATTTAGTTTTGTAGCTGTATTTATTAGGGTGTTTGTGTACTTTAGCTTAATAACGGGGTGTAGACGAATACTATAACAGTAATAACTTGTTTTGCTCGAGTAACATAAATTTTGTTATCACAATTTTTCGGTACAAAACATTTATAAATAAATTGAACAGATATGCAATTGTGCTGCCATCGGTCTAATTACTAGTTTTATTGCATGCAAATATTGCCTTCAAACTTACTTAATCTCATCAAATATAGCAATGCGTGTTTGGCAAACTTTTTTAGGGGGGGGGGGGCAGTCGCTACTTGCTTGAACCTTTTGTTCCTCTTGAGGTCAAATGGCATGGAGAATATACCACCACATTGAAGTTAGTTCCATGTGTGACCACTCGTTTTACGTTATGTCTCAATATGTCTTCAGCATATGTTTCGAGGGTGTCCAATCATTTCAATCCCGGGGGTTCCATTTTAGAGTCAGTTCTGCAATATTTGAGGTTGGCTTTCGTAAATAGTTACCAGCTAAAAGCATTTCTCCATGGAACTTAGGTCTAACAGTATGACTGTAAATATACCTCAGTAAAAATTTAAACAATGTTGCGCCCTCTATGTTATTATTAATTATTATTGAACCAAATATTGGTAAACTTATCGATTTGCTGAATCCAAACTCCGGTTGCTTATTCAAGGGTTATGGTGCCACCGATCTAATTTGTGCTATGACTTAATATTATTGATACGTCCTGTCAAAATTGAAATACCAATGTACATTTTGTATTGACAACGCTTTGTGTCTTGCCAACATCAGAAACGGTCCAATATTTACAAGTGACTAAATTATCGATTTGGCAAACGCATTCAACTCTTTATCAAAATATCCCGCTTATGGTGTTGACAAAAAACTTTCGGATGTTTGGAAACATTTTAAAACATTTTATAGATCTTTGAAATATATTAATGCAGGTTCGTCGGTCTAACGAACATCAGTAATCTAATCGATATATTAAAACTACAAGCTTAAAGAAATTAGTTACTTGAATAATTTAGAAATATGAGCAGCGTATCTCAAATGATCTGCCGAATATTCGATTTTAATTGATAGTTAAATTGTCCTCGGTGGTTTTTATGTGATGATCGAATTTATGGTGGCACAAGTATAAGCAAGGTACGCTATAACATACACTCGCTGATATATTGGATTGTCGTGGTGAAACCAACCAGCGACATGTACAGTCCGGAGATTGTGGCACGACTCACGACCTTCAATTAGTATAATTAATAAAGCTGATGTGCAATGTATGTTTTCATAAGCAGGAAGTATAACGAAGTCGCTCGAGGTGTAATACCAACACAAATCTAAAGGACCGATATTGCTCGCGGAAATTCATATTTTCAACGCAAGTACCTTGTAAAATAGTCATGCATAAAGGTCAGGATCATGTCAAATTCTCTGTGCGTATAAATAGAGTATACATCTAATTGCACCCACTGTCCAAAGCGTATTAAATGTTCAAATATGTACGAACATCTGTAAGATTCTTATTCAAATCATTATGCTTGGATGCGAAATGTTCCCAAACGGAGTCGCGAACGGCGGACTTTGGGGGATAGCTAGGGCGCCGACTGACGTCAACAGCTTTGTCTCGCATTTATACCCAATAGCATTTGTGTTCCCTTCATGAAACTTTACATCAATGTTGCAATCAGCAAGAAAATCAAATCTTCAATGTTTGCTGTTTTTACCGAAATCTTGTAAATTTATTGGCCTTGTCCGCATGATTAATACAATTTTTTTCTAGGATCATCTTGTGGTCTATGCTATTATCAAGCAATTGGGTGTTTCGAAGGTCGGTTAGACCAATATACGTTATAATAGTGTATTTTAAAAGTTCTTTAGTCTGAGGGGGTGTGTATCTCGTATAAAAGTCAATATTTCTATATACGATTATTTTAATACTATTAAATCAAATCGACTTTTGTCAATACATTTTGTACTATCCATTTCATACCATTCAACTAAAAATATAAAGTCGGTTAACGGTGACTTTACGGACCGAAAATTTACTATGGATATGGTCACAAATTAAGATAATATTTTAGGTAAGGTACTCCAGGCTTTACAATGACTCGAGTGACAATGGATTGTGTGAAATCATTTACGAAAATAAAGTATTTGTAATATACTACTCAAAATTTGAATATTTTTCAAATTGAATACGATGGGCTGGTGGAGGCCAGTTTCCCTTTTTTGCTGAGCGTCTAGCAAGGGAATTACTGGTACCATTTTTGTTTTGTCTTTGGTATGACGCGGTCTTTGATCGAACCCGAGACTTCCCGCATTCGAGGTGGACGCTCAAACACTAGGCTATCGAGGCGGCGGTTTGGTACAGTATATGATCTATAAAACACAACTACTTAACCGAAATATTTTTTTAATGCTTTTGTCTTTAAACTATGCTTTCTGGATAATGCTGTTTAATTAAAACCTTTTAACAAATCGATGAAGTTATTGTTTAACATACAATACAAAGTCTACTTACAGTTTAACGTTTGTATGGTTTTAGGACCAGTCCTTTGTTTATTTTGAATACATTGTAAACTTAGCACTATGAAACAATAAAGGGAAACTATTGTTTCCGATGAAAACTGTTAAATTACTTTAGTCCCTACCAGCGGGGCTCATGAGTGCGACAGCCCACTTGCGACTCAATGATCGGGTGGGAGGGGTGTGTAAGGTAAAGTCGGTTAAACTGACGTATTTCTGACAGAAAGACGTATACATTATGACATGTATGAGGGGCAGTATATTGGCTTAATTGTACCATATCATCTGGGGGGGGGGGGGGGGGTACGGATGCTATGTTCTATGTATGTCTCTTGAGTGTGTAGCTAGGTGCTTTCGCCGCCTTTGTAGGTAGATGTTTTTGTATATTAATGTTTAATTCAGGCACATATTTCTTTTGTACATTGACTTTCCCTGACGCCTATCCCTAATCCCATGTACCAGTTTGTCAAATACACACACATATATGTGTTGGGTATACATCAACCCAACCAGGCATATCAGTACCCATTCCAGGATTAAGGATATAAGACGGGTACCTAAACCAGTCGCTCACAGGGGATACATTTCCTATTAAAACAACTTACACATTACGTGTTTCTGCGAAAACAAATAAAAACGCACGAAGAAAACGACATACGGTATTCGTTGTTTTCTGGTGTCGTTTGCCATTTATATAAATCGACTGATCTATTTCCTGCAATTTTCTTCAAAATAGGGCATCCAATTTTAACATACACTAATAGGTTATATTGAATATTGACAATATTTATTGTATTTGATTTAGTAGCTATGCAGCTGTTCTGTTTAAATGCCCATAAAACGTGACTTTGTGTCAGTCTTTATATCTATACGATTACATAACAGTTGGCTCGGTGTACATTTATCCTAATAAAACATGAACGACATACAGTACAACCTCTCCATAGTGGCCCTCTGTAGAGCAACAACCTCTCTATAATATAACAAGACATTCAAAATTTCCATAAGCTGATATTTACCATATATTTAACCACCGTTGAGCTACAACCTCTGTACAGCGGCCAATGTTTGCAGCCCCAAAGGGTGTTGCTCTACAGAGGTTGTACTGTATATCTACTGTATAATTCTACAAAAGCCCTAACAACGACCATCTCAATAAAAGTTAAACATAAGAGGCATCGTCAGTATGTCAATGTTATTCACTTAAGTATAATGAACATGTTCAATTATCTCCCTTTATGGTAATATGCTAATGAAGTGTAATATACATCGTATATGAGGGGTGGTCAGTATTAAGGCTCGCGCGAAGTACCCTTTTCGGTGGGATATAGGGATGGTTCATTGGGTATCTGGCTAGGTGCTTACGCTGCTTCTAAATGGCTTTGAATTGTCTCGACATTACAGTATTTATCATTTGGAAAAAATCGGTGATCGAATACCAAATACGTCAAATACCCGGTACATCGTAATTATGTCACATGTTTGTAACAACAGACTACACACATTGTAAATATTTCTTGACAGTTTTTCACCCGTTTAGTTGTGTAAGACGAATTGATATGATGGCCCTCACTCGAAGAATGGTTGGTACACAAAAATGTGTGGGTTAGTGACGGGTGAAGGGTTAGATACATCATACGAGCATTGTGACCTAGGTATTACTGTGTATATTAAAGATGACATTATCCTGAACATTTGATTGAACTCATCAGATGAGTTTAAATGTATTTTCTTATATCAAAGATACCCAAATATTAAAGTTGCTGAACTCCATTTGACGACTAAAACATCAAATATTTTGAAACCACTGGAAATGGTTTCTTATTGTTGACATTCAGTTAATTCATGTCCGAAGCTGCAGGATGTTTAAACACATTCCTTGTCCGAATTCAATCAGTTATAGTCTTTTTTTTCCAGGAATATTTTAAATGATAATTCTGATGTAAAGATATTTGAAATATCATTTTTATCGCAGGTGAAGGTCAAAATATGTTATGTTAAGTGACTGATCTACCTGTTTCTTTTTCAATAACGATCTTTGTGGACTTTCAACTGAAATGACAAAAATCCTTCAATTGACAATACAAGAAAATATTGATGTAAAACATCCAATAGAGCAGCGAAGTTTGGACTAAATTACAACAATATAACTCTAAATCATTTAATCGTTTAGTATTTTTATTGTACTGACTCACATGGATACAGTTTCAACAATTTAAAATAGAGAACGTTTCCATCAACCAGAGTTCTTTTAGGTAAAGTGCATGGCTCAACAGCGATATTGACTAGGATACATATTTTGAAGTTTGCAGAACTTTTGAACAGCGAAAATCAATGTACTATAAAAAACCTATCATTGTTTGTACACTAAAGTTTTGAATTAAGGTCGCAACTATACTCCTTATAGTCCCAAATTCTC
This sequence comes from Spisula solida, assembly GCA_947247005.1. Classification (NCBI taxonomy): domain Eukaryota; kingdom Metazoa; phylum Mollusca; class Bivalvia; order Venerida; family Mactridae; genus Spisula; species Spisula solida. The sequence continues at coordinate 19,921,574 of OX365948.1, read as the reverse complement.
CCCTTACCAATTATCAATTTTTTTCATACGCATGTATGTATTTATAGATTAACTTTAATATGTGCTAATTTATCTAATTACATGTATACATCATTTCCTAATTTAAACATACTATATAAACTATATATGTATGCACCTATTTTCATAATTAATAATGTTCTTGCACCACCATTGATATGCTATGTTTATACCTGTATATATGTTTGTGGAATGATAGGCTAATAGCCTTTTTTAATAAAAGCTAACTATCTATATTATGATATTTGCACATAGTTTGGTTGTTTCGATATCATTAACAAAGTAGCCTTGTTAATATAACAGGTTCGACATATTAAGCTGGGTTAAAATGTTAAAAGTACACGAATCGTAGTTTAATAATCTCATATCTGCAGAAAGCACCTCCACTCTGGTTCACTTACGTCACGTTGTACGTAACTATGAGGCCATTATAGATAATAACGTTTGGATACACTGATGCGAACTGGTTGAACGGTGGTCGAGCGGATAACGCTCTTGGCAAGAGGTCCCTGAATCGACTCCCGATCAGGCCACTTGGTAATTTCTGATTCACATTTCAGTGTTTCCCGTCCACAGGAAATGAACTTGTTGGTAACCTAGAGGTAGTCTTGTGTATATCGTTGCTGTACACTAGGCATATTAAAGAACCAAGGAGTCTTTTCGGAAAGAGCTAGTGAGGCACACCTGGAATCCTTGTACAACCGTTTCTTAATTCGCTGAATATACAAAAAACCTTCAAACATCAATATCTCTATTCATTTAACTCACATGTGATTTTAGCTGTGATTTTCACATCTAGCAACCAACACAGGTTTGGCAGTACTTCTGGTAGTCGTGTTTATCAAAGTCATGTTCCTAACTGATAGCACAACAAGATAATATGACAAGATAACTAAAACGACAAATCAATTACAAATATTGGTAAGAATGTTTATTTAAGATGATTGACGCAGAGTATGATTAACTTAAGTATGCATAAGCACAGTACACTGAATCCATAAGTTAATATCATTAAATCATTAAAGCCACGTGACATAAGTTGAATCTTCGGTCCAGGTATGAGAACGGCTGTTGGGTCTCCGTTTACCAGATTTAAAATTGGTGTCGTTGGGTACACGAGTTTTACGTAGTAAGGTCACTGAGTGTGCTTAGTGAACATCCTTCCTGGGTACTTTAACATTTCTGATTAGGAATGAGGCATGTTCAGTCTACACTTATGGTTATGTTATAGAAAGGATTGTATGTTTGTATTGTTGTTAATCGTGTCCTGTGACTGTAATAGTTACTGTTCCCAACCTTTCGTAGCCAACTACCTGGATACCTGACCTATACGAGTACATAACATATTCTGTTGTGGTATTAATACCAGCGTCGTTTAGATATTCAGGTTTTTGCGTGTCTAGAACGATGTAATCATTTTGTTTTCCCCCAATAAAAGGTACTTTAATCAATCTAATTGTGTTCTAAAATTACTTTGGTTTGAAAAAGCATTGAAGTATTTACTAGTATTATAGTCAAATGAATAAACGATCAGGTTGTCCTTGATTTAACAGTTATATACACGTAATTATTAGATAGTTATTACAGTCAAACAGTTGAGTGTAAGTGACGTACTCAATATCTATGATAATTCATCTTACGTGAAGAGCCACTTAATTTCAACTTTAATTTACGAGTCCTGAAAGACAACCAACATTTACAAGCCAGCTTAATATATTTTCAAACACTTCAACATGGAGTGTTTGCTTTTAACTAAAATCAATAACATAACTCTAAATGAAAGAGACTAAATCAAGTTGCTGACAACTGGTTTTAAACATGATAAATATCAATTGCAAATAGATACGCCCATACTGTAATCGACAGATGCGTCTCAATATTTTGCTAATGTTCGCACTTCCAGTTAAATGCCACTTTATTATATTTGCATTTCGTTTTGATCATATCAAGTATAGGGGTTTGAGTAAATTTGGTTTTATAATATAACAAGTATCCTATATAATCAGAATCATTAAATAGAATACAAGACTTTTTAAATTGCCATTGCCAAACATCCTTATTTATATATTCAAATATAATTGATCATGTTGTACAAATATAGTTTTTTTAAATTTGGGAACTACATTGGGTGAGTGCGTTTGAGTTTCAACAACATTATTTTAACTAAACTAATTTATTAAATTATATAAAAATATTTATAAAGTTAGAAGATCTAGTCCTTATGAGACTCCGACTTACTGAAAACATTTTGCCTTTCAATGCCAGGCTTCGTCATAGACTTTTCTTTTTGGTAAATATAAATATAAGCATAAAATTATGGGTTCATGTAAAATTGCGAAAATATGAAAATGTTCTATTGAACATCAACTTGATACTCGGTTCTGTGTTCATCATATTTGCTCTCAATGTGTTTTGTTCCTGACACTGCTATACAAGTATTAATTTGAATTTTGATTTGGCGGTTTGATCCGGTACATGATGTAAGAAACAAGATTTGTATTTCATTGAGTTACTGAAGTGCCTCGTTGTTATATATACGAGTATATTGTATGTACATAATGATGTGGGGGTTGAGGGTTTGCTTTTTAAAGAAAGTAAATGTACTTTGTTATTTCTTTGGAGCCTGGGAATCTCTTTAAAGATAGTATCGTTATACGTTTGGATATTGTTGCTGGTTAACAGTGGTATCTGACACTGTTCAAGCAACACCATTTTTATGGGATATTTCAAAAGGGTAGGATTGTTTTGTATTGCATTTTTCTGTATGTGAAAATGTACGTATATTGTGTTTAACTCTTCGTGTATTGGAGGTAATAAAATATATATCTACTGTTCTATCAAAGCACTTACGGAAATCCTAAACTTACATGGTGTGTATGGTGCAAATACAACTACTTATAGGAGACAAATATGGTAAGAGTTCAGTAACACAGCCATTGTTAATATTGTTGAACTCTTAATCAGAATTTGTAGTTGTTAACGAAATAAAATAACGGTATGAACGTAAGTTTCAGATTTCCACAAGATCTTTGATAAAAATGTATACCGAGGACAGTAGCTGCATGGTACCCATTGTTTAACTAGCTGGTAGTTCACCGACCGGCCATGTAAAAGAACAAACCCTACCAGTGGATTCGTCCCGGGGTGATGGTATTAAACAAACCCTTCCAGTGGATTCGTCCCGGGGTGATGGTATTAAACAAAGTTTTTTTAAAATTTGGTTATATTTAATCATCTTGACCAATATGTTTTGTTTTCATAGGTTCCGTGCTTATTTTTGACACAATTATGCTATAAATGGTATACCAATGTACCCACACAAATATACAAATCTAGCTTCCAAGCAATGCCCTAAAATAATAACGTTGAAATATTTGCACCAACAGTTCATGCCTGGTCAAATATTAATTCATACAATTAAATGTACTAAATTTAGGAATGATTGCCCGATTTAATAAAGAAGTATTTTTTATACCCAATGCCATATAAGAAAAACAATTTACACCGGTGTTGAGCACATAATTTAACCTGGTCAATCCATAATAAGGTCAGATTTTATCTCAGAGTGTTGAGTTAATGGCATTGTTATTTTTTAATCGGATTCATTTGTATTATAGTGAACCCACACTTGTAATTTAATATACAAAGTATTTCATTATTATTGTATTTGTAAAATTCCTTAAAGACTAATGATAGTCACCTTATTTTATAATCTTAATAACTACATGTTTATTTCTATCGATATGTATGATTTATTACCAACTATAGATGAACTGATTGGTAAGCCAAATTTAGTATCTCGTATATTGGTGCTATGCACTGGCACGTTTAAGAATCAAGTAGACTATTCGGAAAGAGGAAGAGTAGCGCAACCGTATTTCTTGTATCACAAATAATTTATTCCTCTTCCCTCATAGCCGGGGAGGAGGTCGTTGGCCAACTAGGAGGGATAAAACCAAATGGCCACGCACTTACAAATGTCTCAGTCGAACGCAACACCGGTATGCACGCAACACCGATATGCACCGGATCAGACGGTATTCGTTGAACCGGACATGTAATGTGTTGCTATACCTTAAACTATCAAACTAAACCTCTTTGAAACGATGTATGTTGTCACCATATAGACGCTGTGATATATCGAAACTCACACATTCTATTCGAGTGAATTTTAGATTCTACCAGTTCTACGAAGTTCCCTTCAATTATGTCTGTCATGTGTTACCCAGGTGTTGAAGCCTAGTTCTTTCAAGTAGAAAATACTTTTAAATTCATCTTTCGTCAGACTTGTTTGTGCCTGAGTTTTAGTCAAATTGTCATTGGTATACCATTGGATTTCACTTATATTTTTAACATTGGACCACCAAACCAATAATAAGCTGACCTTGTTATGTCCCACGACTAATCCAGTACCTAAGTTCACTATAACATATTAAGCTTCAAATTCATAGGCGAATCAATTAACTCAAATTATTCTATCATTTTTATATCAAGTTCTTATCTTGTATCAATATATAATATATTTATATGTTTAAGAGCTATAAAAGTCGTGTTTGACAACCTATATTCTTTAAATTGATATTAATGATCAACTATTTACTATAATGGTCCAATTTGTAGCAAGAAACCAAATATAGAGGGAATAATATTATTCAACCGACATTTATTTTCATCGCCTGTTTATACGTCAACTGACAGAACTACATTTCAGTAGTTAATTGATACTAGTTTATTTATGTCGATTTTGAAACTAATTAGTACAATTTATATTGATCGTTCTGGACACCTCATTTCTGATGTTATCCATTGCTAAGAGGGTATTAGAGAGAGAAGCCATATGCCCTTTCTTTATACTGAGCGTCTATCGAGGGAATTACTGATCCAATACCATTTTCATGTCGCCTTAGTTGGTTTGATGTATCCTGGGAATGGATACTACTAATTTATTTTATTTCGATTTGAAATAAAGCTCTAACGTTCTATAAAAATATTTCTCGACACCCCGGTCCTGGTGTCCAGCTGTTCTTTTTATACTTAACGTCTAGCAAGGGAATTACTGCTATTATTTTATTTCGGCCTACGTATGATACGTTCTATGAAGCGGACTCTCTACCAAAGTGCTATCTGAACCATCCCATCAAAACGATGTCAGGTTGTATCACAGAATTCATGTTGCTGTTTTTGTTTATATGTATGTTGTATACTGAAATTAGTTAACCTCACTTGTTTTCATGGATATACGACCATGATCATATTATGTACATAGTGTAGTGCTGCGACCATTAGTTATAGGTATAATTACATTATGCACTTAGTTATTTCTACCATGTACTTCCTTATTTTAAATCAAACTGTGGGGGACGATTTATATCCGAATTTTTAAATGCACAACTTGTTACAATCGTTTTAATAGTAATCAGACCGCATGGAAATCAATACCGTAAGCCATGCTGGATTTCCTCCCTGCAGTTTGTTTTATCTAGCATCAAAAGATATATCTAAACAGGCAATAACATTGATGTCAGAACGCTGCTTGTCATTATACACTGTTCTAAATAGTTTAGACATTCTTAACGTTTGAATTCATGAGATCCATATCTAATTTAGTAAATGAACTTCAACTAAAGTTACTTATCAGCCCTTCGCACTCTTCCAAGCGTCATCTATAATATTCCTGTGTCAAATAGCTCGTACGATGTCCGTACGATTTTAACAACTCCTACGAGCACACAAATTTTAGAATTCTAGCTGTTTGTGTACAATCATAGTGCCTAGTAACATGTCATACAAAATCAGCAAAGACATACTATACTCGTACGAGCCCCCTTGCGATGTTCTGTGCCAGCTGCTCCCTACATCGAAACCCCCGAGCTGGTAGACAACTCGGGAGCTTGGTGAACCGGTATGAAATAGTAGTTTGGTTAAATCGACCCCGGAAAAGTTATTATAAGATTCTAATACGTATATAAAGCAAACGTACGAGGCGTAGTACGTATTTACAGGTCTTAATAATTTCTGCACATAATGTTTGTTGAAATACTAAACTGTGCGTTGAATAATAATAAATGAATACATTTTACGAATGAGCGGAACTATAGAAAACATGTATTATGAGGATATAATTACACACGTCAGATTATGTAATCAACGTGCCAATTTTTACTTTTCAAGTTAATATAAATGGAACTTTCAAATAAAGATCAAATTTATGCACAATATATGCGCAAAAAGTAAAAGACCTCCACCAGCGAGATTATACAAATGTACAGCATTATACGGCATATAAAGATGTTTCATTGATCTGTAGGCTTGACACTATGAATACGTATTTCGTTTCGTAAATGACATGTTTATTAGTATACTGTTTGATTAAACTATAATGCCTTAGTTAAAACGATCAATATAAAATTGATGTTTCGACGTTATGATAATAAGGACTGGATTACAATACTTAAATACTTGTGTGATCATTTTACATTTAAATGTTGTGTTACCTTGTTATTACGAAGTTTCATAGAAGGTATTTCAATACCTCCAAGTCAGCACAGTGTACAGCCTAGTCTGTCTATACAGACCCTATATATGTTAATTGAAGGAGACAATCCATCAGCCTACTCTTTTTTTATGAAATTATTTCCCTTTGCTCCCCCAAACATACGATAATCAAACCCAAAATAAAATCTAGCTAAAATTGAAAATGAAGTTATGATTATTGATTGACAAAATATTATCTAGTCGGGTAGCCAGACTATGCACGGCCACTCGGCTAACCAGTTCTGCTCTATTCAACATTGTATTACGTTCCTAGCATGCAGTCTGTATGATAGTCAGTGAAAAAGCAAACTGACTAAGCCTATATCGAACAAATCAAATGTATGCAGCACCCACCCGAGTCACGCCACTCTAATGGCATTTTGTTTAAAACGACTGATTAATAAATTGTTTGAAGGCTTGTAGTCGCGCAACTTGAGTTTTAATATTCCTATCAATTGGTGTAGTGACAACTTTGATCTCCATTATTGAAATACAAGGGTCATAACCATTTATCAATACATTAGGTGAACATGGTATGTGTGTCACGTGTTTTGTACGCTATGACATTTTGTTTAAATAAAATTAAGAAATAAACTATGAAAAACCGTAGTATACCGGCTGTTATACAATGGTTTGGAGTTCTGACACGTAAGAATTAACATGTAAGTACCTATGTCATGATTAAATGATAATAGCACGTTTTCCGCGCGCTGATTTATTATTACCTTTTACTAGTACCTTTTTATCTAAAATCCGGTAAAGTCCACTGCAAGCTAATGAAAAATGATGTACATCGGAATATGGGAAGGTCACGTTCGATGTCAAATACATGCAAGACCTTCCTATCTTGGAATCGTACCAGGGTCTACAGGTAGACAGCTTAATGCTATATTGTTCTTATACCACCCGGCAAGCATGTTTGGCGCTGGGAATTCATACACACGTACGGTACAAGGACTAGGCATGCGTCTATGTGAATAGGTACGAGTCTGTACGAGCTGCTCCCTTATACATAAAAATATCGCGTATCAGATAAATCTTGCGATTCAGATAGACTTTATTCAGTATAGCAATACCACGCTGAAAAAGATTTTACATTTCATTGAAAGCAAATAATCTTCCCCTTAGCGTGGCTTATATTTCATAGAAATCGATTAAGAAAATAAAATAACGTTACTTATGGCTACTTTATTTTCAAATTTTTACCAATTTCGCATTGAAACTATAGCCAAAAGTCACGTGGTATTGCTACACTGTTATTATCGGTCGGTAGTTTTCGTAAGTGGTAGTAAATGTTCGGTTTATTATCGATATCGGTGCCGTTATTGTACAAAAATGCTACAGTTTTGGGTTATCGATAGAATCATACAGATGACAGACAAATTGTGCGACATGGACATGAATGCCTAGTTTTCATGTCATAATGTCAATATGAAATCAGTGCGCAAGTTAGCAGGAGGTTCTTTGTTTGTTTAGTGACAAGGTAAGCTGGTGTGATCACTTTTCGTCCGCCATCCGTCCGTCCGTCAGTCCGCCTGTCCACATTTTCTTGTGAACACACTAGATGACACATTTATGGCCCTACCATTATGAAACATGGTCACAATGATCATCTCCACAAAATGCAGGTCAAGTTCGAAACTGAGTCATCTGGGATAAAAAACTAGATCACAAGGTCAAAGCATAAATAATAATAATAATAATAATGTTTATTCCAGTAATTTAGGCCTCCGCCCCATAATACATAGCAATCAATGGCAAACAATTGAAATGAAACCCAAATTATATACAAAATATATACATAATGACTTACATTGCATTTCAATACAATTATACAACAACTTAATATAATTTCGTGAAATAGTATCATAATGATAATTATGCCCTATTACATTACTTGTACTAGTGGTGACAAAATTATCTTTATTCACTATCATGCGCGCACACAATCACACACTCACGCGGATATAACCGCACATACATCTGTACAAACAATCCGCACGCACGCACATACGCCCGCACACACTCATCTATTTCTCATACGAAACATTTGCATATATAAACATAATAACGTGTACATCTCAATTCAACTATGCACCAATCACGCTCTCACGCACACACGCACGAAATATTTCACATAATGTTATGTTATGAGACATGATAAAACAAGAAAGAAGTTTACAGAGTAATGCAAATAGGGAGTTTTTTTTTTTTTTCATTGATTGGCTGATTATTTTAGGAGGAAAAAACTAAGCTTCCAAGAGGGAGTTTCTTTTTTCAAACATTTCGTATGTAAACTTTGAGAGATTAATGAGAGTAACTGTAACATCCGTTCCAACTAAATTGTAGAATACTTCTAAGTTGTTTTTATTGTTTTCATTGATTATTTCACCTAGATAATGATCACGAATGTTTTGATAGGCAGGACAATTCATAACAACATGAAATTCATCCTCAATTGATTCTGTATCACATAAATGGCATAGCCTGTCTTCGTATGCTATATTGTTATGTCTGCCAGTTTCGATTAGTAAATTATGCTTGGAACATCTTAATTTAGAAAGTGCTACTTTAAATTTTATATGGATATCGAGTGTAAGATACTTTTCAACTTCTAAATGAGTTTTAAAATACTTTAAAAAAGCTTGCAATAAGGGCTGAATTTTCCTGAATCTTATTCATATATAAATGATTACTTAAGTCACTAAAGGGGCTTGTATGCCGACGGGTGAGCGACCTAGGACCGTTTGTGCCCTCCTGTTTTGTTGTTTTGGCAGACAATTTTTATACTATGACATCGAAATCCTCCGAACTCGTACACAATTTCGGAGATAGGTGGAATTGTACTTTCAATGATTTGATTTACAATGAACACGTGTTGTGGTAATACTTAGTCCCCCATGAAGTGTCCCTGACGTTTATGGCATATCTTGCACGAAAGTAAAGTCGTAATAACTGTACCTAATGATACCGTATACATCGCTCATGTAGCTGTGCTAACCACTAGCCAGCTTTAGATGGATGTTAAACTAGCTTTTTGCAAAGATCAGAAACTATACATGTATATTCAACATCTAAATACCAATGAAAGAATTCAAACAACACATGACATTGCTTTGATTTCAGAATGGGGTTGCCAATAATTTCCCTTTTTTGTATGTATGAATTTCAATGTCCTGAACAAGTTTGATAAAGGTCTTGCTTAACATTAAACGTATAATAAATCCATTATTTATACAGCACGTATTTGTTCAAAAGATTGAAACACTTGAGAAATCGACATTTTTGCTAGCTTGTTTGTTTGCTATGTCCCCAATAGTAGGTATATATCGGCCAACAAGCACATTGGGATAAAACATACACGCTTGTTTCTTTAGACTTTTCCACTCAGTGCTATGTGACATTGATTAATTCAACACTATCTATAATCTTATACCAGGGACATGCTTTATTATCAATAATTCGGGCCTGTTTTAATACTTGACAGATGTCAACACTGAGGTAACTAGATTGTTTAGGGCAAATAAGTTTTCAAGAACTGTGTTTGGATATTAGTTAAAACATGGCGTGGGTCTGGCCAGCTACACCGGGATACACACCACGCAGGGTAACTTTTGTTTTCTTGAAACTATATTGCATTTTGTCCATTTATGTCAATACAGCTGACAAAAACCTTTTTTAATAAATAATACATTGTCGCACCGTCAATGTTACCCGTCGTCATCAATTTGGCCATATTTATGTTTTATCTCGATTTGTGACTCAAATAAATATTAAACCGTACGATACTATACGGAATATCAAAACGGAAAACAGAGCAGTATGATATACATGTATTAATATGCACTGTACATAAACATGTTTCATACGGGAAGGCTTTTGAAAAATAAAGTCAATATTTAGGGGGTTTCAAATGCAGTTTCAATTGAATGTGAAAACCTGACTTTATATTGATCTTGACGGAATTCAAATAATATTACAATATCCTTTCACTGGCAACGTTAGGAGAAAATATCAATTGAACTAACAGGGAAATCATTTGATAATACCAGCAGTGTTCGTACGAAAATGCTTAATGAAACGGACACGTCAATTGTTGCAATAATTTGTAATACTTTGTGATTTGATATAAAATCAGCAACTGGCTCACACTGACTTGAGCTGTACCACCAAATTATATTGACATACATACCTCCGCTGTATCACCAATTACAACGGGCATACAAGTCCTTTGGTAGGATAACGTTCTGAGAAAATATCAATTATACTATGCGCTATATCAACAAATACAATCAAAGCACTGATAGTTCTGAATTGGAGGCGATCTGGTTGCTGCTATTATTCTCAAACCGACTTTACACGTTTAATGTTCGTTTTCTTACTGCCGATCTTGTTTTGTATGTCAAAATAGGTCTATGTGACTGTATAGGCATGTTGGGTATCTAAATAATAGAAACAAGGGGCATATTAGTATTGAATGCGTATATCAAAAGTGGCTCTAAAATAATAATACGCGCCTATTAATCAGATTCTACAGTACCGTCTTGTAATCACTTCTCTCACAGCGTGAGACAGTCTATATAAATCCACAATATATCTGGGTAAGTGCCACACCATATAATTTCATAACAGCACTTTGCAGACAACATACAATTCATTCATTTAACCAAGACGTGACCCTGGTCTGGAGCTTGGTGTAACACTCCTATATTCTTAAAAAAACTACTTCCGGAACACCAAATACAAACTGTACAGTCGGGACATTAAATGAACACGTCATTTTCATAATGCGAAGCAAGTTCGATATCGCTCCGGCGGAGTGATTATCTGCAAAAATACCGATTTATTGAACAGTTTGACAATAATTGTTGATCTTAGAATAAACAAATGTTGCTCATTTAATAAAAAAATTGGAGAAACATATGTAGCAGTATTGGGAATGTTGACAGTTTCTGGAACTACTTCAGTGCGGATTCACATTGTTTAGACTAAAGGCGTTCAGTTGGCATTAAGACATAGGCAATGATACATTTGAGAAAAAACGAGATAACAATGACTAGTTTTTACGGAGAGTGTCTAAACTTTACAATATGCTGAACACTATGGATACAATCAGAAATTAGATGTCACGATTGATTCAATAACATTAATGTTAATTGTAGAAATTGTAAAACAGTCGTTGTAAAATAAAAAAGTAGAAAAGGCAAAATATTATGGTCGACTTCTTCCTCTTACAAATATTAGGACAGACGTGACGGCTACATTCAGGATAGCTAAACAATAATCAGGATAAAAAGGCACTCTTTGTGACAAGAATTAATCAATATAATACTACTTTATTACATTTTAGAATATAACCTACATTATGAGCCAATGAAAACGCCGCATTTTCGCGGTTAAATGAAAATTTAATCATTAAAATTTTCTCTTAACAGACTTGACGTCATGCGTTGGCGCTAATTTCTATCGGCCAATCAGAATGCAGAATGTTATATTCTAAGTTAGTTAGAACATATTAAGTAAATTTTAATGACTAAAAAGGCCTCGCTTCGCTTCGCTCGCTCCGCCCTTTTTAATCATTAAAATTTACTTAATATGTTCTAACTATAACATATGCGGACGAACGTTTTCAGACTAAATTAGCTAGTGATAGTTTTGCTATCAGCTTGGGATTAATATTATCTCAAATCAAAATCAACTATGCAATGAAGAGATTTCGCATGTCGGAAAAGCAGTTGTACTTGAGCATAAAACAAAATTATTGGGCTTTATATAAGACAAGAAAACACGCCAAAAAGTCAAGTTTGCAACGTAAAGCACGTATTAAAATCTGTTTAATCATTATTTATACCCCGTTGATAAGGAATTTATTTGATTACGAATATTCGACCCTGACCTTTTTCGTACTTGATGGTCGTCATGAACCCAACGAAGAAACAGACTTACTATAGTATGTTTCTGTACGCTGGTAAAATATTACCCACGGTTCAAGTTTAATCTTACTCAAATATTTGTATTTCTTGATAAAACCAGGTTTCATTTCACATTCAAATATGGTTCGTAAAGTTTTCATATAGGATTTGATGTAACTTGATTATTGTAGCAAATGTCTTAACGTTTTCGGTATGATGTAAGTATCTATATGTGTACTCTCATGAATATCCAATGGATTATTAAAGTCAATAGCTTTCTCCGTGTATATATCGTGCTGTAATTACGATGCATGTAATGAATATTAATGAATGAAATTATCGATAAATTCCGAGTTGAATGAAAATTTGAAAGTCGCACAATACGCGTGGTTTAATGAGTGGAGGTTAGGTCGGCTATCTATTGAAGTTCAATGTTTCGTATAAGAATGTTTATTTGATCTTTCCCCCCTATAGCAACGTACTCTAATGATTTATTTTGTACTTAAATATTCAATATCGATCTGTATCTATCGGAGGCTTATGATACTCGTGTTTGCCCATCAGACATTACCTAAATCAGTTGTATAGGTTGAACCTATATGTAGGCAGCTGTATAGGTTGTATGTAGACAGCTGTATAGGTTGATCATACCTGTCGGCAGCTGTATAGGTTGAACATATCTGTCGGCAGCCAGGTATTTCGTAGCATGCGGGTTTTAGACCCATTTTAAGTCTATGACGTCGCTTCTTCTTGCTTTGACGATGAAAGCAGCGTACTCGCACTCATTAAGGAGGCCTGAGCTACCTTGTGCGCTTGCGCGAAATTTCAAAATCGTATTAGATAAGAATAAACGTGAATTTTAGTTTCGATGATCGCATATGAATGTTGATTAATGACAATAAACAAATACTCATGCAAAGATAATATTGTTTAACTTTTTATTTTTGCATGTATATACAGTGGGTGGGGAACGGCAAAATTGTGAATTATAAGGGTGTACAATAAGTCACTACAATTGTTCAAATGGATATGCTTATATAAAATATGTAGTGCATGATTTAGTTATATGAAGTAGCTAAACTCCGAAATATTTTAATAAAACTTTATTTCATTCCAATATGCAAATTAGGTTAATTTTATGCTAATTTATTTGAAATATGTAATTTTTGATGAATAGCTCCCACAAAAGGCTGGTGACCCTAATTTATATTTTATAACTTGTATCCTATTTTAAATTATTTTCGATCGTTAGATATTTTTTGACGTTCATTTAAAAATCACTTTTTTGCAAGTGGGTGGGGTAACTATTTGTCATGTAGGGCGAGTTCGGTTTGAAACTCTAGGGTAGGGTATGCTATTACAGGATTGATGTTTACTCCCACCAATTTAGGTATCTACATTTATCAACCAATCAAAAGCTTAGCCCTGGTAATATCTAAACCAGCTTTTGACCCGCTCATTTCGCGTACCATACAGAAACAGGGAATCAGTAAACCCTGCCACAAGTTGGTGTTAATGGAGATCGACTCTGCAGTGGTGAAGGCACAACAACTGTATAAACCAAGTGCGTTCGAATGGAACCCGAGTCTACCTAGATCTAACTCGCGTTCCATCCGAACTCGCCCGTACAAATACTGAATTTGTTCACCAGGAATTGTGACTAATGTCAATAGGAATGACCATTGAACACACAAAATATCATGCATTGTTTACAAGTGGTTTTATATAATAACAATCTTAAAATGAACATGATGGTGTCATATATGCAAGCAATAGATAAAATGAACAAATTACAATGGGAGGTCATTAGAAAGCCATGTATCTCGAAAACGAGCCTGGTGACATATCGTTTTTATTATTTCAATGTTGTTCTAGAAGATTGTTCTGTCATTTTAAGATGATTCGGGGAAAATTCGATCGTTAGATCAAAGGTTGGCGTACCACCTTAAATTAAAACATACACGTACGAATATACCATTGTGGGGAGGATGGATACCCGGGTACCCAATGTCTTAAATCAGGATAAACAACCGTTCCCCAGTGTCACTATATGCATATATTGTGGCTGTTAACTTATAGGTTATAATCAGCCGAACACATATAATTGTTAATTTTATAGATGTCTTGAAAATTAAAATAAAAATGGATTAATGAGTATTGTCGTAACAAACATTCACATTTTGTCTATATATCCATCTATTAATTCATGATAGTTGAACTCATATAACTGCGATATGTAAATGTTTGAGGACAGATCTGCTGGTACTAGTATTCCATGTTGAATTGGGTGCGTCGCACATATCTTAAAAGTAAAAGTAATTGTCAAGTACAATCATCAAATTCCATAGGACTATTGGTCAGCATGTTTAGTTGCCCATCTATTTATATTTATTGAGATTCATCCAGTATTAGCCGAGTTATAGTTATTGTCATGGTCAAATGGCAAATGGGGACATCCGTTTCTTATACGGATGCATTTATAAATCAAAACTTTATATCAATTCATCAAATCAAGTACAGAAATTAGGATCGTGTGCCCATTATAAGATGGTAAATAGTCAAAGCACCTCTTTTGTACTTGCTTAATATAAAATTTCACGTAGGGTTACCGTATAACTGTTCGATTTTATACTTGTACTGTTAAAGGAACTATGAAAATGTACTGAATATAGTAAACTATGTTTTGTAAAAAAAGACATCTGAGTTTTTATCTCTAGAATCAAATACTTTAATACCAAAGCTATTTCAAAAGCTTTGTAGTATTGATTGAAAGTAAAGTCCTGAATCAATTGATAAACATTTTAACGTAATGAAAGACTGTAGAAAAAATAAACCTGATTACGGTAGTTTGTTTTAAGCTAACAATATCTATCCGTCTTTAAATACACTATTTTTAAACCATGTGTAATTATAATACGTTTCTCGTAATTAAGAAGGGTGTTATTACAATTTTGTTTAGTACAACCTCGATAGCAAAATAACCCCTGGGACCTGAAGCTAGCGTTTTTACAAAAAGTGGTATCGGTGTTAAAAGACTTAACTTAATTCTTTTCCTAATCTGCCTGTGGAAAATGGGGCTAAAATGAGTTCCCTCCATTTCTGTTTGTTCAGTGCAGCTCTTAGTTGCTAATGTCCACATATTGAAGTCTAGTTATTTCCTTTCCCTTTCAACACTACGTCTACTTGTTTCCCTCGACCAGCCTCCCTTTGTCCTTCACTCTGGTGTCCAGTCTAAGGCGATTCTGACGTTTTAAATGGTGACTTGGATCTAGGCCCCCTTTAATAGTGTTGACACTAAGGCTTTTTGAACTATAATACATTTTATTTCAGTTTTTAACATAATGTTTTCTTTCTATTTCAGAGCGAGCGTACAGAGTTAGATCACCAGATGGCGAATGATATAGTGAGGAAAGATGCACCATACGGTAATGATGATACACAATTTGTTACCATGAAGATTGTAGGTGGTAGACAAGAATACTTCATGGAACAGCACCCTAAATAGTGAGTAGTCCTCCTTAATACAAACCCTAAATAGTGAGTAGTCCTCCTTAATCCAAACCCTAAATAGTGAGTATTCCTGCTTAATCCAAACCCTAAATAGTGAGGAGTCCTCCTTAATACAAACCCTGAATAGTGAGTAGTCCTCCTTAATCCAAACCCTAAATAGTGAGTAGTCCTCCTTAATCCAAACCCTAAATAGTGAGTATTCCTGCTTAATCCAAACCCTAAATAGTGAGTAGTCCTCCTTAATCCAAACCCTAAATAGTGAGTATTCCTGCTTAATCCAAATCCTAAATAGTGAGTAGTCCTCCTTAATACAAACCCTAAATAGTGAGTAGTCCTCCTTAATACAAACCCTAAATAGTGAGTAGTTCTCCTTAATCCAAACCCTAAATAGTGAGTAGTCCTCCTTAATCCAAACCCTAAATAGTATGTAGTCCTCCTTAATCCAAACCCTAAATAGTAAGAAGTCCTGCCTAATCCAAACTCTAAATAGTGAGTAGTCCTCCTTAATCCAAACCCTAACTAGTAAGTAGTCCTGCTTAATACAAACCCTAAATAGTGAGTAGTCCTCCTTAATCAAAACCCTAAATAGTGAGTAGTCCTACTTAATCCAAACCCTAAATAGTGAGTAGTCCTCCTTAATCCAAACCCTCAATAGTGAGTAGTCATCCTTAATCCAAACCCTAAAAAGTGAGTAGTCCTCCTTAATACAAACTCTAAATAGTGAGTAGTCCTCCTTAATCCAAACCCTAAATAGTGAGAAGTCCTCCTTAATACAAACCCTAAATAGTGAGTAGTCCTCCTTAATCCAAACCCTAAATAGTGAGTATTCCTCCTTAATCCAAACCCTAAATAGTGAGTAGTCCTGCTTAATCCAAACCCTAAATAGTAAGTAGTCCTGCTTAATCCAAACCCTAAATAGTGAGTAGTCCTACTTAATCCAAACCCTAAATAATGAGTAGTCCTCCTTAATCCAAACCCTAAATAGTGAGTAGTCCTCCTTAATCCAAACTCTAAATAGTGAGTAGTCCTGCTTAATCCAAACTCTAAATAGTGAGTATTCCTCCTTAATCAAAACTCTAAATAGTGAGTAGTTCTCCTTAATCCAAACCCTAAATAGTGAGTATTTCTCCTTAATCCAAACTCTAAATAGTGAGTAGTCCTGCTTAATCCAAACCCTAAATAGTGAGTATTCCTCCTTAATCCAATCTCTAAATAGTGAGTAGTTCTCCTTAATCCAAACCCTAAATAGTGAGTAGTCCTGCTTAATCCAAACCCTAAATAGTGAGTATTCCTCCTTAATCCAAACTCTAAATAGTGAGTAGTTCTCCTTAATCCAAACCCTAAATAGTGAGTATTCCTCCTTAACCCAAACCCTAAATAGTGTGTAGTCCTGCTTAATCCAAACTCTAAAAAGTGAGTAGTCCTGCTGAATCCAAACCCTAAATAGTGAGTATTCCTCCTTAATCCAAACTCTAAATAGTGAGTAGTTCTCCTTAATCCAAACCCTAAATAGTGAGTATTCCTCCTTAACCCAAACCCTAAATAGTGTGTAGTCCTGCTTAATCCAAACTCTAAAAAGTGAGTAGTCCTGCTGAATCCAAACCCTAAATAGTGAGTATTCCTCCTTAATCCAAACTCTAAATAGTGAGTAGTTCTCCTTAATCCAAACCCTAAATCGTGAGTATTCCTCCTTAACCCAAACCCTAAATAGTGAGTAGTCCTGCTTAATCCAAACTCTAAATAGTGAGTAGTCCTGCTTAATCCAAACCCTAAATAGTGAGTATTCCTCCTTAACCCAAACCCTAAATAGTGAGTAGTCCTGCTTAATCCAAACTCTAAATAGTGAGTAGTCCTGCTTAATCCAAACCCTAAATAGTGAGTATTCCTCCTTAATCCAAACTCTAAATAGTGAGTAGTTCTCCTTAATCCAAACCCTAAATAGTGAGTATTCCTCCTTAACCCAAACCCTAAATAGTGAGTAGTCCTGCTTAACCCAAACTCCAAATAGTGAGTAGTCCTGCTTAATACAAACTCTAAATAGTGAGTAGTCCTCCTTAACCCAAACCCTAAATAGTAAGTAGTCCTCCTTAAAACAAACCCTAAATAGTGAGTAGTCCTACTTAATCCAAACTCTAAATAGTGAGTAGTCCTCCTTAATACAAACCCTAAATAGTGAGTAGTCCTCCTTAACCCAAACCCTAAATAGTGAGTAGTCCTACTTAATTCAAACCCTAAGTAGTGAGTAGTCCTCCTTAACCCAAACCCTAAATAGTGAGTAGTCCTCCTTAATACAAACCCTAAATAGTGAGTTGCCCTCCTTAATCCAAACCCTAAATAGTAAGTAGTCCTCCTTAATCCAAACCCTAAATAGTGAGTAGTCCTACTTAATCCAAACTCTAAATAGTGAGTTGTCCTGCTTAACACAAACACATGGGTAGCGTTTTACCAAAGCATATACCGAAATTTTTAACTTACGGTCAAATGTAAATTATCTATAATTCTTTTACAACAACAAAATGTGGTAAATGGATGTGCAATGCTAATGACCATTTAGTTACGTCTACAAACCATAAAGTTGATGTAAAATCGGACATTGAAGACAACACCCAACAGAAGCAGCCGATCAAAGTAAACAATAATAACACAGACCACAAGCACACGGTACAATGCCTAACACAGACCACAAACACACGGCACAATGCCTAACTTAGACCACAAACACACGGCACAATGCCTAACACAAACCACAAGCATACGTCTCAATGCCTAACACAGACCACAAGCATACGTCTCAATGCCTAACACAGACCACAAGCATACGTCTTAATGCCTAACACAGACCACAAGCACACGGCACAATGCCTAACACAGACCACAAGCACACGGCACAATGCCTAACACAGACCACAAGCATACGTCTCAATGCCTAACACAGACCACAAGCACACGGCACAATGCCTAACACATACCACAAGCATACGTCTCAATGCCTAACACAGACCACAAGCATACGTCTCAATGCCTAACACAGACCACAAACAAGCGTCTCAATGCCTAACACAGACCACAAACACACGGCACAATGCCTAACACAGACCACAAGCATACGTCTCAATGCCTAACACAGACCACAAGCATACGTCTCAATGCCTAACACAGACCACAAGCACACGGCACAATGCCTAACACAGACCACAAGCATACGTCTCAATGCCTAACACAGACCACAAACACACGGCACAATGCCTAACACAGACTACAAACACACGGCGAAATGCCTAACACAGACCACAAGCATACGTCTCAATGCCTAACACAGACCACAAGCATACGTCTCAATGCCTAACACAGACCACAAGCACACGGCACAATGCCTAACACAGACCACAAGCATACGTCTCAATGCCTAACACAGACCACAAACACACGGCACAATGCCTAACACAGACTACAAACACACGGCGAAATGCCTAACACAGACCACAAGCATACGTCTCAATGCCTAACACAGACCACAAGCATACGTCTCAATGCCTAACACAGACCACAAGTACACGGCACAATGCCTAACACAGACCACAAACACACGGCACAATGCCTTACACAGACCACAAGCACATGGCACAATGCCTAACACAGACCACAAGCACACGGCACAATGCCTAACACAGACCACAAGCACACGGCACAATGCCTAACACAGACCACAAGCATGCGTCTCAATGCCTAACACAGACCACAAGCATACGTTTCAATGCCTAACACAGACCACAAGCATACGTCTCAATGCCTAACACAGACCACAAGCACACGGCACAATGCCTAACACAGACCACAAGTACACGGCACAATGCCTAACATAGACCACAAGCATGCGTCTCAATGCCTAACACAGACCACAAGCATATGTCTCAATGCCTAACACAGACCACAAGCATACGTCTCAATGCCTAACACAGACCACAAGCACACGGCACAATGCCTAACACAGACCATAAACACACGTCTCAATGCCTAACACAGACCACAAGCACACGGCACAATGCCTAACACAGGCCACAAGCACACGGCACAATGCCTAACACAGACCACAAGCACACGGCACAATGCCTAACACAGACCACAAGCACACGGTACAATGCCTAACACAGGCCACAAGCACACGGCACAATGCCTAACACAGACCACAAACACACGGCACAATGCCTAACACAGACCACAAGCACACGGCACAATGCCTAACACACAACTAACACAGACCACAAGCACACGGCACAATGCCTAACACAGACCACAAACACACGGCACAATGCCTAACACAGGCCACAAGCACACGGCACAATGCCTAACACAGGCCACAAGCACACGGCACAATGCCTAACACAGACCACAAACACACGACACAATGCCTAACACAGACCACAAGCACACGGCACAATGCCTAACACAGACCACAAGCACACGGCACAATGCCTAACACAGACCACAAGCACACGGCACAATGCTTAACACAGGCCACAAGCACACGGCACAATGCCTAACACAGGCCACAAGCACACGGCACAATGCCTAACACAGACCACAAGCACACGGCACAATGCCTAACACAGACCACAAGCACACGGCACAATGCCTAACACAGACCACAAACACACGGCACAATGCCTAACACAGACCACAAGCACACGTCTCAATGCCTAACACAGACCACAAACACACGGCACAATGCCTAACACAGACCACAAGCACACGGCACAATGCCTAACACAGACCACAAGCACACGGCACAATGCCTAACACAAACCACAAGCACACGGCACAATGCCGAACACAAAACTGAAAAAGAAAATGAAACTAAACCGCTGCAAGCTCTAATTGCAACTGAATACCCAATTTATAAAGCATAAGTTTAAGATGTTTAAGTGTTTGAAATTAATGGCCGCTCAATACAGGTGAAGTTAAAATAACAATATTGATTGATTGACTGGTGAGGACGAGTGGTTGCTTCATTTAAGTACTTATTACTTACTCAGGTTTGTCAATATTTAAAAGACTTGACAAAGTCGAATCCTAACCACTTGACCTTAAGGAGAAATACAAAATGATCCGTATCATTTCTACTATGCATATAACGATAACCCCCATCATGATATATTTGGACTAGCATTTATCCTTATACAGGCAATACACTCAAATAATGATCAAACGACAAGCCTTGATACAAACATCAAAGTAGTACTTTTAGAAATTGAAAAAATGGGAAACAGTTCACACATTCTTACAGTTTTCTATAAAAGTCTAAAAAGTAGACGACGCGATAATTACATTAATAACAGTTTTTATTTGAACTAGCTTATATTATATAGATGCTAAGGGAGATAACTGAGAACGCTGACTACGGTATTGTACCGGCATGTACAGTGTTTAACATTGCTCAAACATTATGACGCACAAGGCGACACAGCATTCTCTTATGTTAGTCTGGTTCCCGATCTTTACAATCTACGCAGTAAAGGTCCTAATCTAACGGAATGTAAGATTGGGGAACGGGAACCAGACTATCTCTTATGTGTGCTTTTTGACTACTTAATGTATCGTGTATTAGACTGGTTACTTATTCTCCTTGGTCCCATAATGTCGTCAGCAGAGAGCAGCACTTACTTCTTCTTGTAGGTCGGACATCTGATCAAAACAAGAAGTGTGGTAATGATAGAAATCCCCTTGTGGGACATTATTACGAAAATAGTTTTACTATTAGCTTGTTTCTGGTACTGTTTTATCAAAGTAACTATGAAAATCCTAATCTATGTTCAAAGTCTTTACAAGTCTGTAACAATCGCGAATTAGGGGATAGATAGAGAAAATGTTTGTAGGAGTTCATTAACTCAATACATGTAATTGTAAGTACAATTAGTATTGCAGATCCCTTCTGTAGTTCTAAAGGAACTATAAAGACTTTTAATTTGAACGTAAAAATCTTTTCGTAAGTGCTTTGATAAAACTGTACCCTGTTGTGAAGGTATGGTGTGTTAATACAGCCCAACGTCACGTACAAACTTGCTTTGTCATTTGTTGTAATTTTATTTATATGATGGCAATATTTTTTCAGCAATCCTCAAGGTGGAGCGAGTCGGGTACAGATATTGAGGCCTATTGCTGATAAACCAAATCATTTAGATCCCAGAATACACGGTGATAATCCGGGCGGATATTATAAAGATGTGCAGGTACAGTTTGCTTCCATCTTGTTTATGACGTATGTTATTCCTGGCGTAATAAAGCCAATCCGTGTATTATTGAATATAATACATGGTCATGATATTTTTTTTTGTTAAATGCATCGTATTAAAAGTATTCTGTTCTGTTATATACATGGTTAGGTTCTATGTTGTTTATGTTATATTAATTGTTTTCATCATAGTTGACTTTTGTCTGAGTTTTATTTTTACAACATATTAGAACACATGTATTCGTTTTATCATTATTATCAAGTTCATATTTAAAAATTAAACTTGCTTTCATTCTATTGTCATCGCCATGATTATTTCGCCTTTAACTCGGCTTCAATAACTCATCTGGTGCCTTTGGTTTCATTTATTTCTGATTTCATGAAATATTATCTTTCCATATATATGAGTATCAAATGATCAGCATTCATAAATATTACGTATTTGATTATCGAACCATTCTCCAATGTGCTTATTCATTGCGCATGTCCATTGCGCATGCCGAGTGTTTTACTTCCGGCTAATCACCGATTGTTCTATTCTAACGCTGGCAAGTAGAGTTATTTTGGAGACGATTCTACGTATATCGATGACGATGATGTACGATAAGTAGACGTTTGCAAGTATATCACTGTGGTATTGTGGGAAGGTGATGGGATAATTGTGAAACGTGATAACTTTGTGTTAAAGTTACAAATTACTGTTAAATATGTGGTGACAAAATCTACATAAATTGTTGCATCACTGTTGATCATACCCCTAGTATATTTTAAATGCAACGTAAAACCCGAATTCATAAACATTTAGTAATACATGTATACAGTAGTATACGTAACTCGTATTTTCAAACGTGACACAGAATTGTTCTGCAGTGGAATGCGTGTACATCAAGTATTTCAAAATTTACCTGAGGTTGTCATAAGCCCTTTAGTATGTTTTTAACATTGATGCAACTTTTTGAATGTCTGCTAAAGTATTTCTTTTCGGAAACTGTTCTTCCGTTGTTCTTCTTCGTACAATAATTGCCTATTATGTAAGGCATGTAAGAAAGGTTTATAGCATGAGTAATGTGTTCTATGCACAAGAACTCTCTAGCATGTGCAATGTGTTCTACGCACAAGAACTCTCATAATTATTATAAGGACCTTAGAGGAATTGTCCATTGCACAACACATTGAAACTATAAACTGATAAACACCTTACATATCATCATTTATTACTATTCATTGACAGTCAAGTTGTTCATCATCAGACTATCTCGTATGTATAGAAATATGCTGTATAGTAATATCGTTTCTACTCTTTACAAATCGGAACACCTCGGCTATTCACGGAAATGCACAATGAGGTCTTTAATGAGTAACTAGTACATTTCGGTCGTTTACGGAACAATCTCGGATGTATACCAAAACGTTAAACGCTGCTCGAAATGGGGCCATCCCCTTTTTCCAAATCCTTTTGCAACAATGACATTTTTACATAAAAATTAAACAATATAGTTTGTGCTGTTTTAAATGAGTGTCTCTGACTCTTCGACATTCTTTATTTTGAAAGTAGTCCGACAGTGTCATTCCGAGATATAATTCGAGGTATTCCGAATGATCGTTACCATTACTATTCGGCTCGATTCTCTTATACACGAAACAGTACGAAGTGTTCCGAATGTACACTTTCATTACCATTCAGAACAACTCTGCTATTCACGGAATTGCACGAGGTGTTTCAAGTGAACATTTTCTGGTGCATGTATCATCCTATCACGTGATTCACATTAAACTTTATACATTCACCAATTCTTACAGAATATTTGTTGTTGTCAATATGAGTGTCGGTGTGGCAAGAGAGGACTTGAAGATGTATGTTTTCTTTACAAACTTATCAATATATGCACGTTATTATAACAAAGTATCTGGTTTGTACGTACCAAAAGTGAGCGCCATTTTATTCACACACAAATTACTATTAGTCAGAACAGAGCATTTCATGTCTATCTGTCACTGTCGAAACATATATTCAGAAAGTGAACCAAAGATGTTTTTTAAACGATGTTCGCAGTACATGGTATTCTACACTTATTTGGCATTCATAGTACATTTTAATATTAAAGTTTTGGAAATGAAAACTATGCAGTCCTATTTAAAGGCACTTAACACAACACATTAAGACGTTTTTTGTAAGAAACAAAATTGCAACCGTCTGTATGGCATTTCTCATTGGCTTGCAACAAACTTGTGGCTAACAACTATTTGTAAGACACGTGCTCATTGGTTTGCAGCAACCATGTTTATTTACAACCTTTTGTAACAAATGTTGTCATTGGTTTACAGCATCTATGTTAACGACCATTTGTCAGATATGTTCTCATTGGTTTAGACAATCTATGTTTGTTAACAACTATTTGTCAGACAAGTTCTCATTGGTTGGCAACATATATGTTTGTTAACAACCATTTGTAAAACATGTAGTCATTGGGTTGCAGCATCAATGTTTGTTAACAACTGTTTACACAAGAAAATATTAACAGAACCTTTTGGGGTGAAAATAAAGATACTGAATTGAACTTTGTTCGATGCGTTTGGTACGGACATTCGAGGTACCTTGAAATAAAAGTATATTATTTCAAGATTGGCATAAGAAACATAACACTGAATATCATGTTAGAGATAAACGCACCCACTGTTAGTTGGTATTGTCATGTAAGCTTATATAGACACTAACATTATTTGCATATGTATATAGAGTGTACGTATTGAGTCGGCTTCAAGCCTATCCTCATATTTACATTTTTATTTTTGTTTTATTTTTATTTACTTTCTATCACGTTTTCAGAACAATACACTGGACTTTTTAAGTCCAAGGGTAATATCTTTGAACTACCCTAAACTATACAATTTCGGAGAAAAATTCAATATGCATATTACGTAGTTATCAGGCTATGGTGGTTGAAAGTGCCATTCTTATTCACCTATCCTTCGCCAGATGTGTTTGGCTTAGTCACTGTAGTCAATACACGCTTTATGTCGGATTTCGATCAGGTCTTTAATCTATTTGAATGATTAGAATTGTTTTAGCCAATAATTCGTTAGTTCTGCAATGGCAGGTTTGTACCACCATAGCTTTAGCAATAAATAGAATACTACTTTAATATCCTTCTAACTCATTTATTATAGCTGTTAACTTAATTTGTCATTTGAATTAGTTATCTAATGTATGAGGTATCTATTTAAGAGGTCGAAATAGCATGATTTATACTACTGCCAACTCGTCAAAGTGGGTAGTTATGTTCGAACATTTTATAATTTCATGGGGTTGTACATTGGCGTATTTAAAGTAAAGAAAAACACACAATAAAGTATTTCGGAAGTCTATTAATCATGGGATTAATTAATTTTGTGGCACATACTCACTTGACCCATGAACTAAGTTTGTGTCTGGGTGCTTGTTCCTTACAGTCAAGACTTCTTGGGAGTTTCTTGTTACTTCTGTGTGTAGTGTGTAGACACAAAACTATGTCCGCAAACGTTTATGATTTTATGACGTTACACAATTACTAACGCGTCACACTGTTACTGATCTCTCTCTATGTAGTTAGTTCTAGTACTGTTTGTCTTGTAGTTCCGAATCATTGGCAGTCCCGGATCACTTTTATTTAGTCAATTAATTATGCTATTTAAAATGTATTGTACCATATCCGGATGTTGCCTTTTGACTGTTCCTATCCAACCGTCTATCTGTAAGGGTATGTTGTATTTGAAAGCCTCTAATCTAGGTGATATATCTATGGCTCGGGTTTGCGCTAACCGTGGTCACTATAGTTCAACTGGGTATCGCCAAAAGTTAACGTCAAAACACCAGTCTATATTAATTATCAGCTGCGTACTATTTGAACTCTACCTAAACAACTATTTCTTGTTCTGTGTGGTGTACTAGTATTTAACATATCTGCATGCAGTATATATCCTTCTTTCCTATGAGTTTGGGAATATCTGAGGTTTCGGGAACATTTTGCCTAATACACGGGTCCAAAATAAATGACAATAGATTGAAAAGTAAAAAAAATCACCACCTATATTTTGAGCATATGACTCTCTTTATAACATAATTTAATGTAAAATTGATTCAATATCTCTATAATCTAACTTGACTGAAAAGTAGATTTAAATATAATATATCTATAATTTCATCATTTACGTGCATTAGAATGCAACACATGTCCACCATTATATACACCCATGATAGTGGAACCCCCAATGGAATTCCGCTTTGAACCAACTGTTTTGTATTTAGATGTAGAAAAGGGTTCCAGGAAATGTTTCATCGTAAAAATATTCTCTTATCAACCAATAGCTGCGCATGCTTAAAACGAGCCTTTCATTCCCAAAACCATATGAAAGCAGGCTAATATATATTTTATGGGCAATGAATAACTCGGTTAATTCATTTACTGTTTACTTTGTATGTATTTATGTTATATTTACATGAATGTTTTATTAAATGATATCAATATTTATAACCCAGCATTACTTAAACAGCATACGTTAAACATATTTGCGTTCGTTTTCTTTTTGTATTGAACCAGTTATAAGAAAATATATAAAGATATGAATGCATTATTTTGCTTGACAATGCCTTTATATTAGTTTTAATGTCTGTACCAAGATATTCTATTTGTTTACTATGTTTGTCTGGATAACATGTTATCTTCTTTCAGGCTATTCTATTATTGTTAATAAAACGAATTCATGAGAATATATAATGAACATTGTTTATATTACAGCGTATGCATTAACTAACATAACATTATTCACAATAACCTTTTGTTGGAATATGTCTTACTAGACTAGGACTATGAAGTATTTGAATATACATTATGTAATATTCACTGCTTTCCAGTTTCAAATTTGTTAATCCACTGAGATTTATCTGCGCATTCCAAACAGTGCGATGTTTAAGTTTTAAGTCCATTACCGGTTTTTGACCGGAGGGGACTATAGGTTTGCCCTCCGTCCGTCAGTCAGTCAGTCAGTCAGTCCGTCAAACAATCTGGATCCTGACATAACTTAAACAGTTTCCAAGCTAGGTTTATGAAACTTGGTATGTGGGCAATAAAGGGATTATGCACGTCTAAAATTATTTTGATTCTGACAAAAAATATGGTTGCTATGGCAATAGAAAGAGTGAAAATATGCCCAAATCTGGATCCTGCAATAACTCAAACCGTTTCCAAGCTAGGTTTATGAAATTTGATATGTGGATAGGGGCAATAAGGGGATTATGCACATCTAAAAATATTTGGATTCTGACAAAAATTGTGGTTGCTATGGCAACAGAAACATTGAAAATGGGTTCAAACCGGTAGGGGACTTTTCTTAATTACTTGTTTATATTGGTCGGTGCGTTGTAACTAAGTTTTGGAACTTTCGGTTCAACCAATTTGTCATTTGCTTTATAATTGGCAGTGAAGATGTTTAAACTAAACCTTACGTTTTTTATTAGTCATCATAATAATGATTTCACCTTTGTACCTTTTACAGAAAGCGTGATGTCACCACATCAGCCTTCAAATATTACACAGATTTTTATACGATTTTCCCCAATTTTATGCAAATCAAATGTCATACTCAAAGCAACCACTTGGTCAAGATTTCAACATGTACTAGTATATAAGTCTACAATCACACACTATTTACTACGTCATACCGTGTTTAACATATTATAATGTTATATAATATTCTCGTATTGATTCAGGAATACCATCCACTTGATCACGAAGGTTTTAATTATCAAAAGTATTTCGATGAATTAGGCAATCAGGTATACGTGTATGTTTGTATGACGTTTCCTAGCAACGTTTTGTCATGTAAAACTGTACAAGAGGTGTTTAATAAACACTCACTTAAAGACCACCGTAATTATAAGATCACCTAAAGTTTAGACAACAATTTTCAGTCACTTTTTTTACTGTTTTTGCTCATTAGTCAACCTCAATATAAAGACCAACTCAATGATGAGAACAGTTTCCAAACATCCTTTGGGTGATCTTATCATGGAAGTTCTATTATACGATATATCGTTTATATGCTCTTGGTACATATCATTTATGATGTAAGCAATTCAAATTGCGCAGCTTCCACATGGTACGTCTTTAGAATTCATTAATCATCAACAATGTATTAAACAAAGCATCAAACATGATATGTGGTGTAGCTGTTTATTATAATAGATTTTCTGCATAAAAATGATCATACGCTTAAGAGAGGTTGTTACTTAATTCAAATGACAATGCATAGGTTGGACTGTAATTCTGTTTTCAAGGGAACGTCATTTTGGTATCACCGTCTGTTGCTAAGTAAACAAACAAGTATTGCCTTTGGTGTCGGTTCAAGCTTTTCATGTGCATAACATAACATCTTCTTTGTGTGTGTAAGTTAGCTTCTTATGTACATTGAATGGAAGCATGACTGACATTATTTATGTTGGAAAGTTGGTAACAACACTGTAATCAGCTAGTTAATCTAAGCATTATTCACCGAACCATTACAATGATTACCATCGCATGATAAAACGCAATCATTTTAATATGTCAAACTGGATAAAAGTGAGGTTGTGAAACAGAACGGACACGTGAACGTGTAGCATACTTCTTGAGTATTTCGTCATCAAGGTGTGTGTTATTTTTACTGGTGAAGAGCGTGCGTCAGATTAAGTTAGAATTCAGTAGATATGTGTGTACATCGTCATACATGTATACGTACATGTAGGCACGGGAAATCCCTATTTTGTTACCCATGGAAATTGGCATGAGTAGTATTTTCACGCCTATCTCTTCGTGACGAAATCATGCTTTAAATGTCACGTGATTTGATACTAATAGCTACAGGTTCGGTCCACAACCTCCCTAATACTCTCATGCTACTACATGATCCTGAGTATTACGAAGGCACTGGGTATTTATACTAGAATCTATTCCGAGGATGAGGGGACTGCGTTTTGCGATTAATTAAAATTTAGCTGACTTGAGGCTGACTTGACCTTATTAAAACAACTGCAAATTCGATTCAAACCATGGTATAGACATTGTTAGAAAATGTCAAAGGTGACTGAATCTAGATCACCCTATCCCTCTATCAGTAAATATCTAAAACAGTCTGAAATGATTACGTTTTGTTACGAAATACAAGTTGATTATTAAATGTAATAATGTATGTGTATTGTTGATTTGAAGTTTAGTTGTGTTGGTTGTGTTTTGGTAAGGGAAACACGTATACATGTTGCAGTAAAATGTATAATGGAATTGCTGTTAATTGGGTCAGGGTTTGATTTTGAGTTTAATTGATTGTTTTGGACTGTTGATATTGTTTTTTTAAATTTTGCACTTGGAATTTGAGTACACATTGAATTCACTTGTATTTTTAAACTTGTAATGAAATACCGCTTTAATATTGCGGAACAATAGCTCACCGTTCATGCGATCAAAGAGATCTAAATGCTTGAATTATTTTAATTATAATTTTAGAAGTATCGTATTTTTTCATTTGATACCATGTAAGCGAAAAATGTATGTAACTTGTGTTAAAGGTCTTTTGGCGTTTTTGTAATCAATGCAAACATATTGTTCATGCATTGTTTTCAGCGTTCACTGCATATACTTTAAAACATGTGAAATATTGCATTTATTTGGTATGACCATTGTTTTTATACTTATGTATGCAATATTTATATATATATTTTCTTTAATTTGAAACTGTTGCATGGTTTATATTGTTTATGAATAATAATTCACCCTTGTCGACATTGAAGATTGTTTAACAATGTTCTCGACCTACCTGGCACGCGTTGACAAATTTGGGTCACCATAGACGACTTGTCAACATTTTGGCAACATTTCCACGATTGTCTTGTATATTTTGAATATTATTATTTCGCAAACTTGAAGTTAGTAGACACGTATAAAGCATGTATATTTTATTTGATCAAACTTTGTCTCACGTGTTATCTTTGGTGTTTAATCTGCAATGAAATATTGCATATTATGTACATTTTATAATTTTAAACTTACTTCATATAAATTAAACTTTGGACACCGAAATGTTCACATGAACAAAAATAAATTATGCCGTAATATTTTTTTATTATGTTTGGAATGTTAACAAAAAAGTATATTTTGTGTTACGTTTATTTTATGTTATTTTAATCCACTCACTTAGAATTTAAATATATGTGTATTTATGTTGCAGCCTACTGCGTATAACAAAAGACCTGACTCTAAGGATATAGTGCGCGGGCAATACAGAGCTTTGCCAGCGATTCAACAGAACCGCACCAGGAATGATATGTCAACAGTTTTCGAGTCAGAGCCCTGGATAAAACGCAACGAGAACCCTTCATTATCAAGGGACACGGAATATAAGCAGAACTATTTGACTGGACCAGAGGATCATAATTTTGACAATAATTACAATCACAGTGGTGGTAGAGGTTACGAACCAGCATCAGTGTCGGATTATGAAAGACAACAACTTCTCGGACTAGTTCCGCCAAATGTGCTACTTCCGGTCGATCCGATAAGATTGTCACGTGAACAGGAGTCAACTTTGTGTAAATTGATTTGTAATGATTTGCGAGATTTCAATCCGAAGGAGTTACAAGAAGTATACGTGGAATGCAGTTACTGGGATAAGAACCTCGAAGGATATTGTACATTAGAAGTTGTTGATCAAAAGCTTCGAAATCATAAGGTAGGTCAAACAGTCAGATATGGGACTCAGACATTACAGAATTGGATGAACCTCATGTGCATATTTACTTGATGCTTTACTGAACAGTATTCATGTCATATTAGGGAATATCATGTTTTCATAAACAAGCAAATAATATCTAACCCAACATGTTGATAGTATATACATGTACTTTACTAGAATTATTACAAACTCACAATTTTAGTCATGTAGAATGTCCAATTTACTACACACGCATTTTAGTTTAGTTATTTATTTAAAACAAATCAACTGTAGAAAAATTGACGCACATAGTACCTTACCAAGGATGGGGCGAGTCGTAACTAAGTTATTGAACTTTTGGCTCAACCCATATATCACTTGGTTTATCATTGGTAGTTATATCTAGGGATATCGATGTAATTGGCATTTGAACAAAAACGTTCCGCATGTATTGCATTTATATTGCACATAAACACATCAATGAAAAAATAATGACCCTCCATGAACTCCATGAGACTAATAATTGAACATGTGTATTTATAATGTACTCATTGTAATCATCCATCACAATAATGTTTTAATTCTTCATCGGTCAATGTCGGTCCTTGAATAAGATACCTTACAAAAAGTAGTTTTATCGTATAACGTTTGCTTTACTGTGAAATTTATTTTCCAGGCATATCTGCCAGAAACTCTACGACCATTGGCAGCCCAGTTTGTAGATCCACGTCGGCCTGGAAACGTGAATTACGAAAAAGTCCTGTCATTTATCGGATCCGCCTTAAAACTCAACGACAAAGGCCAATTGTACGTATTTTGTTTTATTATTTATTATTTCATATTGATTAATATTTTAATGGTTTAAAAAGGACCTCATAGCCAATGTATCGTCCTAGTAAATTATTTGCCTTCTCTCTTATCCCTTACTATAAATGAGTATGTATTGAATGGGTATTTCCTTATAAATACGACTTGTACGATATAATTATAGAAACACCAAACAGAAGTTTGGTACATGTATAAGCCCGTGAATAGACAACCATTTCTCAAACTGTATTAGCATGTACTGTTCACGTATTGTAGACCCAGAATTCATAACTCTCGCGAGAATATTCAGCTTCGAGATTTCTCCAAGAAATTCCGAGACCGTGATTCTCGCGAGATGCGCCATTATGACGAGAATCGCACTCATCCATCCTCAGGCTATAATAGTTCCATGGAACGTTTATCGTTGAGGTTTGTCGTATGTCCGACATATATAACCGTATCTACTCCTGTCTATGTGTATATAAACATCACAGTGTTAATATAAGTATTCTATCACTAGGATTGTATCTATCACTATATAGCCATGTTCAAATCTCTCCGGCTACAGTGTTGAGCTGGTATTCACAAAGCCTTTTACGGTGAAAAACTTAAATACTTTGACTAAAGTTAAAAATGAGTGCCGCTTGTACTTCATACGTATTTCAACAAATTGCCGAATAACATGTGTCTTCTTA
This sequence comes from Spisula solida, assembly GCA_947247005.1. NCBI lineage: Eukaryota > Metazoa > Mollusca > Bivalvia > Venerida > Mactridae > Spisula > Spisula solida. The sequence goes on along the minus strand of OX365948.1, from coordinate 19,889,151 downwards.
GTGATCATTGTAGCTATTATCATATTGTTTCAAAACTACAATGTAATCCTTAAGAATGATATGCGTATTCTTCTTTAAAAACACACTTAAGTCAATTTTACGATTTTAAGAAAAAACAAGTTTTGTCTTAAGAATGAGGATAGCTAATCACATCTCCTGTTACTGACCAATAGTTTAATATGGAGTGATCTGATTGGTGGTCCTTATCCTTAGTCATGTAAGATCAATATTGAATACTACACCCCTGGTCTGAGTGAAAAGTTAGCAAACGGGTACATTATCAACACATGGACACCGACTTACCAATCTATACTTCAATAAGTAAAATACATATAAAATTACTGTTATAACCAATTTGATAATGCCCCTTTTAGCTAAGCAATATTTAATATTTTGGTTTTGTTATTGTGTAGCGGTGACCACATGTCCTACAGGTAAATCTGTCTACAGGTTTTTCAGCAGTGTGGACCTAGTACATGTTCCATTACCACAGAGCACTGTCATACTGTATACCTTATTCTGAAACAAAGATAACATCCAGCTTAATCCTTTCAACAATTCATAGGATAAAAAATAAAATGCTTAGAATAAAAGAACAACCTTAAAGGAACATGCATTTAGTTTTAAAAACAACACAGGACCAAATAATCCATTCGCGAACCTTGCCCTTGCAATCAAATCATTTTCGACAAAACCATAAAAAACTCGTGACGCGCACAATAATGAACAAATATGGCTTGAGCTGTATACGTTATGTGTCCACACGATGACTAATTTGCTGTGTATCGGTGCTATACACCGGACACATTAAATAACTAGACTGTCTTTTCGAAATATAAGAGCTAGGCGCACTTCTGCAGCGCCGGACACGCCTGTATCTAACGTCTCTCTCTCCCTTAAGGGGCTTTCTCTCAGTCTGTCCCTCTGGTAGGATCATGTTGTTTCTGCACTGATAGAGGATGCACCTGCGCCTTTGTGGCTGCAACACAATATGTAAGGTGTCTTTGAACGTGTGTTCGCATGAAAAAAGCGCTATTTAAATATGGTATATATATATTTATTTTAATTGTCAGTGTTAAACATGATATGTTAAGTGTTAGTATTCAAATGTTGAAAGATTACGATTTTTAAAAAAATATTTACAGTCAACGAGATATAAGTCCAACAAGATTAGAAGAGCCACAACCTGAGCAAAGGTTAAGTGTAATGTTGTAACAGCTAATGTGGCAAAGAACACGGTCTCCGAACGTTAGATTGTCTCCATAATAAGAACAGCGGATATAAGCCAAGCAAATGAGTACATGTATTCCGATATAATTTCTGAAATATATCTGTAAAATGTATAGAATTTCTAACGCCTCACTGGTATCCGATTACAAACCTTAGTTCGAGACTGTATCACACAGACATTTCTATATAGAAGTACATTGTCTGATGTTTTAAAAAAACAAGCAGATTGGCTTAATTTAATCGTGACAAAGAATAAACACAATATTGTGGCAAACTTCTTGCGTTCTGCAATGCGGAATACTTTATAGCTTTGCATGTAAACGCAGTTCTCTTGTTAAAGGACAATCAAGCATGTGGAGGGCGTGTAGACTATGTGCCTAAATGTTCGTGATGAGTAGTAATAACGGGGTTACGTGTGATTTGGCTATTGCTTCGTATAGAAAGGATGCCTTGTAACGTGAACAATATCACGCTTTGTTCTAGATGTTCACAAATTGCATTTAAAAATATTATTCTTCAAAGCACCGCCACGCAACACCATTTGTATTGTGTCTTAGATAAGATGTAAAGCTGTGTTATCATGTGTATATACTGTATGTGTTTAGTTATTGTGTTCATGGTATGTGTAGTTTGTGCTTTCTTCTGCTTATCTTTTCTGTTTTCGATGTTGTAAGGAAGTATTAACTATGAACAGGCTTAAAACAAATAACAGGAGAGGCGTCACTCAACAGAAACAAGTTGATCACGAAAGGCAGAAAAAATAAAACTCCTTTGAACAGATCACATTACAAATACAAGTACAAGACACAAGGAAAAACATAACTAATAAACAAGAAACAAATGAAATTGAACAGCTAAAATATATGTAAATACGTACATACATCACCTAGATGTTTTGTAGCACATGTTAATGTTTTTGGTTTGCATAATTATGCGTGTGATTTTGGGAAAAGGAAACGTTTAGCTATGTTGTATTGGCTTGTCAGTTGCTATGGGTGTTATGTAAATGATAAATTCATAAGCCAAATAAATGTTCTTACTTATTGTATTACTATTCAATATTTGATCACATAATGCATGGATCTTGCCAATGCAGTGTTGACAAGTTGATGTTATGTCAATAATTGCAACTGATAAATGTTATTAAATATATTAATCAAAAATAACAAACGATTTCCGTCGCTGACGCAACTTAAGGTGACTCTGTTCTCACCTATACGTCTCGTGCATTGAGGATATTAATGATATGGTTTACAACGTGCTATAGTAAACACCTTTAGTTAAAGAAAATGAATATTGTGATAAGATAATATAAAGTCAGACAGAGAAGCCAGCACTCACCTTAACCCGCCGAGCACAGAAAACATAAAAACACATACAAGGCACAATGCCCAACTGAACAAGTAAGTGATCCACCCATGTCAAAGTTGTCGAAAAGCTGAATGAAATATTTTAAGCAATGAGAAAGCTGATACCCAAGTTGAATGACCCAGTTCCAACAGTAAAATGGCTGGAATACCCTAGTTCCAACAGTAAAATGTCTGGAATACCCAGTTCCAACAGTAAAATGGCTGGAATACCCAGTTCCAACAGTAAAATGGCTGGAATACCCAGTTCCAACAGTAAAACGGCTGGAATACCCAGTTCCAACAGTAAAATGGCTGGAATACCCAGCTGAACGCCCCAGCTTGATGACCAAGTTTCAACAAGTTTGATGCCTTAGCTAGATGGTCCGCCTGAACAAACCGAGCGCAACAGTAGAAATACACAGCTCAATTAAACTGAATGCCCTCAGCCACATGACCTACTTTAAACAATTAGTAAGCCTGGGTATAATAACCACGTTTCAACAGCAAAACACCGAACAACATAGTTTCAAAGGCTAGCCCGAACAAGCCAAGCACAACAGTAGAACCACCTAGATGCCCCAAGCCGAATGTCCTACTTTTAACAATTAGTATTTCCGGGTTGAATGACCATGTTTCAATAGCAAAAAGGCCGAAATACATAGTTTAAGCGGATTAACCAGAGTGAATTGATAATTTTCGTTTTGTTGAGTCAATTTGATAATCCTTTGCGTCAGTTAGAAAAGATGATATTAAGTCAGACAGAGAAGGCAGCACTCAACTTAAGCAGCCGAGCACAGAACAACATTAAAAACACACAAAACACTGAAAACACGACATCCCGTCCCGAAAGTCTGCCGCCTCAGTCAGTCAAACTAAAACGGAACGAGGGCCACGTGACGAGAAAACAACAACCGGACACCACACACCACAAGGAAAACCTGCAACATATATATAGTGTTCATGCAATTAAGTTCAAATTAAGTTCAAATCTAAAATGGTGTGTTATTTATTTTCAGACAATCATAAAGAGTAAAATATGTTTACTTATAAATGTTAACAGCTGTTAAGAGTTTCATTTTCAACACATTAACCGTCATATACTAATGTACCATTAGGTATATGTATTAATTTTGTGTCTGTAATTAGTACAGACAAAGAAGGATAATATGCTTCGACTTCACCGAAAATTCGATTTCATTGTTGAACATAACGAAAGCCATCTCTTTATGACATAATTCATTGTGCTCGTACATTGTATTTAATAGAGAAAGGTTGAACAAATATGAAGATACTGTTATTGTGTGTAGTAAGGATTTTCTTTACGATAGTGTGTCCTGTTGTTAAACTGAATCGTTATAATTATATCTTTATCAGATCTGACGAGAAGAACCAAAAATACTTCCAACAAAACGGTGAACCGTAAGTATCCTTTTGTTTAGTTTACAATTTGGTTGTACGAGATATACCACGGATGTCGTTAAATGACACTCATATGAGTTTATTGGCAAAGGTTTAAACGATATTTACTATGGCGACCACGTTTATTACTCGTTCATTAGTACATGTATGTAAAATGCATAAATGTATTTAATGTATTTAAATGTTTAAAAAAGAAAGAAATCGTCCCTAAGTGTTCTAAACACAATATAAGTGTACGAGCTAGAAGCAAATAAAGTAGTGTCGAGCGATGTTTTTGCAGACAGATTTAAGGAAGACATGTCAAAGTTTACTTTTTCTATATAGGTTTAAGGCAGTATCAATGTATAAGGAACGAGAATTGGCGAAAACGTTACGCACGGTGGAGCAAGAACTCACCAAGAATTCATACAGTTTTAACTCCTCACAATGGGAGAAAGCTTTCCAAAGGATGGACCGTGAACACAGAGATACCTTATCCGCAGCTCAAGTAAGTTACACGACCGCGAACACAGATATACCTTATCCGCAGCTCAAGTAAGTTACACGACCGCGAACACAGAGATACCTCATCTGCAGCTCAAGTAAGTTACACGACCGCGAACACAGAGATACCTCATCTGCAGCTCAAGTAAGTTACACGACCGCGAACACAGAGATACCTTATCTGCAGCTCAAGTAAGTTACACATAACAATAGTATGCTTGTAACAAAACAAAAATAAATCGGACAAAGAAAGCAGCACCAAACAGAAGTAGCAGAACAGAAAATGATCAGATATGAACGGAACAGTAATAAAAACACGACTATACACTCTGACTGTCTTCCGCAGTCGTTACAATATGGTAGGAGTAAAAGCCACCTAATGATAACAAAGAAACACCACAAGGACAACCCTAATAAGAAGAGGCACAATGACTTGATTTTTGATTTACTTTTTACTGGCAAAGTGAACATTGCATATAAGTGTGCAAAAGAAGATACATATTCAAAATACACTTCTTCATAATATATGTCACAATGTTTACGATTTGTTGTCGATACTTTATACGATAGGATACGTATTTCATGTTTCAAATTTAATAATATTGAGAATATTGATTACTTTTTAATCAAATAAAACTTCTCGGATACGAACCGATTGAATGTACGCATGTCTGAAAGTAGACATTATATATAAAATTACTTTTATGTGTTGTATTTATTTTCAGATTAAGGACATAAGTTACGATCTGAAATTACCATTGTCAGATTCTCTTATAAACAAAATTCTTCAACACTGTGAAAGTGGAAACAGAGATGGCCAGTATAAGTACGTATAATAAATGATGTAATACACAGATTATTCAAAGCCATACAGACGCAGCGGTAGCGCCTAAACTGCTCGCGTTTCTATTTATTTTTTATCAGAATTATCCAGTCAAAATAGGTTACAATATGTTGCTATTTACCAGTGTGTAATTTCTATATATTTATTGACCCATATTCATGGATATATAAGAACAATGCATTATTATTTGAAATAATTGCAAACAATGAAATACAAGGTAGTTATGTTGACCTTCGGTCATACACAATGCTTGTATACATTATAGGCAGAACATTAGGTATATTACCAAGAGCGGGGTATAATTGGAAAGCGACACTCAATATTTATCTGGAAACAAAACAATTGACAATGCGCTCTAGTAAAGCCTAAAAATAAGAATATGATTAGAACTAACTGTCCTTAATATTTTATATTTGACTTTTTCAGGTGGGAAAACTTCCTAAGATTCTTAGAAAAATTACGTCCAACCAACACAGGGTTACCGATTCCAGTAAGTAAACGTCCACTGGAGTACGCCAAACACTACCCTGAACCCGTGCCAAACTGGCCCCGGGCAGAAACAGAGGTCCGTAATTTAAGGTTTTGTAGTGTGTAGGGAATAGGCGTGATATGCACCTAACACCATGTTAAGTTGTGAGGATTTTACTACGTCAACATAACACACATACCTTACAAACACTTGACTTATATGCACCGATTGCCATACACAATACAATATCAACACATCTTAATATTTACTTTGATCGTTCATTTCACTCACCCTTCTTTTGTTAAACTGTACAATTTAAACATACTAATTAAATTTCTCAATAATCAGGCTTAACCGTTTATTTTACTCTCATATGCGATGCACGAGCTGATATATTATATCTATACTAATTAATATTTGATCATTGTCACCAAATATTCCTCCTGAATAGGCCAATTTAGTGTAGCATTTGAATTTTCCGACAACTGAATGATGTTTATACGTAATTCCGAATGAATAAAGTCTGTTTAACACATTTGAACGTGAATGTAGAAAAGCTGAAACCTCTCTTGTTTTATTAATTCACCAGCTGAATAACCATATACTTATACATAATATAGAATCATTTTAGTACTACTATGCTTAAAGTATAAAACTGTCAGTCATTAGTTTGGAACTCTTGCTCCCATCTCGACTAGCTAAAAAAGCTACAATGGAAAATAACGAGCACATATACGTCGTCATCAAATCGTACTTTAAGTAATTGGGAAGATCGAGGGGTTTTGTCAGTTTGGTGATGTTGATCATATGTTGAATTGTTGACTGATGTCAGTGCTGTTTGGCGACTTTGATCAAATATTGATTGGATTAGTATATTATTATAAAACTCTAAACCCATCTCTTATCATTATAAGCAAGTGATACAAGTAACACACTATCTGTGCTTTTCACGTATTGTTGTACCACTTCATTGTTCACTAAGCAACCAAGTGTCACTTTGTATTGTGAATTGCATTTTGTTGTATTTTCTTGATAATTGCTGTAAACACACTCTGGACTTGTCAGCCAACTAACAAAAACACATTTTGGACAATATACATCTAATGCTTCCTCAGTAAACATGTGAACCAAAAATAGAATATCTACACATTATGTTGATAATTACAAGAATCGATCGAACGTACAGGTGTTTGGATACGTGTAACAAATCGGTGTGTAGATGTATGAAAAATAGGCAAATATTCACAAACAAACATGCGTAGTTAGAAATATGCTACACTAGATCAAAGGAAAACTTAATAATACAATTCATAATTATCAAATTCATTTCATTTCTATCATGGGATTCCATGTATAACATAAAAACTCGATCGTTTTAGATATTTCTTCATTATTTTGTTTTCTATTTTCTTTGATAGAATGAGAATCATATAAAATGAAGCTGGATAGTTTATTACAGTGCTCATTTACTAGTAGAAGTCTTACTCTTATCAGAAAATGTGTTACTATTGATAGCCTAGTTTAATCAGCGTTTTTATTATTTCAAAAAAGTTTGCATCACGACACGATTTTTGCAGTTTAATGTGAACTTATTTCTATATAAAATCTGAACATGTAAATCTAGCGATACGAGTTAATATTTATATGTCGTTTGTACATGGCGTGTTTGCTTTGGTTTCGGGAGTGTGATTTATATGTTTGATGTACTTTAGACTAGGGTATGTACCTCCATTAGTTGTAAAGGAATGTATCCGTTATTACAATGAACAGATTATATTAGTATATACGAGTATATTCATTTTTGTCTGTATAGTTGATAATTACCACATACCGTTTAGTGCATTTATAAGATTTTATTTTTAAATGGCATTAGAAATAAAACAAAAAGTCACTAATTATATTCTGTAAACAGCTGTAAACAAACTCTGAGGCTATCAGCAAATAGCGGCATTTTTCACAAATAATCGAGCAGTGACCAGCCGATGTTAGCATGTTTTACTATCTTCATTCAGTGATCAGCTGATGAAAGCTACCAGTTACCAGCCAATGATGACGTGTTTAACAAATGATACCCTGTTTTACAAACGATTGGCCAATAAACATCCTTAATACACTACATTGTATTAACATATTTTGCATAGATAGTAATACTTGACATTTCCTTTACATATTTATCTAACTCATGAATACGCATTAGGGTACTGTTTTATCAAAGCAGTTACGAAAATCTTAAATGTACGCTCAAATTTAAATTCTTTATAATTCTTTAACAACTGCAAATTCCTAATGGATATGGTCTCTAGGGGTTCAGTAACTGAATCATTGTTAGTATTGAAGCTCCATTTACCACACTTTATAACTGTAAACAAATCATGAGGAATTTAAATTTGATAGTAAGTTTAAAATTTCAGTAAGTGCTTTGATAAAACAGTACCCAGTACTGTTACTCTGACTGGATTCCAACATTTATACGATTGCTTGTTTCATTAGCAGAGACGAGGGACCTCTCCAAGAAGAGACTACCAAGGGTCACCTCGGCGTGTTGAAAATCGAGACTACCAAGGTTCACCACGACGTGGCGATAATCGATCAGATGATCGGTAAGTGTATATCCACACCCACTTTATATATCTGCAAGTTTTAGTTGTGTGCACGTGTGTGTTATTATATGTAATTGTATACTATCAAATGATTCAGTTTCTATACTGAGTCAACACTGGTGTGATTCACTGTTGAGTCTATGATCAAGCATGCGTTTTACTGGATAATAATGCACGTTCTATCAACATGTGTATCAAATATATATCATATAGATCATTGACTTGGTATATCTTTTGACAACGGAAACTTAGAAACTTTTTTTAACAGGAGATTCGGTACAAAACATAGTAATGTTTACACTAGCACAAATCTACTACATTTAGAAGAAGGACTGGCACTGCTTTAAATTGACTGCCAATGGTATAACTTCTTACGAACGATTGACTAAAACAAGGAGTCTATAGCACACCATCTTCAAAACTACTTGTTTATTCAACTTGCTTTTATGCATGGTTTTATAGTCGGTTGTTAATCCTGTAATTTGCATGTATTGTTATTGAAACTTAAGTCAATTGTAATTATCGTATGTACATACAAGGTATCTCATGTTCAAATCGAAACAAAAAGCAGGACGTGGAACATGATTATGTACAGAGTGTTTCAAAATATTTGTTACAGTTTCGAGAAGTAATAAAAAGGTACACAGTTTCAAGAGCACATTTCCAAATTTTATTCCGTACACAATATTCCAACCCAGTTAGTAACATGTGTCTTTAGTATCCATTTTTGTAAAATATCGAGTTAAGATATGACGTCAATTTAAAACCCAACCTAAATCCATTATCATATATTTGGTATATTGGGGAATCTTAGGTAAGGGTGTAAAATATAAACGGGTATGTGTGTAAGAGTTCAAAGTGTGAACTGACGAGCATATTTACATATAGCATCAGAATAATGCACAGTAGTGAAAGATAACTTCAGAAAACCTGAAGTCATATTTTAACAATTTTGACGTCATATATTAACAAAACATTTTTAAGATGCATATTAAATACACATTTTATAAAACAAGGATGAAATGTTGTATATGGAATAAAACTTTGAAGTTCCCCTTCCAAGTTCTGAGCGGGGTGGTTTTTACACATTAAATTAAATAAAAAGTTTACTTAGTCACGAAACTGTAGCATATAGTTTTAATACATTCATGAAGAAGACACTATCATATATTGAATAGAAAGTTTTCGATGACAAACTGCGGTTGGAAATGTTTCTATATTATTTAATTATTGTATACTTTCCTTTTCGTGACTCCTATAGGGCACAATCCCCGGCTAAACAAGCCAGTCCCTCAAATGAACGGAACAACAATGCAAACGCAAATGGACAAGATAGGTAAAATCTATGTGTTCCATGTGCTTGGTCATTTATGTTGCTTATTCTGAGTGCACGCTATTGTTTGGATTAAATGTGCTGTATTCCTGAAGTGATTATACTGTAGAGATACTGCGTCACACGCTTTAAGTTACTGTAGTGAACCCATGTATTCTTTAGAACATTAAACCAAGCATGACTGTATGATATTCAGGACATCACAATTTATTACACAAATATTATCCTGAACAATACAGCCTATTGGCATTTATATATACAGTGTTTCTGGAAAAACCGAACACAGTTCGGAACGCCTGAATTGATCGGTTTTCACAAATGTTTGGTGTTCTCAAATAAAAATAATAATATGTCGTAGTTAAATTTGATCGATGTTTTGATTTATTTGCATAGTTTTGTTATGGAATAGCTAAGACAATTTATAACCTATCAATACGAAAATAGCGAAATGCTATGTGTAGTTGCTGAAAATACTTAAACACGGCATAGAATGTTACAGAAATATAGAATACGTGAAGAAGTATCACACTGTTTCCATATATGAAGTCGATATAACTAAGAAAAACAGAAATAAGTAAATCAAATATAAGTTATATGAATATATTATTATTAAGTTATTTGATGCTAAACATTACTGATTTTTTACTGATGTCAAATGATTACCAAAGCATTGACTCGGACAAAAATGCTTTGAATGCATATGTTCATGTTTAACCTATACTAGTGTATGCACTATTTGCACTGGATTCAGTTTCTAATACAGTGTATATGGTCAAATGTAAACAATAATGTATAATGTTAATGCTAAGAATTTTCGCATACAGCGTCAAGTATGCACAAAAGTTTGAGCAGTTAAATTGTCATATATCAAATTACTGTTTAACTATTGATTTATAATGTATTGGGAGTATAAGGCATTTGTTCAATTTATAGTTTAGTCTTCATTTCTTACAACAATTTAATTTGTTCAGTATATGCTACACATATTTCACTTAGAATATAAGTTACGTGCCTTCGTATTCAAATTAATATTTGAAACAAATACAGTCGAATCTGTATTAAGCAGTAAATCTACAGACGCATCAAACATGGTATTTTCAATGGCACTATCGGGACCATTTGACGCGGACGAATCAGACAGACTGGTGCTTCATTTGGTTGACCTACTGTGTTACCACTATGCATATAAATATAATTTACAAAATTACATTTTTATAACAAACGAAAGGCATTTGCTGTAATTTTCAGTACGATTGTATTCTCTATAACACAAATGGCGTTTAATAAAAAACAAAAATGTATTATCACATGTAAACATATGGATAAATGGTATTGAACTATTATATGCAGTAATGTATATATATGGTAATCGAACAACTTTTAGGAAATCACATCAGTTTGAAATAAGATATCGAGATGATGACGGTTGCTCGCCTAAAGGAAATGATGATAGATCACCTGAACCATACAGGGGCCGCAGATACAACTCGCCAGAGCCGCATGATAGATTCAACTCTCCATCTCGTGACAAAAATGGCTACTATGACCGCCAGGAAAAGCATCGAAGCTACCCACAAAACGGCTATGATGATTATAATAAATACGAAAACAGAAAACAAGACAATGATCGAGGTCATTACAGATGGTCAAGAAACGACCGGTACGACGCAAAAGGTGGACGAAGAAACTTTGACAACTTCGATAGAAGAAGATCATTTGCAGAAGACCCCAGGTACAAGAATTGTATGCTGATATGCATCGTAGCCTGCACAGTTTATCAGTGTCTATCTGATTCAATGCTGCTTTGTATCTCGTCATAGCTCGTGCACGTCTCTAGTTGAGCAAATCTTCACAGCTTCAAGTACAGCCACCAGTTCATATATATGCTTACTGTAGCAGTATTGTTATGTAGTTCACATAGCATTAATGTTGTTTGTTTCATAATGTTATACCTAATCTAGTTGTCGCAATAACATTTATTGACAAAATAGACATCGCATTTTTGCTAAGAAAATCACGCATAAACCAAACTAAATCTACATGTATATCAGAGGTCGAATACCAAATAGCACGTGTATAATGTAGACCATCAATATTTGATCCCCAACTAGCCTAATCAGACCTTGTGGAAAAATCGAATGACAGGTAAACCTCCTAGTAAACTCATTAAACTCAGGTTCCCATCCAATGGGCTGATTTAGTAGACACTACGTTAACATCACCGTTACAGCGTTCCTTTTTTACCTGTTTATACGTATACATCTGCCGTCGGCATTTGACATCACCATAGCATGTAACACCATGACAGAAGGCATTGCTACAAATTCTACTTCATCTAATACATGACGAATGATACCTGGAATGGAACATAACCCTAAGACCATCGTTCTACATAGCAACTAATTACAAAGTGTGTGATATAAAGACATAATATCAACTAATGTTTCACACAGCGTTATTTCTACTAATCCATTAATGCAATACTAATTTCAACTGTTTTGATCAAATGAATCGTAAGCTATGTTTTTACGACAGGATAATGTTCTGAACATTTTAATCGGTCGCAAGCCTGTTTACGTACAAAATTGCAATGTTTTTTGGAAAAAGGATTTTGGGGCCATTTTGGGAAAAAGCCTCAATAATATACATAGAAATCAGACACTGCAAGTGTATAAAGAAAGTGTTTCAATATTTGAAAGCAAAATTGGCATGATTTTTAAAACATTATACTTCATGGTTTCCATTTGAAACATTCTGACCCATTCATGAAATTTAATGTCGGGGAAATGCCAAACACTGGTATTTGATCGTTTTAAATGTTTCCTAATCTATTTTGTCCAACATCAATGTTTTCTGTGCTAAATAATACCTAATGTATTTAATAAATTCACATTTTGACTGTGTAGGAGCTACCTACCAAGTTGGCAACACGAAGCACGATACAAATCTAGATCACCACCACCTCCTAGACGAATTAACGAACGTGAAACATTTAGAGATGATAGGTAAAGTAGCTTAATGGCTCGGGCTTTCTTCGACTAATATTTTAGCTTCGCATTTGAATATTGAACGCTATATATATTTGATCAGACTTGTATATAACTCGATCAACAGTTTGCTTTAAAGCGTCGAGTGAATGCTTGTGCTAAATTGATATATACACGTTATGCCATGCTTAATATTCAAATGACTCTTTGGACTATTATGACTTAATTATATGAAGATCTCAGCCGAGGTCTTTTCTGTGGGTCATAATTCTGGTCGGTTAATCCAAGCAACGCGAATCGTTCGTCTGAACTGCGTCTGCATTGTGCTCTGTGCTATGTGCTTTTAACCACTTGTTAGAGACATGCATACCAAATGTTTGGCTGGTTCACATGCTGGAATTCCGTGCTATTCTTCACGCGTTTTCAATAGTTTTACCCCATAGTGTCTGGGAACTTCATATATAACATAGGGGTAAATATTCCTTGCCAAAGGACCAGTCACATGGTTCACATAATCTGTTTTAAGCAATGTGTCTAACAACCGTAACACTCATGCCATAACATCGCCTTTACAATTAATGTTAACAAAAAAGTGTCTGCTTCTTTCTTACATGCTTTATTTCTCTATATGTTAAGCGTTGATATACCTAACATTGCTTGTTTTTGCTTCTGATATTAGTATGTAATTGTGAGCTAGTTTTCGTAAAGATCGTACGTAGAGGAAATTACACGAGTACAATTCAAACCGAATTGATGTTTGAGATAAAACTACTTAAACCTGTTGAATATCAAACTCTGACTTGACTATGTTTACTTATTTGAATTTGTTTGCGTTTGTTTCTTTTGTTATTAACCAATCTCATTTCAACGTCAAGGTTTGTCCAGAAAAGTATATAACTAATATATATAAACTGCGAATCGTCATATTTTAGAAACACAGATTCTGCCTATGAGCGTCATTGGAGGAAATGGGCGTACAAAAGTGACAGGTACTGCTCCCAAGTTTTTGCAAGCTACTAAACACCGATGTAGTCTCACAATATTTTACTAGGCAGTGAACACTACGGCATCATCCATATTTAAAATGCGCATTTTGTCTTTTGCCATCACTCTAAAAAGTGTACCCTTCATGTACATAGATACATTTAATAGAAACCTTCACGATTTATAAGTGCTAACCTTTTCTCCATGGTGTTAACCATTTCCTCATGCAGTGCTTTGTGCCAAAGCTTTACAGCAACGTGTTCGTATTGTGTCGTCTGCATTTACGAGCTATCTGTGGTGTTAACGAAATGCTTATGCAGTGCTTTGTCCAAAAGCTTTGAGGCCGCTTGTTAGTGACGAGCGCATATCATTGGCAAGAAATAGGTCGCCTTCCTTTGACATGTCCAAACATTTACCTTTGAAAGCTTACTATCGTCTCTATGATATTAGTGAATTGCTATTGCGGTGCTTTGTCTTCTTTCTTTGAAGCTGTTTGTTTTCAAAGAAAGTTGCCTTATTTGTTAATATATTTGTTACTGTCATTGGTCAGATTATTTTTTTGGTTTTTAAATATTTAGTATGATATCACTTGTAGAGACAGGAATGCCAACCTTAGAGTTCCAAGTAGCTACAACAGGCCACAATCCTACATAGAACCACCGAGGTACCGCATGAATGATTTTCACTGATTAGAACATACGTAAAAAACGATACATTAATAGTTTTAATTTTTATCAATCACGATATTTGAAATGAAAAAGTTTCATAGCAGGACAGATTATGCTCCTCCATATGTTTGCTACGGTGGAAAACATTTTAGATACATGGAATAGGAGTGAAGTACTGGTTGAACAACTAGGAAGATTAGTTTTGTTAAATATACACCGAATATGTTTAAACATAGCATTACCCCATTAAAACATTAATTAATGTTTATTTTCATATAATAATGATTATTTAAATATGGTAAAGGTTTTTAAACAAACTTAATTGAAGTAAAATCCGTTTGAGATCTTCATGTACGTATAGATGGAAAACATAACTTTTTATTCTAATATTCTGGTACATTTACTTGCAAGGACACAATCTAGACAAACATTTCCTGATCCATCGCGAAGACGGCCACTCTCTTATAGGGATGATTTGAGGTACAACAATATATATACATAACAGGTTGTGGTGAATTTACTCAAATAGCATGTTTTGATCACTATATCAACTTACATGTATACAGATTTTTGTATTATCTCTTTACATACACATATATCAAAATAGTGTGTGGGACAAATATATTTATATATATTATTGTTAACCAGATTTTCCAACGGAAATAAGATGAGCGAATTCGGATCAGCATTTGTTGCGGTCGTTGATATCTCAAAATTGGGTTAGGTATATTCGTGAAAGGTTTTGTTCGCCTGGTATTTGCAACAGAATTACACGTCGTTTGAAAACCTGGTTTTAGTAGAATGTTCATGTTTTATTGTTTTACTAATAGCATGGTTTTCTTACAGGTACATAAGAGCATGATCTCAGACGAATTATTTGTTTCTCTGTATTTATACATCACTTAGCTGTTTATAACACTAACTTACAGATATGATAAGGTTCCAATAAGAAGGTCCCAATCTCGAATTCATCGCCCGGTTTCTCGACAGCCATCATCTAATATTAGAAGAGTACATAGTCTTTCACCTATAAGACAGCCATCTACTACCCCGTATAAATCATATCCTAAGACACATAGAGAACCGTCTGTAGATCTTTGCAATGATCGTTCTAAAGATCAATTACCTGTAGACTCTGAAGAATCTAATGATCAACAGAAAGAGAGGTACTAGTATTGAGTGCCAACCTTTCGTTTGAAGTTTCTAAACGTACCTTGTTTAAATGATGTGTGTGTTTCTTTTAACACTTACGGTGGTTTTAAACTAAAACAATCTCAGGTGGAAAGGAATCACACCTATGCATGTTGAACACATATACATGTACAAAGTTCCATGATACCAAAACTTATTTAGGAGTCGTTTCGAATTTATTCAATCTCTATATAAGCAAGTTGGTTCTTTCATGTGGATAGCTCGCTGGCTCAGAATTAGAAAGTCGTAAGTACTACTTACGACCTTATAAGACTCGTGCATATTTGACATCTGCATCTCAAGGCGATTCTTATGAACCTTTTTTCATGACAATCGTAAGTGGTCATGTTAACCTAATTGAAGTTTAAAAAGCTTATTTTTCCATAAGTAAAAAGTAGTTTTCAGACAGTTTTTTCTTGTTTTCTCAAAATAGTAAATTTTGTACTTATGAAGCCTGCGAACTATTACTGTATCGATGTTATGCAACAACTAGAATACATTATTACTGTGATCGCATGCTCTTTTCACTGCACCGTATTTGCATTATGACAGCCAGTACTGTTTGTTGAAACACAAAAATGTGACATTTCACAACCAAGAACAGAATAAAGATATCCCATGTTAATTGATTTATATACCTTCAACTATATCTGGTAAATCTACTTATTATACAATACATTGTAATTAATTGATATGTTATGGCGCATTTCAAATGAGTGTTTGGCTTTACAGTTTGTACATCAAAACGAATACAAATTATTGCATTGAATCCATCTATAAGTACATGCCATGAATGGAGATAGCAATGAGCAGTGAATATCAACTTACATGAACTATACAAATGACATTTTCAATTTATTTTTACAAGACGTTTGTAAGTATTGTATCATGCCGGATATGTTTTCTAAATTATCAATCACACTCACAGTAATAGAGCCATTCCTATACTATATTAAGATCACGTTTGGATGAAAACCTTTCATATATTACAGCTGCGTAAAGAAAAGTTTCGTTTGGGACGATATTATATATATGTCTGCTTTTTTGTGCCGAATTACTAGATGTTAATGTCATTATCAATTATGAGTGCTCAATTTCTCTATTAAAGAGCTGAAATCAAATGATAAATTGAAAAGACAATCAAATCTGCTCAAATTTGATATTGGTTCATATATATATATACAATGTTTTTAAAGTTGTAACTACTAATTATTTTGTAGATTTGTAGTTGTTATACTTTAAACATATAAATGTTATATGTACAAACTTGTGGGTTTTGTTTCATTCTTAACAAGTTATAATAATTGTGTTTTGGTGTGTGTTTTAGTATAACGATATCTGTATTAACGTAAATATTGTAACACTGGGAATCTAATAAAGCATACGTAATTATGTTATAAATATAGTTTACATGTTTATTTGACATTTTACAATGTAGTATGTATTACACATGTCCTGAGACCGGTGGTACACTGTATGCTTGTGATGCCCTTGGTAGATACAGTCAAAGTTAGATGTCCAATTGAGAAACAATGAAACGTGTGTAGAAATAAGTAGAAGTTAATATATCACACTGCTATTGTTTTAAAGATTCTTCATTTTTTTAAGTTGGAATTTGTTTTTGTTTTGTTCATTTTCAGAAACTTGATATCTTTTTTCGATCGAGTTAATGTATTTTGATATACCGTTTTCATTGCCTTAGCTGGTGCTTATCCAAACGGTAGATTTACTGTCCTGAGACTAAATTACACATTGATCATTAATTTTATTGAATATAAGTTTTACATAGATATCGTTTTAAGCAAACTGAACATGGTACAAGAAAAAGGACAGATACTATTAACAGAGACCGATAATAATCTAGAAAGTTATAGTATTCGGGCATAAAGAATATGGAACAGTTTTTGATTTGGACAAAATAGAACATGATCATCATACACATCTCTTAGGGATATACGATATATGTATGTTACACAAGTAATTGAACGTTTCGGCATATCAAAGTTAGAGTAGCATAGTTCACTTTATCGTTTTATAATTGAAAGAAAACAACGATTATGGTGTCGGAAATGACGGTTCGTAAATATAATAGGAAAAAGTTAACTACTATTGTAGTTGTATTGCAAAAAAAGTTTTTTGTTAAAGACATTAATGCCGACACGTCCAATGAAAGAGTGAATTTAAATGAAAAATGACAATGAATAACTCTCGTGCATTATCGTTAACCAGGCACGACCGTGGTAGAGATACATATAGACGAGACAGAGGAGATGATAGAAGAGAAGACTCATACAGAGATACTTATAGATCTGGTGGAGACAGAGGTGATGGCACACATAGATCCAGGGAAGAACAAATTGATCATCTGTCTCATCAGATCAAAGATCTGGAGATGAAACACCAGGTACAGTAATAGTTATTACCTTGTATTGTTGTTTATATGCTAAAATGTCAATGTTAACTGCACCTCGGAGTTCTTATATCCATGTATGTGCAGAGGTGGAGAAGCATGTAATTAATCGCTTTTAATCAAAGTGCATTGGTTGAGTCAATTAATCATCGCATACCACTTAAACACTAAAGTAGGAAACTATATACCTTGCATTTCGTATATGTCGGTACCAGCGACATTATGGACGTTTTATATTTAACTAATTACTTCCAACCTTGGTCCTGATTTTAACGCCTCATTAGTATAAAGGTGTCGATAACCAAGTTTGTGCGAATGATGCACATAATTCGACTAGTCTATTATTAGATTACTGTTGTAAATTGCCATGGATGGTCTATGGATAAAAGTATTCAGTTTATTTTCTTGAGTTAAGTACAAGTATGTTATTTATGTACAATGTTATTCGATTATACCGTAGATGCTAAATGGAATTTTGTATTACAGCACACAAGAGAATATGACACCCGATATCGGTGAATTTAATGGTAATGTTGCATGCACTATGAACCATGACATTAGTCATTCTGTGTACTAGGGAATGTGGTATATGAGAGAGCACTTAGTTTATTTGGGAATTGTTCATGTGGTTTCAAAACCATCGGAGTTCGACACACTTTTCAAACTATGTTATATTTCCTTCAATAGTGTATATGTGTTGTGTTTATAGTCCGCACACATGAATTGATTCTGAACTTCATGCATGCTTGCATTACCAAAATGAATACGCTATTATAGTTTAAGAAGTTGATATAGTCGGACTATGACGGTACTGTATATACTGTAGTGGGGATATAACATAAGTATGTTAAGTGTTCTGTGTCTCGCATGTTGTCAATAACATGTACCCCAACTGATTGCCTGCTTTCATTTCTTTGCCGATTTTAGCTTACCAAGGATGGGTTCAAGAGTAACGAAAAACCATGGAAAGATCGCTTCATCCTAATGGCACAGGCTTTGTATAACAGCGATATTTCAAACAAAGGTAATGTAATATTAATCCGCAACACAATGTGCATTGTGACATCAACAACAGTGGATACCAAAATGAACTACAAGGGCTCACAGTAATTGATTTTATCAAACGATATTGTTTTTATCACACGGTACACTCGAAGACGGCACTGTTTTATCAAAGCAGGCACAGTTACGCCCATATTTAACTTCTTTAGAAATATGGAACCTCTACAAATTGTCGTAAAGGGGTCTTCGATATTGGTAATGTTTCAGTTAATGAAGTCCTACAAACCACAATATACATGTACCCCCAATTTGCGGATGTTTAAGAATTATTAAGGTATGTGCGTTAGTTTAAGATTTCCGCAAGCGCATTGATAAAACAGTTCCCAGGTATTTAGCATTTGATGGTAGAAAAACGATTAATGCTTAAAGTCTTGATATAGATTAATTTATTTTAGGTAGTGATTGAGGTGATCTGTAATTAGTTGTATGCAATGCTGCCAATGCTGTTATGCATTTACCCACACGTAGTAGCCATAATTATGTACTAGTATATACGACTAGTCGGTGAATGCGTTGACAGGTTAATTGCTCACATGACTTCAATTACTTTCATGTCCCCCGCGTGGTAATACATTGGAAGTTGCCTGCTGGGGAGAGAGTTTGTACTGGTTGATAATAAGTGTCAGGAAAATTGGTCAGTTACCCTGATTGTCGTATATAACTGACACATTTCTCTCAGAACTATCTATGACCGCAGCATGAATGGTATCACATAACGATGTTAATAAAGCTATTTTGACTACTTTCAGGGAGTCTACCACAGAAAGACGTGCAAGCCATAGTAGAACAATACAACAGTGCCTTTAATCTTAACCTTAATATGGACCGCGTCCGGATGATGTACATCTCACCAGAAAACTTAGACAAATCCAACAACATAATATTACGTTCCTTTTTAGTTAACCTCTCCTCCGACAAGAATACATTCTAATAATAGCTAGACTTTGTGTTACCGATCATTTGAGTGTCATAATATATTTGCAACATTGATCATACAACTGTAAAAAGTTTGATTAAAAATACTGGTATGTGTACAGACTTGGACATACCTCAGTATAACAGCTTGGTAAAGTGTAAATAGTGATGTTTAAATTTGTTACTACTCCTAGCAGCCTTATTGTACGTTGTAATATTCTAACAACCGTCCATTTTCTAATAGAGATCATCAGGGGTTTCGCTCGACCCTTTGCCCCCTGAACATTCGAATATGCCTCAATTTGCCCTCAGGATTCTGACTGGAGGGTTAATGATTATAGTATGGCTATTTTTGCAATAAAATATTAGTATCAATAATGCTGTTTTAGATTGATTCCCCAAGTGAACCATCGGTTTACTCAATGTTTAATACATAGCATAACGGAGAAAAGAATAAAAATAGAACTAAGAGTCAAGTCAAACAAACTATTAATGAGTAAATGGGACTGACAAGGAAGTGTCGTGTTTTATATCCATTTGTTACTAATTTTGATTGTGTTTATACCTGAAATTATTCATCTATTGGGCAGCAATATTGCCGTGTTAACTCGTTTATTTAGGTAAGTCCTATACAAGCACATTTGAAAATAAACAATTCCTCATCTTAATTTAAGAATTAATGTATGTTTGAGTATGAGGTGAAGTTTAGTATATAAATATGGATTATCCCAGACTTTTATCAAGTTGGATCGTTAAAATAATAATACCACTGTGCTTTGATATTACATTGTTTGTGTACTGAACTAAATAAATGAACTGTAATTCAAATTCAATGATTTGACATTATAATGTATTAAAACTAAAGTTCGTAAAATTTAAGTACATATAAAATGACCGTTACTTGAATTAGAGTACAATTGATCGCTAGAACGGCGGGTAAATAGTATGTAAGGGAGGCAACTGAAGTTGTGTTAGACATTTTAGATAGACACTGCCTTTTCATTAATTGTTTTTCATTTATGACCAATATTGTTCGTAATACAATAAGTGTTTCACATTGTAACGTTGGCAAACGTTCCGTTCTAATAGTTTCAACACATATTTGGTCATCATTACTTTTAGTATAATTGTATTATTTTTAAATTAAACAGTGTAGGTTTAAATTGTCAACTATCTGCAGGTTATTGCAATAAGGGGTTTATGTGCGTTATCGTCAACATATTACTTTTACACCTCATCGTTAAAACTAAGACCGTACGAATTGTCCAATCTATGAACAGGTATGGTATAATTGGACATCTATATAAAATCAACATTTTATATTTATTGGATGATTTATTTTTATAAACGATTAACCAGTTGATACTGTGCACATGTTACATGTAGATGGTATGCTCAACTAAGTAAAAGCTCAACGATAGACGTCTTAAACATATTGAGATTTACTTATAGAATGCAGCATGACCATTTAAACTAACAGTGGACTGGTTGTTGTTAAGCAAAGTTTGGTTATGAGATGTTTTATAAATACATGCACTTACATGAACGCATAGTGTTTGTTATGGTTCCAGGTTTATTGATATTTTTACAAAAATGTAATTCGAAACTTTGACCGTTAATATCAATAAAACCACTTTCGTATAATATCATCTATGTATAAATGTGTTTCATTATTATTAATTTATTGTGTACGGTCGGATGACTCTTGGAAACGATTGTTACTATCCTGGTATGACTTAATCAAGAAGACAGAGATAATCCGACGAGAACGTTGTGTGTATGTTATATTGCAATGTCATGTTTTGTTTTATTCCGTCCATGAATATTAACCTCTAAGTATTTTAGTCAAATATGTCTGTGATATATATACATATATTTTATACCTGATATTTGTGTTAACTTGTATATGTGGTCAAAATTAATATTATGCATATTTTATCGTTTAGAAGAATATACTTTAATTTGTGTCACTTGTTTTTTTACAAAAAAAATGAACACGCGTTATTTGTGTAATTGTCGTGCCGACGTTGGCTGATTATTGAGAATTCTTTAAATACATGCTTTGCTTCGATGGTCAATAAGGTACTCACGATAGACTAGCTTGGGCATCTTGTAGTCTTTATTATCCCCAGTAACACAAATTTGTAATGGATGCGAATGGTTTCGGTACGTCAATGTTAAAGATCGCGTCGGTAAAGCAGCTTTTTGCATCAGTCTATTTTTAGAATACATGTATACAGCAAAGTGATGACTGAACGTGTTAACTGTTGTCGGTGAAGAAGTTTGTTTTATCAGTCTTTTTTAGAATACTTGTATACAGCAAAGTGATGACTGAACTTGTTAACTTTTGTCGGTTAAGCAGTTTGTTTTATCAGTCTTGTTTTAGAATACTTGTATACAGCAAAGTGATGACTGAACTTGTTAACTTTTGTCGGTTAAGCAGTTTGTTTTATCAGTCTTTTTTTAGAATACTTGTATACAGCAAAGTGATGACTGAACTTGTTAACTTTTGTCGGTTAAGCAGTTTGTTTTATCAGTCTTTTTTTTAGAATACTTGTATACAGCAAAGTGACGACTGAACTTGTTCACTTTTGTCGGTTAAGCAGTTTGTTTTATCAGTCTTTTTTAGAATACTTGTATACAGCAAAGTGGTGATTGAACTTGTTAACTTTTGTCGGTTAAGCAGTTTGTTTCATCAGTCTATTTTTAGAATACATGTATACAATGAAGACTGAGCTTGTTGCATTCTATTTATTTCATTTATATATTTATTCTTATACTTCAACTTGTTTCCATTTATACAAGGAACATTAATAAATGTAGTTTCATATTATTTATGTTGTTCAGTTGTTGGTATTCCTAATTAATAATCTTGCCCCAAATCTCATATTGTATCCGAAATAGAAATACCAGCTGAAAATTGAAGGATATTTAAATATTCTATATCAGTTCCAGCCTGTTGGTGTGTAAAAGTTAAATGTCATCCCTATATCAGTCGATTCTGCTAACGAAACACCCACTTGCTCAGCCAATTTACTTACTATTATGTATGCAAGGCAAAGTACGTGTATTGGGATTTGGAATGCGACCTTCCACTTCAAAGATAGATCTCTAGTCAACGAGGGGTATTCGAGTTACTAAACTTGAAAATCAGTAACGAATAATAAGGACAACCACACACCACAATGGCCACCACACATCACAATGGCCACCACACATCACAATGACCACCACACACCACAATGGCCACCACACATCACAATGGCCACCACACATCACAATGACCACCACACACCACAATGGCCACCACACATCACAATGGCCACCACACACCACAATGACCACCACACACCACAATGACCACCACACATCACAATGACCACCACACACCACAATGACCCCCACACACCACAATGGCCACCACACGTCACAATGGCCACCACACATCACAATGGCCACCACACACCACAATGGCCACAACACACCACAATGACCACCACACACCACAATGACCACCACACATCACAATGACCACCACACACCACAATGACCACCACACACCACAATGGCCACCACACATCACAATGGCCACCACACATCACAATGACCACCACACATCACAATGACCACCACACATCACATTGACCACCACACACCACAATGACCACCACACACCACAATGACCACCACACACCACAATGACCACCACACATCACAATGACCACCACACATCACATTGACCACCACACACCACAATGACCACCACACACCACAATGACCACCACACATCACAATGACCACCACACACCACAATGACCACCACACATCACAATGGCCACCACACATTACAATGACCACCACACACCACAATGGCCACCACACATCACAATGACCACTTCACATCACAATGACCACCACACACCACAATGGCCACCACACATCACAATGGCCACCACACATCACAATGGCCACCACACATCGCAATGGCCACCACACATCGCAATGGCAACCACACATCACAATGGCCACCACACATCACAATGGCCACCACACATCACAATGACCAACACACATTACAATGGCCACCACACATCACAATGACCACCACACATCACAATGGCCACCACACATCACAATGACCACCACACACGACAAGGAGAACTTCACATTACAAGGCCAACCACACATCACAAGGACAACTTCACATTACAAGGACAACCACACATCACAAGCACAACTTAACATTACAAGGACAACCACACACCACAAGGACCCCTACACATCACAAGGATGACAATACACCACAAGGACGACCACACATCAAAAGAACGACCCACAAAGCTACACCCAACAGAAAAAGCACATTTGTCATTTTATAATAAACGAAGCTGCCCTATGCTAGACTTCAAAAGTGCAAAAAGTACAGCAACAACAAAGTAACAATGCAGAACAATTGAATAAACAAGCAAAGTGACAAAAATAGTTTTGTAATGTTCTTATTACCGTGTTCCTAAGACGTACATTATACGAGGGGTGATCCAGAAATAATAGGACTCATAACTACTTTCTCAACACTTGCACTTTAATGAAATTTATCTCATATGCATATCAATTTATGCCCTATAGATCGGCAGCAACAGATTTTCGTTGTTGTTGGTGATACCCACACAAAGCGTTGTCATAGAAACCATGTAACGCCTATGCGGTACACACTGCTACCGGTATATAACATTACCATCCTTATTAAAAGTGTGAATATCTCAGTAACCACTAGATAAATAATAGCGTCTAATCGTGTGACATTGCTTGGGTGCCATAAAAACAAAAGTGTATCACAGTTCAGGAGGAGATAAATGGCAGTCTCCACATATTAGCAAATATACTAGCAACTTATAAATAAATTTAAACACCCGAAAAAGAAATATCACAGATACAAACACAGCTAACTTTCCCCTATGTATGTATTGATAGTATAACGAGACAAAATACAAAACTATTTTGCCACTGTGCCTTTTTGTGAAACTTTATTAATTTTGTTTGTGTCATTCTGCAATGTCGTTGTCCAGCACAAGGCTGCTTCGTATCTTCAAAATGGAAAGTATTCTGTATCTGTTGTGGATTGTCCTTGTGGTGTGTGTTGTCTGGTTATAATTTTCTTGTCACCTGGCTATAGTTCCGTTTTAGTTTGACTGACTGAAGCAGTAGATCTTCGGGATGGGATGCCCTGTGGTGTATTACATGTTCTTGTGCTAGTTTTTATGTTGGGCATGGTCTGCGCCTTTTCGAGTTACGTTGTATATTGTTTGTTTTCATGTGTCATTTAATGTCCCGTTGTATCTGTTGGGCATAGCTACTGCCAGCAGTTTCGTATTATGTTAAATTATTAAAATATGGGTTTGTATCTGGATTTGAACCCCAATTCCGTTTATAATGGAGTTTTCAATCTTAACGAATCAACAATATGTCATCATTTCTCAGTATTTATTTTTTGACCGGGGCCAAAAGTTCTGTGTACCTAGTAGCTGTTTTATTCGCATTTGCTGGTTGTCCCCTAACTATTTCGTGCGCGCGATTCGGAACCTACTCGGTTCGTTCATGGGGTGATGTACAGCTGTGGAGTAATAGATGTAGTTTTCGGTTGCTGTGTTTATAAGTTCTTTGTGCCCTATCATCCACTGTGGTCATGTAGCGTGTTTGTTCACTTATGCATATATCGACTTCTTCAGGCTAGGTCATTCAACTACGACATTTGACTTATTCAACTAAAACATTTGGCTTATTGGGACTAGATCATCTGGCTGGGGCGTCCATTGTGGTTGTTTACTTAGGCATATCTCGACTTGTTGAGGCTGGGTCATCCAATTGCGACAATTTACTTGTTTAACTGAGACATTTTGCTTATTGAAACTAGGTCATTCGGCTGGGGCGTCCACTGTGGTCATGTGGCGTGGTTGTTCACTTAGGAATATCTCGACTTGTTCAGGCTGGGTCATTCAGCTGGGACATTTTACTTATTGAAAGTAGGTCATCCGGCTGGGCCTATAAGCTTTTTATTGCTGAAACTATGTCATTCAGCTGAAAACATGCCATTCAGCGTTTTAATACTTTTATTTTAGTATTAGGGCTTAAGACAGCTAAAATATATTTCAACAGGTTACTGTTGTAACTATGTCATTCAGCGTGGGCATTTTGCTTTTGTTTGTTAAAACTATTCCATTAAGCTTTTTAACAGCTGGGACTAGGGCGGATCTTTTTTTTCGGCAGTGTGTTGGGTATTGAAACTGAGTCATTCAGCTAGGAGCTAGGGCATTCAGCTTTTGGTTGCTGAAACTAATTCATTCTACATTTCGCCAGCTTGAACTTGGACGGATCTTTACTTGTTTAGTTTGGCATTGTGCCTTGTATGTGTTTTCTGTGCTCGGTTGCTTCAGAATCGTTCTCGTATAATCTAAATATTGAAGCTACATAAACCTATGTTCTCAGGAGCAACAGTTTTCTAATTTTCTTAGGGAAATATTATTGAACAAAACTGCAATTTAAATAGTGACAATTCTAACGCGTGTGGATGCCATCGTGCAAAGCTTTTGGGAAAAGGTGCTGTACTTTGTGTAAAAATTGCATGTTCGGTATTTTGCTTCAAACATATGGTTCAGCCTCGGCCTTTACACGTGTAGCAGTTCAAATAGCGTGTCAAAAAGGCGAACTTTCACATTATACAGCTGTACAACGCCGAAGGTACAGTTGGTTCGGTGTTTGTTACAACACACATGTTCTTGTAGAATATTATGTTTAGATCATGGCTTCTGCATTTTGTAGAATGATGTGAATTGTCTTTACGATTATAAATGTACAAATCTCAAAACACCAACACTGTAACTTCGGCATTTTGAAGTTATGTCATATAAATAAAGCCAATCTAGCCTTAGGTTAATAAGACTTAGTGTAAATGGTATTGAAAAACATCAATTTGGAATTTTTGTTAATTTCGGCTTAGATAAGCCTATTCATTTTAGTGGCTAAGACAAAAAATAGGCGTTCGTATTTTGGATGATATTTTCTTCATTTAATGTTATAATACTTCTAAGTAGTTTATACTTATTCCAACTCATTCTTTTAATAAAGGCGGTATTTAAATACGTATTTATTCTACGATTAGGCTCCTTCAGAAATCGACACGTTTATCTGTGTTTGTTTGCTAGGATCAAATAGCAAGTATAACCGTTTAAATAAATACTTGTCGTAATCATGTTGGACTTCTCCGTTAAAATCACTCACTGAATGTAATACAGTATTGATTCATTCAGCGCCATTAAAACACCATACCGACTATATGTGTCATATATTAACCATTGACTATTTCAACTGTATGCGTTTGTAACTTAGTGCTCTAGCAGGTGTTTGGAAGTTATATATGAGAGAAAATGGCAATGGTATGGCGAAATAGATGGGAAGACAGAAAAACAGAGGTACACTCTTGTCTATGTTATTGTTTCTATTACATACATGTACAGTCATCTATTTAATACCTTCTACAACTAATTTAATCATGCTCGAAGCCTCATTGGCACGTATCTGCATTAATAAAACCTTTCAGCAGATGTTGTGTTTTGTCAGAACTAGGTTTTGGTGAGGCATGCAATAGGATAGAAAACAACTACTAAATTCTGGATCGCCCAAAGCACTGGTCCAGGAAAAGTGTTCAATATCGTCTATATATACATGCTTTAAATATGTATATATAGGTGGGCTAGGTCACTTTTCACGGACTTGTGGCCCAACGAAGCTATGGTACAACAACGGTAAACACCAAACAGTACTGCTTATAACTGTAAACTGAACTCAATGTATCAATAGGGTTATATTTCAAGAATAAATTAGGGTTAAATATCAAATGAAATCGATATAACATTTTATGTAATGAATATAAATCGTATACATTGTGTATCTCAAAGGTATTTTATCCTTACCACCACTGGTGGCTGTATCAACGATTAAGCAAATGTAATTGATACGCGAAAATACAAAAATAGCCATTTATATGCTTCACTGCGATGATATTTTTATCAGACTGTTTTCACTGTGTAAATTGCAAATGATTTAATATTTCCATATGTTTATTTAAACAAAAACTATACCCCGGAGTAATTTGACATGACAGAATATGACCTGATAAAACTACGGATATTTATCATATATATCATATCGAAAAAGAGGAATTATTCCATTCCAAATATCCGATTCTGATCCTTTCTTCTATTCGATTGTCGTTAAGGGTCACACAAACAAAACTAACATTACCATAGCGCATATCAGTACATTGATAACGAATATTCCTTAGTTTCTATTCATTCTAGTTCAACTGTTTATCTATCCAGATAAAATACCACTTAATTTATATTTCAAAGCCTTAGTTCTAATGTTTACCTGTGTTCTGTCATTTGGTGTCTTTTACGTAAGCAAGACTCGTAATTTGTATTTGTCCGAAATAACATGTATACGAATTTAATGGATTGTTAGAAGCCTTACCATTTAGGGTAAGGGCAACTGGATTAAATACTTTGCAATTAATCAAAATCGATACAACTATAAAGTTATACTGAACTCTTAATTAAACCACGAATGAGACCAAACCAGTTCAGCATCAAGCGTAGTCTAGTAATTTACCATAAACTAAACTGTCTTAACCACACTGCCAATGACTCCCTGGATGTCAAATGCCATTGGCCGATCTGATAGAGAAAACACCGAATTAGCCAGCAGTTACGACTGCCTAAGTCGAACGCAAACACATAAACAAACAAACTGTCACGGACCTCTTAATATAATGTAGTTGAATAAAGTAGGTTACCACTAATTAAAAACCTTTGATTTGGCTTTCCTTTATAGCCAAAGCATGGTACTGTGTTAATTTATTCATAAAATAATGCGTTTGGTTTCAGGGCAATCCTTCCCAGATACCGTACTATGAAGCTGCATACGGTGCCAATAGTGAACCAAATATTTCAATGAAACTCATTGGTGGTCGCCATAAGCCAGTCATAGAAAAACATGTCACAGGGTAAGTAGTACATATCCTCAGTAATAATAAACAAGAATATCCTAGGTAGCTTACCTGTTTTAGTAGTGCATGCAAGCCCCTTTGGTGACCTAGGTAACCATTTTCATTTTCTGAATAAGATTTTTAAAAAATCAGCCTAAATTACAATATTTTTTTTTATTTGACCTTGTGACCTAGTTTTTGACCTCAGATGACCCAATATCAAACTTTACACATATTCTATTGAGATGATCCTTGATACCAAGTTTCATGAATATTACGTCGAAATGATGACCTCTAGTGACTACACAAGGTTTTTCTATTATTTGACCTAGTGACCTTGTTTTTTATCTCAGATAACACAATATTGTCCGTGACCTAGATTTTGTGAAGATGATCATTGTGACCAAGTTTCATAACGATTAGGTCAAAGTTGTGATCTCTAGTGACTACGCAATATTTTTGTATGATTTGATCTTTTGACCTTAAATTTTGACCTTGACCCAATATTAAATTTCGACCAAGTTTCATACTGATTAGACCAAAAATGTGACCTCTTGTGTCTACACAAGCAAATTGTTGACAAAAGACGGACGGACGGATGTTCTCACTGACTTGACATTGTGGGTTTTTCTGTTCACCCTTTTGTTTGTAAAACTCTATAAGTCAACATTTTGCACCCTGTAAGCAACGGAATGAATAGAATCTAAATATAGCCTATTGTTCCACACCCGACAACTACATGTGGGTGAGTACGGACGGACGAAGAGTGTATCAAAAGCTCACTGGTGACTGGTGAGCTAAAACGGCATTTGAAGTGCATACTCGTATTCGTACTTCCTCTCATTAACAGTCCAACTTCTATTCAATGGTTTCTGGAGTTTTGAACCGGGTATATGATGACCATTATCATTTTCCCATTGGATATAGCTCTTTGATTACCAGGATCAACAACTGGGTCAGGCAGGTTGACTACGGCCAGGTCCGCCACATCAAGAACGGTCAGTTACTGTTCGAAGTGGAGTAGGAAGTTAGTACTGGTTAATATATCCAGGAAAGCTGACTAGGCCAACTAACGATATCATATAACTGCTAAATTGTTGAAAACAAATGGAGTCAAACATGATATATTGTATACCTATTATGTAACCAGGATTCTGGTTGGCTTAGACGGCCTACACGAGAGGTCTTTATATTTTGATATACACCTTCCGAAACCGACCTTGGTGGATATAACTTTTTTATGACGTGACGTCATTTCCTGCGACATAACGTTCCAAACAACGTGACGTTATTTCCCGTATTATTTGGCCTACAGCTGCTCATACATATTTATAGGCTCTAACCTAGCCATTAATGATAAATGTCATTAATAAATATGTAAATTCTCTCTCATACATTTACATAAGAAGAGCATTGTTAGCTAGAACATTTGAGGAGTCGTCTTTTGTTTCTATTTCATACTCTTTCCTGAAGAGAGACTGTTATAATTTGTTATAATTTAAAAAGAGTCAAGGTTTTATTTCCTTGACTTATGGCATGGTATACAATATAACAGTTGTCGACTCTATATGTTTCGGTGAATATGATGTTTAGCTGACCTTCAAAAAGCCATATTGACCTCTGACTTTGTCATCGGTCAATATCACTTTTTTCGTATCAACAAATCATCATATTCGCCTCAACATAAGTCAATAACAGTATAATATACAATATTATCACATAAAATAGGCTCTGGGAGTTTAATAAACCCATTACATAAAAGTCATAATACACACGTGTAATAAACATGCAAATGAGGGATATACAAGGGCGAGTCACTTTATTCATGTATTCATACACGTTGTCAAAAAAGTAAAAGAATACATTTTTAGAATAGAATAAATTTTATATCCGATTATGAGCACTCTACGGCATGTTATAATCACACAGATGTACAAGAACTTAAGAGTTATAACTGTAAGTAAACATGACGGTAGGTCCGTTAAACGTGGGTACGAATAAGATCGGGACGAAATGTACATACCAAATATCTGTCATCTACACAAACACACGGCTCTGGATGTTGATTTCATTGTATAAATCCGTTAATTTTGAGTATTAAAGACGATTTTCCTTGCTTACCAAGTACTTGCATCGTGTACAATCAGTTATTTTCGGCTATTCAGACGAATCGCGAATAAATTCACGCGGAAAACCTAGTTACTTCCCCTGTCCTTGGTTGTTACTAAAACCCGGAACGGACACGGAACAGAACAGAATACGTTGTGTTGCTGTGGTCCTAGATTTAATTATTTATTCTGTTAAGCGTAGTTTTATATCTGCAGGATTTTAGATACCCTAAAAATATTATTTTCAAAGGCAGAAAAATTAACATATTTGTGTATACATTGTTGCACTATTTTCTTAGCTCTTTCAATGAACCGCTTTACTCCTATGGAGTTTATTTGCTAAAGGGGAAGTGTGTGCATTCTTGACAAACTTTTACTGTGTATTTAGTTTATGTGATAAAAAGAATCTTACATTCGTGTCATTCCATATTAAATTTATTAAACTCGTTGAATAAAAGTGATAAAATGCTCGGCAGAGCCTCGCATTTTATCATTTTATCCAACTCGTTTAATAAATTCAATATAGAAAGACACTCATGTAAGATCCTCTATATATTATACCTCACCCTAATTTCATTCAACTGTTTCTTTGTTATTCCAATCAGTCAATATATCCAGCGATAGACTGACTGATACAGCAGCCGGTCAATATTATAAAAAATGTGGACCGGCAAAATAATATGGACCGGCAGGTAACTATGGCAGTGACATAGAACGCTCTATTTTTAGAACATAATTTACGCTATTCCCAGTAACAAAAACTGCTGTAACTTGTTTATTATAGAACCGAAACATGCCATGTGGGTATTCATTTTCTTTGTTAGATCATTTGCTACGAGTTTATGTACGTTTTGAATAAAAATTCCCCAAAAAAACATTTTTCACATTTCTAGGTTGTTTTGTGAATAGGCCTATGCAGGATAGATGTTAGGTCTCCCCATAATGATCTGTAGTTTAAAAATTTAAAACCAAATTTATTTTCGCGTTAGAAAGATATAGATTTCTAATATAGAAATTAAATGTTCGGTATAATATAAGAAATAGTTCACATCACTTCGGGCCCAATGACATTATATGGACTGGCTAGTCAGCCCGCTTTGTGTATATGGACCTCAGCTTCGCTTCGGTCCATATACACAACTTGGGCTGACTAGCCAGTCCATATAATGCCATAGGGCCCTCAGTGATGTGAACTATTTCTTAAAAAGCACATGTACAACGTCTAATTATTGCTCTGTACTAACAATACGAACGGTGTTTGTTATCAATTCGGTGTTTGGTTTTCCAGCAATCAGTATATTAATCGTGGGGGTAGAATTCAACTAGAAAAGCCTATTGCAGAGAAACCAAATCATTTAGATCCCAGATTTGATGGTGTCGATCCAAGTGTATATTACCACAAAGATATGCAGGTAAGCAATATATTACATAGATATACAAGAGCATTTGGTTCAATCAATCACTTGGGATAAGTGTTTCCTATACTCGTTATAACTGATATATTACATACATGTATAAAGTTGGAATGATGGCAGTTTATACTAATTAAACCACCCCTAACCCCACCGATACATTGCTTAAAATTTCTTTTGATAAACACAAACTAGTATAATATAATATAGTTTTTGTTGGATTTTACACTGTAAACTTTTCTAATGAATAATTCAACCCGAGCATTTAACGTACAGTGCAACAATTTAATAACCTGTATCGGGAAACATTACTTAAGTTTCTTTAAGGCTATCTGATATAATAGTTTCATTAAAACTTTATACTTTTTATTATTAGAAACATTTGAAGTTTGAGCAAGAAATTGAATTGAAAGCATTACAGTAAATAACTGCAATTAATGTCACAGCAGAACACAATCCTGATCACCATGACGACATCTAGGTTTAGCCTAGCGTTCTATCAACTAAGCTCGCCAGTTTGACTCATTTTCACCACATACACAGATAATTTATCAGACGGCACTGTCTAATTATATTTACATAATGGAATAAATCGTCACCATCTATTACTAGATGTGCAGTGGTCGCATTTAAGTTGATAGCCTCATATAAACTTTTTGAAGATCTTTCAAATTTATTCTACATTGAACAAACATTTCGGTAATATCATTAAATGTAGCCAACATTGAATAATTCTTTTAGATATTGAGGAACACAAGCGGTGTAAGTATTATTACTCGATTGAGAATATTTCTGTTACAGTCGCCTGCTTATTTCAAGAGGCCGGATTCAAAGGACATTGTGCGCGGACAGTTAAAGCATAGACCGGACATAGAAAAACACCGGAAAAGGAATGATATGTCGACAGTGTTCGAGGCTGAACCCTGGACATCCAACCTCCATCCACCGCTAGCTAGTGATACAGAATACGATACGGAGTTTACGAAAACCTACTACGCAGGCCAAGAAATGGACCTGAATTCTGATATACATAAACGAACGAGCGGTGGAAACTTCGTGTCGGAGTATGACAAGCATCAACTTGTTAGTCTAGTTCCGCGGAATGCTTTGTTACCTGTGGATCCTATTAAATTGACACCGAAACAAGAGGCATCTTTGTATAAATTGATATGCAACGAATTGCATAGATTCAATCCTAAAGAACTAAGAGATGTTTATGTAGAATGCAGTCGTTGGGATAAAAATTTGGAAGGATTTTGTGCGTTAGAAGTTCTTGATAACACATTACGAAGCCACAATGTAAGAATAAAATAATACTTTGTCCATCATTTTGTTAAAAGTTCACCGTATGTCTGTCAATATATTTTACTGCATCATTCCTCAGCTGATATTTTGCACGAAGTGGAAAAAACTAGATGCACCTAAATGTTATATAGTAGTGTGTGGAAAAGAGAACTGTCTGCCTCTTTTAAAGGGCTCAAGTACTAGGTTAGGAGGTGCCACTGCACAATGGTTTTGGAGAAAACAATGAGCATTTATCGTAGTAATAAAGATCGTATTGTTTTTCCTGTTCCAAATAGAGAATCGAACCAGGATCTTATTAGTAGCATTCAAAAAACATTCTCACAACCGGGTGGGATTGTATTAGGAGTGACTTAACATGTTTTTAATGACAAATTAACGTTTATTTTAGGCATATCTATCAGACACTCTTTTAATGACAAATTAACGTTTATTTTAGGCATATCTATCAGACACTCTCCGTATCATCTCAGCCCAATTTGTAGATACCCGCCGACCAGGATATGTGAACTACGAACAAGTTCTGTCTTACATTGGATATGCTTTAACCCTCAGCGAGAACGGCCACTTGTATGTATCTGTTTGGTGTGCTCTGTTACAGTTCAATAGCGTTTCTTTCTTTATACCTATTGCAAATTATCGTACATAACTTCAATATTATAATACTCAGTGACGACCTATTTTTATTAATAACGCCTCGTATAAGGGAGAACACCCGCTTCAAGTGTTTGGGACCAATGACGAAATGATAAATGATCGATCCAGAGCAAACTATTGTAGGCGAAATAGTGATCTCATTTCTAAATATGGTAATAATTTAAAGACTCTTCGGCGACAAGCTCTGTTCTGTCTAACCTGAGCTTTATGGTGATGTGCTTTACAAATTTCGAAATATTCTGAGTCATAGCCACATTATTATATGTTTATCAAGACTGTGAAAAGTTTTCTGAGTAGAAGACAATTATATGATCCCTCAGTTTTTCAAACGACGACACGTTAAGTGGTTGGACCGTTTACAGTTAGCCCTTATACTTCCTATGTCATTGTGCGATGACTGGACAATATGCAGACTCTATGAATATGCATGTCCCTAAGCCTTTCGGATGACAGGTGTTGAACATTATATTGCCATGCCCTTAAATATCTTGCTCTTTTGTTGCTCTAACTTCTGATGTAGTGCGTTGACCTTGTGATGTTTGTAGTGGGTTTGTCATATTCAGGTCGCCTGGTTCTTACTGTCGTGTTATTGTATTTGCTAGTTTATTGTGTTGGGCTTTGTTAACATGTAAACAACATCACAGCTGATGATGTTCATATTCAGTCTACAATATGCAAAATATACCTCTGTAGTCCTGTGGCACATCGCCCGTTCAAGGAACATGCGAAAAGAGTTCATTGTATGTCCGTGTCTTTCTAAAGAGGATTTCAAAATAAAATGGTACTAGTATTTCATTTGCTTGGTGCTGCTCAGCATGACAATAGGAGGAACTAGAAGGTACAATGTGTCGATAATGAGATTGAAAACAACATTGTAAACCTTGTTTTACAGCGGACCCTAAATAAGATTTATATATCATAAACTAAAAACTGTATACATGTATTTCTGATCTATCTAGATTTAAGTCGGGGTCTATGCATCAGGACCGGGAGCTGGCTAAGCTGTTTCGCACTGTGGAACAAGAATTGTCTAAGAATACATACACCTTTTACTGGAAAAGATGGCGTGAAACATTCGACACAATAGACAGAGACCATCGAGGAACTTTATCATCAGCACAAGTAAGGTTTTGTGAACAACAGTATAAGTTTAAAGCGTCTTCTATTGCATTTCACGTGCTGTTTGTCAACAGAGTTCAGTCAAATACAGTCATCAGTCGTTATGTCCGTTTCATGAAATTTACTATTAACGTATGCCCTACTACTAACAAGTTATTCTATATGTGTTGCGAACATACCCTTAGCCAATGTCTTAAGAAATGACAAAGTAATAGCTCGACCTTCCCAACGCCGATATTAAACCTGCATATTTAGGGTGACAGTATAACGCCATATCAAATGCAGCGATCGGGTGGATTGTATTTTATGAAAAGTATGATTGTCAATGCAATGTGCTTCATTTTAGAAAACAAGTTGGCACATACTGTAAAATCATTTACTTTCGTGGTAAAGACCATTTCGATGGGACGTAAATTCGTGGATTTTGCATTTCAGGAAAAAAATAGAAAGGTCAAAATTCGTGTGAATCATGACCAAAACATTAAAAATTGACCTGTTATCAAATCAAAACATCGCTTAAAATGATGCAATATAGATCTATCGGTGTCAGTCCAGCTGATTACAGCTAATTTACATTTTATTGCCCATTGAAATGTTACGTATTTATTATACATGCGTAATTGCAATAAACAACTTAAAGTTTTATATTACATTTGTATTTAATAGTACACGTCTGAGCGTCTTTTTTCAATACCAAACTTGTATTCAATTTAAAATCTGGTTGAACCATTGTTTTAATTCTGATTCTATTATATTTACAAGTTGTTGTGTGTCTTATTGGTAAAGAACGACAAATTATATCTTAAACATATTTTGTTCCCAAATAATATATACAATTTCTATCATACAAACTATCCATATGTTATGCATGGGTAAAGGGTCGAGCCGCAAGTTACAAAACTTAGTAACGGCTCTCCCATTCAACGACCAATTCAAAAGCTTCAAACGAAGTATGAATATGTAATCCATAAATCAATATCAATCAATATTAAATCCCACTACCAGGACAAAATGAGACGGTTGTGTCGTATGGCAAACAGTCTATGGAATTTTTAACACAAAATAAATTGAAAAATAAATTGTCGGTTGAATGTGCTTTACCAGCGCGTGTATAACTTAGAATGGTTTATGTATTTGCAGATTAAGGATATATGCTACGATCAGCATCTACCTTTATCCGATTCTCTCATCAACAAAATCCTTGCACTCTGTGACACTGGAAATAGAGATGGCCAGTACAGGTATAGTTCATTCATAATTATCGCATATATCTAACTGTTAGTAAATATATAATGAAGGTTTAGCAAAAGAATACAAGTTTTACAATATATTTACCAATAGGCATGGAGTTCATAATCATTCTTACACATCTAAATTTGCCAGTGATGGCATATATCGCCCATCCATTAATTGTAGCATGGCTTCTGAGACTAAGATAATACCAAGTCGGACAAACAATGCAGCCCTCAACAGACACAGCAGCGCACAAAATGCTTAAAATCAGGTCAAGCAATTTTATAGGAATCTATTCTGCGTTAAAATGTTCATCAAAAGTTGACCGTACGAACATATGACTATCAATGATTAATTCCTACATTTGCTGTTTCGTCTTTTGTTGAATAGATGGCAAGATTTTCTGAACTTTTTATCCCGAATACGTCCAGCCAACACCGGATCTCTGCCTCCAGTAAGTATATGTGTCAGCTTATATATTGGGTTATCGTACATCATTAATGGAAACAAACCCTATAGTATACACAATTTGCATTAAATTACTTTGATATGAATTCTTACAAATACAAATGACATTTTGCAATCATAAATTATACGTTAAAAATCAGACTAAATTTAAAACAATCATGCAGCACCACGTACATATGAACATGTACAGCCATACAGAAGCATCTAACCAGAAAGTACCATCTGTATCCTCCGAAAACAGTATTTCCAATAAGCATTGCCTCTCACAAGGGATGACACACTGCATGAAATTTTGAAATCAGCATAATTAATATAATGATATAAGGAGGTACATTATAATTGCAAATGATAACTACACTGATGTAAATAATGTGTTTTTATTCACAGAAACAAGATGTTTCATCAAGAAAAGAACACCAAGCACCTCTACATAGTGATAAAGCACCTGCTGTCAGGTACGTATGCCGTGTACATGTAGCATGTACATTTGAATATCGTCATGCATGCCACGCCCATATATTAACTATTGAATTTTAAAGATGTACAACCTATCGGATAACTAATATATATCAACTATTGATTTACAACCTATTGAGTAATCAGTTGGGAGTCGAAAATGATCGTATAAAATAATGTACTAGTATGTTGTATCTGTAATCAGGAATGTTCGTGAGCGAGAATCAAAGAGACGGGGTAGACGAGAACAGCGGGAAGAGGTACCATACAGGTCTAGGGATGAACAAATTACTCACCTCTCTCATCAGATACATGATCTGGAGAAAAAGTACCAGGTACATGTTTTACAAGTTTACTCGGAATCACAATCAGATTAATAACGATCGAACTACT
Organism: Spisula solida; assembly: GCA_947247005.1. Lineage (NCBI taxonomy): Eukaryota > Metazoa > Mollusca > Bivalvia > Venerida > Mactridae > Spisula > Spisula solida. Next base: position 19,851,019 of record OX365948.1, on the reverse strand, counting down.
GTAAATCATTTCAAGATAATGGTTCAAATGTATGCGAAGGGCGTTTTGTAGGTTCCAGGAAAAGTGCTCGATAATGTTTATCGTAAGTTCAAATTACTTCAAATTTCGCGGTCTAACAGAACGATTCATTGTATATTTATTAAATAATTACACTATTGATTTCAAAGTTCAAGGCTCATTGTCAGTAAAGAACATTGCATTTGACCATGTACAAAAAACATAATTATAAAAATGGCAACTATATATTTACAAAATCATGAAGGTCTTTTGGTTCGAGTGCCATTCTTTCTTAATTACATCATGGGACATATCATACAAAAGTCGTTAAAATTGTATGCCTTCCTTTCTTGCTAGACGCTCTAGGAATTGTGATTTGGTAGATTCGATTAAATCGATTAGGCGTAATTAGAAGCTGCATAAAGTACACATATATAAATATGTATTTGGTAATTAATAAATCAATTTGTAAATCGAGTGTAACGTGAATACATTTAAAAGTGTACTTTTGGAGAAATATAATATGTCATTGAAAAGATCTCATAATTACTTGGTAATTTGTGATTACTTACTTGTACTTATCACATTCGGGCTGATTTGTGCGTAAGGACATCGCAAGAGATTTACAATGTTGTCTGTCCTTTGCTCATATATATACGTGTTCCCAGATCCAATCCTTGGTCTTCGTCTGCTTCTCTACTAATATTATACAAGCTTCATTGAGTCTTTCTTTTCATATACACTTTGGTCGATCCTTTTATCTCAACTGACTAACTGATTACATGAATTGCTTTGTTCAGCCCACATAGACGTAAGAATATGTTTTTAGTCGTAAATGTGGGCTTGTTTCGTGGTTTACAGATAACAAAGGATGGCATTGCAGCTACAGACAAACCTTGGAGTGATCGCTTCATTCTGATGGCACAAGCTTTGTATAACATCGATACTGGAAATAAAGGTTTGTGTATTTTGATAGTATGGCAACACATATTCAAATTAACACAACATTGGAGATTTGGACAAGCTCTAGCAACCTCTTGTATTGTTATCAGATTATGGAAAGTTCTGGAAAAAAAACATTTCTTTCATTAACTAGTAGTTTCGGACCGTTATTAAACGTTGCAAGGTGTGTAACAAGTACTTACATCATGTTACAATATATAAACACACTCAGATGTCTATGTAGGCATCAAAGCTTAGTGTCATAAAGAACGGAATTTTCATATCCTATGAAACCAAACACGTAATATTTTGCATGTATATGTACATGTCTAACCTAGTGGTTTAGGCATCCATAGTAGGAGCGGAAATGGTTGTATCCCGGTACAAGTTAATTCTGATATGGCCGGTTGGTGAGCCACCAGCTAGTTGGATATAACGTTGGCCGTTTGCCTTGTGTTAAAGGATATAAGTTGAGAGTTCAATGTGCTCAGAAGATATAGCTAATTTATAAGCCAAATTAGCTGACCCTTTAAAATAGATAATAGAAATTGGTACTGGTAAGTCAGCACTCAACATAAGCAGCCGAACACAGAAAACATAAAAATATCACATACCACAATTACACGGCACAATGTCGAACATATAACTGAGCGAGAAAATGAACTTAATCGCTTAGCTGTCAAAAAGCTGAATGACCTAGCTTCAGTCATAAAAAGCTGAATGTCCCAAGTCCAGAAAAAAATAACATCAATCTGCGGAACATTTTATTATATTACTCTTTTATTTGTTAAAAACTGTTATACTATCATAAATAAACAACTTACTTTATATTACTCTATGTTTGACTGATTTTCTATCCAAACACAAACAGGAAGTCTACCCCGTAAAGATGTAATGGATATAGTGAGACAATACAACACTGCTTTGGGTCTGGACCTTGATATGAGCCATGTGGACATGTTAACGATCGCTCCAGAAAACTTAGATAAATCCGGCAACATAATACTACGTGCCTTCTTGAATAGGATTTCTTCAAATGGGACCACTTCGACACTTGGATAGATATAGATGAGTGTTGTGTTGTTGTATCTATGTAATTAGATTAATTAGGACAGATTAGGTGGGAATTTTGTCGCCTCAATTCACGAATGCTCTTACTCATTTTGTGAAAAAGAGACTTTCTGGTATCGTTGGAAATAGCGCAGTTCAAGATCTATATATTGAAAAGACTTAGAACATTGTGACATTAAAGAAAAACAACAAATTTATTGTGTTCTATCTCTAGTTACTGAGACCGAGAGGTCAACATAGTCGATGTTCTCGAAATGAACTTTTTTAGACCATTCTGGAATGGAGGTGACGTTTTATAAAACAGTAGGTATGCCTGGTTCACCTTCGACTGATTTGTGAACCCCCATGTGTATATGTGCCAATATGGTTTATTAAAATAATATTAAACTTCCTTAGTATTATTTTATATCCAATTATATAATATTAAATGTATTTAAACCTCTGAACGTTCTGTTATACATGTATTACTCTTTCCATTTGTTCAATCCTGTTGTATATTCGTAGTACAATGTATTTGGCCATTTATAATTATTATGATATACCGGTACCTATTTTTAGGAGTTCATTTCGCACAGGAGTGATTGTGTTCCACATTAAACGTTTGTTTTGGAGCCATATAACTTAGGTTTTGATTTATAAGCGAATTGTGGTTTGAACACTAGACATGATACGATGTCTATATAATTATTAAACAGTTATATACTTTTTGTTGAAAGGCATATGATGTTTACTTACTCAGTCCAAGAATTTAGTCAAATGTGTAAAGCATTTTATTTATTTATTACATTAAATATAAAGTCGTTTCTAATTGTATTGTTTGTTATACTGTTCGGGTGTTGGCCATAACATTACACCACTCCCAGTCCCCTTATAACACATACTGCCAACAGTCTGTTACCGTCACTTTACAATCCACAAATAAAAATATCTACTAAGACTTACATTCGTATACGTATATATACATTTGAACTGTCATACAAGTCATATATTATTCCACTGGAAAGACATGACACAAAGATAGTACCACATTGGACAGTGAAGGTAGCACTCAACAGAAAGAGGGCATGAACACACAGACACGAACACTCAGATTACAAGTACCAAGACTAAGTCACACGGACATACATGATAACATGAAACTAAACAGCTTCAAAAACACGACATTCTACTCCGATAGTCTGCCGTCCAAGTCAGTCCAACATCACTGGAGTAAGAGTCAACAGATAACAACACTACACTCTACTCCGATAGCCTGCCGTCCAAGTCAGTCCAACATCACTGGAGTAAGAGTCAACAGATAACAACCCTACACTCTACTCCGATAGTCTGCCGTCCAAGTTAGTCCAACATCACTGGAGTAAGAGTTAACAGATAACAATCCTACACTCTACTCCGATAGTCTGCCGTCCAAGTTAGTCAAACATCACTGGAGTAAGAGTTAACAGATAACAACCCTACACTCTACTCCGATAGTCTGCCGTCCAAGTCAGTCCAACATCACTGGAGTAAGAGTTAACAGATAACAACACTACACTCTACTCCGATAGCGTGCCGTCCAAGTCAGTCCAACATCACTGGAGTAAGAGTTAACAGATAACAACACTATACTCTACTCCGATAGCGTGCCGTCCAAGTCAGTCAAACATCACTGGAGTAAGAGTTAACAGATAACAATGGGAGCGGCGATCACACTCCGATAGCCTGCCGTCCAAGTCAGTCCAACATCACTGGAGTAAGAGTTAACAGATAACAATGGGAGCGGCGATCACACTCCGATAGCCTGCCGTCCTAGTCAGTCCAACATCACTGGAGTAAGAGTTAACAGATAACAATGGGAGCGGCGATCACACTCCGATAGCCTGCCGTCCAAGTCAGTCCAACATCACTGGAGTAAGAGTCAACAGATAACAATCGGAGGGGGGATCACACTCCGATAGCCTGCCGTCCATGTCAGTCCAACATCACTGGAGTAAGAGTCAACAGATAACAATGGGAGGGGCGATCACACTCCGATAGTCTGCCGTCCATGTCAGTCCAACATCACTGGAGTTAGAGTCAAAAGATAACAACAAATGGGAGGGGCAATCACATATTACAAAGACAACCTACAAGACAGTGGGTGAGCCTTTTGAAAGACACGAAGCAGCCTTATACTTGACTTCAAAGTCGCACGAACAACAACAAGATTACAAGGGTGACATTCGGAATGAGCAGTTAACTGAAAGACACAGAGTGAACAATAAATACATGTACATAAATGAAATTGACACCCAGTAGTGTCATACTGTTTGTATACATGTAAATACATACGAGCAGAGAAATTATTTTGAAGACAGTTTTGAAAGTTATCTACAGTGAAATGAAGCGTTTAAATGATTTTATCTGATCTCACTAGATCTGTAATTCATATGAACGATTTTAAACGATTGCTTTAATTTACACCCAAAATAATATGATTCCGTGTTATTAAAACGATACTTTCGTTTTTAAAAACATCACTAAGAAAGATAACCGTGATTAAACTCCATAAAATCAAAACCACTTGAAGTCGTTGTTACCTCCCTTACACACATGATTAACTTCCTCTTTCGGTTTACTGACGGTGATAACAGGAATTTGTGCCAGGAAGTCAATTTCTATCAAGATTCAACAATATCGTTGAACATAGTAAGTAATATATATTTTTGTATACAAATTAATTCACCTTTGTTGTTTTCGTTTGTACGATTTTATTAAACACGTGTTTGGTTAAACTCCTATTCTTCACTCCAGTGTGTGCAAACCTGTACAGAACTTAATACACGTCCGGTATCACAAAAAGGCCCAAAATCTCTTCTATTTCTTTTCTATGTATTTGCATTTTCTGTAAAGTTATAAAGCATTCAGGCTAACATAATGTGTTGTGTGGTATGGCTGAATGCGTACATGTGGCTATTCCGCTGTTCTAGATTTTTTTATTAAAACCGAAACCACACATTTCTGTAAGGCACTGCATATCTGCATTCTGTGTAAATAACACTTCATTAACAAAGCACATTCTTAAATGTCGTGCTGTTTAAGATGTGTATTTAACATTTCGGCAGTAAATAAGTAAGCTGGTGATGTGCATTGCTGATTTGCATTTTACATTTCGTGCAGTAGATAATTCAGTTGGTGACGTGCAGTTTTATATTTCACGTAGTAGATAATTCAGTTGGTGACGTGCAGTTTTACAGATCGTACAGTAGATAATCCAGTTGGTAACGTACAGTTTCACAGATTGTACAGTAGATAATTCAGTTTGTGACGTGCAGTTTTACAGATCGTACAGTAGATAATTCAGTTGGTGACGTGCAGTTTTACATTTCACGCTGTAGATAAGTCACTCACAGTATGAGTCAGTTTGTGACGTGCATTGTACTGTTCGTACAGTAGATAAGTTAGTTGATGATGTGCATCTAACAGTTAGTGCTGTATATTAGCCATTAATTTTGGCGATGTGCATTTAGCGTTTCCTGCAGAGTAGACCAGTTAGTTGGTGATGTGCATTTAACGATCGTACAATAGAAGTTTGTTTGTGATTTGCATTTCGCTTGCCGTGCAGTATATAAGCCAGTTCGTGTCGTGCATTTAACATTTCGTGCAGTAGAATAATTTATTGGTGATGTTCATTGACAATGTGTATTTTATATATCATGCAGTGGACCAGTCAGTTTGTGGTGTGTAATTTATATTTCGTACCGTAAATAAGTTAGCTAGTGACGTTCACTGTCACCAACATACTCCGATCGACTGCAGGACATGAAAACGTACATCATTCAAAAAAGTAGGCAGTCCTATAGAGTAAGTCACACGGTGGTACGATAATCTAATAAGATTATGGACGATGTCTTATAATAAATGTGATGTCAGTAGGAAAGTTCTGTACGTGAAGTATTTATGTAAATGTCATAACAATGCATGGTGTCAAACATGTCAATTTGTTTTCATACAGACACTTTCAATGTCGGACAAGAATCCTCGACGCATCCCTACCCGCCGATCTACCTCGCGTGGTCGCGCGAGTGTAGGTAGTTCACGTGGTAGCGCACGTGCAGGTAGCTCACGTGACACAACACGTGATGGCAGCTCACGTGACACAACACGTGCTGGTAGCTCACGTGATACTCAACTTGGTAATGACGCAGTATTGGTCGATGAAAGCTTAAGCCGCCATGGGTCCAAGAAAAGAAAATCAGATTCAAATACATCTGTACTAATTTGCAACGAATGTTGTGACAAGGAAGCGAAAATACAAGAACTGACTGGCCATCTTGAACAGTTACGGTGCGTAGAGTTCAAATACTTAGTACGTTGCCAAGTATTTGCCAATATCATATTTGTTTAAGGTCATTAGCGGGTTTCCAATTGAGCGGGTATTTAAAAATCGGGGTAGCTAAGACGTATGGCAAACGTCCGACCAGGATGAACAGGCTTTAAATGGGTGTGTCAGCCTCTTCCCGTGTCTTAAAATCACTATTTACTGTATAGTAATTTCTAGTCTATAGTAGTATAAACATACCGAAGAAACTATAGCGGAAATCTTACGGAACATTCATTCCAAATGCTTTTAAAACACCAACACTCGCAATACTGGTTACAACGTAATTACACTATGTCAAATCGACCTTGTACGTCACCGACAGCAACTATATTATAACAGTACATATAATCTTATTGACTACAGTCTGGAAATATCTGACGATTCGGTCATCAGACGACTAGAACAAGAATTGTTGGACATGAAAACAAGATATAATGAAATGAAACAGAAATGTGACGAAGAGCGAGAGGCAAAGGACAATGCATTATTGAGGTGGGTGTAGAACAGGGGTTTTATGATAGATGGGAACCACAGGTGGGTGTAAAACAGGGGTTTTATGATAGATGGAAACCACAGGTGGGTGTAGAACAGGGGTTTTATGATAGATGGAAACCACAGGTGGGTGTAGAACAGGGGTTATATGATAGATGGAAACCACAGGTGGGTGTAGAACAGGGGTTTTATGATAGATGGAAACCACAGGTGGGTGTAAAACAGGGGTTTTGTGATAGATGGAAACCACAGGTGGGTGTAGAACAGGGGTTTTGTGATAGATGGAAACCACAGGTGGGTGTAAAACAGGGGTTTTATGATAGATGGAAACCACAGGTGGGTGTAAAACAGGGGTTTTGTGATAGATGGGAACCACAGGTGGGTGTAGAACAGGGGTTTTGTGATAGATGGAAACCACAGGTGGGTGTAAAACAGGGGTTTTATGATAGATGGAAACCACAGGTGGGTGTAAAACAGGGGTTGTATGATAGATGGAAACCACAGGTGCGTGTAAAACAGGGGTTTTATGATAGATGGGAACCACAGGTGGGTGTAAAACAGGGGTTTTATGATAGATGGGAACCACAGGTGGGTGTAAAACAGGGGTTTTATGATAGATGGGAACCACAGGTGGGTGTGAAACAGGGGTTTTATGATAGATGGAAACCACAGGTGGGTGTAAAACGGTGATATATGGAAACCACAGGTGGGTGTAAAACAGGGTTTTAAGATAGATGGAAACCACAGGTGGGTATAAACAGGAGTTTTATTATAGATAAGAACCACAGGTGGGTGTAAAACAGGGGTAGTATGATAGATGGGAACCACAGGTGGGTGTAAAACAGGAGTTTTATGATAGATGGGAACAACCGTATATCGATATAATGATATCAAACAGAACTGATCGTATCTGAAGACCTTTTTTATAACCGATACCGATGGTGGTGCTTATCAGTAAAGTGTTATTTGAAATTTAAAATAAAGAAACTTAGTTTCAATCTTTCATCGTATTCTTTCATACGCTATATAACAAAATGTAGAAAGTGAGTGTATACGCATTAAGGTTTACCGTCCAAGTAAAGAATTACCACAGGACTTGGGTGGATTATGTATCAGTCAAACTACATTTAGTTATTATGTAATGTTACAGGATTGTTCAAAATATTAACGAAAGTTCTCTTTTACGGATAGAATTGGACCCATGCACAACATTACAATATTGATAAGTTAGCAATGGCATTTTATTTCATTAGATTGAGCAGTATTGCGTCTAGTAGACTTCGAGACAATAATCCAAATATCGCTGATCTCAGTGACAAATATCGACCAACCAAACTTGCCGACATATTTTCCGAGATATATGACAATGAGTGGACGGATGCTTATGAGGAACTCGAAAAAGAATCGATGAAAGAAAAGGATATCATTAAGTTCTTACTACGTGTTGTTATGGTACGTAAGTTGGTGCGGTTGGTTGATCTAATTTTGGCCGTCGAGTCGTAAAATTTGGTCTGTTGATCATTTGTTGGTTTTTTTGCCATTTATTATTAACCGTTACTAACTTGTTCTTTCAAAGCAACAGTAACTGACATCATTACGAAAACCTAACCTGTCTGGTACAGTGTTGTTTCTGGTGTCAAAATATTGTTATTGCCCAACTGTGGCGACCGCGTTTTGACCGAAGTATTGCGAGTTGCCACAAGGCAGGAAGAGTAGGTTTAACCGACTGTAACTCCACAGCACATAACTAATAACTAGATTAAGAAGGCTAATTCTGCGCATCATACTATTAAGTATAGAATAGTCATTACAAATAGTTTCATATGTTCCCACTCAGTCAAGTACCTCGGGAATAGGGACACAATGTATTTTACCACTCTGAAATATTTGATGAATACAATGTTCTTGTATTTAAATAAAGTCATACAACGGCCTATGAATATAACCTGTGAAACAGACAGACATATTTCAATTGTGAAAAACTAATATATTGAAAATATCTGTTTTGTTTCGTTTGATATAGTGTGTATATACGGAATGTAAAGTTATTGCTGAAGATCAGTTAAACATACTGGTGAAAATGATGGTGTCGCCGTTTTCTGAGGTAAGTAGAAATGATTTCATCAGTTAAAACTGACTAATTACTACTTAACAAAGAGTCACTTGCAAACAAGAGTGCGCCGGAAACAAGATACATGGGATCATTCATTTTCGAAGACAGATCTAGACAACAAAGAGCAGGTTCGTACATGCAGCTAATGTATACATATCCATGGTAACACGGGTTCACAAAACAAGTCCAGGATTCGAAACAATTGACGAAGACGTTTTTAATTGCGTTTATTCACGTATATATATTTTGATATAATTATTTAAGTATGATTATTAAAAATCTATTTTTTGTGTCTTTATTGAAAAACAACACAAGTATGAATGCGAAACGCTATATATTCGACAGTACGAAACAACACATACTCACGTACAACCTTTCTCAAGCATTCTTGTTTCAAACATGACAATAATCTTCTTGTTGCAGGACCAAGCAATGGTTCCAGACTCACTTAAGGATGCAGTGAAAAGCTACAAGGATTATAGAAAGGCACATGCTATGGAGACACTTCCGAATATTGTACAGGTTGTTATTTTTATATCATTTAATAAAGCGGTCTGAAGCCTTTGATATTGCATTGCTGTAATCGATAACTGTTTGCTAGTATGAGTCGGGTTGTAACAAAAACGTGTACGAATGACCACTCCCGATGTTTGCTTTGTTGGCAGTACTACGCAACTGTCCATCTCCTGGTTTCAGCTTCGAACAAATACGTTTTATTTCTTTTTATAAATTAGCTTAATATTAAGTATTGTTATTTTAGTACAAAAAGAAACACACAGTCATGTTATACTGAAATACATAACTTGCAGGAGGAAATGGCAGACTGACAAAATGTGCATTTGTAACATGGTGGGACTCAATGGAGAAAATTCATAATGTGTTTTTTTTGTACATTCACTGATTGTATCAACTCATTACAGGCGTTTCAATGATTGTTGTAGTAGTGATTGCCATTTATTATTGTTTTCCTAATGATTTCAATACAAGTTTACGGGCTAACCAATTTGACTGAGCACATGCAGTGCAACCTCTCCAGAGTGACCCTCAATAAAGCAATAATCTCTCTTATGCAACATTGTTCCAGAAGTACTTAGTAATTATTTACGTACTATAAAGGTACTCTCCAGTACACAAAACAAACTGTTTGTTTCGCAATGCATGTTTCACGGAGATCGGACTGCATCGACTACTCGTTTTGATACCGGCCAATGGAGACGATATATTGGACAAATATGTGCTTTCTCTTTTCAGGTCGTAGAAGCAAAACAAAAGATGCAGTACATGTACATTCCTGCCCTACAGCTTTACATGGAGTCGTGTATACGTGTATGTTGGTTGGCTGTACTCCAGGACCCACCTGTTGTTCTATATATCGACCAACATCCGACATCTAAGTTTGATTCTGATCGTTTCAAAGATTATACTAAACGAGGACCATATGTGGACTATGTTGTCTGGCCAGCAATGTTTTTATGTGAGGGTGGTGCCTTGCTACACAAGGGTGTGGCACAAGGAAGTAATAGCCCCACATCGGCTTGTAACAACGCAGATTGAACACGTGGTCACAATTCGTGGTTTAACTTTTATTCATCGTTATAATCGTACTCGAACCAAAGCCCAAATTAAAATATTATTTTACACCAAGTTCAAATCCAATATATACTCAAACGCAAAAGAAACTGTGCATGTTTCAAATTGGGATAACTATGGCAATATTTGTCGTAGGCATTTCAATTTTGAACAATGTTAAGCACGTGCGACACTATATCGAACAATGGACACAAGTAGACCGTATCGGATTAAATGTTACGTAACGTCACAAAACAGGATATTTGTATGATTTGCGCGTGCAGAGGCTTGATAATGGTGAAGTCGGTCAAATACCCTCTCATTCATTTTTCGCAACTCCAAGGATAAAGAAAAACACAAAGCAATCTCTGTAAAATCAGAACTTGCTATGCCAAGATTTTCGAAACGTCAGCGAATTGGGGCGTTGATGATGCTTATTACAGGTACCTCTATCGATATTGTTGCACGGGACGGGACTTCTCGGTAGAAAAGTACGATCATGACATGATGTAAACAATTTTCAGGAGCTACAGAATGCTCTTCATGTCGAATGGAATGCAATTCATCCGCACGTCGTACAACGCGGTGTCAATTCCATGAGACGTCGTATCGTACAGTTTATACGTCAAAATGGAGACCATTGCCGATATTAATGAAAGTATCACAATTAAACCGTTCAGTGAATACTACACCTTAATTTCATTCACAAAGACACCGATATCACAATTTATAAAAAAAATATTTTGACCCCTACCACGCTTAAACGATCAACACGATTCTTTTCACAACGGTATTTAAAACTATATGACTATATATACTTTCTTTTACAAATGTCTGAAAAAATATGTTAAAACCCCATGCACAGTTTCTTTTGCGTTTGAGTATATTAAGATATGATACTAGTTTTTTTAATGTTTAACACCTTTTTTTATTGAATATTGAATTTCCATTACATTGTATTTAGTATTTAGCTTCGTAAAATAAATAGGTTCTGTTCACAATGTCTTCTGCATCTATATTAGGTTTGTTTTCATTTTTCTAATTGACCAATAGTAGCTCTTACTCGTACTGGTTATCTGCTGTTACTTTTTGTTGCATGGCCAATGTTTAGCTTTATATATATAGTTAATAACAACAACATATTGTACATAGTTTATTAACTGTTACATTATATGATTTTAATTGTTTATTTTTTTGAAGCACACTATATTGTAAAATTGACATCAATGTACTCCTATATGTATATATACTAATGTTTGCTTTTGTAATACTAGTACTTTGATCATGTATTCATATTATTCTCAGCATATCACTTAATTATATAATTATTATGTACTACCTGTACATATATCGCTCTAAATAGTAAAAAAATAATAAATAAAAGCACATAGTATTTGTCGTTGATACGAATGATAGTATTTGTATTTATTATATAAATATTGCATATTGATATCGCAGTGGTGATCGAGAAAGGAAGATTGCTAAACAAGAATCGGATTGTCCACCCAGGCTTTAACTGTCTCACAATGAACAGTTGATCCTGTGGTCAAAATGTCACAGTCAACGTACATGTATATTACACTCGGCTATAATGAATAGCTAGAGTATACCATTTAGTTATTAGTTCTCCCAGCTAGCTCAGAGTACCTTCCGTCTGGTTCTAGTTCATTTACCCAGTTAAGCAGATTATGTTGTACCATAAAATTAACTACAGATCGAATATGTTACAAATGGTTGTTAAATCAATGAAAATATATTCTATGTGTCCATTCACTTTTAAGAAAGATAACCGTGCTTAAACGTCATAATTACAAACACTTGAAAAATGATAGATTTTCTCCCTTGGTCGCACTTTATTCACTTCCTCTTTCGGTTTAAGTACTGGCGTTGATAATTGATGTGAGGATTTTCTGTCTGGATTCTACAATATCGGTGTATTTACGTACTATAAAACAGGTAAATATCTAAGTTTTGGCGTGTTTACATATTGACTATCTATTCAAAATTACAAAACCGAATTCGTGGTTTGAACTTCATTGAGGTCAATCAATATATGTACTTGTGCTATATATATATGTGTTAACAATAAGAATTGACTATATATAGTTAGCCAAACTTGGCTAGCTATTGGCTATGTATGTATGTGTAAATAATATTACCCTCAAGAAGGTCAACTGGAATATTTGACTATATGAAGTGTACTGCTCAAAGTTAAAAAACATACATTTACATGTATATGTAAACAAACCAAATCTAGATAATATTATTTACTTACTAGTATATTGCAGGTCATAACTGAAATAATGTGACATTTCTGAATAGATAAATACATTCGTGCAACAGTAAACACTTTTAATTAACGCATACTGTCTGTGACGATTTCTATAATAGAATACCCGTTATTTCTTTCATAACTGGTCATAATAGCGCCGGACGTTAAAATACGTATCTGTTCATGTATATAAATGTTGTATATAATTACGATATGTAAGAATTAAAATCTAATTGGGAGTTAACTTTTATAATAATGCTCTTCATATCTTCCATGTGTTCTTAAGATTATATTTTTCTCACGCATTTATATCTATGAATTATTTTTTTCATATATTCTTCCTTAGATTAAAATACTTTTTTTATTTAATTGTTGTTGTATATTGGAAGTTATATTGCTCGGTAAGTTTCAGCTTCGTAGGGTCAACTTAATTGCGATGTGCATGATAACAAGCGTTTATGTAATCATTGTGCGAGGAAAGTTTAAATATTCAAACCTCAGCAAAATTGAGGAGTTTATACCAGACAGTAAGGGTTTTTCGTTTTGGTTCATTTCAAAACGCTAGCAAGAGCTGGTATAGACGTTCTAAGCGTGAACCCACATTTACGCACGTTTTAATCACTTAAATGTATAGAAGAACCACGTTCACATGGCCATTTCCCATCGTAAATGATACTAACGGGTGTTTAATCAAAGGAAGATAATTTCCAAACTGGGCCATATAGAGTTATGGTTCTTGGTTTGGTCACTGCACTTCTCCTAGTTGCCATTTATCCATATATCAAGTTTAAAGTCATTACCTAAAATAGTTTGAGTTATTCTCTGGACAAGAACATATTTGAAATTAAACAAGAGGAGATAATTTCAAAACTGGGCTCGGTGAAGTATTAGTTCTTGATCACTGCACTTCTCCTAGTTGCCATCTATTCATATATCAAGTTTCAAATCAATATCTTCAATATTTTTTAAGTTATTGTCTGGACAAAATATCGAACGGAAGGACGGATGGACGCGTACTATTACTATTATCCCTTCGCCTTCGGTAACGTTGGGAACATGACCTAAAACTTGACTGCGTTTAGCAGCATTTACTAGCGCTTAACAACTTTTGCCTGCGTTGTAGTCATTTTATATCTACGAATGTGAACGTTTGCCAACGCAGCGTGTGTTAGCGTGTGTGTAGCGGTCCCTAACTTAGTCCGACGAACGAGTTGCCTAACGCCAGGATCCGTTGCAAAACCTAAGTAAAGCTGGGTTCGCATTCTAGCGTTTTGACCGACGTTTAACGACGTTTGGGCAAACGTTCAGCTAAACGTAAAAGTGACTAAACGATTTGAAAAGTTGACGATCGCTTGTAAATGTTGAAGAACGTTGTATTCGTTTTAACATGCAAAACATTTGCCGACGTTTGGAAATAAACGCTCATGTAAGTTGTGCTCCGTTTGTAAAAGTCCCTGAACGCTTAATTAAGTTGATTATAGTTTGCTTAAGTTAAACTCCGTTTGCAAACGTCTGCTTAAACGCTGGTGGTGATAATTAATTTAGTCGAACATTTATCTCGTGGAGGCCAACGGGGATCCTGCGCAATGAACGCGATGGAAACGCAAGGGCTGGCGTAAGCCAATTTTCGCCAGCGCCAATGAACGTTTGTCAAACGTAGGCCAACGGGTATCAGACGCAATGAACGCGACAACAAGGCAAGTTGTTAGCGCAGTTGAACTTTCCATAAGTTTTCTTACGCAAACCATTGCGTATCTTTCGTGTTCGTTGCCCGCTGGCCTCCGCTAGATGAACGTTGGACATAATTCATCGCACTACCAAAGTTTCAGCAGACGTGTGCCAACGGAGTTTAACTTAAGGAAACTTTAATCAACTTAATTCAACGTTTAGGAACGTTAACGAACGGAGCATAACTTTGATCAGCAGAAATAAATTTCAACAAACACAACGTTCTTCAGCGTTCACCGGTGATCATCAATTTTTCAAAACGTTTAGTAACTTTTATTAGCGGAGCTGAACGTTTGCCCACCGTTGGTATTAGTTTGGTTCACACTACGGGCGTTGTGCATCTGACGGATGCAACTTTTTCAAACATTTCCTACGGCTTATATGCGTTTGACAGCGGGTACTAACGCTTGACAATGTATGCCAGCGTTGTAGTTTTTTCTTTTAGCGCATGTGAACTTTGCCAACAGAGTTTAACTTAAGCAAACTTAGTACAACTTTATTCGGCGTTCAGGATCGTTTACAAACAGAGTACATGTACAACGTTCTCTAACGTTTATTTCCAAACGTCGACAAAATGTTTGCATGTTAAAAATGTTCAACGATCACTACGTTCATCGGCGTTCACCACCGAACATCAACTTTTCTAAAATTTAAGTAACTTTTACTAACAGAGTTGATCGTTTAACTGACGTTTGGGCTCATTTTGAAACGCTGACCAACGCTGGTACAAACGTTCATAGTGTGAATCCACTTTGACATTTTGTAATTGTCTCGTAAACTTACGTATAAATAGTTCTATTACGCAAATTCGTACGTGCGTTTTACTAAACGTTCGTAAGTCGCTGCGTTAATAATATTGGATAGTGTGCGCAACATAAGCTTTGTCGCAATCTAACTAAAATATAGGTAATGCTTCTAAATAAAAAATATTTTGTATGCAGAGATCATCAATGTCGGCGGCGAATTATCGGCGCATCATTACACGTAGATCTATCTCACGTGATAAAGCACGTGCAGGTAGTTCACGTGATTACACACAGGCAGATAGCTCACTTGATAGCTCATGTGGTAGTGACGCAGGCATTGCTGTTGGAAGCTCATCCCGTCGTGGTTCTAAGAAAAGAAAATCGGCTCACGGAGATCCTATACAATTGTGCATTGAATGTCCGGACAAGGAATCAAAAATACAGGAACTGACTGAATATCTAGACCAGTTACGGTATGTAGAACTCATCATACTTCTAATCATTGTCTGTCATTACCATGTATTGTTAATATGCTGCAGCATTAGATTCCCTTAAAACTGACCTCAACAGCCATTGAGTTATTTAGTGTTAAATTAAAAAAACCTAATCAAATGCAAGTATAATTAAAAACAAACACATATCCGAAGTAAACGATCATCGGACTTTTATATTTAATCCTTAATAGTACACATAAACCATGGCGTATATACTTTATAAATTATTTTCCTTATAAAACGTTATATTTTGTAGATTTAAAGTTTCTAACTTAGTAACCCGACTACGGAATAAAAGTCCAAACGATTATTTGCAGTCATTTGTATTATTCCTGTCAAATTTGACAACAAAGTTACGACCCATCCAAATCTGTTCCTGCTATATCGGCAGTATATTTAACATACTCGTACCGTTTAACTACAGGCTGGAAATATCTGACGATTCAGTCATCAGGCGTCTAGAACAAGAACTGTTGGACATGAAAGCTAGATATGATGAAATGAAACAGAAATATGAAGTAGAGAGGGAAGCAAAGGACACCGCACTATTAAGGTGGGTGTGAAACAGGGGTATTAAGGTGGGTGTAAAACAGGAGTATTAAGGTTGGTGTGAAACAGGGGTATTACTGTGGATGTGATGTTTCGTGCATTATTTTGTTCATGGTTCACTATGTACAATGAATAAATATGTGTACTAAGTCAACTCCAATATAAATTTAGTTTATTTAATGTTAGGTTGTGTATGTTTGTTACGTTGCAGCACCCTCATTCAGGTAACTGTTGAATTAAGTATTTAAAATATTGCCGTTTGTCGCAGGAATGTTCAGCAATCGTTTGTTGCAGGAATGTCCAGCAATCGTTTGTTGCAGGAATCTGCTGCAATGTTGACTAGCTGACTAGCCAAATTAAATTGGACCGGTGTTACGCAAAGATGTCGTTAATGCTATAGTCAATATATTGAGAAATTTAACAATAGTATTTTTTATTCTATTAGATTGAGTAGTATTGCGTCTAGTAGACTTCGAGACAATAATCCAAATATCGCAGATCTCAGTGACAAATATCGTCCTACCAAACTTGCCGACATATTCAAGGAGATCTATGACAATGAGTGGACGGATGCTTACGAGGAACTTGAAAAAGAACCGATGGAAGAAAAGGATATCATTGATTACTTACTACGTGTTGTAATGGTATGTTTATTTTACCGTGGTTTGTGTCAATTTGTTCCACAATTCGCTGGCTTAGAATGAGAAGGTCTACGACCTTTTGAGAAACATGCATATTTGAAATATGCATCACAAGGCGCTTCTTATGCGCATATTTTCATGAAAATCAGAACTGGTCATGTTGACTAAACCGAAGTTTAAAAGCTTGTTTTTTCAGACAGTTTTTGCTTGTATTCTCAAATTATTGATTTTGTACTGACGACCTTCTAATTCTAAGCCAGCGAATAGTGTACTAATAAACAGCGATCAGATAATAATTTCTTTCGGGAATTTATCATCAGCCATCACTTACCAGTAAATTATAACCTATTATGTGTAGAACATTACCGTACCAAATGTGAAGGAGAACCTAGCCTATCTGACCAAATGTTGCTTTGGTATCAAACTATAATTCATTAAAATAGGTGTTACATCATGTATGTTTGACTGCATACATTTTTGTGAATCTGGTTTAAGGAATATAATAAAGCATTACACGAAACGGCATAATACCAGCAATAACAAATAAATAGATATAGAATGTTAATATAGCAAATGCATTTTCATACCATTACTGTATAAACGCTCAGGACCCTTCTCTTCATGTGCACCGGAAATAGAAACACAATGTATATGACCCTAGCTAACATTAGTCGGGACAGAATAACTGACCCAGGTGTAGGCTTTACCTTTAGAACTTGATTTATGTATACTTGAATTTGAGGCCATAATAAGTATTTTGAATATTATAACCTGTGAAACCATTAAGACTAAAATATATGACTGCTTCATTTGTTTCAGTGGGTTTACAGAAAATGTAAAGTTATTGCTGAAGATCAGTTAAACGCGGTCGTTAAGATAATGGTGTCACCATTTTCTGAGGTACATTTACAAACATGATTAAACTTCCTTCGAATATTAAAACCTTAGCCCAGGAACGTGAAACCTTCAAATTGAAGTTCCCTCAACAGAGATGCTGATACAACAGGCGAATACATGAGGTCACTCATTTTCCGAATCTAGATCTAGACAATCAAGATTCAGTACATGCAATCAGTATGAACTATCAAGGTACCAAGAGGTTTACAAATCAAGACCATGCTGCTTACACCTGATGACGATCTTTATAATAGTTGTATAAAAATCAGTTTAGAATAAACGCGATAGCGTGATAAAAGAACTATAGAACTGTTAGCATGGAACGGCACATATTCGACAGTGCTAAAATCGACAGATTCACAAACAGCCTTTCCCAAACATTTACTTGATTTATACATGACCACGGTGTTCATTTTGCAGGACCTAGCAACGGTTCCAGACTCACTGAAGGAGGCGGTGAAAAGCTACAAGGATTATAGAAAGACACATGGCTTGGAGACACTGCAGAACGTAGTACAGGTTGCTATTTTTTCAATCACACCATAAAGCGGTTAATTTACCGAAACGTTGGGGAATGCATTATTGTGCTAATATTCGAAATATGTTTCTTAATGGAAACAATATCATGTGCGTTTGTTTTTGTTCTCAGTATATCAGCTCATTACAGGCGTCCCAAGCAATGGTTGTCGTGTTAATGGTTGTTACTGTAAGTGCGAGTATACGAAACTAACAGCAGTTATTGCTTACCTTAAGACTGTCAACTCTAGTTTATGGGCTAACCAATTTTATTCATTATTGATCCCTTTCTCGGTCACTGATGACTGTATTTTTGGAAAATCAGATTTGTTTTGCAGTGGATTCGCGAAAATACATGATATATAAAATTATGTTCGTGATACTACAACAGAACATTTACCGTCTTGAACTACTTAAGAAGAATAAAGTCGCGAAAGGTTTACCTCGCGAAACATTCTGATTTTAATGTATTATGAAATCACATTTTCATTATCTATTTGTAGGTTATAGTAGCCAAGAAAACGTTACAATATATGCATATTCCTGCCCTACAGATTTACATGGAGTCGTGTATACGTGTATGTTGGTTGGCTGTGCTCCAGGACCCACCTGTTACTCTATATATCGACCATCATCCGACATCTAAGTTTGATTCTAATAGTTTCAAAGATTACACTAAACGAGGACCGTTTGTGGACTATGTTGTCTGGCCAGCAATGTTTTTATGTGAGGGTGGAGCCTTGCTACACAAGGGTGTGGCCCAAGGAACAAATAGCCCACCCTCGGCTTGTAACAACACTGAATGAACGAAGAGCCCAACTCATGGTTAATCCAAGAAACGCTTTGGGGTATAACATTACAATCGTAGCGAAATCAAGAAACTATTTAATACCAGACTGAAATTCAATAGATATTTAAAACTACCATTCATAGGTAAACCTCATTTCAGCGAATACTTGATTTGTAATACAGCACTCATCTACATTTATATAAATGGTGCGTTTCTTGCTCGCTGTGGCTTATTAGCTTGGTCATTCAGCTTTTTGGTTGCTGACACTAGTTCATTCAGCTTTCTGACATCTGGGACTTGGGCAGTTCCTTTTCTCTTTCGGTTATGTGTTGGGCATTGTGCATTGTGTGTGCTCGGCCGGTTAAGTTGAGTGCTGCCTTTCCTATCGGAATTTATATTATATTTATTTATAAAGCATTGCATGTAAAACTGCATCAATATATTCTAATTGACCTGTAGACGCAGCTATAATTCGCACTAGTAATTTACTGGTACGTTTTGCTGTCTGATCTATATTGATCTTTACTCTGTATACATGTATAGTTATAGACCTATATTTTTAAATAAAAAAAATGCAATATACAATAAATGGATTTGTTGTCGTTTATTCTTTGAGATACGGAATCGAGCATAGAAAATCACGGTAAAACGATTTCAATACATACAAGTCTATACGCCATCCCCGTACCTTGAATTTAATACATTCCATAAGGTTCAATAAAATTTGTATTTTTTTCAGAAAATTTAATTTCACATTTGATGCAGTCAAGATCAGTCCTCTACTTCCAAGTTAACATGGTATACAGTTGAGGATTTGAACCATTGAAATGACCATTTGTGTTACGTGATATTTCGTGTGATAATATTTGGGCGAACATACAACCTTTTGTCAACAATTAAACGAGTATTTATTTCGTTTTTTACAAATGAAGTTGAAAATCTGCGGAATGGATTTTGGAGTTAAAGTCTACAATAAGGTATCAGAAAATAGTTACCAGGTGGTTTTACAGGTGAAACAGACCATTTACTTATACTGGCCATTGGATATCCTCAGGTCAATCATAATTGTATCGTCCTGGTCCCTTATTAAGTTAAGGTGCCAATACGTATATAGTGGGCCTGTCTTTTAAAAAGCAGTCAGTCATCAGACATGAGGCTGTTTAAAATACCCGATACATGACAATTCGTTGCTTAATTCAAATGATCGCTTACTTATGGAAGCCCTGGAGGGCACTTTTGACTTATGACTAATGACTTATGACTTGTGACTTGCGTAGGCCCCAGGGTGCACTTTTGACTTGTGACTTATAACTTGTGACTTGTGACTTAGGAGTTGTGACCAAACAAACTATAAATATATTTGCATGCTTTATTTTTCCCTTACGCCCAACAATAACGTGGATAAAAACGGATGATACGTGAATCGGATTTTAATATATATAGCAAGACAGGTAAGTCAGTTTTAGTTGTTTGATTAAATAACAATTGTTCACGGAATTACACTCATTCTACTACATAAGAGTTAGGTTTAAAATTCTTCTTTATCGATATGTTATTGCAAACAAAGTTAGCGTTGACGTTGCTATAATATATTTCCAACTTTAGATTATAATTTTAGCGTCACAATCGTGACGAATATTTAGGTTAAGAGGAGTGAATAGAATGACCAGTGTAATTAAAATGTTTGTTTGTTGTTGCAGGTGGAGATAAATGAAATATCTGTCGTGGAATCCTGAAAATATCTCTTGTGGAATATTGCATAAAAGGCTGTGAACAACTCTCTTACTGTAATGGACAGAAATGCATATACTTACAATAAACCCACACAAGTTGAGCACAATATTATTGTCTCGTTATGAACCTTCATATACTCAAATAGAAGTTATGGTTGATATTGTCGAGAGAGAAATACAAACCGATCTGGACTGACTGGCACAAAATAAGAATGTTTATGATATAGGATCTCTAAGACCCTGTACCATGATATAGTACAACACCAAAACCTTGATGATATACATGTACTCCAATTAATTTTGGGATGTTGGAAAGGCGTGTGTTTAATTCAGAAGTTCACCAATTTACAGCATATTCCATGATTTAAAATATTTGTATAACTAATTATGGCATGTTGTTAGTCGGTATTGTTATGCTGAGCCACTTCATGTGTATGTTGCTCTATTCATTTTGACATGCATGTCTAATGCTTCATTTAATCTTAAAGTAAAGCATGGTTATAACGTCTGTTTTATTTCTGCATTTCAATTAAGATTTTGATTTGTGACTTATGACTTGTGACTTGTAACGTGTAACTTGTGACTTGTAACTTGTGACTTGTGACTTGTAACTTGTGACTTGTAACTTGTGACTTGTGACTTGTAACTTGTGACTTGTGACTTGAGACTTGAGACTTATGATGTGTAAAATGTGACATACACACTACCTTTGATAAAATTATAGACAGCAAAATGTTTCATTATAAGTGTTATTATTATAAATGTTGTAATTTAATATGAATTTGTTATCCTTCGTTTGTTATCAGTATCCATTAAAGCCAAAATCTTGGAATGATATTTAATCATGTAATTGACAGTGTTTTTGGTCTTTGCTTTATATTGTATACAAAGTTAACTGAAATGCAGTATTATGTTGTAAAAGATGAACGGTAGACAAAAACACATTTGCAAATGACAACTTTGAGTCTGTTGCATTACAAAGTTTCAAAGTTTATTCAAAATAAATTCCACATAAATCAATATAAGATTGTTCAGGTCACATGTATTTCAAAACATGACAAAATGGCGTATTATTTCTAAACATGTCTGACCGACATTACATCTATGAAATTAAACTTATGCGAATAATATAAAGCCATCTTGAAAAGCTTAGTTCGTAGGCGCCATAAATGTTAATGTATTGATATCCACAACTTGGAATTGTCCGCAAAACCTTATAATGTTCTACTTCACAATTATGGTACATACATGTAACACAATCACATTCAAAATCTATTCTAGCCCATAGTGTCACACAATTGCCAAGTTTACATTTGAGCCGGTTGCTTTGCTGGGTTTTAAGACATACAGGTAATTAGGTTTGCACCGCCACATCATTTGTCGAACCAAACGCACCGAACACACACACACAACACGGACATTCCATTTTCTTCACCTGGAAAAATGTAGATGAACATATAATTATTAATACATGTACATCAACAAAACTTAAAGTCTTATTCATTATACCATGTATGATCCGAACTATCCATCGCGAATGAGACGCACAAATGATAACGAAAAGGAAGCAAACCATAATAATTATGTATGCACATGTACTCGTATAAGACACAGCTATGCCA
The DNA here is from genome assembly GCA_947247005.1 of Spisula solida. Lineage (NCBI taxonomy): Eukaryota > Metazoa > Mollusca > Bivalvia > Venerida > Mactridae > Spisula > Spisula solida. The sequence goes on along the minus strand of OX365948.1, from coordinate 19,828,505 downwards.
GGGGAAATTATGCTATTACATGGAGGGTATTCTAGTTAATTGTGTTAACAATTCAGAATAACGGGTCGGGACCTTCAACAATGATGATTTCAATCAAACAAAACTAATACCGACTTACCTGACTCACTATAGACTATTATCAGGTAATTCCGATTTAGACATCATCCTTTACCATCCACGCTGTCCAAAGAAGTGCGCGCAGATTTATTTATAAAATGTAAGTCACAAGTCGTAAGTCTCAAGTCATTAGTCACAAGTTCTAAGTCACAAGTCATAAGTTACAAGTCACAACACCTAAGTCAAAAGTGCCCTCTTGGGCTTCCATACTTACTGCGCATTGTTTTTACTCTATCTTACATATTTGTAATATGATAACAACAGTGCATTTATATTGTAATCAACATTTGACCAACAATATCTGTATAGCCCTTGATGAACTAATGATAAGATAAATGATGAATGTTTCAGATAATGATATCAGTTTGTATACCATCGGCGTAGCCGTACTGGTTGGGTTTTATGAATTATACATGTATTAGAAATGTTCAACTATCTAAAAAGATGATAAAAATCGGAAAGGGAAGGCAGCACCCAACTTAAACAGCTGAGCACAGAAAACATAAAAACAACACATACCTCAACCAAACAAAGGCCCAACACACAACTGAACGAGAAGATGAACTCAACCGCTAAAAGACCGAGTTTCAGCTGTCGAAAAGTCGAAAATAGCTTGACCAACTACTGCAAAGCGACATAATTTCTGGTCTGGTAATGTTTACCTGACTTCATAATCGATATCGTGTTTTTGTTGCGTGTTTTGTAGTTGTCCTTGTTATCTGTGATTTTTTGTGTTCCGTCGCTTCTGTTGAATACTACATCCTCTGTCTGATATATCGCTGGTTTATAATTAGAAGGTCGTAAGTAATAATGCATATTGACATCTGCACCCCGCGCTTCTTACGGCCTTTTTTCATGAAAATCGGAAGTGGTCATGTTAACCAAACTGAAGTTTAAAAGCTTGTTTTTCCACAAGTAAAGAGTAGTTTCAGACAGTTTATTCTTGTTTATTTACAATATTGATTTTTACTTACGACCTTCTAATTATAAGCAAGCGATATGTTTAACGAAATTTTATTAATTCCATACATGAAGTTCGAAGTTTTAAGCTGGGACCTCTCGATTCCAAACTCCGAGCCCTACCACTAGGTCACCACTCCACTGCAAGGTAACATCTCGTCATATTCATGTATACTAGTATTTAAAAAAGCATACAAAGAATAAGAAAAATAGGAAATTAGGATGTACAGTTACCACAATGACCACAATGAACGTTAGATACCTCACTTCGAATTGCTGGACGTGAAGACGTAAAGATCGTCGGACAAAGCGTTATTGAATGCAAACCATTTGGTATCGACCAACCGACTAAAAGACCGACCGACATATGCAAAGCAATATACCCCCTCATCAAATGTGGGGGTATAATAAAGATCCGCCAGTGGTCGGGTGTCCATGTGGTTGATGAGTATGATTGTCCAGTGTGTGACGATATAAAACAACAACAAACTATCGCGGAAGTTTAAAAACAATGACGGTAAAATGAGTGCTAGGAATCGTGTATCTCCGCTGGATAGTGGCATGGTGAGTTAACTAGTGTGTTTTCTATTACAAAGACATTTTAATACATGTTATATACATGTACACTATGATTTTCTGTTATCTATACAATGATGTACTGGTTAACTCTTCATGTAATTATATTATGCATAGGGTACCCACAAAACTGCCAAAATTTGAAAACAAAAATAAATTATAAAAGTACATGTATTATAATAGTATGCAATGTATTATCAATTTTATTATTTATTCGGTGGACTATATAGTCATAATAATATGTTTTTTATTTTCTCAAACCACGAGGTCACATGATATTAAGTCATGGTGTATATTTGGTGTACTCAGATAACCCATGTACAGTAGTTCTTCTCAACTTAACTTAAGTTTATTGAATAAGGCCACTGGCCCAAAATACACATATTCTACTTTAAATACATGTGAGTGACAATAGTGAACAATGTAAGCAATACACTTGTTTTAAACTGATACTTCTTATACAAGCAAGAAACGATACATTCAACGTAAACAATGTGTATAATGAATATACAAAATATGTTATATACACCACAGGTAACCGTATCATTCATAAAGTGCAATCAAATTTCAAGCTCACCCAAGTATCATCGCAGAAGTGTTCTATATGTCTGATATGTTGTTTATTATTTGCTTTCAATGGATTATTGAGATTTTAAGTGAAAATAACAGTGAAAATAACAGTAGCAACTATTACAAGGATATGTAACTTTTTAAAAGTACACTTCCACCTCAAGGGCAGGATATGATGATATCCCGTACGAACTGACAGACAGACGCAACACAGTGTAATCATTTTACTAAAGAGCACGTGAAAACTATATTTATATCTGAATTAACAGAATTCCACCAAAAGTGACGAAAATCCTCTGGTGGTGGTTATTGACCAACAAGGATCACCAAATGAGGCAGACGAGACGCCACTTCCGGTTTGGAGGAAGATATGTTTTGCCGTAGGAGGCGCTCCCTATCAGACGACAAATACCGTTATCAACTTCTTTATTTCAATATTCCTACTTGAAGTTGCAAAGGTAAGAATGTCTATTTTATAGACAAGTTTTAAACATTGGTAAGTTGCAAGAGAAAATTATTAGGCCTATCATTATTATAAACTCATCTCGTTATACAAATCTAGTTCTACTTGTGCTTTAACCAGCTGCACCTGAAAACCGATGTAACGCTCTGACGGAACTCGGGAAACATGACATCTAAGTTCCGTCAGAGCGTTACATCGGTTTTCAGTTCCGTCAGAGCCCTATGAAAACAGAACAATTCTCTGACGGTACTGATAAGCGGTGTATCGTGATACATACCGTGAAAGGTGGGACTAAAACATCATCCAAGTGTCTTGTATGATAGATTGGACAAGACATTGCTTATAATAGAATTTGTTCAAAATTTGTATGAACACAATATCATGTTAGAAACAGAAAAAAATACAAAAATAACCATAGGTTACCGAACTGGTTAATAACTTATCCTCGAGACAAGTGCTTTTTTCAAATGTGCATATTCATTGACAATCACAAAACGAACATTGTGACATGTTATCATATATAGTTATCATATATATTCTTTAAATTTACACATACAAAGTTAGAACACCTTCTATGGTTTGGAATTTATGTTACAATTTATTTCAAGAAATCTATATTTATGTAACATAAAATGCATTATTAAGTGGTTAAGCATCTGTCCAATGAATAATAATAATAATAATAAAGACTTTATTTTACGAAACTGCCAAGAATTAAGCTCAAGTTTTTTTCTGCCAACTATTGGTAACAGAAAATTGGCAACAACACCTTACTTTATTATATTTACATTTTAGATACCACCACAATATTCATCTATTATCCTGTTTGTTGGGAAAGCTTGGGACGCAATAACCGATCCTACTTGTGGCTACCTCGTTCATAAACTCGACTCAAGATTGGGCAAATTCAAACCATGGTGAGTTTCTCAGTTTCTCAGATGGGACTGTGACACCGTTACAAAGTACCGCGACACCTTTCATAGGGTCCGTGACACCATTCACAGGGTCCGTGACACCATTCCCAAGGTCCGTGACATTATCCTGATGGATGGTGATACAATCTCCCCGTGTGTTATAAAATCATCCCATAAACAAATTAAAACATATTCATAATGCTTTCTAATATACATAAATTTGCAAATACAAAAGAAAAGTTCTTCACTGTCACATTTGATTTGCATTAACACATCAAATCTTCAAATATTCAAAAGGCATAATTTTGAAAAGGCATGGTTTATCTTTGGAAATTGATATTATGTATTATCTAAAATGTATATGCCCTCCTATAACATATCATTAATATTATGTGCATGTAGTCAGTTAAAATCAATTTACACATATAAATTGGTCACCCATTTCCATCTATCTCAAGCAGGTAGATGCGTTTAAATGTATCATTTATTGACTGTAAAGTGTCTATAAATATTAGGAAGGTTGCGAAAATGAACGTGTAACGTGTATTTCTACGTGAATAATACTCTTGGGTATTTCGTCACGGAGTTATGTGTAGTATCTACAAGTAACGGACGTGTGATAGACGATAATAAGTGCGTACTATGTAACCCAGGTATGCGTATGCACGGGAAACACAAGATTCTATCGGCCGTGGACTCATTGAATTAAAAAAAAACACACACACTTATATCGATTCACGAAGAAATCATGTTCAAACTGCCACGTGATTTTTCACGCACCTAATTTAAAGATAGGGTCCGTTGCCTAAGCAAAGCGCAACCGAGCGCCTTTATTCAGTTACCTCCCGTTCAATTGAATACTAGTATAGAAGGCATGGATGACCTCCCGTGGAAAGCGCTACGTAGCGCTCGCACATGTTAACGGCCTCTTGGGTACTGTTTTATCAAAGCACTTACGACATCTTTAACTTATGTTCAAATTTAAATTCTTTATAATTAGTTAACAATTGCAGTTACTGTACATTTGAGGACAGATACTGTATGGTTAGTATGAGTTCATTAACTGAATGGTTATTAGTATTGCAATTCCATTTACCACACTTTGTCGTCGTAAAGAATTCTAAATAGTGAATTAAAATTTGAACGTAAGTTCAAGATTTCCGTTAGTGCTTTGATAAAACAGTATCCTGGACATTTGTCACAATCAGGGGAGGTCCGTGCGACCACGTGAAACATTATTTCCTGAATAGCTGAATCAACTACATGCAGTACGTGCAACCACATTGAACTCTAAATTCTTGACAAGTTGATGCAATAACGTGAAATCCGTGCGACTACGTCATATTATGCTGGTCCACACACACCTGTATGGAAAGTTAATAATATAAGTTCAAGAATGTCTAGTTAAGGTATCAGAGGATAATTTGTAGTGAGATTGAGCATGTTTTTTTTTCAAAAGCATTTTATTCTTAAAATTGAAACGTGTTGGGTACAGTAAGCATAATATCATGAAGCACTATATTTATCCTTGAAGTTAAACAAAAATAAATATCAGTAAAGTGAATTTATTGAAGCATGACAGCACTTTCATTGCAAATCTTGCTCGTTCACAAACAAAGTCAACGTAACATTAAGAGTCAAAGTTTGTTATAGGCAACATAGTCAATAGTATAAGGAACAAACTCTTACAAAGAAATAATAATAAAACATATTTATGAACCGGTATCATGCAAAACTTTAATGACCTTGCAAACAGAAAGTAGAAATATGGCAATGTTTCTTGAATATCTCTTAAATTATACATTTTTCAGTCAAAAATTAAATAAGAGTTTGTTCCCTAGAGTTATAATATAAGCATGATATGAGTTTTGGCTCGTGACATTTGCCAATGTGTGTGTTTATGAACGAGTACTGAAAGGCACATACATTCTTTGAAACTTACTTTTTTAAAAGGATGGCCCTTTTTAACGAGTTGTTGTTGTTATGTTACAGCGATAGTATACAAACAATAAAAGTCTGTCTGCTTGAGCCCTTTTATTTTCTCAAAAATCTGAATTATTGTTTACCATACCCCTCCCACTTTTGTTCTCACTCCACATCCTTAATATCAGGCAAACAATAAACTGGTTGTTTTTCGATTTTCTCATCAATGTCCAGCTCCCAATATTTTTCATGCGAAACACAGTTTTTCCAGGTACCGACCGTGATCGATGACGGTACCTTTTCTGTTTTCTCTAATATTGTTTGCATCCTGAAAACTGTGTTAGGTCGCGCAACAGACCCCTTAACTCCAGCCCAGACAAACACTAGGACATTAAGGTCAGCATGGCATGCTGGAAGTGGTAGAGTTTCATGATTATGGTCTTTCATCGACAACATCATTACCTTGACACAATGCTGCAGTAGCGGAGTCGTCAGCATATTGTCCTCCAAAGGCAATATCAATATCATCAGAGCGTTGTCTTCTATTAATACCGATCTGACTGGCAAACTTAAAAGTATTTTTTCTGTCCCACTTCAGTAAGTTTCCGCCATTCATTTCACTGTGGTAATCTCCAGTCGATGACTTAGATTTTTATACCAGCTATGCCTTGAACTACGCTATTTACGCTCCCAGCATGTACCATTATTAAACGATATGTTCCATTCTACTCTAACAATCTAAGTGTCACAATGAAGCCAACTGTTTTATGTAAGGCTTTTTGAAACTTTTTTAAGGTTGGGATTCACTTCTGATGCACAAATATCTCTTGCATTGTACGCCGAACCACGCCAAGAACAAAGGCGTCCAAGATAACTTTGTCTTTCCTTACTTTCCTAGGGAACAATCGTCCAACCATGGCTGCCTTTCTCGATTAGATAAAACGACGAGACTCAGGACATACCCTAGGTTTAGGCATCGACAACTTCGAGATGTTCTCCTGTATCCAATCCCAAAAAGTATGTTGCCACTCGAGATTAATGTGTTGGTACATTATCTTGCTGGAAGATGAACGACCTAGGCGGAACAGACGGTGACTAAACGGGAGAAGTACAGACTGGAGATCATCGTCGACGTTAGAACACTCAGTCACATTGTGTTCCAGTACAACAAGATCCGCATTTGTTATATTGTGTGATTCCTGCCTACAAATGCACATCATCGCTATCACTAACCCACTTGTTCCGTTTTTGAACAAATGTGTTCAAAAAATGTTCACCCATCCTTTATACCCCTTGCCGTCACTGTTGCTGACATTGAATTCATGTAAACCTGAGATGGCGTCTCGCCTAGTTCGGCCTCGCAGCCTTGTGAGATCGGTCAGGATGTCAGTCTTAACGGTGACATTTGCCACTATCTATGTTGTATGCGCCCAATCGTTGTGTAATGGCAGTTGAAACACCGTACTAAGCATGTCAATTGAATAGCCTCTGGATGGATATTTGGTGTACCCGCGGCATAACAGCGTGACGTATTTGTAAACCTACTGTGTAGATTTTTTAAAGCGAATATTGATCAATAAGTTTGACAAGTTCGAGCTGCTCGTGCAAAACATGCATAAACAAAGATTTGGCATCGGCGAGGTATTTGGATCTATAAAATTTCCATAATATGTGACAAAATTGAAGAACGTACAATTTGAAAACTGGAAATGTGTCCACAGGACACGGATGCCCCCGCTTAAAGCTGTCATCAGACACCTAAGAATAGTTAGGCAAAAGGAATCATTTGAAATAAAGGTTGTAATTGCTAAAATGTGAAATGACCTGAAGACAAGAGCTGGGTCTGTAAGTGTGACCTTGACATTTAAGCTAGGAATCTCAGGGTGTGAATGTGAATGCTACCAAGTAATTTTAAAATCCGGAACAAAATAAAGTAACAAAGCAGACAAGATTTGTTTACTTGTGCCTTTAAACTTTTAAACTCAAAGTATTACCTTTGAGCTAGTGACCTGGGTCTTACGCGTGACACATCGTCTTGGTGTGGTGAACATTTGTACAAAGTATTATTACATGCCTATTTAAGCCTTTTAACCTTTGATCTCACAGTGTGGCCTTGACCTCTGAGCTAGACTGAACTGGGTTTTGCGCATGACACATCGCCTTGACATGGAGAACTTTTGCACCAAATATTATGAATATCCAACAAAAAATGACAAAGTTACAGAGCGGACACAATTTATTTTCGAACACACACAAACACACACGGACAGGGTGAACACTATATGCCCTTCCGCCATTTCATTATTATTAGATTATTGAAAATACATTATTGTAATTCGTCACCGCATGCAATCCATGTTTTTGTTAAACTTTCCACATAAATGTACATGGATAAATATGACGTAGTCGCAGGCTGCACCAACTTTCCCAGAAATGAAACTCCACGTGGTCGCACGGACTGCATGTAGTTGCGTCAACTATCTGGAGGAAAATTGTTTCACGTTGTGGTTATGTCAGAAATGTATTTATCGTGCACAAATTTACGGCGCTTTTGAGCAATTTACGCCATAGTATCCGTCAAGTAAATTATGCTCCCAAGTAAAGCTAATCAATCTTGTGCAGCCAATCAAGAGATACATTAAAACCTAAATGTTTAAATTAGATTGAATGATAACCATGTATCTATTATTACGCCTATACATACGAGGGGCGTTTTTAAGTTCCAGGAAATGTTTCATAGAATTTTCGACGTTTTCTAAATCTCAATGATATTTAGCAGAGAGGCTAAGACACATATTCGCAATATATTTCAAATTTTAGTAGGATTTTACAGTAAGGTGACGTTCTTATTGAATCTATGGTAACGACGTGAAGAGCTACCTGGCGCATCGTCAACGAAATCGTCAAGCTAACAAACACATAACACCCAACTAAACAGCTACTTATTAACCACGACCTAAAATGACTGCACAGAACATTCGTGTCGGGCAGCATAACAAAATTTTGGTCAATATTCCCACAATCATGTTGTGATATTGTTGTCGCAGTAATCAGTGTAACAAAACCACGTGACATTTGGCTACAGTTTCAAGGCGAGATTTGTAAACATTGGAAAAAAATAGCTATAAGTATTTTTTTTTTTCAACGATTTCTTTGAAATAAACGCCACGCGCATTAATACATCATATAAATAGACCGTTTATGCCTTTTATCCTTCATTGGACGGTCAGTGACGGTGTCGGCATGCATACAACGTTCTTGTGGACGAAAATTTGTTGTATCATGACAATGGAATGGTGCGAAAACGGCATGGTTGCTACTTCCGGTTTTAACATTTCTACATCATTTTCGCGTACATGAGAAATGCTAACTAAGGCTTTTGGGTGAATGAAACTGTGATTTTTTGCATGTTAATGAATCGTGTACACATTACAATTTACACAATTCGGATATTTTCATTCACGCGAGATTCACGAACGAAAAATGAGATTTGGCCACGTGGCTTACCACGTGTAATTTGCTTAGTAAAACAGGTACAGGTCTTCTCTACTAACAAGGTTATTGCCCAGGAACATCAATTCATTGATATAAAGTCAGCTAAATTTTGAAAACAAAAATACGAATCCCTGAAAAGTGGTGCGTTTTCAAAGTCTGTAAGTGTAATGTAGGTTTATTCTATGATTTATACAGTGTTGTAATAGACACATTAGGGCGGCATCCATAAAATGTAGGTTTTTTCAAGGTTGTATGTAGTATTTCATTTGACTGTATCTGTCTGGTTTGACAGCAAATGAAAGCTGTGACGTAAAATACTCGCCGTAAAATTGTGCGTTCTATGTAATTCCTGGCCAGTTCTCCTACGAGAAGTCTGTGTAACCTCGTGAAACATCATTTCCTGGACAGCTGAACCAACTACATGCAGTCCGTGTGACAACGTGCAATATATTTTTTTGGAATGTTGATGTAACCTTATTTTTAATGCCCAGCATAGCCTTTATTTGCCAGTCAGCTTTCTGCTGAAATATGGCAGGCATATAATGTATGTTTGACTCCACCCGAATTTGAACCCGGTCGCCAGATTAGATGGCAAACGCGCTAACCATTGAGCTACGGAGGTCACGTGGAGTCCGTGCGACTACGTCATATATTTATTCATACAGACGTACCGTGCGTGGTAGCCTGTTTTTGTTTCATGAAACGTTCAAACGTCAAAAGTGTTCTTTATGCCTAATCATTTAAACGGTGCGAAAATGAAAGCTTTTTAAAATTATGGTTTTTTTTTAAAATATGTACATAATTTATTATGCATTTATTTATCTAGAAATCACCCAATATCAGAGTTTCTATGTATGTCACGATCGTTCAAGACGATTTAACGTTTTGGCCTTTATTCCCTATTTCAGGATTCTATTTTCGGCACCGTTTGCCTGTGGTGCATACTTTTGTTTATGGTTTGTACCAGACATCTCAGACACAGGAAAATTCTTCTGGTATTTCTGTTTCTACTGCGGCTTTCAGATGCTTTTATCAGTGCGTATATTTTAGTATTTCCGGGTATATGTATTTGTTATCAAAATTTTGTGCTGCCGTGTTTTCCTGTGTTTTTTTAAAGTTCGGTTTGTTAGCCATACGATTTGGTAGTTTAAATGACACTAAAATCAAAAGTGCAAATCATTACATGCGTTGTATAGGATGTATCCAAACTATATCAATAATTATTATTACATACGCAAGTATCTCAAACCATAATTATGTGATACAGTTCGTATTCTTAAGGCGCTATATATATGCAAAGAAAACGCTTTGTGCCCCCACACTTACACTTACTTATAAGTGGGAGCATATAGCATTTGTACTGTTCGTCCCTCTGTCCGTAACACAAATCTTGTGTGTTGAACTACTCATAAACTGTGGGGTAGAATTTCTTCAAACTTTCACAGATAAACAACCTCAATGTATAGAAGACCGTAAAGGACGGACATTTTGCTGCGTCAATTTGGACTAGAATAATGACCCTTTGTTCTTTTTACAATGTATCCCATAGTGAAACATCTTGTGTATTGACCGCACAAATTGTTGGGATGAATTTCTTCAAAACTTCACCGATTAACAATCTCAATGTATAGATGACCGTAAAAAATGATTGTTTACTATATTTTTTTTACCTGAATGATGGGCCTTTGTCTTTTTTAATAAAATTATAGTCCAAGGTTAGAAAAATTGAATAATGATGTTACCGCAATCTGCTTTTCCCCTTTCCTTCCCCATTTGAAATGATATGCTTTAATGGTGGTACCCGTGTCCCATGGACATGATTTCTTATTGTATGATCTTTGCTATATGGCACTGTGCTGTTAATGGAGCACCTTCAACTTCAACTCAACCCAATACAACCTTTTTTTAGAACATACAAAGTTAGGAATATTTATCCTTCAGTAACTAGTAATGAGCTTACTAAATTGTTTGGTTTACATCCCCAGACATAACATTATTATTATAAATCATGTTTATGTATGCCAGGGTCTTCATGTACCGTATACTTCAATGACCATGGCTGTTACAAACTCTCAGAAGGATCGGGATTCTGTCACCGCTTACAGTAAGTAATATAGTAGATAAACCAGTCACCACTGTACAAAGCAATATATAACCCTGTCCCTCTCTAAGTAATGTGTATTTATGGCCCCCCACCAAATGGGAGAATATAGATTTGCCCATGCCAGTCCGCCTGTCCCAAAACGTTGTGTCGTCTGAAACTTGAAAAGTAATTGTAATACAGGGTTTATTTCTCAGGAATATTAGTGATCACGAGTTGTTGTGCACCTACATATTTTTATTCGGTATTGAGAGTCATGGCCCTTGGAATGATGTAATTTGAATTGTGTCGTCCGGAAGGTGAGAGGTAACTGCGTTACAGTCATCACACTTCATAGGAATATTAGTCGGCATGTGTTTTGTGCACCTCAGCATTTTTCACATCCGATTAGTATAAGCAGAGTTGTTGCCCTTGAAAGGATGAAATTTGATTACTTTCCCCCTTTTGTCGCTCATAACTCTAAAAGTGTTTGAGATAAAGTAGTCATATTGTGTAGGAATGTTTGGCAGTACGTGCTGTTGCCCTTCTAATCTGACCTATAGTAGCAGAATTGTGGCCCTTGCAAAGATGACATTTTGCTTTTGTTTCTGATAACTGTAAGTATTTGTGCTATAGTAATCAAACTTTGTAGGAATATTAGTTAGCACATGTATTTGAGTTATGACCCATGACATGACCAAAATGGGAAGTCCTATGGACTCATTGCTGGTTTTATTTTAGTCATGAAGACACAAGTACACTTATCCCTGTTGTTTTAGAGAGTTGTTAAGAGAAGCAATTGAATCAAACATTTTATACAGATGGAACAATCGTGTGCCTACCTGGAGGTTCCACAAACAAAAACGCCCGACCAGCTTAGGTTGTATTGAGCTTAACTGTCGACCGGACAGTCTGGATACTATAACGGGGACGTTCAATGCTTTCCATATACTGATTATGGTTAAATCTATCACATGGAAAGAAGTTGCCAGTAATTAAGTACTGGTTAAAAATGAACTTCACAAAAACTGGTCAAATTTAAAGGTTTTAAAGTCTTAGAATGAATTAGAATGATTTCTCACATATGGTGAAATGTAACCTCTGAATGTTCACACCAGGAATGGTATCCGAAGCACTGGGTGTATTATTGGCTGTTGTAATAGAGGGACAACTTGTCGGTAAATACAGAAAAACTGGAGATTGTTCCGACAATGGAAAAATTTCAGACAAAGAACTCAAAAATGAGGTATGTAAATTGAACAAACTACGGCTAGTTCTAAGTATCGTAAGTTGTATGTCCTATTAATTAAACGAGTATTATGATTTTCGCTTGCTTTAACGAACTAGATCTATCTATCTTTAGTTATACAATTAAATCCTAATTAAGTAAACATGTTTCAAACAGTGATCTGCTTTGAAAAGTCACGCGTATCCATTGCATAGGTTCTTAAGGCATGCTACGTGTTTTTTTCGTTGATATGCGTGTATTACCAAAATAACTGAAATACAAAATGTACTGCCTGTCAGAAACTAGACCAAATATTTAGGTTTTATTCTTAAATCCCAATTATTTTTGCTATTACAGAAGAATGCATACATGTTAGGTGCTGGTGTTGTGGTGGCCGCATATATGTTCTGTGCTATCACAGTATTCTTTGGATCTAAAGAAAAGCACGGTGAGGTCATATATACACTAACCCCTTCCACAGACACGTAAATACCACACAAATAAAACATATAAATATAAAACACCATTTCAAAATTCAGCGCACAATTACCAATCCATTTTCAATGTTATACTCTTAATTCAAAATCATCGTTTATATCAACTCGATTAGATAACCACATCTTGAAAGGGAACATGACTACTTAGTATTCTTCAAAATATAATAAATGTTCAAAAGTAGCATAAACTATTATAGTAGAATATGTTGTAGCATAAATTCAATTTGATTTTAGTAGAATATGTTGTAGCATAAATTCAATTTGATTTGAGCTTGGTATATAAATTCAAACACTCGCACAATCAAGAGAAGTCCGTGCAACCACGTGAAACATCATTTCATGGACAGTTGACGCAATCAGATGATGCCCGTGCGACCACGTGGAATATAATTCTTGGAAAGTGGATGCAACCATGTAAATGCCGTGCGACTCCTTAATTTTTGTATTCATGTACATCAGTTCGGACAGTACAACCGTGCGTGGTACATGTGGTCATACTAGTTCAAACGCCCTGCGAACAAAAGGTTATACGTTCGATCCTAGACTGCGACTTACAAAAGTCGTTTAAAATGAAACAGTTATATCTACATTGTATGACAAGCAGTCAATACAACTTAAAAACTATCCATGAAAGCCTTTCGAACACTTACCTGAGGTACCTAAGTTTATCACAAAAACACAAGTTCATGCATGACCAGGGGCGTAGCTTGGTCTTAACAAATGTGTAGGCTACATTATTTAAAGGGGGTCGGGGAAATTTGTATTTTTTTTTTAATTTCTATATCGTCGCAAATGCATTCTTATTAGTTTTCAGACTAGAAAACAAGAACAATAATGACTCGCACTTGTCACTAAGGTGAATGAAAAACCACGAAAGTAGGACTCTACACTATTGTCGAGATTCTATACTATTAACGTATATACATCCTTTTTGTAGGGGGGTCTAGGGCATCTGGAATGTTTTCTGACAACACATCAAGCACAGTTCACCATTGATCTGATTGCATTTTTTGGCATTTTTATTTTTTCGATTTCTGTGAAAAAGTGTAGACCGCTGCCTATACGGCCTATAGGAAGCTACGCCCCTGAATTGACAGTATCAATAATGGTGTGTAATCATGAGGCATTATGATTTTGATATTCTCTGTTGTAATGACAACCAGTATAGATAGTCTGCATTCTCATTCATTCTATTGGTTTGTTTCCATATTTACAGGGTTTAATACTGCAGATGCGGGTGGTTTTTTCTCTGGAGCTAAGCAAGTACTCACATTCCGACCATACGTTCTATTGTGTACATCATTTCTATTTCTATCTCTCGGTATAGCTGTAAGTATACATATGCTTTTAAAACATACCCCGTATAAACAAAATTTAACAGGAGGCCGTTAACATGAGCGAGCGCTACGTAGCGCTTTCCACGGGAGGTATTTCATGCCTTTTATATTTAACTGAACGGGAAATAACTGAATAAAGACGCTCGGTAGCGCTTTGCTTAGGATATAGCGCACATAATTTGACATTATTCTGACCTTTTTGCATGACTATAACAAGGTTCTTGCATTGAATTTATAATTTTTCACAAGCAAGTCGTGCAATATCGGTATTTTAGGTTTGTGTTTGTATTACACCTTAAGCGTCTTCGTGATACTCCCCGCTTATAAAAACATACATTTTAGGGGGTTGTCATTATAGACAAGATATCAGCTGTTTAATAATGCCAATATAATGTCGAGGATCGTATCAAGTTATTTGTTATTATGAAGTGTCTTGTTTATACAATATTCCTTTATGAAATTAATTTAAAGCAAGACTGTCTCTAAAATTCAAAACAGTGGTCATAAACGGACACATGTATTAGTCTAATGTACAACAAACAGAACATGGATAACGGTATAGCGAAGGCTTGTTTGTTTTCTTATTTTTTAAGACTGTATAGTTTCAATTTTCTCTAAAAGCGTAAAAGGAAAGTCTTCGAACATATTGATCACCCCTCGTTCATCGGAACATTATCTCTTTGCGCCAAGGAAAAATTCAATTTGCGCATATAGTTATGGCGCATAAATATATCGGAAAAGTACCAACATTGACGCATTAAACAATCAGTTGTTATTCCGTGGTACAAATGTGTGCACTTTTACGGCAAATAATGATCAATTTAGATTTAGAGCGTAATATGGGGGAGATAACTCGCTAAGTAAAATGTCTCCTTGACAGGTCGGAGTAATACATTGATATTATTGAACAACCCTTATCTTCAATGCTTGTTTCAATATTTCAGATAGTACAAGGAAACTTGGCGTTATTTTGCACACATACTCTCAAAATGGGGGACGATTTCTCATTCTTTATACTTGTATTATTGGTAAGTTCATTATGAATACATCTCACACATCCAACGCGTCACTAGGGTGGTATATGTTTATCCGCTGGTCCAGGGCAGCAATAGTTCAACATCTGTGCAGTATTTGTGAACAGCCAATCTTTCCACTCCGTATGTTATTTAAATATAAGCTAAGTACTAGTGCAAACATATTTACATAACATGTTATTTTTTAAATGGGAGATCACTACATCCAACCCAACTAGGACTGCTGTATTAAATCCACATTGCTTGCCAGTCACTGCCATTTCAGAAAGAACAACAACATTTTGTAGACGACTGAAACGATATAAATGTGCGACTGACATTGTCCTGTCCACACAGATTGATTCATTATTGACACACTACTGCTGTAATTGTTCAGAGGGTAACCTTAACTCCCTCCTTCCTCGCGCTGTTCAGACTGGGCCCCGAAACAAATGATGTATATGTCGCCCATGTCGTCGTCTGCCTGCGATGAAGGCGGGGATGCATCATTCATCCAGTTATCATCATCGTCTGATGAGCGAGTCTCATTTAAAGTGACAGAATCACTTGGAACATTTTCTATCATACCCTCAAGCTCATATACATCCCCAGTCTAGTGTAGAGGAGATAGCACCAACTTTGAATGTGCATCAGGTTGTAATACCAGCTGATTATTGTGTGTCTCGGTTCTGGTGTAGATATGTGGGCTCATTAACAATAAGTTCCTCAATAAAAATTCTTGCTGTAGAGGAAAGCGCTGTTGCGCTTTCTTAGAACAATTAAAGGCCTCCAATGCCAACTTTCAGGCTCTTATTTTACACAGTACTTACCTATACGACCTGTCACAAAACTACTTCAGTAATTTCGAATTGTAGCCTGTGATTGGACTTTTGAAGTGGAGTGAACCGGCCGAGTGCTTTTTCTTGATATGCCGATTTAATTATGTTTATTGGAATACGCCTTGTTACATGTATTATATATTGCATTGTGTGTTTTTAATTTATCGATATATCTTAAAATTCAATTAACCATAGATAAATATTAATTGCATCTACGTCTCAATTTCTCGTGCAATTTACGTGTTTAGATGCTTCGTGGTTCAGCGAACCGTTGTATTTAAAATGGACGAAGAACTTTACTAATCCTATTTAGTGTTACTCAATAGCATATACACAAAATTTCATGCAGAAATATCCATGAATAAAAAACAGATGCACACTTTTAAGATTTGTTGAGTGTATATCTTTATCAGTTCTCAGCAATAAAACAATGAAATATTTGTAATAAATAGTTGTGTATCTCTTTTCCAGATATCAACGATATTGGCCATGCCATTGTGGCAACTATGTATTGTTAAATTTGGAAAGAAGTCAACATTTGCAGCAGGAATGATGGTAATACTTAAAAGTTTATTTGATAAAAATAAAATGACCCACCACAAGATCGCACTCCGCTAGACTACAGGTGCAGCGGCTAAAACACTAGTCAAACAGTCTCCTGGTTCGACTTGTTTTACTTATCTTTTAGACCCACCTTGGTAACACTTTTCATGGTGTATTTTTGTGACTTTTCAATTTGCAGTGATGGTCATTATTTGAAACTTTTTTTTATCTTGCAGTCAATCGATTTTGATGAAGAAATAATAGAAACATCAGTTAAATATGTATTTATTAATATGCCAACATTTAATCAAATCGCATTATAAATTATTGAAAAATGATATAAAATGTAGGCGCTGCGTTGGGAGTGTGATTAAGTTAAAGTGTATATTTTCTATTTGCTTACATTTCAGATATTCCTTCCAGTCCTAATAATACAGTTATTTTTACCAGAAGGGGAGCCTATATATTTTTACCCAATCCTCGTTGTTGCCGGACTTGGGATATCTGTCGCTCTTCTGTTACCATGGTAACCTTTATAATATAATAAATCAGATACGTTAACACACCGCACTAAAAAGCTATCTCAATAATTGGACCAGCTTAATATTAAAAATAAGAACACGGTTTCCAAGTTCTTTTCTATTGAGATAAGTTGTTTTTCTTTATTCTACATTTTTTTCGGGCTCTAGTAATCTTATTATTTTTGTTAGTACAAGAAAATGAATGTTTCGGTCATAATGTTTTTTTTAAAATATATTAATTAATAACAGTGTTGCATAAATTATTATAAAATTAAGTTTATTTTTGTATTTTATTACACAATAATTTTTTTTCAATATTTCATAATAGTTTTACTTTTTGAATAATATTTATAATTACGTACGTCATCTATATAAGACTGAAATGTATCCTGTACTAAGACGTATAATCGTGTTTCAGGTCAATGCTGCCAGATGTTATTGACGAATTCTTTCTGAAATATGGCACCAGAAAGGAGTCCATCTTCTATTCGTTTTATGTGTTCTTCAGTAAATTCTCCGTCGGTATTGGATTGGGCATTTCTCAGCTCGTCCTGGCGTATGTATAACAGATATGCAATATTTACATCATAGGCAGTGATTTGTCCCCAAAATTAACAGGTTAAGGCCACTTCCAATGATTAACAGAAAAAGCCATGAAATGAGGCCCCTGGTCCTGCACATGACCAATTCTTCAGGTCAAAATTACATTATACATACATGTATGTAGGAAACTTTGCAAATTCTAAATCTAACAAATCATATGCTTCATCCTAGTATTCAACTGCCTGATACAATTTTCCGCCAAAAAACATTCAACTTGTATACCTCCTCAACTGCAACATGAGAATTATCATCTATAATAAAGAGTATAGTGCATGAAACAAAAAAGATACTTAACGGATTTAAAAACGCGATAATGGGGTAGGTTGTTTTATAGCAGACAATTCAAATTTTTGTCGGTATTGGAATAGTGCAGATTAAATGCACGAGTATTGGCGTCAATTTGGTACCAAGATGATAAAAATAAGATGAGTATTAACAAATATATATACTACTGAAACTTTGCTAAGGGCCAAGAAATTGATTTTGATGGCCGTCTCACGTGAAATGTACAACACCGATGACGAAAACGTTGTGCAATTAATAAAAATAATCTTATCTGCTTCTAAAGTTCAAATCTTGTTGTCTTGTATTTGATACGCATTGCCAGAATGAGGGCGTTTTCCAGGTAACTGATAAGCCCTATTGGTTGGAACCAAAGTGGCTAGATTAATATGAAATTTTTATCCCGTTTTTATTACCATATCGTGTAACACCCAAAATGCCAAGAAAATGACCACATTCCGTTACTCCAGAGGCTTGAATGCCGCACGAACATTTTAATGGGGCTGGGCTTATCCGCACTAAGACATTTAATTTCGAAGTAATCTTTATTTGTTTACAATATTGCAGATGTAGCATTATGTTTTTGAAAATTCTACCGGTCAATCTTATTCAATTTGCAAAATATTCAAATGGAAAATTTCTTGGCCCTTAACATATTTTGAGTAGTATAGTACAATTAATTCGTCGAAAGTCGCATCCTGACCAATAGACAATACACTAAACAAATCTTCAAAGGGTGCATGTATAAATTTACCCATAGCTCGGTCAATACGTGTTTGATCTTGCTGAACTTTTCAACACAATTATGTAGCTTGGATATGAAAAATACAAATCCAGTGATTTTATTACAATATGATAACAATTGTCGCAAACAGAAAAAATAAATGATGGCATCAGCAATTGCTAATGTCACACATTTTTGTCCGGTGTTAATCGGGTGATCATCGGGTGTCTGTCAGGTTGCTAACGCAGCTTTTGCCCATTTTGCTGATTTAGTCAGAGTTCAAGTGTATGTTCTTATCATGGAGACAGAAATAAAGAAAACAATGATAAGAATAAAGCCCAATTTAGGTTTATAATTTCACACGTTTTCATTCAAAATGAAATTTCTTACATGGTTACCTCTACTTGACCAGTGTCCAGATGATGTATTTCTAGTTTTACAAGGTATGTTTCCTGCAACAATGTGTCCGTGTTATATAGATTAACACTTTAAATAAAAGTTGGATATGTCATTTGTTATATTAGATTTAGTTTAGAATTTGGATATACAAGTTCGACTATCCTTACGTAATCATTCGATCTGTTATTTATGAAGACCGGTCATATTCAACGCTTAAATCAATGCGTCGATAAACGTGTTACTTAAGTTTTCTGGACCAATCGAGTCTTATTAGTGCGATAATTTGATTAATACTCTTTGGATTTTATTGAGTTTTGTATCAAAATGACATAATTGCATTAGACGTTACGAATATACAAAGACATTTTATACGTGAATTAGTTTTCCTAAAATACACCAATATATCCAAGTGTCGCGTTTTTAAATCCGTTAACCTTTATTCAAAATATACTAGTTCCAGAATAAGCATTGATTTCTTTCACGCGGGAAATCAGTTTTAAAGTAGCATACATATTATTAGCAATCTTATAATTTAGTTGATAAGCACAGACTGGAACTATATCGTACTTTTGATCAGATGGCGTCCAACTGAGTCTGCATAGATTTAGATATATAGTGTCCAAAGGCGTCTTTATAAGGAAATACATTGATTGTATATTTACAGTTGGCAATAAAGTGGAGAAGGGGTCAATACCCGAAATAATGTTATTATTTTGGTTTCCCATAGTGAGTTAGTTTGTGCTATATGACTGAGCATACATGTATATGTTTTCAGTTTAGGAGGTTATAAGACGGGAGAATGTAATCAGCCAGCATCTGTAGCATTATCCTTACAAATGTTGGTGGTTCCGGGTCCAGCATTGTTCACACTGATTGCTCTCATAGCATTGTGGGGATATCCTATCGACGAATCTAGAAGGAAGAAGTTGAGAGAAGCGGTGCGAGAAAAACTTAGGTATGAATGTTTTTAAACATGTATTATAACAACTCCTGCGTGGTAGTCATTTAGCGTCTTAAAGGAACTTTTCTTAAAAGCCACGCACGTTAATTTAATTAACGTGCGTGTTAAAAGCTAAACAGGAAATCAAGCATTACGTAAAGAGCTACAATAATCACAAAGAAAACATAGGTTATTCTTCGTTTCTTGAGAAATATGTGCAGGTCATTTTTTTTAAATTTGAGTCAAACCTTTTTATGTTAGTCAATATAATTTAATATATTTATTAAGTTTTTCCCTCATGATGCTATGTGGGTAGTTCTACTTATCCCTGGTCACATCAATAAGGACCAAGTGCACGTGATAATCCATCTACTCTTTGCTAGTGTTACATGTATTTGGAATCTGATGGTTTTACTTGAAATCTAACTTTACGTGACTTCTCTTATCCAGCTAACTTGCACTGTCGCCATATGCCCCCGAACGAGAATGATTCAAAAACATTTAAACCATGTTAATGATTATTGATTGGCAAATTCGGTTATTAACTGAGTCAATTTCCATGAAACTTTACACAAACGTTATCAGCAGAGGATACTTGCGTTTCAGCAGTTTTAACTTATGCTTTTCGTCAAATTGCCACAGATTGGCTAAATAAGAAGCCATATATTTTGTTTACAGAAAGTTTAAAGATGAAGAGTCACGGAATGGCGGACCAAACGTTAATCCAAGTTATATGCATGACAGAGACTTTATGCCAAGTGTTAGTTATAAAAGTATAGAGACTGAACGACTGTGATATATCTAGCTGAATGTGTGTGTTTTATTTAAGAAGCAGTATCTTTGTTTGTTAACATCAAGATTGTCCTAGAAACACTTATCAACCAGTGCTGATTTGCTCTATTTACAAGTACATGTACATTGTGATTGAGAACTTCTCAATGTAAACTAAAATGCCACTGAAAAACATTATTAACATGCTGAACGAGGGAATCTAACGAGGGTCTGCTGGCTGCCAGACTAGCGCTCTATGAGATGCCAGTAGTAACATTTGTGCTACTTGTTTGTTTTACGTCAACCTAAATACTATAATAAACAATCAACATAAACTTTTCACTTAAAAATAATTTATTTTTAAGCTGAAATGACCTAGCTACATGTAGACCTAGTTTGCAATCGAACTTGGCAATTTGAAAAGCTTCTAAAAAGGCTAACCCAAAAATTATGCCTTAGGCGGTTGGTCGATGCCTGTTTAGTTAGGCTATAAATCCACAGCCAGCAAATGTGTAACTAACAAGAGATGTTTGTAAAACATGTATGCCCCCATGGCAGCCCAATAGTCAGAAATGGTGAAGGTCGCAGTGACCTTGACCTTTAACCTACTGACCTCAACATCAATAGGGGTCATCTACTGTCGCTGACCAACCTCCATGTAAAGTTTGAAGATCCTAGGTCAAAGCGTTCTTGAGTTATTGAACAGAAATCATTTAAATAGTCAGAAATAGTAAAGGGCACAGTGACCTTGACCTTCGACCTACTGACCTCAAAATCAATAAGGGTAATCTACTGTTGCTGACCAACCTCCATGTAGAGTTTGAAGATCCTAGGTCAAAGCGTTCTAGAGTTATTGAACGGAAACCATTCAAATAGTCAGAAATAGTAAAGGTCACAGTAACCTTGACCTTTAACCTACTAACCTCGAAATCAATAGGGGTCATCTACTGTTGCTGACCAACCTCCATGTAAAGTTTGAAGATCCTAGGTCAAAGCGTTCTTGAGTTATTGAACAGAAACCAATATATACGACCGACAGACAGACCGACCGACAGACATGTGCAAAGCAATATACCCCCTCATCAAAGATGGGGGGCATAATAAAGACGACGAGCAGAACCCACATTCCAACAGTACAGACCCAAGGTCACAGTTCAATAACAACGGTTTGAATTTTGCGTTTCGTGTCCGCTCCATAACATTTTACAGTCTGGGCCGAATTGCATGAAACGCACAGTAAATGTGTTACTAATAAATACGCCGTGCAGAATCCACATTCCAACCGAGCTGGTTCTAAGTCAAAGTCAAACTTTACTTTTTGTGCCTGTTTAATAACTTTTTAACGCTCGAGCGGAATTGCATAAAACTTAAAGCAAATGTGAGACTAATAAAGATGACGTGCAGACCCCACATTCCTGTGCGGCTCAAGGTCAGAGTTGAACTTTACATTTCGTGCTCGCTTCATTACTTTTAATGCTTGGGAGGAATTGCATTAAACTCGTATAGTAAATGTGTAACTGATAACAACGACGTGCAGAGCACATATTACAACCATGTCAACTCAAGGTCAGATATTTGAACCTTGCATTTTGTGCTTGCTCCATAATTGTTTAACGACTGGGCCCAATTGCATGAAATGTATTGCAAATGTGTAACTAATAAAGACGACTGAAGTTCCAAACATGCAGACTCGTAGTCATAGTTCACGGTACCCGGGTTGCTCTGTACGTTTTAATGCTAGGGTCAAATTGCATCGAGCCTAAAGCAAATGTGCAATTTATGAAGGTAATGTGCAGAAATCATGTTTCTACCTTGTGGGGTCGAGGTTTACAGTTCAAGGTCAAAGGTTTGAATAGTACAATTAGTGTCCTCTCTATAACATGTAATGCCTTGACCAAATTGCACAAACATAACAAACTTGTGACACACGAAGGCATCCTGCAGAACCAAGTTACAACCAAGCTGGCTGGCATACAGTCAAGGTCAGTTCTATATACATAAATGGGGCGGGGAATATAGCCGTCTTCTGGACTGTCATGTTTTTTAAGAAATCGTCCACCTATTCTAATACATGTAGCAACAAAGACCAAGAGTGATTACAAAACCTGAGCAAGTGAGCTAAACATGTTTTAGTTGAACAGACTAGATAACCTGGCATTATAATACCCAATACAAAAGTTCTATCTATTGTAATACCTGGTATCAAACCGGGGTCTGAGTGGAAGTTACACACACTCGTTAGCTAATTTGGTCCAAAATGTACAAAGACCACCAAGGCAAATAAATGTATGGTTCCTGTAACATGCCCAAATTATGCAAGTACAAAATGTAGGTAGCAATTTTAAAATTATTTTTACCATGAAAAATTCAAAATGTATTCAAAACAGCATAATAAATATCTTTTTTTTTCAATCTCCACACACAAAACTTTTGGGTGCAAGGCAAATTTTTTAGAGTGGGTCAGGTACCATAAACAAACAATTCTTTTAGGGCAGCAGTATAAATCTCTGATCAAAATTGAAAATCTTAGTAAATTCTGAGGAATTCTGTTATACCATTTTGAGTCTAGTCTAACATTAGATCGTTCTCAATGAAATGTGACAATATTTGAGCTGAAATTTTATAGTTAAGATTGAGATACTTAAAGAGTTTCGGGCAACGCGTTGTCTATATGAGGATGATACATAACATTCACAAATGATATCTACAAATAGATTTAATTTTAATAGTACT
Source organism: Spisula solida (assembly GCA_947247005.1). NCBI lineage: Eukaryota > Metazoa > Mollusca > Bivalvia > Venerida > Mactridae > Spisula > Spisula solida. The sequence continues at coordinate 19,804,977 of OX365948.1, read as the reverse complement.
TGTGTACATTCAATAACACATACATACTTAACATAGTTATCATCTTATTAACAACACAATCTTTTAACTTATGCACCTGCCAATACTATACCCGCACGGGGGAGCGGCGGGAATACAGGGGGAATTAGACAGACGAATCTTCCCGGCAGACGGAAATTAGACAACCTTATTGACTGCGAGATCCGGGGAATAGACTCTGATCCGGGAATTTCGACACCACGAAAGACGACAGTGATACTTTTATTTGTGTTTTTATCAAAGAACCCGGATGAAAAACTATGCCCCACTGTGAGGATTTAGACAGTAAGCATTGTCTCCAGGGTGGGGATTTAGACATCCAAAATTTGAAAATGTCTAACTCCTCCTGGGTTGCTAACCGCCCTCCTGGGCGGACAAAATATTGACTGGTGCATTAGTTACAATTAATGTACATATACATAATAGACCACAAGTGCCAAGCAGTTAATAATAGTCCAAACAAGACTGCGTTCAATAAACACTTATGCCCCCTGTGGAAGCCTTGTCCATAAATTAGTCTAAGTCCAAAATTAGGTCAAGGTGAAGGTCAAAATGGGGTCAGGTGATACAGGTGTGTGGAGAGTGTTCATATACAACATCCATGCAAGTTTGGAAGCTTTGTAGCAAGCCATAATGATGCTAGAAGAAACGGGGGCATAAAAATATATGTTTGATAAAAAAAAGTTGGTGTTTTGGTCTTAAAATACCCCATTTATTTTCCAAAATAAAAATAAAATAAAAATGTTTGTGATTAATATCAACATGCCTGACACCTACAACATAGACCGGTAACATTATTATATACACAGGTAACTGTATCATTCATAAAGAGTAAACAAAAGAAATTTTTTTTTATAAAATTTATAATATCTTAGGTATATGCCTAAAGTACATAAACTTATCAAAGCTGTTTTTACTCTTTATCAATCATACAGTTACCTGTGATTATATATATACAATATTTACAAATTTTAAAGAAGTGACATAAACTGTTCTATCTCTTTATCCACATGTTAGAACAATATAACTCTCACTCCTAATATTAAACCTTTCCTCCATATATCCCATATTATCCTGATAAGGCCTGAATAAAAATATGTTCACATCTCATATGCAGCTTTTAAAGTCAATAAACAAGAATGACCTCCCTCGGTAAGGGATCTTCTTAAGCCCATTTCTGTAATTGGATTTGTCTCCCCTTAATACCCATTATAATAATCAATAATCGTTGAAGGACATTGAATAAATTATCAAATCTATGAAGATATACTGTAACACAATATTCCAATGTTTTACAGTCAAGAAAAGATAGAAGCATATAATTTACATTTGCAAAAAAAATATCACGATTCAACATATAACATAAAAAATAAAATTAACCCTCTACTATATGGAGACATGTTTAATGGTGTCTACCGTATTCCATTACAAATTCACTTTGAAGCCTCTATTCCATGTCGTTGTACACAATATCAGTATATTGCACAAATAGTTTGTGCCGATCAATGGAGTAAAGGGTTAAGGGAAGTATAGAGCTAAAATGTACGAAGAACATGGCAGACAATATGTAGTGTACATATGTGTACAGTAAGTTATAATACTTAGTTTGTAAAAAATATACGTTTATTGTTTGAATCCCATTTTCCAACATTTTATGTATAATTTTTAAACTGTACAAATTTTACTTGATTGAAGGAATCATTTGCTTTCAGTGAACAAAATTATTTCTTATAATTACCCTAACAAAAGCTGTTTGTAAAATATAAGTACAGCAATGACAGTCAAGAGGAACCATTATTATACAAACATTTAGTTATAAAACTGTTTATCAAATAAGAAATTGCACTATAAAAGGACATACATGGGTTTAGTAAATACCAGTCTTTGTAAGTCATTGATAGTTTGTATACAACAGTTTTACTGACATGAAGTGTTAAATCACAGGACTTAGAGATTCTCATTCACTGAAGGGTATCACATTTCAAATCCACAAAGAAGCTGAAAATCAAGCAACCGGAAAGCTGTTAAAGATCTGTTTAAAACAACTTTTTCATTTCCAATATGATGAGATATCAATTAGTAGACATCAATCTATAAAGAACAGCAAAGAGATAGAGAATTCATCTCTCAGAAACCTCAAGCAGATCTCGGGGAATTATCGAGCCAGAGTCTGAATCAACTGTGCACACATTTCAAAGAATTCCAGGGTGTGGTGACTCTTTGGTGAATCATCGATGTCCATCTTATCGTCTGAAACATACACAAAAGTTACAGTAAGTAAAAGTTTTAATTGCAGATCAGAAAAAATGATTTCACTAAATTAAATGACTGGAAATTATGGAAATGAAGTGATTTAGGCATGTTCATTCTACTCTAGGGAAAAACGAAATCATTATGATAATACATCAAAGGTCTCATCTTGAAAAAAATGTTGGTTTGCATTTTGCAGTATTTAGACCAATCCAGTTAAATAGACCCCGATTGACCAGTCAGCCTTAAGTACTGTGAAGTACAGCTGATAGAGAAGACTGGGCTGGCCAAACTGTGTTGCCACTTTAAAGAAAGTAGTTGTTATTATAATCACAGCTCCAACAAACTTATTGGCACATGCTGTTAGTAAGTTATAAGGTTTTCAAGGGATTTTATTCGATTACATGCTGTATAAGTCACCACTATAATATAATTACATGTACATTTTAAAGTTTAGCATGATATTTGATTGACAATCATGGCTGACGGGTCAATTCAGCTTTTGCTTTCCTGTTTTAGTGCTTTAACAGTTTTAACACAATTATATCACTTTTATAACGATAGTTGTGGCTGCTCATTTTGCTTTTCTCCATCTAACACCTAAAAATGCAAATTAAAGTAACCAAATTAGCGTATTTACAAATACTACTATTTCACATAAATAACATATTACAGATACAGTAGGAGCAGCTGCAAACCAACAATTTGTTCAATGACAACAAAAATAGATTTACTATGATGTGATACAGTTAGAGATGAATCGGGTACAATGATAAACATGCATGCATTGATTACTACCTAAATTGTCCCAACCAAAGTCAAGGAACAAACTTTTATGAACATTCACTAAAAATCAATTTGAAACTAGAAGGGTTTTCACACAAAAAGGCCATTACATTTACCCTGGCAATATTCATGCCCCCTTAAATTCCTGGCAAAATGCACAATTAGGCTAGCATGGTACCAAGTACTTATGTGAAGTTTTGTTGAAATCTGAGTAGTGGTAAGTGAGAACAAGCTCAGTCAAACTGTTTTTTTACAATTAAAGGGCAATAACTCTGGCATGATTATACCCTATTATAAGTGGGAGACTTAAGTTTTTCAAAGATAACCCATCACTTAGTAATTATTCAATAAGCTTTTCAAGACCTTAGGGTACTATCTTACTAATACTAGTAGACTAATGCTAGCATGCACAACTATAAATCTTCAGAAAATTCTGTGAAAGCAGCTAATATGGGAACATGAAAATATGAGTTTTATAAAAAAATAATTAATTTTTGAAGGTGATACTATGAGAAGCAACTGACACAAAGACAAGTGTGTACAAGCATGGGTGATTGCTTTCTTTGTGGGTTAAGTATTTAGTCATGTTCAACATGCAGTGACATATATAACAAGTAATTAAGAATTGCAAGCAATACAGAAGTCCCCTACCGGTTTTAAGCCATTTTCAATGTTTCTGTTGCCATATCAACCACAATATTGGTTGGAATTTAAATATGTTTGGACGTGCATTATCCCCTTATTGCCCCCTATCCACATACCAAGTTTCATAAACCTAGCTTGGAAACTGTTTGAGTTATGTCAGGATCCAGATTTATTGACGGAATGATGGACGAATTGAAGGACGGAGGGCAAACCTATAGTCCCCTCTGGTCAAAAACCGGTAGGGGACAAATAATTATGATATATCTACTCAAAATATTAGCTTGAACTTTCATAAATCAAGGGCTTATTACATCACCATTGTAACTTTATAATCCACAAACGTATGAGAAATGAAGGCCAGTTTTACCATTTCATGCTGGACATTTAGTATGGTAAGTAATAATATGATTACATAATGAATGCTGCACCAGGCAATCCCTCAATACTTTATACCAAAAATAGATTATATATTTATCTATCACTCAAAATACCACAATAATAAATATCTAGGGTTTTTATTTTCAATATTTTATAACAGGTTGGTAAGAAAAGACAAGTGATGAAAGTTACAAAACAATTTCATCAACTAGTATTCGCTAAAAAATAAAGCAAAGCAATATGTTTAAATATTTCAACTAAATGATAACATATTTACCATAGTCTCTAGGCGGTGCATGGTGTGGGATTAGCAAATACTTTAAATTAGCAATTAAAAAAGTGATATTCACACTCCATATTTATACAATGCAAACAAAAATAGCTTTGGTGTATACATGTTTATCCAAATGTGGAACTTCTGTATCATTGAAGGAAATATGACATTATACATTTTCTACAAGGTATTAAGTTTGACATAATTCATTTGAGACTGATTAAACTATGTCAAGGCTTTGATTTTTGGGTAACATCCTCAGCTGGAATGTTTATTTTACTGAAAATACTATATGGTGATTAACGAAGGAAGCTCTTGGAAGTCTCAGACCATTTCCGTCAAATTGTAACAGGTTTAACTAAATAAAACATGAAATATCATTGAAATTAAAGGATAATAATTATTAAATAATTTTAAACATCAGAAAAAAAATATACATGTTCATAACAGTTTGCGATGAAAATGAAAAAGAAATGAATAAACATGATTTTCAACAAATAACAGAAATAAACACGACGTTTGTAAAACATGTATGCCCCCATGGCAGCCCAATAGTCAGCTACCTTGACCTTTGACCAACTGACTTCAAGATCAATAGGGGTTATCTACTGTTGATGACCAACCTCCAATGTAAAGTTTGAAGGTCCTAGGGAAAAGCATTCTTGAGTTATTAAACAGAAACCATTTGAATAGTCAGAAATGGTAAATCTCACAGTGACCTTAACCTTTGACCTACTGACCTCAAAATCAATAGGGCATTTACTGTTGATGACCAACCTCCATGTAAAGTTTGAAGAGTATAGGACAAAGTGTTCTTGAGTTATTGAACGGAAACCATTTACATAGTCAGAAATGGTGAAGGTCACAGTAACCTTGACCTTTGATTTACTGACCTCAAAATCAATAGGGATCATGTACTGTTGATGACCAACCTCCATGTAAAGGTTGAAGATCCCAGGGAAGCGTTCTTGAGTTATTAAACAGATACCAAATTGGTCTACTGACAGACCGACAGACAGACAGACCGACATGTGCAAAGTAATATACCTCCTTATCAAATATGGGGGGCAAAATTACAACAACCATACAGTCTGTCAGATTCTGTCAAGGGGCTAAAAGGTCAATTCAAAGGATTGTAGATGACTGCATCAACACCACATGGAACTGTCTTAATAGCAAGCGAATTCTGTTTAACTTAAATTACTATGATTTCATTTATGCCATATTTGTATCAAGAACAAGTTTGATAAATAATCATAATATTAAGGCCTTAATAATTCGAGAGTAGTGACCAATAAAGGCTGACATCAGCTAAATATAGATAAAATGTACAAAGGAGATTCAAAGTTCAAAATGTGTTATAATAATAAATTGACCTGTAAATATAATACAGTACAAAGGTGCAGGAGGAGCCGACAACAAGGAATTATGGGTAAATATAAAGCAGTCATGTGATGCCTATTTATAGACTTACCAGGCATGAGTAGGATATTTCCAGTGGTATCTGAAATGTGCACATGAATGTTGACAATGTGTATACATGCAGGTTATACGGAAAGCCCACTACAATCTATATCCACATGGCATGTATATAATAATGAATGAAGAATTTGCCAAAGATTGACAGCCTTTCTGTAACACTTGTTTTCCCGAGTCTTTCCTACACTGGGCTATCCAGTCTTTCCTACACTGGGTTTCCCCAAGCCTTTCCAAGACATTGTTCATACAGAACTTTCCAATTTTCAAGTACATTTCCGTCCCCCATTTTCAAGGACTACAAATCAGGTATGTCAGGGCAAAAATATGCAACAAGTGTCTTAAAATTCAATGAAATAGTTATAGAAGCTTGAGTAATTAGATGCTCAATGTCACCGTGGTCATTTGCAGTTGTATCTGTTCAGAAAAAATATGAATCAATAAGGTTGCTTGTCGATTTTAGTCGACCTTCTATCATTCTTTAGTTATCTTAATGTATCTGTTTTCATATTTTTGCCTGTTTGTTTTCTATTACCAGCAAACTCATTCTATGCCCTATGGCCTAATTACCAAAAATTTAGCTTTTTTCAAATTCAAGTACTTTTGAAGTACTATAGGCATCAAATTAAAGTATTTTATAGTACCTGTGCAAATTTTGCAAGACACTGGGTTTCCCAAGCCTTTCCTACAGACTGGTTCTTGGACAGTAAATTTTACTAGACAAACTAGCAGTATTTTTGTTTACCATGATGCACATTTTTACCAGACATTTTTACCAGACATGTCAGAATCTGGCAAACTGTAGTATGCATAATGACAATAAGTTAAATGTCGTTGGATCTCCAACATGAATGCAACAATAATGGGAGTTTATAATGTAGGGGTAAGTGTATGACAAGAGAGGTTGTGATGCGAACGTGTATGAATACTTGTATGTGTAGCTACCTGTACGTGTATAAGTACACATTGCAACTAAAATTGGCTTGCCAAACACAACATATGCGTATAAAATCACATGAAGGTTGTAACATGATTTCTTAGTGAATCGATAATGAGTGTCTATATAAACTATGAGACCACGGCTGATGAAATCTTGGGATTTTCATGCATAAGCTGTGTGACATACTGTACACATTTATTATATTTTCATCTGTCACACGTCTGTTACTTTGAAAAACTACACATAACTGGATGACGAAATACCCACAAATATGATTTACGTAGACGTACACGTTGTCTTTCGCAACCTCTCTATTACATAGATGGCATGGTACATGAACAAGATTATTGATAATACAATATAACCTGTCTTTAGACCACTAAAAGTCGCAAATAGCCAATCACAGCGCAGTATTGCCATCTTCTAAATCCCTTTTGAGCTGAATAACCTGTGATTTTGATCCTTTGTTATTTTGAGTAATAAGTGCAGAATTCAGTCCTATTGCTGGGAGCAAATTGCATAAACTGGTCAGAAATACAATGCATAACTTCCTTAATGTGCATGAATAACGGTAAATGTACAAATTAGTCAGTCACATGGTCTAAGTTGGATAGACATCTTGTATCACTGGTTATGAGATTAGACGCTTGCTGAGGCTCGCATCTAAATCTCATAACCAGTGATACTAGTTGTCTATCCTATACATATTACAACACCAGTTCTGTTGATCATGATATAATGGTTATTGTTACCAGCATACAACCTGAGCATGAAAAATCTATGAAAATCGTAGCATTTAATTGAGTGCACAATCATGTGCTGAGTTTTTGGTATTCTGTCAAGCAAAGTTATGAGTAAACATTTTTTCTCTCTTTTTGAAGTTTTGCCAATGATTCTTAATAATTCTATAAAAGTCTATGATGAACAAGCTTCTTTATGATTTGACTATTTTACCCACTATAGAATTTTACATAGATTGTTAAGAGGTCATATTTGCGACCAAATTTCATAAAGATAAGTCAAAATTGTGACCCCTAATAATGTTCACAATGTTTTACTATGATTTGACCAAGTGACCTAGTTTTTTTACCCCATATGACCAAATTCTGCACTTTACCTAGATTTTAGGCCAAATTTATGACCACTAGTGTATTCACAAGAAATTACAAATAGACAAAGAGTGATACCAAAATAAGTCAGACACTGGGTGGTCCCAACCACTGACAACCTGCATCATGATTATACACCATGTTGGCATCTGTCTGACTCGTCATAGACAAGTTATATTGTAAATTGTGTATTATTCTGTGAAGCATCAACCTCCACATATGGCACCAGTACTAATACTGTGTGTAAACTAAGACATTCAAGGGCACTAACTCTGACGGTTATATTCAAGGGCACTAACTCGGACAGAACTTTATATTTAAGGACACTAACTCAGATGGTTATATTCAAGGACACTAACTCAGATGGTTATATTCAAGGGCACTAACTCAGATGGTTATATTCAAGGCCACTTACTCAGATGGTTATATTCAAGGGCACTAACTCAGATGGTTATATTCAAGGGCACTAACTCAGATGGTTATATTCAAGGGCACTAACACTAACTCAGATGGTTATATTCAAGGCAACTAACTCAGATGGTTATATTCAAGGGCACTAACTCAGATGGTTATATTCAAGGGCACTAACTCAGATGGTTATATTCAAGGGCACTAACTCAGATGGTTATATTCAAGGGCACTAACTCAGATGGTTATATTCAAGGGCACTAACTCAGATGGTTATATTCAAAGGCACTAACTCAGATGGTTATATTCCAAGTGCACAAACACTTGACGGTTATATTCAAGGGCACTAACTCTGACAGAACTATATATTTAAGGGCACTAATTCAGATGGTTATATTCAAGGGCACTAACTCTGGTGGTTATATATCAGTAGCGCTAGTATATGAGTGGTTAAACATATATAAACATACAATGAACACTGCATAGACATGTAAAATGATACTTCTTGAAATGTTTTGCAATGAAAAAATGGTACAGTATGAACCAAATAACCAAATTCTAGATCCATTATGCTGGAACATTTTTCAAGGATCTCACTTTGAATACATTAATTTGACAAGACCTGCTAAATCTACCAGTATAATTAATTTGCATAAAAACATTGAATTAAAGAAGTCTTTCAAATAAATGGAATGTTCAAACTTCAGGACCAGTGGACAATTCAAAATACAATAATTCAGAAAAAAATCCAAGAAATTTTTGAGAAAAATCAGTCATTGGAGCAAAATCTCAAAATTTAAAATAATTTAAATAAGCTTGCTTTGAAAGTTTGAATAATCAGGGAAAACCCAACATTTATGCAGCCATTGGGAAAATAATATAATATCAGTTACTGTATTAATTTTTGTGTAATTTTATTTTCATGAGTAAAAAGGTTTTTAATTCATGTTAAAGAGGGAATGGTTTTATGAATTATAATTAACTAACATAATAAACTTATTTTTTGTGCATTTAATAATGCAATGAAACAGTAATCAATATAAGCATGCACTTGGATGCTGTACCAGGTATACAAGCTTGTTAAATCACCATTATTAATCAACCAAATACAGAGTAACCTGTCGTAAGCATCCAATCAGGTGATACATGAAAATGGCTGCTTAAAGCAGGTGGCTACTTAACATATACAGCACACATTAAATACCTGAATTGTATATGATCATAATTGGCCATTCAAAACAGGAGGCCGGTTAACTTTCATAACCTTTTATGTAGAGGTGGGCATTGTGCCTTGTGTTTTTTTATGTTTTCTGTTCTCGGCTGGTTAAGCTGAGTGCTGCCTTCCCTGTCAAACCTAATATAATAATTATCTTTTTCGTATGTCGGGCAACTAGTATACATGTATAGTCGCTATCATAGCCAATATGACTACACATCAACAAATACATCAACAATGCCAGATACTAATATAATACAGTTTGTCAAGCAGTACTGAATCACCTGTATTTGTTACACTTATATAAATAGTTGTACATTGTATGTCATATAAAAACACTTCAAAAATGCTAGCACCTGATTACAATGCAAATAACATATGAATTAATAAGATAATGAGCAAATATCCAGCAAATAAACCCCAAAATAATAATACACAGTACACCATCTGGGTCATAGGTAACAAACCCGGATTCTTTATTCAACTAGCATCTGATTGGTTAGTTTTGAAAACAGATTTGATTTGACCAATGGTGTGGCAATATTCTGAGATGAGCTAAAGAACACAGATTTATAACCTTTGACCCAGTTCACAAACTTTTAGATATAAATGAAACTTCATAAAAATATGCCATAAATTATCTTTAACTCATAACATCAAGCCTGTATAATTGGTATGCAATTCACCTGTTTTATAAAACAGCTAATTAAAATAAACATCAAATGTGAGGGCTTTAAAACATGCAGGTGACTTTTTATTACAGACTGACTAAAAATTATAATGGCTGACTGATGTTTACGCATACAGTATAACCTTGTTACAATCAGGGGTTACAATGATATTTGCTTGGGAAAAAACAGTCAATTTGTATTGAGACCTAACTGTACCATAACCATACAGTATTATAGAACTACTGATGCAGTAATATCAAAGCAGGTAACAAAACTTTAAGGTGGAAAATCCCCTGTTATCATTATTTTTAATCAATTTTAAATAAATGATGCTTTTATAATAGTCTTGAATGGTCACTAGGCAAATTCAAAATAACAAATATCCTGCAGAAACATCTGGACTTTGTTTAAAGAATTGTCTGGCTTCCACCTTTTTGCAGTTTTGATAAATGATGGATAATTATGGTCAAACTTATGATAGAGGTATAAGCTTAGATATGTAAAAAAATGAGCAAGAACAATGAACTAAGTTATGTCTAATATATGCTATTCTGAAAATTGTTGCAATTATAACTCTGGGAGCCAAAACATAAAAATATATAATACTAGCTCACTGACCAGCAACTGTGATGAAAATAGGGGAATTCAATAGTGATCTTTCTTGACTTAAGGATAAGGACAACCAATCAGATCACACCTTATTTAACTCTTGGTCAGTAACAGGCAGTTTGATAGGCTATCTTTATTCTCCAATTAAATAAGATCAATATTGAATACCACCCCAGATGTATGAACTTCAAGTGCTGATAAACATTCCAGCTAAGTTGCATTACCAAATTATAGCCTATTTACTTCAAGAGTCCACTAGCTGCTGGTATTTCAGTCACTGACAATGATGAAAGAAATAAACGGTCATGGGCAGGGAGTGAACAGTATACCCCATGTAACAAATTGTACGGATACCCTAACCACTAGCTACCAGGGCTGATTCAGTAAAAACCTGCACAGTCAAGACCAAAATTCACTTACAGTGCAACCTCTCTAGAGTGACACACCCTTAGGCAACATTACCCCTATTTAGCAACATGATAATTTTGCTCCGGAATAGCCATTGACAACTAATTTACCTCTCCACAACAACAAACTATGTACAACAACCAAACTCTATGTTTCCCAAAGGTTGTCACTCAACAGAGGTTAAACTGTATATTAATCACCCATAACCTTAGATATAAAATCAAATCTTACAAAACATGGTACATAAAAAAATCAAGTTCCCTCCAAAATATGCACAACACTTAATGATTCCGACTCTGAAACATAAACAGTCTATCCTGTCTTAAGCAGCCAGTAAGATATTCATTACATGCTTAAAACAGGTAGGGGTTCAATGCAGGTTGTTATTATGAATTAATTGGCCAATAGGGATTGAACATCATAGGCTGCTACAGACAGGTGACTGTTTAATTCCAGTGACCACTAACACAGGTTACTTACAGTACATTATCATTATTGCAACAAATTTTCAGAAACACATAGTCCCTAAAGTGAGTATAATAATAAAGCAAGCATAGCACTAGTGTGTAATGTGTTTTATTCTCATATTCTATAGTACCATGGTAACATACCTTTCTCAAAAACTGCAAATAAATGAATGAGAGGTGATATGAGTTATATATACAATGTACCATAGAATGATTGAATGGACGACATGAATGCAGTGATAAAGGCATCAATGAAGAATTGTTTGTTTCCAGTATCCTGAGCTATTTTAAACATTTGCCACAATGCTTAACGTTTTTATGGCTTTTTTAAAGAAAATCCACCCCTTTTTGCTATTGTTTATACTTTATTGAAGGGAAGCTGCTAAAGTAAACAAGAGAGCCATTGGCCCAAAAGAGCTCACCTGATGACAGTTTAGGCAAAATCAGTATTTTAATACAAGATGTTTTATTTAGATGTTACGGGGACTCACTTTGTGGCAAGGTTTGATAAAGATGAGGTAACAAATGTGACCTCTTAAAGTATTAACAAGGTTTTTCTTTGATGTGACCTAATGACCTATATCTTTTCTCCAGATGACCTATTTTCGAACTTGACCTAGATTCTACAGATACACACATTGTGACCAGGTTTGATAAAGATGAGGTAAAAAATGTGACCTCTGAAGTATTAACAAGGTTTTTCTTTGATGTGACCTGGTGACCTATATCTTTACCCCAGATGACCTAATTTCCAACTTGACCTACATTCTACAGTTACACACATTGTGACTAAGTTTCATAAATATTACACAAAAAACATGATCTCTAGAGTGTTAACAGTGTTTTTCTTTGATGTGACCTAGTGACCTAGATTTTGACCCAAGATGACCCAGTTACAAACTTGACCAAGATTTCATAGGGACAAACATTGTGACCAAGTTATATGAAGATTATGCAAAAATTGTAACCTCTCGAGTGTTAACAAGGTTTTTCTTCAATGAAACCTGGTGACCTAGTTTTTGACCCCAGATGGCCCAGTTGGAAGCTTGATCTAGGTTTAAAAGATACATACATTGTGACAAAGTTTCATAAAGATTATGTCAAAAATGTGACCTCTAGAGTGTTAACAAGGTTTTTCTTTGATGTAACCTGGTGACCTAGTTTTTGACCCCAGATGACCCAGTTACAAACTTGACCTAGATTTCATAGAGACAGTCATTGTGACCATGTTTCATTAATATTATGTCAAAAATGTGACCTCTAGAGTGTTAACAAGGTTTTTCTTTGATGTGACCTAGTGACCTAGTTTTTGACCCCAGATGACCCAATTACGAACTTGACCTAGGTTTCATAGAGTCATATATTATGACCAAGTTTTATTAAGATTATGTCTAAAATATGACCTCTAGAGTGTTAACAAGGTTTTTCTTTGATGTGATCTGGTGACCTAGTTTTTGACCCCAGATGACCCAGTTACAAACTTGACCTAGATTTCATAGAGACAAACATTGTGACCAAGTTTAAGAAAGATTAAGTGAAAATTATGACCTCTAGAGTGTTAACAGTCCAATTGTTGACAGTGGACGATGGACAAAAGGGTGATCACAATAAAAATAAAATAGAAATAATGTTCGACCATATTAGGTACCTTTCTTTTTTAGGACATTGTTACTGGAAACAAACACATTATTTTTCTAGGCCTAATACAGAAGATATGAATGGAAATATGTTGACAAGATCAGTGACTGCCAATATTCGTATCCCAAGTCTGTAATCCTGGCAATAGTGTCAGACATATAACATGAAATAAAAAACATGATCAGGATCACCAAAATGTTGAGCTGCAGACTTGTACTGTAAAATCAAATATTTGCAATTAGCTATTGTGATGTAATTTGTGATGTAATTTGTGAGGATAAATATTCAAAATTTCTACAACTTCTGAAATAACTATGTTCACTGCCATTTTTTATGTTATTGAATTTGCGTATATAGCGTATACTTAGTCCCAAATGAATTTTTTTAAAGCTTTGACTTTCTTGCACTATTCTATCACATCCAGAAATAATGTCAAAAGCTATTCAATTTATGATTTTAAAGGACAAGGTTCACTAATGGCTTAATGTGGCCCTGTGATTTTTCACAGAATAAAAATGCATGTTCCTACAAATCTGTCCTATAATTCAAATAACTTAATATTTCCTGTGTAAAAAAACGAGCATACATATCGCAATTTCCCTTGTAATTTTTTGACAAAACTGCCAACAATATGAGGTATATGTCATGTTTAGCCCAAAATGTCATTTTTAGCCATTTTCACGACCATTGAAGTAAAATCTTTTGAAAAACCATGATGGCATTTTTGCGACACTTTTATATTTTTACATTACCAGTGCTCTGCAAGTCCTTATATATGTACAAAATATCAAAGTGTCGCCAGAATGCCATCATGGTTTTTGGGAAGGATTTACGCCACGAAAAGCCATGAAAATGGCTAAAAATGACATTTTTGGTAAACATAACATATTTCAAGTAGATTTGTGGACATATTTCGAGGGAAATTTGGAAAAGTATGCTTATTTTTTTGAACGACATTGTTAGATGATTAAAAATATAGGACAGATTTATAGAAAGATGCATTTCTATTTTTCGATAAATATCAGGGCCAAATTAAGCCATAAATGAACCTTGTCCTTTACCATCAAAAACATTTTTTAAATGTTAGATTTTAAAATGAAAGCTATATTTGAAATTCCCCAGGCAATTTTTTTTCACAATATATAAAATCATAAGGGTGCTTGAATTGTACATGTATGTAATTAAATAATAATTATCTGAGAAAAGTATGAGAATGAATGATTCTTATAGAATGACTACTCTAGAGATGAGGGGTTGAGGAAGACATACTTTGTGGAGGACACTGGTCAGGTACAAATACTCGTAAGCATGTGTTACATTGGAAAAGCGACTTAAAGTTGTGTCACACCACCATATGTTCAAAGATTGATAATTGAAGATAATCTTCCATTAATATAATTTGAAAACAGAGTATTTCTCTACGGACAGTACACTAAGGATACATACACGTAAATCTAAGACTACAACAGTCCCCTTGTTGTCTTGCCTTCAGAATACTGACTTTCCGAAAGTTTTAAAACATTTCAAACATCTTGAGATTTAAGACAGAAAATCTCTCAGAATTAATACCACAATTTTGGCAGATCAAAACAGACTGGTTCCAGCTAACGTGTGTCGGGTAGTCAGCTTATACATAGCAATCATACATGATGTCCACTTTGAAAAGGAAGACTAAAGACACACAAAGAATGATATTCAGTACAGTATAATTGATGCAGTACAAAAATGAAAATATCACATCATACCAAGAATAAAACAGAGATGCAGAAATTCTACCATTCCTATATAAATCTACAGAATGCTTGCTTCACAGACAAACACACAAACAAGAAGTGGAATAGTAGACTAACAGTATTGCAAAACTGAATATTATTTACAATTTTGGATGATTTTTTCCACATTAAATGAAAGCCATGCATTGAAAAGAAAATGTTTTTATTTTATTGTTTAAGAAGAAACTCACAATTACATTTCAATTTTAAGCATAATCATGGCAAAGATGAACAGTTACTGCTCTTCATGTTAAAACAAAAGACATTTGTAACTTATTAAACAGCCATGCTTCCTACTGGCAACAAATTTACATTAAAGGTCACTGTGGCCTTGACCAGCTGACCTTTAAAGTAATCCATCTTTATGGTGCAGCTGCTGGTCATAACCAGCACCACTACAAAGTACTAGAGGACTGCCGGCTCATAATGTCATACAGATACCAGTCAGGCAGAGTAAGCTGACAAGACATTTGTGCAAAACAAAAACACATCACACCTCACAAAATGTGAGCCTTAGTATTGTAAGATCCTTGAAAGCAAAACAATTTATTTTTAATTAACTAAGTACTATTTATGTATACCAGATCCTCATCTTAATTGACTAACTGTAGTTTAAAAGCCCCATTAAGCGGTAAGCGGCTATTTACAAAAAGCAAAAACTTGGTAACCTATCTGCAGAATGATTCATTTTGAGCAATGAATTTGTGTCCTAAAGGCGCAAATACCATGAGATAGAAGAAAAAGAAATACAGCCTCCAGTTGGTTTGTAGACAAAATAACAAACTGTAAACAATAAATGCACTGCATGATTTATATGCTAAGGGAAGCAACTCTTGCAAAATTAGCATTTTGTCTTCCATAAATTTTACTTAAATGTGGTTTTTGGCATACTATTTCAACAGATACAGTTAACATTCTGTCCTTAATTATTGGTTATTTGTGAAAAACATTCTAATTCCATGTATTTACTGGATGATCGGAATAAAGTTTTTGGAGAGATAATGGGGCTTTTATTCAAGGTTAATAATAATCTTTTTCCTTAGATGGAAAATGGCCACACTGCCTCCACATTTAAAATTACATGCAGATACACGGTCACTTTTCATTCTAAGTTGACAAATTACGTGACATCAGATATGCAGACATCCAATCACTGAAGCATTAATGTAATGCAAGACATTCAATACATGGGTAGCATTCCTCTGACATGGAAGCGTAACATAACAGATTCAGACATACTGTTAAAGTCAGCATTTGGTGGTTAGTATAATAATGACTGCACAAAACTCAGAGAAATTGATAGTAGCATACACATCAAAACGCGCCAGCATACATTTCAACACACGCCACTAAATGTAAGACAAAGAATTAATACATACTCACCTAAACCTAAGTTTGCAAAGAAGGAGAGAAACACATTAGCAAACAGCTACCATGTGCTATGTAGGACTGTTAATGATGAACTTATTTAACACACAAATTTGACGAAAGGATATCCCCACTAAGTCGTAACATGTTTGGAGTATTTGGTAACAAGGACATTTCTGATTTTTGCATGTATGCACAATGTACAGGAATATGACCATGACTACAGTATTGGTGTGGAACTTTACTCATGGAAACCACTTTGATTATTGCAATTACATTTGAGTCAAGTTTTCTCCAAAATGTCCAAATTGTTTATACGATAAGACTCGGAGGAGCAAAAGAATGACAATTTAGGAAGTAAATGACTTCAGTGGTTTCATATTAAATCAAAAGTTTTCTTTTGTATTAGGCCACACCCCTAACCACCTAAGGTACCTTTTGTGTGCATGCACAGATGGGCAGAGACTGTAAAGATCTGAGCCTTGTTGTGGGGTATGATACATGAGCTTATTGTTACATTTCATATTTGTTTTGTTGCTTAAAAGGTGCAGCTAAGCAGATTCACAGCAGGTTAGATTATACTACAAGTAATCTGAAGGCATGTTTATCAAAACTAAATCATTTCAAACAAAAGAAAAAAAGAAACTTTTAACTAAGCTCAAATAATATTTTTTTAAAAATTAGCACAAAACTAAAGATAAAACTGTTTCATTTATAAATAAAGAAAAAAAACTCTAGTCCTACCATTATCACTACTGCCCTGCGAGACGAGGCTTGGTGCCGTCGACATACCAGCATACTCTGACACCTCGTTCTCAACCAAACTCTTGAAATCTAACAGGAAACTTTTCTGGTCAACTTGATACAGTTGTAAACTCATCTTTGTCTGAAATAGGAATATAGTTCTCTGTTTGTATGTTATTTCACACATTTTTTTTAACTAGGTTTCTCTCAGCTGACCTAATTTTGGAATTTAATTATCAAACATTATACAGGCACTTGCGGCAAAATCAACCAGATAACAGGGTGTCCAATAAACATTGCTTTATTAGGCAACCGTCAACTGACCACAAGATCTGACAGTCTTCTTCTTATATGAGAGTCATCGGTTGAAATTCTGTACAGCAAATCATGATTTCGAAATTATTCTGGAATTCTAGGACCCCTGAGTCTGCACTAACCATTGCACTAAGTACAGCCAGACACAGTATACGTACCCACCACACAAACTGGGCAGGTATAAAACACAATAAAACTTGTATAGAAAGTATGCCTTTCAAAATATAACAAAGTATATAGAAAAAAATAATGAACAGAATTAGTAGACAACTTTATTGTACTCACATGTTTATTAGTGATAGGGTTGAGTTTTCTCACTCTGACATGGAATGCATTGATTACTTTCCATTCCTTAAAATATAAACAATATAATTATCAAGCAGGGCATTAACAAGGGGCTTTATTTTAAAGGTGTTTTTTATGAGTTTTACTAAATTTTACCATTTTATAACCAAAAAACCCTCAAGTTGTTATGAAATTGTCAAAGTAAATGGGACATAACTCTGTCAGATATTATTTGACAGGAATCAAATTCAAACTTGACTTGCATATTCTCATGATGTAGTTATATTTTAAATGTCAATGCATAACCAATTAAGACAATGAGCAGAGACCAAATTGTTAGAAATTTTCTGAGTGCAAGGGCATAACTCTGCCAAAACTTAGTCGCCCTTGAGAACCAAATTCGAACTTGATTTGCATACTAGCACTAAGCTTCTACATACTAAATTTGAGCACAATATGTGCATAAATGGCAGATATAAGATGGACAACCAACTGAGTGATGATGGAAGGACATATGGACAGAAAGGGGTAACATTATACGCATAACAATATACAATTATGTGAAAAAATTTTACTTACAAAATTGAGTGATTTCATAGCCCGAAATACTTCATGCATGATATCCTGTGGCTTACTCTGTGATCTAATACCTGAAACGTATTAAACATATATACGTATGTTACAACAGCATCCTTGTAGATTGTTTCAATATATTAAATTAATTTTTTTTTAATAGATCATTCTTACAACTTAAATTAATCACATTTGACACCTCATTCCTGATGGTATCAGTCACTATAATGGTATGAGAGAATAGTCAGCAGTCCCTTTTATGCTGAACATCTAGCAAGGGATAAATGGTACCATTTATATTGTCTGGTATGATGTGAGCTCGGAGTGAAATTGGATGCACTGTCACATGGCTATTTATGGTTTGTACAAAACCACGAAATTGCCATCCTATTTTGGAGAAAACTCACCCAAATGCCACTTTGCTTTCTTGGCTGGTGTATGTGTTTTGTTCACTGTGGTCAATAACGGGTCCAATGTCTGCGTCACATCCTTCATCTCTGTACAAGAATAATAAATTATTGACATAAAATCTCACATAAAAACAAGCTCAGTAAAATAATGACAACATAACCCCTCCCCTTTATGGTCCTGCAGTATTTTTTTATAACCATCAATCTACAAAGCCATACTCATCAAACCAATACTTATAAGCTTATTGTTCCAGGAATGTATAGCTGCATAATTATGCTGGTAAACACAATAAAAATCCTGGAGATACAATGAGTGCCACAAAAATTCTTGATTCAGAAATCTCCATCAAGAGTTTTCCTGGGCCGTGATATCAAAGTACATTCATATGGAGGAGATGCTGTTCAAAAAGAAGTAACTTGGCAACCCATCTGCAAAATGATGCATTTTGAGCACTTTAGTTGAGTCACAAAGGTACAAAACGAATTAAAGCCTCCAGTTGTTGGTAAACAAAATAACAAAATGTCCCCAATAAATGCAGTATAATAATTTAAAGTCTAAGGGGAGCAACTCTTGCAAAATTAGTATTTTGTCATCCGTACATTTAACTAAATATGATTTTTGGCATACTATTTCGACAGGTATAGCTGACATTCTGTCGTCAACTATAGGTCATTTAGTCTATTTAATGGATAAACAGGAAAAAATTTGGGAGAGATAGTGTGACTTTAAAGAACAAGAATACTTTGTGCTCAAGCTAAAATAAAGTAATATGAACAACAATTCGTACCTGGCATTCTCTCTGGATGAGGCCTCAATGGACTAGCATTCTGTAACATGAAAAGTATCATAAATCAATCATAGTGTAATACAGTTACCCTGATAATAACACAGTAATGTCATAATGTAATATCAATTATCATTTATAACTCCTGAAATTCAGTTAAAATATATAGTATCGATAAACATTTTTGATAGAAAATGTAACCTTTGCGACACTGTGCTGAAGAGCATCCTTTTAGTTAAGTGATGTATACTTAAATACAACTGTATACAGTTATTACTTAAATACAACTTTTACTGGGTATTGCTATTGTTGCAAGGTGCCATGGTTGGCTCTTTAATTAGATGTTAAACTGACAGAAATATTTTACTACATAGTAAATTGATAGTATTAATGATTAATGAATTAAGACTGTAACGTTCAAGGGCTGGGTGGCTTTGGAGAAGTTGTGCTCCATTTATACTGAAATCATGTACATGTATAATCATACAGTTCAATACCTGAAACTAAGGGACACTTTACAAATCTGCCTTAGATAAAACCTCATTTACTATAATGACAATTTCACCTTTCACTTAATCCTTCAAATATCAAAAACCAAGAATAAGTGTTTGTGTTAAAAATACCCCTTTACTCCATGGAAAACGTTTTCATGATCTATACTACCTCCATGCGAAGGCGTGGCTACATGTTAACTGGATTTTCATGCAGATGTATAGCTGCATGCCAACCTCTAAAATATTTTAAAATGACCAGTATACTGAGATTGATGGTGCATATAATGTATGTTAACTAGGCCAAGTTCTCTGTATACAGTAGTTAAATAGATTGAAGACCTATGGAGTAAAGGGTGACATAGACACCTATGGTAAGTGATGTACAGAGAATGTACTGTCACATGTGATGCACACAGAATGTACTGTCACATGTGATGCACAGAGAATGTACTGTCACATGTGATGCACAGAGAATGTACTGTCACAAGTGATGTACAGAGAATGTACTGTCACATGTGATGTACAGAGAATGTACTGTCACGTGCGATGCACAGAGAATGTACTGTCACATGTGATGTACAGAGAATGTACTGTCACATGTGATGTACAGAGAATGTACTGTCACGTGTGATGCACAGAGAATGTACTGTCACATGTGATGCAGAGAATGTACTGTCACATGTGATGTACAGAGAATGTACTGTCACATGTGATATTTACGTTAAGTGATGCACACATGTGATAAAATGAACAAATCAATAATAGGAAGAAATGAGAAGCAAGTATTGTATCTCAGGTGCGGGTTTCACAAGACTGAAATCATGAAAGCAAGACAGCAATTAAAAAAAATACAAGCACTGATTCAGAGCTGGTCGGGACCCCCACTGTTAACAGTACATGTAAACAGATCTCCGATTAAACTTGCTGACAGACAAAATAAAAGTAAATCATATGTATTTCACTTGAAATAGGCAGAAATGCAGGTTTGAAGCAGCATTCAAAATCAAGAAGTACAATTGCAACAACTTAGCAATTTTTGAATAATTTCAAAAATTGACTTTGACAGTGTGTATTAATACATAACCTCTTAGAACATGACATTCAGTATATTCTTACGCTGATAACTTAAGTGAGCAGCCATCTTGAAACTACTTTATGTTCCGAGGTCTATCTTTTAAAGTTACCAATATGATTCAATTGCCTGATCATGAACTGCAAAAGGATGAAATGCACATGTTTGCCGAAAAAACAAGACAATATTTACACACAGAGAAAAATTAGATGCATCGGTACAGATTTGTATATATATTATTATGAAACCCCATATAGTTGGCAATGTGCACATGTCTGGTCATCATTGAGATGCCTCATAAAGTTAACATTGAAAATAATGTTTTTGAATCATGCTAGCTGCCATATGTTGCTGCTGCAAATTTCCTTGTCTATGGCTTTTTTTTAAATGTACAAAAAACGAACCAGACATCAGACAGACTGGTAAAACATTCAGACTTTTCAATATAATCTGTATTTGTCAGATTTTACATTAGAATACAATATGTTTTGGGAAGTGTGAGACCCTCCAACTCTCCTCTTCAAGCAAAATAGCAGCTTTATAGTTAATACATTCGTAATGACAATTTAAGAAAGAAAGCAGAGATAGGTATCATTATTTCAAATAGCAATTATAATTATTTACAATCAAATTTTAAATATTTCCAATTAAATTACAATTAAATCAAATAAATTAATTTTAAGATGGTAATTAATTGATTAATCACAATGAATTTGCAGACAAAGTATGAAAAATATTTTGTGTGAGAAAGATACTTTAAGTTCTAGAACATTAATTTTCAACACTGAGAAAGTAAAACAAACTAATCACGTTTTTTGTGAGCTACACTAAAATCATTCCCAGGAACAATTAATTGTAATGGATTTATTTGACCCAGTGACTGTTAATTAAATACAATGCACATTCAAACAAATACAAATTTACTTTTCCTGTAGTTGATAGTTTCCTGGTTCAATTTAAAAATTTTTTTTTTTTAATTATCTCAAAAAGTTTCATGTCTAATTATTTATATTATAATTGTACCCATCTCTGAAAGAAAGACAAAATAATAACTGAGAAGAAAACACATGACATGACATTGTGTATAGTTGAAAATCAGATGAAAAAGCAACAGAATTGCGATAATAATCAAAGCAATAACACAATTCTGTCAGTATACTAGTAACCATACCATGCATGCATGCAATATATATTATATGAAAACAATTTTAAATATCCAATCTTATTCAACTATTTAGTTAATGAATGAACAAGATTAAATAAGTATTATAACACAGTCATGCTCACATTGGATTTTTAGTAGGTCTATTAAATTTTGGAAACACAAAGACTTTTGGACTGTCGAGACTATACAATGAACATGTGTACAGGTTTGTTTCTTGAGTCGAGCAGGTAACGATCTTCCACAACATCAGCTACATACAGAGGTAACAGGCATACATACCAGTCTCAACATGTAGAGAACTTGTCTGTTTATTTCACATAATACCAGTCTGACAATATAACCACATTTAGAGGACAATACCAATATAAGCCAATGTCATAGATGTCTGACCAACTAGTTGCATCTAATTGTTCATTGCAATTTATAATAGTATGTATGTTTCATAACCATTTCAAAGGCAATAATTTCTGTCATGGTAAAAAAACATGTGAGCCTGACTGAGTCATAGTTAAATTT
The DNA here is from genome assembly GCA_947247005.1 of Spisula solida. Taxonomy (NCBI): domain Eukaryota; kingdom Metazoa; phylum Mollusca; class Bivalvia; order Venerida; family Mactridae; genus Spisula; species Spisula solida. The sequence goes on along the minus strand of OX365948.1, from coordinate 19,782,185 downwards.
AAATGAATCAACAGAAATGTGTGTCAGTTTGCAATGATTAATATCACAGTACGACCCTGCAGGGTGAAGGTCGTTGTTTCTCCGACTACCATGCTCGGGGTTTACAAAAAAACCTCCGGTCTACATTGCTATTACAAATAAATATATACACTGGATTACTAAACAAATAATCTCACCGCCTGTGATCTTGCGGCCGCAATGGCATTGGTACCCTGCCCGGCAGACAACCGATTTACCTGATCCTTAAATAGGGAACCAGTAAAATGTCACCTCAAGACAATATAGCAATGTCATTTCAAGATAACATAGCAATGTCACCTCAAGACAATATATAGCAATGTCATCTCAAGATAACAAAGCAATGTCACTTCAAGACAATATATAGCAATGTCATCTTAAGACAACAAAGCAATGTCACTTCAAGACAATATATAGCAATGTCATCTCAAGATAACACAGCAATGTCATCTCAAGATAACAAAGCAATGTCACCTCAAAACAATATATAGCAATGTCACCTTAAGATAACATAGTAATGTCACCTCAAGACAATATATAGCAATGTCACCTTAAGATAATAAAAAAAAAAAAAAAAAAAGCAATGTCAACAATATGGCAATTGGGGCCATACCATAACATATTAATAAAACTGAACTTTTTAAAAGCTGCCACGAAGTCAAATACCAAATGAGAGGACAAGATGGTCCTAAATGGCACACAGAAATAAAATATGGTCCCCATGTAAACAGTAACAACCTGGTCATACTTTGAAAATCTTGATAGACGATCAACATCTAGATCATGCAACATGCTAAATATCAAAATGGACGTCAAGAAGATCTTTAAACTTCACTTTCAAAATATACTTCAGCTTTCACGTCCTATAATCGACCGGACCATTTACGTAAGGAAGACCCATGAGTGAAGATTTGTTTCAAGTTTGATCAAAATCATTTCAGTGGTTAGGAGTTGCTGTTTACAGTTGGGTGTCTCAAACACAGCAGCCAATGCACGAACAGTGAACGATGTAAACATCACCATGAACAGTGAACGATGTAAACATCACCATAAACAGTGAACGATGTAAACATCACCATGAACACTGAATGATGTAAACATCACCATGAACAGTGAAAGATGTAAACATCACCATGAACAGTGAACAATGTAAACATCACCATGAACAGTGAACGATGTAAACATCACCATGAACAGTGAACGATGTAAACATCACCATGAACAGTGAACAATGTAAACATCACCATGAACAGTGAACGATGTAAACATCACCATGAACAGTGAATGATGTAAACATCACCATAAACAGTGAACGATGTAAACATCACCATGAACAGTGAACGATGTAAACATCACCATGAACAGTGAACGATGTAAACATCACCATGAACAGTGAACGATGTAAACATCACCATGAACAGTGAACGATGTAAACATCACCATGAACAGTGAACAATGTAAACATCACCATGAACAGTGAACGATGTAAACATCAACATGAACACATCATGCTCGGGTCACCTAGGAACATCATGAATCTAATAAGAAGCCAACAAGATTAGGGTAGACTTAGTATTAGTTATAATCAAGCAAACATAGCAGCTTTAACACTTAGTCTACTAGAAAATTCATGCCTAAACTTTAATTCTGCTTCACAAGTGTGATTGTATTTCACAAAGTGACCAATGTTCTTTTTAAAAAAACGAAACATTTATAATAAGAAAAAATATTCAATAAAATCAAACAGATGGAAAATTTAAGTTAATGCATGACCCTAATAGATTTGATCAATTATTTTACATCCTATTTAAAAATATAATATTAAGTTGGACAGGGAAGGCAGCACTCAACTTAACCAGCCGAGCACAGAACATAAAAAGATACAAGACATAAAGTCTTCAACAGATGACATCACATTGTCTTGTAGTGACAGGCTAATTGGTGACGTGATAAACAACATAAATCTACCAGTATGTACCTATTTATATACATTGTGCTCAATATATTGACACATCACAAGATTGCCTCACTTTTTTATCTCTTCATGCCTTATCTCCCTTATTTGATTTAATTTTTAACACCTATAGTGGGATTTGAACCTGTTACATATGGTGCCTTAAACATCCATGGATTGTTTTCTCGTTAAGTTATGTGTCGGGCAATTTGACATGTTATTGTGGTATAAGTGATGTTTTTATATTTTCTGTGCTTGGCTGGTTAAGTTGAGTGAGTCCTTGCCTGCCTGATTTTCTATTATCTTTTGACCTAGAAGAACCATGGCAAGCATGAACCCGTTTGACCACTATGACTTGCCAATTGCAACAACTAAGTCATGGAACGAGGGTTGCTGCAAACAATCTTTGTCCTTGTAGTTATATAATATTTCTCTACGTAGAACAAACAATAGCTGTTGCCATTCGGCACATTAATATACACGTCCTGCATGGCACATATCATTGCAGCTAATTACTTCCTTCATGCACATCTATTTCTTCATGTTGTTTATCAATGACAGTATGTTGATATGAAAAACTGCAAAAACTGCAGAAAGAGTCAGGTGACCTTAAGAATTTTTCACCTCACATAATTAAAATAATAAAAAAAAACAAAGGGCCATAATTCTGATAAAAGTATTTAGCTTGACTGTCGATCTGTTTGAATCTGGTATACCCCCTTACTAATCGTTGTACGGGGGTATAATAAAGAGAGGTAATTCATCTAAAGGAAAATAAGGGAGGCAATCTTGCTAAACATAGTAATTTCTTGTTAATAAAAAGTTAATAATATTTATATACCATGGACTCTGTGCTAGAACAGTCAAATAGCATAGTTTTGTACTAGTATGCACAATTTGTTACCAAACATAGTAATTTCTTGTTAATAAAAAGTTAATAATATTTATATACCATGGACTCTGTGCTAGAACAGTCAAATAGCATAGTTTTGTACTAGTATGCACAATTTGTTACAAAACATTACAGACAACTGCCTAACTTCTGCTGTATGTCGGTAATTTTAAAGTTATTTCCAGAATATCTTTTTTTATAATTATACCGTAACCAAAGCTTAAAAACTACAATATACCAATAATTTGGATTTTTACAAGAATTCGGAAATAATCTATTAATAAGTGTCCATGCACTTCAATATAATTATAGATGTTTTAGATGTTTAAAACATGTCCGACTGAGTGATAAGCTGTGACTTAAAATACAGGAAAGCATACAAGTGGATGGGTACTTATTTCAACAAAATAAACATAAAATTCAACATCAGACATTAATTTTCTAACAAATTAAGCATCTAATCTGAGCACTTTGTCCTCTTAACTATGGTTGGTGATTTTAATGTGAACCCTGTACCATGAACCTATATATAATCTCAGTTTGTAGACCAGTCTCAAAACTTAAGCCTCTGATTGATTGGTTTAAAATTGGGTTTAAAATTGACCAATGGCAAGGCTCCATTTGAGACTAGTCTTCAACACTGACTTTTATAAAAAAACATTAGATCCACAACACCAGTGTAAGGAGGCAAGACCCTATGTTCTGACAGCTATAATATAATACCCTCTATAACTATAGGATCTGACAAAGTAACAAGTGCATTGTGGTCTATATTACCTTATTCTTTTCGCTCTCCCCCTAAGTAAGAGTCATCGAGAAAAACACAAAATAAATAATGAGACTCTTCTTAATAAAACTCTACCTTATGGAGTAATGGCTTAAATCATTGGTAATACAATTATTTAGAATTAAACAGAAACTTATTTTATATAGATATACTCACTAGACACACGTTACACATAATTTACAATAATATTGAGTTTATGTAACTGGAGACCAGTCTGTAATAATAATGTATAGTAATTCTGATTGGTAGATTCTGTTTCAGTTTTCCAATTGACCAATGGAAACACAGCACATCCTAAGACTTTCCAACCTAAACTTTACAACATTGTGCTCAAATTTACAGTTCACAGTCTAAAGTTAAGGAATAAAACAAAGAATTTAATACATAAGCATCATAATGTAAATAACTGACCTAGAAACTATATTTAACAGTCTAACATCCTCAGACACCCCAACACCTTTAAAACATGGCACAGTCTGCGTAGTTATAAACATGGTCAGGTTCATGCATTCCAATGGTAACACGACACATACCATACAACACAGGTGAAGCATTATAATAATAGCTCAAGGTCAAGACCTTTAACCTTCAACTAGCATTAATGAATCTGGATACATATAATTATACCAAGCACTCTTAATTAATAATCATCTGTGTCTGTTTGTTGATCAGCCATATAAATTACAGGGTTTTCCTCAGGAATGTTTTCAGGGCATTAAAATGGCCTGAAGAAAGCTCTGATCTAGGACATTCATATATTTATAAATAGTTTGAAGAATGGTAAAACCAACCACCAAAACTGGCATATATGCTTAAATTTATACAATAATGCTCTTCAATAAATCTTATCCATATATAGGGGGAGGGGGCACTAACTGCAAAACAAACGATAGCACCATCAGGCAAACAATGTACATGACATGCCGACAAACATTACTGTAAAGTTTCAAGACCATAAGTATACAAGTAGCTATAATATTAATAGTTTTGGAGATATCTGAGTGCAGTTGATTTGTTTTGCATATATGATTGAAAGGTTAAAAGCCCACTCAACAACATTTGCTGATCTTAAATAACCCAAGTTTTTACTGCTGAAACACTTGGCTAAAAATCAACTTCCAATTCCAAAAAAATACTGCTACAAACATTAATTTGGGGCCGACAATTGTTACAATATCAGAGTAAAAAAAAACCATACACTACACAAGCATTACACTCAAGTGACACAATTACATTATGGTGTAGATGCAAGACTTTTGTCATACAACTTTTAACCAAACTAAATAGGAGTGCATAAAGACATGACATATCCCTGTTATAAAATCATCATGCATAACATCCGTTGGTAACGGTTTGCAAGCACCAACAAATTATATGGAAACTACACAACAGTTTTCAAACAAAAACACAGAAAATCAATGAAAACCATGCTTTTGTCAACAAGGTCCAGAACTGTGTTGTAAATTGATTCCAGCAATAACAAAATCTAAGGTACACAACAGTTACTCCACATAATGATAACATTCCTATGTAACTTCATGATTATATCTATAAACTATGTTTGGAAGTAAAAATTTCCAGACACAACCTGTTTTTTAATATGGTAAATTAAAAAATAATTTGTTTTAAGTCCCACTGATCAACAGTTGTTGAGTAATATTGACTACCTTGTCACATTATCCTGTAACCTGGCAGACCAGCTGTTACCTGGAACTAACTATATCGAGTGTTAAGCAAGGGAGATAATACCAGTACCATTTTTAAATATTTTGGTAAGTAGCAGTCTGGCATTGTTCCCAAGATCTCTCAACCCTCGAAGCAGACAGTCTCTACCACCATTTTAACAATATAACAAAGTGGATATTAAGTGCATTCATTCAAACAATTTTTTGAGAAAGCGTATAACATTTTACTCGAATCTAAAATATCCCATCAAAATAAGCAATAATTAAGTGAAGAGTGCACAATGTTATAATAAATGAATAAAGATCAATTGTTGTAAATTAATTGTTTTTGTGTAATTATACCCAGTTAAATATTAGTGCAATAACAGGAATAAGACCAGTCTAGAATTAGCATACTGTAAATACACACTGATGAGGCGACCAGGGATGGTATTCAATATTGATCTTACTTGACTTAATGATAAGGACAACCAATCAGAGCACATCATATGAAACTCTTGGTCAATAACAGGCGATATGATTGGCTATCTTTATCCTCCAATTAAATAAGATCAATATTGAATACCACCCCTGGCTTATAAACATAGGTTTATGCAAAAATCCCTATTTGCAGTCCATTACGCGGACAAATCTTGAAGTCCAAGTCGTCATATTTGCAGGTATATAAGGTAGTAATTATATACATCAAACAGGGAATCAATACAAACAGCTATTTCTACTGCAATCAGTCAAACACTAAATACTATATTAATTACCATTAGTTAACTAATTAACAAATAATCTTGACAGTTTCGAGGCTCACAGAGAGGGAAGACTCAGGGCTTGCCCAAAATGTGTCACCTCTTAATTTGAAGTCATTTTTATTATGATCTAAGAAGATATTATTTTTATAAACATTACTGAGTGCAAAATAGACCTAGGACATTTGACCCGCTGACACCTTACTATAAGTTAAGCTAAATGAACATTCCTACTGATAAAGCTTTGTTAACCACTCACACCAAAATTAAGCAATAAAATAACCACTGTAGCTGAAAATATTTCATTTTGATATCAAAACTATAATATTCTCAGATATCCTAAATTTCAAAAACATTTGTCTCAAAACTTGTCAGACCAAAATAAATGTGTCAGACCCGAACATTGACAAATAGACAGACTACGTACAGGCTGCCACATATTCAGACAGATTACGTTTAGACCCTTATCAGATTTTGTCCATCAGACTGACAAGTTTCAGGCAGACTGTATCGTTCAAGGACTGAAAGTAACACTGGTCTAAACTACATAATTATAAATGTAGAGGAAGATAGAAGTATTTGACTTTCAGGCCTTGGTATGTAAGTTGAAAATATCAAATATGAAGTATAACAGTGCATAACAAAAAGGAAGCAAAGCTGTGAACAACAGACAAAAAATGTTACAACTTCATCGTGTTTACTGTACAGCAAGGCTATAGGGGGTGCTCTCTGATTTAATGACACATTCCTCGAGCATGTGCGGATCCAGAGGCCCCCATTTCCCTGACATTTTGGCAAAAGTCGGTTATCTTATACTAGTATATTCATACAAGTGTGTCAGCTAGGGTTTGTTATAGTCTGATCAGGAAAACCCTCCATGGAATAAAAGCTGGTTGGACCTCGTGACCAAAATAGTTGGTTGGACCACCGGGTTTCTGAGAAACAAATATCAGTTAGGACAACCCCCTGAGAAACGTTTATGGATCCGCACATGATCCTTGATGTTTCCCAATATATATACACAGAATTTCATGTCTAAATTGATGCAGTTGTAAAGAAAAATATGATATAATAGGTGTATGTAGCATAATTCACATAAGGAGTGGGATGGTTGGTCAAATTGCTGTTTAACCGACAGGCCAATAATACTTATAGAACGTAACTTTTTGACATGCAAACCTTAGAACAAACATACCAGTATACCTTTCATTTATTGAATGCCCTTAAGCAATGGTCACATGGTCATATGACATCATTACAAGTATTAGGGTACTGTAACACAGAGTACTAATACCTTGTGGCAATTAATATTTTATTAAGAAATTGTTGAATTGGAAATGATTAACTAACAGAATCCATATAGTCCTAGGCTATCAATTCCTATAAGTCACAGCCAATTAGCATTCAGTTACTTCCAGTTAGCATTCAGTTACTTCCAGTTAGCATTCAGTCACTTTCTGGAGTTAGCATTTATCAAGATTTGTGTCAGGTTGATATACCAAACCATGCAATTGTGGAATGTCGATTAAACAGCCCCACTTGTAATTTACACAGATCTAGATACCAAAGGTAGCGCTATACAGTATACATGGTGTGTAACGGCACAGTAAGGTATAGGAAAGGTCACATAATACTAACAGTAAGGTAGCTCTCTGGTCCAGATGGGGAACCAAAAAGATGCGAGTGACGACCAGACTGTTAATAGAAAACAAATATTTGTGTCACAAGTCTGAATCATTATTCAAATCAATATACAGCCAGTTTTCAAATCTGTCGTAAAGATTTTTTCATAAACTTAACTATTTAAACCAGTTTTGAAATTTTCATAAATTCAACTTAACTATTCAAACATATAAAAGCAAAATTCAGGCACGATTAAAATGCATTTGTTTCATTAACTAACCGAACTAAAATAGATAACACAAGAAGACTAATAATGAAACATGTTTGATACAGTTAGCATGGTTTTTGTGCAGTAAATTATTTCTTGAATCTAATAGTATGAACAAATGGGTTTTAACAACATGCCATCTCTAAGCATTTTGAATGTAAGAATGTTGAATATGTCGCCATCAAGTGGTAAAAACAGACTTATGATATGACTGTTAAGAATGCTCAGAATTTCAGGTAGTTGTTGGACAATGTCACGGCATGTGTACATTGAGGTAGCTAGGATTTAGGGTTGCACTCAGACCTAGAGACAGGTTGCTTTCAGACATTTAGGGTTGCACTCAGACCTTAGATAGGCTGCTTTCAGACATTTAGGGTTGCACTCAGACCTTGAGACAGGTTGCTTTCAGACATTTAAGGTTGCACTCAGACCTTAGATAGGCTGCTTTCAGACATTTAGGGTTGCACTCAGACCTCGAGACAGATGCTTTCAGACATTTAGGGTTGCACTCAGACCTTAGATAGGCTGCTTTCAGACATTTAGGGTTGCACTCAGACCTTGAGACAGGTTGCTTTCAGACATTTAGGGTTACACTCAGACCTCGAGACAGGTTGCTTTCAGACATTTAGGGTTGCACTCAGACCTGGAGACTGGTTGCTTTCAGACATTTAGGGTTGCACTCAGACCTCGAGACTGGTTGCTTTCAGACATACTGTATAGGGTTGTACTCATCAAGAATGAGCAATTCCCTTCACTAGCCTACCTAGTACCAATGCCTTTGACCATTAGAAACATTCAAATTCAATTATATTAAGAACAAAATGGACAGCAAAATGTATATGAAGTACAAGAATGACAGACACATGGTATAGGCAGCATGATAACATGAGCACCATTCCTCAGATTTAATGGTGAAGTTGATTCATTCATTACTTTCTGGGGCTACAGAATGTATAAGCATTCCTTATTTCCAATAAAGCAGGGTAGTACAACTAATTCATCCACTGAGGTCTATTTGACAAATGACATGGCTGCATTCTTGGACTGGTAGACAAACTAACCAAAGGCAAGGCTGCAGTTTTGGCATAATTGCATAACTTCTTTAGTTGTCCAATTAATTTACATTTGGTCAGTTTAAATGCGACCAAGTACAGAGAGGTCAATTGTAACAACAACTGGCCCCGATATCCCGAAACATCTCAATCTGAGCTAAATCTCATCTCAAAGATTGCCATGTGTCTTTTAAATAATTTCCATGGGAGACCGGATTCAAAATTTGCATCACAAAACAGAAAACTTATACTTAGTTTATCACAGTAATATTTAAAGAGCTTGAACTTCAGATTTATCTCAAATTCTGACTCTTGATTCGAGCAAATCTCAATTTGAGATGAGATTTCTACTTGAGATGCTTCAGGAGATCGGGCCAGATTACCTTAATACAAAACAACACTTACTGTTAAATTCACATAAACCACTACATTATAACTAATATGCCTATAGAGGTGTATGTAATGCTCCAAGTGCATTCCGATACTTGTAAAGCACAAGGGATATGGGAACACAAACTAATGAGTTAATAAATTTTATATTCTACAACAATTATTTATTACAGGATGAAATCTAATCTTAGTTAGGGTTAGACAGTGACTGTAATTACATTCTTGTATATACCATAATTATACCCAGTTAATAAATTGAGAAAGAAACTTGCAACCCAATAACATTAAATGGTATACAGCTCCCTTTCCCGAACTAGCAGTCAAAATCTCTCGCAGTACCCTTTCCCCAACAACTGCATACCCCAGCAGAACCCCTATTCCAAAACTACTAGAGTATCCTCCCTTATATGCAAGTATACAAGTGATTGCTAAGTACAATGAGTCATTTCCCTCCACTACATCAATAGTGTGCGCGTAATTTCCCTTCCATGTAAAAATACGTAATCACTAATGAAGAACATGAATGCATTGACAATCTTATACAACATTGGACGCTCATAAGCTATAAATTACCAAAGACAATATTCAGCAACTCAAATGCTAACAAAACTTATTTGACTAGGCAAGCGCAAATTATGATATTAAGCAGAAACAGCTACAGTTATATTTAACCAATATAAACAATCCTGGTAAAACCTCATAATAATAAGGGCTTTTCCAGGAAGAATGAGTAGTAGGGTAGGAACTCACTCTTTATTTTTATTTCTTTGAAGGGGGTTCCAAGGAGAGAACTTTAGAAGGTTGAGATGAATATAATAATAAGTATAATGGTTGTACACCCAAAGAAAAAAGTGAGTTCTTTTCCCCAAACACTTATTTTCATGGAAAGGCACTAAATAAACAAAATATTCAATTTCAAGACAGGTCCCTGGTTCAAATCTCGGCCTTGGCAGATGGTCATCTCTGGGAACTTTTCAGTGTTTCCCATCCAACTAGAGATGAACTTGTAGGTAACCCAGAAGAATGCTCACATGTATCGGTGCTGTACATTGGACATGTTAAAGAGCCAAGGAGTCTATTTAGAGAAAGCTAGGGTATCACACATACATTTCTTATATCACACAACTGTCTCTTCCCTCCATGTTGGAAGTCAATGCCAATGCATGAAATAACAAGTGTGACAACACACTTACAACTGTAACAGGAAAACACTGAATAAGCCACATCCTTTATAACCCTGGATTAATTAATTCCAAGATTATCCACCCTTTAAGTCCCTAAATGTATAATGTGAACTTTCAAGATATATTTTTTAAAGTGTTTCATCAATTTTGTGGAAAATATTTCAGAAATACAAAAACAAAATCAAAATAAAACACTTCCCCAACATCCTTTTTGGATATTCTTAGAATAACTTTATAATGACAAGCTGGTTGTCATGTTAACATTTGGTTCAAATAACAGACACACATTAAGAGAATCATTGCCAATCAAACAAGATACATACCATCATAAATGCATCACCAGGAGGACTGGAGGCCAGATAGAAATCTTGTATATTGACTGAGTGTGCAGCTGAAATTATACACAACATTCAACATATCATCATGGACGGCTGATCTACAGCCACTCAAACACTGGAGAATCATTTCGCTAAATAATATCAAACAGGGTGATACTAGTATAACTGAGTTGTAAGTCAAGATATAAATATGAGAGCTGACTCAGCTATAACTCAACGTGAATTATCCGAGTCACTTCAGCTATTACTCAATGTGAGGTATCCAAGCCGACTCTTACTTTAAGTATGTGAGTTATGACTTCCTGTAGTGAGTCGTAACTTAACTTCAAATCTGTAAGACATAACTCTATTTCAAACTTGCGTTGAAATTCTGATTCTAAATAACTCAACATTACACATCTCTAAAACATAATGTTAAAATCAAACACAGATCAAAGGGTTATTTTGACAAACAAGCACTACAACTCATAAACTTGATTATTTGGGAGAAAAACCAAGACGATGCTTATCTGTCCACCGCGGGTCTCCAAATAATATAGATTGGTTTTTTCTCATATAATTCATGTTCTATGACCATCCTTTTTTCATTCACTCAGAATGGAAGATTACAAGTATATTTTACCCACAGCAGTGACAGCACTGATAAATGTGAGACGGCATGTGTGTGAAGTATTCTGACTTTGTGTATAAACATTACAGAAATACGAGGGATGATTTAATAAATAACAAAAAAATTTTTTAACTTACCGTTATCATTAAGTCGCTTATTATCCATGATTAAACTGTAAGCAATAACCAGCTGATCCATAGGATCACCGTCTAGAATAGCAGTCTCAACTTCAAATTCTGTCACCCCAAATTTCTGAAATAAACACTTCGTGACTTGATTTAATGGATAACAATACAGGGAGTTCCATTAATAGTTGGTTCTCAAGGGTCATTTTCATTCTTTTGAGCAAACATACTTAATATTAAAAAAAATCTGACTCTTCACAGCCTTCAGTCAAAATCCTCAGGGTCAAAATGTGGCTTTTTAGAATGTTTAGAGTCAACAATGTGTCATTGTAAGGTTTCAATGGAACTATAACTGTTTTATTCCATACTGGTAGTTCTCATCATGCGAGGATAACATTTATGTATGAAAATCATGTACCTCACACACATCTCTAACCACGTCAATATCAACAATAGAAGCATCATGATCCTGTGGCTGTGGGAACAGGTACGTTGGAAGGTCAATCTTGAACCAATCAGATTCCCTGAAATAAAATTATCACAATGAGAAATAATGAAACATTGTTCAAATCAGCCAGGTTCAGAATTCAAATGAAACCAGAGCCTGTATTCATAAGGGTTTTTATATTGATCCCAGATGACCCAATATCGAGAACATGGTTTGACCTAGGATTTGTTGAGATGATCATTATGACCAAGTTTCATAAAGGTTAGGCTAAAATTGTGATCTCTAATGACTACACAAGGTTAATCTATTGACTTCTGAATTAGTTTTTGACTCCAGATTACCCTATATGAACTTGACTAATATTTTGGTGAGACGATCATTGTGAGCAAGTTTCATAAAGATAAGGTGAAAATTATAACCTCAAGTGTAAGCAAATTGTTGATAGATGACAGACCAGGATGATGAGGGATCACAAAAACTCACCTTATTACTTTGTGACAGGTGCGTTAAAAACAATTTCTACAGCTTACATATGTCTAGACCCCTTTTGATAAATAATTCCATAAGGGTATTAAACAATAGAGATTCAATTTGGTCTTTCCTTTATAGGGCCAAGTACCAAGCAAGAGATTGGTATGACACATTAACGAAACAAACAATAGACTATCATTATTGATTAGAATTGTTGGCTTGATATGGTACCTGATGTCTTTTAGAGATGAACGTTTCAGTGGATCCACTTGTAACATATGACACAATAACGAAACAACTTCTTTGTTCAAGTACTCGGGTATGTTAAATATTCCAGCTGCAAAGAATATTACAGAAAATGAAAAACATGTTTTTCAAGGCCTCTTGGTAGCCAACTTACCCCCAATTTTCAGTCTCTAAAAGTTATCATTTTTTATGAAAACTCTGTACCAAATTCCCCTTATGTATTACCATGGAATATAAATCATTTCCCACTTTAAAAATTGGAACTATAAGGGGTTTTTTGATGAAAAAACGAATGTCTCCCAAACAGGGCAATAACTTGGGTAAAAATCATTTTACAATATGCACAGCTTGGTACAAAGTATTCATGTGAAAATTCATTGAGATCTGACCAATGATTAAGGAGAACCAGCACAAACGATCCATCCATCCAGACTGTCATCCATGCAGAAGTCCAGAACAAAACCATTATGTGCAAGCCGGACAATCATACTGCCCAATATTTATAAGTCTGCCCCATATAGTCTACATGTATATGTGTTTGACAATAAGCAACAAAAATATTGTGACTTACATTTGATTTTTCTAAACAGTGTGGGTACGTGCTCATCATCAAATGGTAGCTGTAATATAGCAGTGTTAAAACTCTTAAGCCTACGTCCAACTCAGGAATTCCCCATCGGCGATGTTCTCCCAAATTCCTCCGATACCACCCGGTTAATCACAATTCCTTCCGTTATCACATATATATACTGTGTCATGACTCCCCCGAAAATTCCCCTAAACCACGAGGAACCTGTTCTAGATGTCCTGACAGCACATTAATTTCTAACAGGAGTACATCGCCGATCCTCAGTGGGACCTAGGCTTAACATACAATCATACAAGATATCATGTATGAGACATGGTATACACAACAGTACAATAGATAAGGCCTAATATTACAGAGTGTTTGGTTTCCTTCATGGCTTAAATGGCTTTGGGGCAATTTTGTCAGGTAAATTTCAATTACAACTGGGGTCCATGAAATTTTCAATTTTTTCTATGTCATCCTAACCATGCTCCAGTCACCTTCAAATACATTGAGAGGTCAGCGTTTTGAAACTTTATAAACTTCTAGCAAGAAACGCAGACACTTGTTTCAGGTTTTCATAGTGACTTGTGTTATAGGAACAGAGGGGTATCATTGATTATTGTAAATGTCTTTGCACACATTGAGAGAGTGCACTGTTCACTGATCTATGACTACATTGTTTAACATTCAATGTCCAAATGTTATAAGTTATCCTAGCATAACATATTAATATGTTCATACTGATATTTCTACTGGTCGCAAAGTTAGCAAATATGAATTCAAGAGTGCGGATATAAATATTATCAACCATTTTATTCTTTTATCTTTAATGCACTCTACTTATGTCAACATTTCCGCTAGAGGAAAATTTAATGTGTATATTCCTCAATAATTCAATGTCACAAACTTTATCACTTTTATAGTAAAGTAGAAACATCACATGAAAGTATTCCAACTAGAACACATTATAATTCTATTAATGTTATAATGCAGTGTGTTTATGACTTTGTTACTTTAGGAAATTTTAATGAAATTTCTGAACAGCCTGTATATAAATGATCTGACAGTACCCTACTGGCATGTGAAGTACGTCATTGAAAAAAACACCTGTTTGGGCCCCTAAATTTCGATGTACAAGTGACATTATTTTTCGTGAATTCAATTTGTAGAAAAGAGCTTGAACTCAGGTATGTGTCAACACAAAAAATTCTGACTAAAAATCTTTAAGAAGCTTTATATGCCATTTCTGTCCGCTAATACCTTGCATGCAAGTAGATATAACTATATAACTTACAGTTCCACACAGAAGAGCATACAGTATAACACCACAGCTCCATACATCGACTTCAGGACCAGCATATAACCTGTAATACATTATATACATACAGTATAACACCATAGCTCCATACATCTACTTCAGGACCAGCATATAACCTGTAATACATTATATACATACAGTATAACACCACAGCTCCATACATCGACTTCAGGACCAGCATATAACCTGTAATACATTATATACATACAGTATAACACCATAGCTCCATACATCTACTTCAGGACCAGCATATAACCTGTAATACATTATATACATACAGTATAACACCATAGCTCCATACATCTACTTCAGGACCAGCATATAACCTGTAATACATTATATACATACAGTATAACACCATAGCTCCATACATCTACTTCAGGACCAGCATATAACCTGTAATACATTATATACATACAGTATAACACCATAGCTCCATACATCTACTTCAGGACCAGCATATAACCTGTAATACATTATATACATACAGTATAACACCATAGCTCCATACATCTACTTCAGGACCAGCATATAACCTGTAATACATTATATACATACAGTATAACACCACAGCTCTATACATCTACTTCAGGACCGGCATATAACCTGTAATACATTATATACATACAGTATAACACCACAGCTCCATACATCTACTTCAGGACCGGCATATAACCTGTAATACATTATATACATACAGTATAACAGCACAGCTCCATACATCTACTTCAGGACCGGCATATAACCTGTAATACATTATATACATACAGTATAACACCACAGCTCAATACATCTACTTCAGGACCGGCATATAACCTGTAATACATTATATACATACAGTATAACACCACAGCTCCATACATCTACTTCAGGACCGGCATATAACCTGTAATACATTATATACATACAGTATAACACCACAGCTCCATACATCTACTTCAGGACCAGCATATAACCTGTAATACATTATATACATATAGTATAACATCACAGCTCCATACATCTACTTCAGGACCGGCATATAACCTGTAATACATTATATACATACAGTATAACACCACAGCTTCATACATCGACTTCAGGACCAGCATATAACCTGTAATACATTATATACATACAGTATAACACCACAGCTCCATACATCTACTTCAGGACCGGCATATAACCTGTAATACATTATATACATACAGTATAACACCACAGCTCCATACATCTACTTCAGGACCGACATATAACCTGTAATACATTATATACATACAGTATAACACCACAGCTCCCTACATCTACTTCAGGACCGACATATAACCTGTAATACATTATATACATACAGAATAACACCACACCTCCATACATCCACTTCAGGACCAGCATATAACCTGTAATACATTATATACATACAGTATAACACCACACCTCCATACATCTACTTCAGGACCGACATATAACCTGTAATACATTATATACAGATGATTGATAAACTCATAGTAGCCTTAACTCTTATTATGCTAGATTCCCCAGTGGTCTTATCAGTTGACCAGTGCTGCATTTATTTGTATTACTACTTGAGATAAAAATCTCATCTGTTAGTGATCCTGTGTAGCACCTGACTAAAGGTATTAATTATCAAAATACCGACAAAAGTCCTATACATTATAGAAAGTTGAGAAAATATGCAACACATTGATGTAATTTTCATAATTATTGATATGGTCAGTGTAACAGTATATTGCAATATATCAATTCAACACGAAATATTTTGAGAATTTTGTACATGACTGCCGGTCAATTTTTTATTTTATGTTCCACTTTAGAAAGCTTTTTAGCCTTAGTAATTTTATAAACAACAACAGTTCCTGCAATAATTCGTTCGATGATGCCCCAGCATAACTAATGTTACAATTCCCTCAGTCAAACAAGCCACATTCGGAAAATATTGATCTAAAACATCGACCCCATTCGTCCTTCATCGATCGGAAGCCATTTTTTGTTCAGAAAATCTAAACAAAAAATACTCACGAGTTTCACTCATGATTATCACATGATTAGCACCAGATTGGCTGTTTTTTTTAGACAAGTAGTTTTTTAACATACTACTGAATGGATTATTTTTTAAATTATGTACATAAGTTAAAACAAGGCTTTCAATGGGGGAAAACCCACTAGCGCGACCTAAAGTCACGCTTAGCAGTGGTAACGTGTACAGTGAAGCGCGACCTAGAGTCGCGCTTAGCACGATAAGGGTTAAGATTGAGGCTGAATCAGCGGGAATTTCAAAATGTGGTTTAAAATAAAATATTGTTTGTTTCCCCTTCCACAACCTACCAAAAACAAACAGCATTACCCAAAATATTTGAATGCCCTTATGCAAATAATATTTTTTATGAAAAATGGGGGATGAAAATGTTATTTTTGTATCTTGTAAATTTGGTACCTATTTTAAATTCAGAGTTGTTTAAAGTTAATTATACTAAATTTAATTATTTGAATACACCTTAACCTATGACTATCATTCTGAAACAATTAAAAAAAATTCAACCAACCTACCCCTTCTTTATCTGCTTGGTTCGGGAAGGGGAAACAAAGAGTAGTTTAAGTTCAGCCTGGCAAAGAAAATTTGATTATTTATTTGATATGGTCTCATAATTTAGGTGGTCTCTAAGTGAGGTTTTAATATTTCCATGACAACATACTTTCCAGAAATGACTTCGGGAGCAGCGTAGTTAGGAGATCCACAGCTTGTCCGAAGAAACTCCCCATCATGCATCATGTTAGATAGACCTGAAAGTAAGGGCAACAACTCTTGAGAGAATGATCTGATACATGTAGCAATTATGAAATTTTAAATATTGAAACAAGAAACATGGAAATGATAAGAATTTTTCTAACATAGAGTTGAGCAACAAAGCCATATGTTAACATTCATAGTACAGGGGATTATGTGGAGGAAAATCAACATTGCCGTCTTAATTTTCATGGAATGGTCTAACCTGCCGCGACAGAGAATCGAACCTGGATCACAGGGAAACAAATTCAGCACACTAACCAGTACCCACTGGATCAAGATGGAGTTACTGTGAAGACAGTAAAGAAGTAAAACACTCACCAAAATCTGCTAACTTGACATTGAGATTATGATCTAGTAGTAGATTCTCCGGTTTCAGATCTCTGTGAACTACCATATGTCGGTGACAATAATCTACACCAGATACTATCTGCTGGAAGAATCGTCTAGCTTCATGTTCCTTCAGCTACAACAGTGTAATATAAACAAAACTAGATAGCTTTTTGAACCAAAATGTATGTCTCAGACAAGGGGCCATATCTCCAGCAATAATCATCAGACCTAAAATTCCAGACAATATGAACAAATAGGCTTGGTACAATGTACTTACTCTTCATGTGAAGTTTCATTTAAATCCAACCTATAAGTGTGGACAAACTTTGTGACACCTTTGTAGACCTAGACATCCAGCTCAAGTTAATTTGTCAACCCACTTCATATGGATGACATAATCAATACCATTTTTAAAACAATATCATGTTTTAAAGGAAAATCAAAATGGTCACAATGAATGAAAACAGAGGAGTAAGCGATAACTGGGATTGAGTTTAATCAATCCATAACCAATGTATACTAACCTTGCCGTTCTTGACAATGTAATCAAATAATTCACCACCTGAGACATATTCCATCACCATAAAGATATCAGATGGTGTGCTTATAACCTGATACCTGAAATCATAAATATATATCAGAGAGTGAGCTTATACCTGAAATCATAATCAAAGTTAGTTAACAATAACAATGTCATTGTAATGTATTTCAAATCACTGCTTAAGTCACAGTTTCCCATATTTTTCTATGAAGTAACGTTGTTAATAACTAGCTGTGCTGGCCCTACATATTAAAGTACCTGTATTTAGCTTGCATAACTAGATAGTTTAATCTGTAGGGGTTTAAACAGTCACTGTTAGTGTTATATTCTGAAATAGGGGCTATTATCTTAACTAGTATAGTCATGTCTCCACATGTGGAAGTTTTCGGTAGCTTGCAGAAGATTAATCATAATGGTACATAATTCCTAAAAATGATACAATGAACTGTCTGATAGACTTATGGTAAAGCTAGTGCTTCAAGTGCAAGAGGTTGCGGGTTCGATCCACGGCCGGGTCACACCAAACACAAAATCAAAATGGTACCACGCAGCATTTCCGTTGCGATAGCATTTCCTTGCTGTAGATAAGCTCAGCATAATGGGGAAAACTGGCTTCTGCTTTCTAACATCTTTGCAGAAATGGATGCCATCAGAAATGAGGTGTTGAGAGTAACAAGTAATTAAGAATTGCAAGCAATACAGAAGTCCCCTACCGGTTTGAGGCCATTTTCAATGTTTCTGTTGCAATAGCAACCACAATAGCAACCACAATTTTTGTTAGAATCAAAATATTTTTAGACGTGCATAATCCCCTTATTGCCCCCTATCCACATATCAAGTTTCATAAACCTAGCTCGGAAACTGCTTGAGTTATGGCAGGATCCAGATTGTTTGACAGACGGACGGACTGACTGACGGAGGGCAAACCTATAGTCCCCTCCAGTCAAAAACCGGTAGGGGACTAATAAATGTATAACTTCAGTGTTTCTTTTGACTTTTGGGGGAAAGGGGTCCGGGCCAATAGGAGGGTGGAAATTAATGTGCAGAAAAGCTGAAAGGGGGATTTTCACTTATTGTTAAATTCTCCTTAAATGTCTAGTATGATTGTATATTAGTGGTATTTTAAGCTTGGGTGGTCAAAACAAACTATTTCAATCCATTCTACGTTCATTCATCAACACAATTTACGTTATTTGTGTGGAAAAAAATTCAGCAAGGCTCAAAGGGGAAAATTTAGAAATCTTTGGGGAAAAATATATACTTTTCAAAGAGAAGAAAGGGGCCTAATGTCTCCTAGGACTAATTTAAATTACATGTAAGCTGGTCAGGCATAAATGAATATAACTGTATAACTGTAAATGATTGAGAAATGTTGAGAAATAAGCTGAAAACATAAAATAAGCTCAAAATTGGTACATAAACTTACAACTTGATGATATGTGGATGTCGGAACAGTTTGAGATTCTGTATCTCCTTGCGTATTTTACCAACAACATCTAGATTCTTTATCTTCTGACGATTTAAGATCTTTACAGCTACTTTATGATTGGTCAGCTGGTGGGTAGCGACTGAAAAAAACGCAAATATAAATGAGCATTTCCGTCCATAGTGGCATTCTTGCATGAACTCTGGGTCTGCGCTGGTCAACTAACTGATATTTGTCCTAAAACTTTCCATTCATTTAATTTGTAACTTGATTGTTTCATCTTTTGATTATCATTAATTTGCAGGGCCCACTCAAAGGTTTTCACACAAATGACGAACAGGTGCAGTCAATACAGCCTCACTGTAGTCACATCACACACTGTACAGTACAGTGTGTGAACAGTACTGTATTAAAGGATTAAAGTAGATAAAATCCATATGCATAGCACACTGACAGATATATGCTGAGCCCCACTAGCTCCACCTCGAGGCTTTCAAGGTATGGACTGTGGTGATGTATTCTGGCAGCTGGTTCGACAGTACATTAACCAGCAATGGGATCCGTTATGCAGTATAGAGTAATTATCAAATAGAGACTCTGAGTGAAGTACAGCTGGGTGCAGAAACCTATCAGCCAGGATGTCGATAAGGCTGAGGGTGACTTTGAGCATCATCACCAGCTGAGGTAAGATACATGTATTGTCTCAACTGGAGTTACTGGTAGTCTTGTATTCTCATGTGACAATTTAATCCTAGCAGTCTTATGTAGGCTATAGACTTGTTGGTGTAAGAGTCCCAACCATTTCCAGCATATTGATGAGGGCCTCAGCAGGTCAGTGCAGCATTAAACAATTGCTGCAATGAATGAAATTCAATGATATCCCTACTAGGCTAAGCCAAGTTGCCTAACGCCTCTTTTCGAGTATTTAATGACAGACGTGTCTGAGTCTCTGACAAGAGCAGACTTAAAAACAATGAAGAGACAGCCATGGTGTGATACACTAGCTTGTTCTGAAAAGACTCCTTGGTTCTTTAACTTGGGCAGTGTATTGCACCGACACACACAAGATTACCTCTGGGTCATCACCAATTCATCTCATTCAATCTCAAGCTGGGTGAGAAACACTGAAGTGTTTTTTCAGTGTTTAAGAAATAACCAAGTGCCCCGACCGAGGATCAAACCAGGGACCTCTTATTCAGTCTGAGTCAAGAGTGTTATCCACTCAACCACTCAACGATTAAACCTGGTTACTAAATAGCCGCATACAGTATTAGTTTATCGAGTTGTTCTACATTGTATACAGTACTGGCATGCGAGGTATTACCGGACAGAAATGCCATAAAAAGCTTCCTGTGAAGTTAAAAATCGATTTTTAGTCAGATTTTTTTGTGTTGACACATTATGACATACCTGGGTTCAAGGCCTTTCTAAAATAGAATTCCTGAAAAATGACGTCACCAGAACATCCAAATTAAGGGGCCCAAACAGGGGCACTTTTTACGCTTTTTTCAACGACGTACAGCAGGTATTACCGGACAGTCGTTTTCAGTCATTTTTAACTTAAAATTTGGAATATTATTATGGTAAATGATTAGAACAGGGTTGGTACTTCCTATTAATGCAAAAATATGTCACGATTTTCGTGATTACAGCCCGTAACGCGCCATGTTTTCCTGCCAGGTGGCGCTGTATGATAGGTCAAATGCCGTAATATACCGTAACATAATTTACCGATTTCAACGATTAAAAATCAACCCCAAGTATTTCAGATTTATGTATAAGATATTAAAAAGGATAACTCAACTGCTGTCCGTTGACAAATTTCGTAATTAACAATATCCTGCTGAAATTAGAGCTGGTATAAAAGGACGAAATTAAATTTAAAATAAAACAAGACTGCGTTCAATAAACGCTCATGCCCCCTGTGGAAGCCTTGTCCATAAATAAGTCTAAGTCCAAAATTAGGTCAAGGTGAAGGTCAAAAAGGGGTCAGATGATACAGGTGTGTGGAGTGTGTTCATATACAACATCCATGCAAGTTTGGAAGCTTTGCAGCAAGCCATAATGATGCTAGAAGAAACAGTCAATTTGGGTTAACCAGGACGGACGGACGGACGAACGGACGGACAGGTGAATCACTATATGCCTCCCGATCTATCGATACGGGGGCATAAAAAGATAAAAATCTTGATGCCGCGAGGATTCGATCGCGGGACCTCTCGCTTCACAATCAAAGACGTTAACCACTCGACCATGGGCTCTTTACATAAACAATTGCGGTTTAATTTAACCTTATAAAATCAATGACTCACGCGCTCAGCTCGTGTTATTTTGCGCATGCGCACACGATGGAGATTTCCCCCAGGGCCGCTAACATAAACACACAGCGGCGGACGACATTTTCGATGATTAGACAATGTTTCGTTAATCTTGAATATATTTTTTCTTCTAGATTTATTCCAAACAAGCTTCTGAATGATTTGGTACAAATTTCAATACATAATTCCAGAAAATAAGCGTCTACGACCGTTTGTCCGGTAATACCTGCTGTCCGGTAATACCTTGCATGCCAGTACAGTAATCAGATTTTGTATTAAGGAAGTGACTAGAGGTCCTGTAACCGGACCTCTAGACCTGGAGTCTAGAGGTCCGGTTACCGGACCTCTAGACAATGCTTGTAGGACAGGCTAGAGGTCCGGTAATTTACTTCATGTGTATAAATAATATCTATTTTATCCTGTCGAGACTTCCAATGCATTTACCTTGCTATACAGGTAAGTATTTGACAGCAATCTTGTAAAAAAAGGTAATTGATTAGCAATCAAGTTGATTAGAAGTGTGCGGCACTTAAATAAGTTATTATGCTGCTGGTAATTGCCGAATTTATTTTTGTTTGCAGTGATTTTTTTGGGCTATTTTTAGGGCCGAATACAGGCCCCTTCCCCTAGCAAAATAACCTCCATTTTTCCCAAAAAATCATAATTTTTCCCCAAAAAGTATGCATATTTTCCCCCTTTTGTGCTCGCAGGTTTCAAAGCAACATTTTTCCCAAAAAATCATAATTTTTCCCCAAAAAGTATGCATATTTTCCCCCTTTTGTGCTCGCAGGTTTCAAAGCAACAACAGTATACATGTAGCTGTTTTAAAGTCAAAAAAATATATTTTCTAACTTGCAAAGGTCGTTGCCACATATGACTAGTGTATTATCAGTAGAAAATACAAAATATGACCACTTTTAACCCAAACAATCTTTTCTAATTATTCCCAATTTCGCATATTGTCACGCTAAAATTTCCCAATTTTAAAGGCACAGGACGCTTAATTTTCTTCAAGAAAAATCACTGGTTTGTTCGATGGTATTTGCTCTAATGTTTGTTTGCTCACACATCAGTTTTGAAACTGCAAACAAACAAATTAGTTTTAATCAGATCTTCATAATAATTATGTTTCAATTAAATGTTGATATATTGGGATCGCGAAGTTTTATCAAAACGTGCGTGTTGGAATGTAGATCTACTTTTTATGGAATATATCAAAGATGGGGTAAATTGTTTATTATTATTTATTTACTTATGTCATCATATGTTATTAAACACAAAATGTGCGTGTGCTGTTGTATCAAAAAATACCTTTGTACAAACTCATTTTAAGATAATTTCTTAGGCTCTCGAGAACGTCGCAGATGGGTTTTGTCCCTAGGATCAATGTCATGGTTGTTCATGCGCTGTTTCCCATGGTACCAACATTTATGAGGGTGGATCTTGCATAGAACTTTATTGAGACTTTTGCAGAGTTTGTTGTACTGACAGGCTTGTGTGTGAAAAAGTGACCCAAATATATACAATGTGTGGTACCCCTCTAGACTTCAAGTCGGTATCAATTGTTCTTAACACACAGACGAAACTATCGAAACACTCGAGATCACTGTTATTCCCAGTCAATGTTTTACACTTCTGTCAAATACAACATGTTAAACACTTATTTATGTCATTTAAATTCTTGACACGAAATAAAATATAAGGTTTAAACATATGAAATCAATTACCGGACCTCTAGCCTCCATCTCTAGGAACTTCCTTGTATTAAACTATTTAAAGTCTCAATTTTGAGGTGGTCTTATTATTGAGTTGGTTTGACGCAAGATTTAAGTGAAATAACAATCAAATTTGATAAGGGCGGACTAGTATGATAAAAATCTCAATTGAACATTTTTGTTAAATTTTCGTTGCAGTGACTTCGGATTCCACAGTGAGTCGAAAAGGTAAACAAATCTCAAGGCTAAACTGCATCAAGTGAGAGGCAAAACAAACTCCTATCGTGCAACAAAACCACGATCAGGCATGACAAGATCAGTTGTACAAACGTTACTATATACATAATTATATAACACAGCATACTTTTCACTTTCCCAAATGTCCCGACGCCAAGGGTATCGCCAATTATATAATGTCCTATTTTAACCTGCGGTTGAGCCTTCTCCGCCATGTTTACATTTCTGATGTATCAAATTTCATTGTCTTGGACCTAAATTGCGTAGGGATTATTGTCGAGTAATCCCGAATTCACACGAAATATCACGAAAACCAGTCTACGTAAAATCAAAGCACTGAAGTAGTTAATTATAGATTGCGGAAGGTGAGGACAATAATTTCATTATCTATCTATCCAAAGACCTTAGGTCTTTGGTCTATCTTTTCATACTGCATCACCCCCTTGCGGGTATTATGTGCAGGTGCGCGTCAGTACAATGTGAGTTGATAAAAAGCGAGTGAGTGAAGTAAGAATATTGTTAAAATGTTAAAAAAGTCATAGTCTTATTTAAAGTGAAAGGATAAAAACATGACGCAACATTTATGGCATTGTATGGGACAGGGAACGGACTGTCAGTTTGAAACGGTTCAAATCTGGCAGGAGTGCTACTCTAGCTGGCAACCTGTTCCATTGTACAATAGCAAGGGGGGAAATGAGTACTTGTAGTCACTAGCGGGTTTATAGGGGGCGCCCCCTCCCCCCATAAATCGCCAGAGCGTACTAATAGGTAATTTATCATAATTTGGATGTAAGAACAATATTGATATGCAATTTTTTTCGCTCGCTTCGCTCACGTCAATAAAACAATAACCAAGTTCTGGATGTTAAAGTGAACTTAATGCTGTATGCAAAAACAAGACATGGGACTGATTAGTAGCATGGTGCCAAACATCGGCTACAGAAATGCCGAGATTCTTGCACATTAAAAATGTCTGACAAGTCATGAAATATTAATACAGTTGGTTTGCTCTTCTAATAAACCTGTCCTTTTCATTAAAAAATAAGATGTCTCAGAATGCAGCTGACGAATTCCGTGGTTCTATTTAAAAAGTCACGAGGCAGAAAGCCACTGGACCCCCTAGTCGCTGGATCCCAAGTATTTCACATTTCCACTATAACAAAACTGAAGCCCTGGAGTTCTCAGGGTATGCTGCTCAGATAGACATTACATTTTTTCTTCGTGACGTATTCACAGCAGCTATATATCAGTGAATATTATCCAGTCGATTATCGTTAGTCCTGGCTATGCGGCTCATATAAACAACGATTTTTCTTGCCCGCTTCGCTCGCTGTCGTGGGCGTAGGAGAAGGGGGCCCAATAATTCAGACCATATTCATAATTTTCCGCCTAAAATAGTCTCGTAATACGTAATTTGCCTTTTATCCTTGGTTAAAAAGTATAAAATGTGAATTTTCGTGCTCGCAAAATGATTTAATCTATGAAAAATGATATCACGTAACTGTTAAAAAGAGCTACAAGAACTACAGAAATACATTGTAAGACAATTTTTGCACCAGCTCCTATATTGCTTTTAAACTTTGTCATTGCTATGTCAATTTCCCTTACTAAACCACATAACTCTCAGAATTCGGGCATCTGTGCAATAATTATGAAAACTACTTACAAAATAAGGACTTAATATTGATTGATTTTGTAGAAAAACATGTCTTGTAAAATACAAAATAATTATCTCAGAACGCACCAGATTGATCAAATGTTTAAAAAAAAATCCAAAGGGAGCATGCCCCCGGACCCCCCTACTTACAATGCTAGTTTATGATAGGGTTTAATTTTTTACCCGGTATTTTGACAAGCAAACACCTTAGTAGATATACCTTACATTAGTGATTGATTATAATAAACACAAACATTCACCATAGGCTATTAACACTTAATGTGACCCCACATATCTCAAAAATATTTTTTCGCCCCCCACCACCAAATTTTGCCCCCCAATGTTGAAGACCCTCCTACGCCCATGGCTGTAGAACTACGTAAAGTAAATGAAAGTAATAAGGATGTGGTGTATGCTGCTGAAATAGATAATTGCATTTATACTTGCTCACTGCGCTCGCAAAACCACTATCAGTTAATTTTGTCAAGTAGGGAATGAGTATGAGGGATATGCTGCTCAAATAATTAATGCATATATTCTTGCATGACTTGCTCTCACATTAACTTTATCTAATATCAATGACTATTATAAGATAAAGAACGAAATTGTGTGGAATGCTTCTCAGAGATACAATTTTTTCTAGCTCACTTTGCTCGCACATTTCCTTGAGGGGGGTATCAATACATGAATGTACGCCCCCCCCCCTAACGTCAAATCCTGGATCCGCCCCTGGTAGTAGTCAGTCCGGGTATTTAATTGTCGAAAATAGAGATCATGCGAGTATCTCGGAAATCTCGCCGGATGTTCTATATATGTGGGTATGGGGACGCTACAAGGCCATGAATAATTTTGTAGAAAAGGCACAGCCTTGCATCGGATCTCCGGTCTTCCAGAGAACGCCAGCCGAGGGAAGAAATTAGATCTGATACACTAGATTGTGGAGTGAAGGTATAACTTCAACGCGATAAATTGCAATACAAAAACAAACACAAAATCCGCTATATTTATCGTTTCTGAATATTTAGGAGCATGCAAACTTTATATGTTGTACAAAATGTTGGAATGCTTTCATAGGCAAATGTTACGGTCATGAATTTTAATCCATAACAAAAATGTATAGGCAATTTTGTGTTTGTTGTTAGAGTTATACTTGTAGTCCATCTGGCTGCGCGTCTCTGGACCATCTCAATTTTATGTATGCTCTTTTGTGTAAGGGGACTCCAAACTGGTGAGGAGTACTTTACTAGGGGCCTAACTAGAGCTTTGTAGGCCGTCTCTCGTATGGATTGGTTTTTAGACCTGATATTACGTCTCAGGAATCCAATCGTTTTGTTTGCGCCTGCACATACTCGCTGGATACGGTTATTCCAAGTGTGACTGCTGTCTATGTCAACCCCAAGGTACCTGGAGCTGCTCACTGTTTCCAGTACTTGACCGTACAGGACATATTGAGTGGGCAATGGAGTTTTTGTACGTGTTACATGTATTACGGTGCACTTACTAGGATTAAACTCTATGTCCCACTCAACCTCCTATTTTTAAAGCCTATCAAGGATTTTAGAGTCCTGCACGGCAGCAACTGACAGGTACAAGCCTGTATCATCAGCAAACAGCCTCACCTTAGATCTGGTCTGCTCAGGAAGGTCATTTATTTAGCATAAGAAGAGTATCGGCCCAAGGACAGACCCTTGGGGTACTCCGGATGTAACCAATCCTATGTCAGACATTTCATTTTCTAGGACAACGGTCTGGACTCAGTTTGCTAGAAAGGCCTTGACCCTGGCAAGTGTGCTACCCCTTATTCCATACTGATGGAGCTTGTGTAGCAACTTTGGATGACTAACCTTGCCAAAGGCCTTATTAAAGCCCAACAGTACTAGGTCTGTTTGTAGGCCGTTGGTGCAATTCCTAGCCAGATATTCCACAAGCATCACAAGCTGTGTCTCGCAAGAACGCTTGGACCTGAAGCCGTGCTGTAGGTCGTTGAGTATATTGTTTGTATCTAGATGGGCTACGAGATTTGTTGAGACAATATGCTCCATGACTTTGCAAAGAATACAGGTTAGGGATATGGGCCGATAATTTGCCGGCAGCCATTTCTCTCCCTTTTTATATAGAGGGGTAACAAATGCATTATTCCAGTCATTATCTTTATCGATAGAGATACTTTACGCGGTTACAAGTGCCATACGCACATACATTCTTTACTGAAGAACTCTCTTTTTCGGGTTATTGCCGAAAAACACTGAACTTCTTTTCTAATTGTTTCAAATTGTTGATGATATTTTTTATATTATGTCAGAGACTCACGGTGTATGAACAAACCTACATTGTTCAACTCACTTGTTCGTACAAGCACCTAACTTTTCCTATGGATCTTGGATAAACAGCGTAAATTGACGGTGTAGTGAACTTATTTGATATCAATTTACTCATAGATTTGACTTTAGCTCATAAGTGGAATGGTTTTACGGAACCACTCGACTGTATAAAATGTAATATGCTCAAAATTAAGTCGAAATTTGTATCCGATGTATGGAAAAGAATGAACCTTCTGTTTCGTGTCACAGTTAAAAAAAGTTGTCATGTGTATTGAAAAAGCATTTGAAAAACGAATCCTACTATTTTTGGTATTGTTCTTATGTTCAATTATACTGTAATAATACTTTCATATTGGGATAATCACAAAAAGAGGAAATAACCTTTGAACATGAAAATATCTTGCAATAATTAACTTATGGTAAATCACCCATACTGTTTGTATAAGGGCACCTAAATTATGTCAAAATTTGTATTTCTGAATACTATTCGTCCAAACGGTCTAGATCTGTCGTTTGTCAGCATCCGATATAGATATAAGTTAGGTCGGAACTTGGTTACGTCGTGCTTTAATGTTATGCACAAGTCATATAAAACTCGAGGAAGGACGGGCTAACTGCCCCGTGTTTTTACCTTTAGAATGTTGTATGATAATAGACCTTATCACAATGTTCACTTATCCTGATTCTACTTAACTGTGCTTATACGGGACATGCTATAAATAGTGTAGTGGAGGCGACTGATACATGATTTTTTTTATCTTTTACCAAACGATGACGCAGCATAGGATCAAAGCGCATTGTTCGTATGTCCAATTGACCGGTATTTACTTCCCAACCACGCTTTTTGTGCCGTGTTGCGACCGTATCTTTGTCAAATAATTACGAGGGTGATGTGATTAAGCCAAGTGGTCTTAAAGCGTACATTGTAATTTTACATTGCTAGTACAGTATAGGTTCGACTTCCACAATAGGAGCAAACTATTGGTTTATTTGCATACGAGAAAGACTGGCTTTTTCTTTTGCAAATATCGACCTGAATGATTGTTTTCTGTTGGATAATTGTAAGACACCGTCATCATTTCAGACGTAGGAGGATGCATCGAGTATTTCAGTGACCCGTCACACCCGAGTCCGTAGTATGTACACGGCGTCCCTAATGCGACCTTATGATATAATGCTGCAAAACACGACGTAGACCTGTATTTGAACCAATGTATATCATGCTTTGAATACAGCTCCTTTCCAACAGAGTGCTAACCGTTTGGATACAGCTACCTGGAAAGCATTGTAAAAGTGTTATAATCGGTGTGACTATGTGAGCTAATCCGCCTCCCACCTCTGCCATCCGGTAAGAATACACCGTTTTAGATATTAAGTGTTCCTTTCGTGGGGAATTTTGATAATTATTCAACTTCTTCTTCTTCGATATTCATGGCGAGCGTTCAAAACTTTGAACATTATTACCATGCGTGGGGGGGGGGTAAAAATAGACTGTTAGGTTTCCCAAGTTACTCAATCCACCTGGTACCTCCTAACAGTGAGTGATTATAATATGTGCATAATATACACCTTAGATAAATCTATCCCTAAACTGCAAAAACATAATATATACAGTATAACTCAGTGTGCAGATTAGAGAATATTATAGTGCGGCCAAGATATGATGGCACAATAACATTGAGTAAACGTCACTGGTTGGATTAGTCCATATCAAAACGCGGGTAAGTAAATAAATCTCGATCATCTAAGCGCTTGTTCAGTTATTTAAACTTATTTAATTAAGGATGGTGATCGTTGTGTTTATTATATAGTCTAGTGGTAACGTTTCTAATCTCAACGCCAACGCTCCGGGTTCGAATCCCACAAGAATCTTTTTTTATTTTCATTTTTTCGCGAAGTATTTTTCCACACACTTTTCACGAAACTGTATTTGTATTTGTGGGTGTATTACAACCAGATAACCTGTGTAAACTGCACATTATTAAATCCAAATATGGCTAACCGAACATTTTAACGCAGCAAGGACGATTCATTATGTCTAATCTATATAGACTTCTGCACACGGGAGGCATCAATAGAACTGCCAGTGATTCCGTAATCCTGTCCAAGGAAACAAACTACCGCGATGACAGGGGTAACAGAAAGGACGGTTTCACGCATAAAGGCGAAGAAATTGCATAACGGTGTAAGAAAATCAAAAAGTAACAAAATCTTACTGGATTCTTTTGATGATGATAATAATGGCAGTGATTATGACAAGGCGGATGGTGATAGTGATGATGATTTTGCAGATTTCTAAAAGGATTCTATCGCAAACACTGCTAATGAACAACGTTAATTCATATAATTTATATATACATGTATACGTACAGAATATTAATTTATAATAGATTGTTCTAGATACATGAAATAAAATATTATATCATTTATAATAAATATACAAAATAGAGAAAGTATACGAATGAAAAAAAATGTAACAAGATAATCAACGTATTAAACGGGATATACAAATAAAGAAAAGTTTACTAGAACTGAAGAATACAAATCATTACCGAAAAATATGAACCAAAGTGAGACTCGAACCAGTAACCTCCATCCACAATATTATTGTAATTTCAAAGCTTTACCAACTGAGCCAGCGAGGCACTTATTAAATCGTTTCGTATATTTGCTCATATTGCGAAAACGTAATACGAAACAAGCGTTTATTGAACATGACTGTAAATGAGCATCCCTTTCTGTTGAAAATGAACACATCGGCTAATTAGCATGTGTAAATGTTATTGTGCCATCATATCTTGGCCGCACTATAGTAGGGTTAAAAACAGGATAAAAACAAGTATCGTCACAACTATGGTATGGGGATCGATTCAGTGCTGACTACACGAGATGGTAAAGTATTCCACTGGACAACAGTCAGAGGGAAAAATGAATATTTATAATAATCCACAGTAGTTAAATGTATATAAAAGGCCAGATGATGATAGTGGCGTGATTGTCTTGTATATGGAGTAAGATACTGCCTTGGATCAACTTCAACATGATTATAAACCATTTTATGAAATAAAGTAAGCCTACTGTATTGTCTCCTTTCTGGTAGGGAGTTCCGTTTTAAGTCACCCATTGTATTTCGGACTGTTCCAGGGGTTTTATTATACAATGTAGTTGTTTGTTACAAAACGTGCCGCCCTTTATTGAACTTAGGTATCTCGCTTGGTTTACTACAGACAGAGGTTGATTTTGTAACGTATAGGTTGTTTTAATTGGTTTCCTAACTCTAGTTACATGCATAATATGACACTTGGATATATTGAAGGACATCTTCCATTTCTGCTCCCATTCAGATAAACTGTCAAGATCCTTTTGCAGCTGAATAGAATCTGCCTCAGACTTGATGTGTCTATATAACACACAATCATCTGCAAAAAGACGGACATTTGAAGACACAGCATCAGGCAGGTCATTTATGAAGAGCAGAAATAAAAGAGGCCCTAAAACTGATCCTTGCGGAACGCCAGATATTATAGGAGCCTGACTAGATGATACACCATTGACAACTACCCTCTGGGTTCTATCACCCAGGAAAGCTTTTATCCAGGACAGCGTAGTACCCCTTATCTCATAATGCGAAAGTTTAAGTAGTAATCTACCATGATGGACCACGTCAAAAGCTTTGGAGATGACATAATGACTACATCTACCTGGCTCCTCTGTATTGACTCCGCAAGGTCATGTATGAAGCCCACAAGTTAGGTTTCGCAAGACCTTCGGGCACGAAAACCATGTTGATTGTCCACGAGGATGTTTGTTTTGTCTAGATGGTCCAAGACATTGCTGACCACTATATGTTCTAACAATTTACAAGCTATACAGGTTAGCGATACTGGTCGGTAATTACTAGGTTGGAACTTTTCCCCTTTTTTAAAAATAGGTGTAACAAAGGCTTGAGTCCAGTCTGATGGTACAGAACAACTAGCCAGGGATTTATTAAACAATGTGGTAAAAATAGGGGCAATTTCATTTGCACATTCTTTGAAAATTCTAGGCTTAATCTGATCAGGACCTGCTGCCTTATGTGTATTTAAGTTTGACAGTAATTTCTTGACACTATTTTCTGTTACATTTATGTCTGCCATACTATTATGGGGGCTAGGTCCAAGATCTGGCAAGTTTGTGTCATTTGTAAAGACTGAAGAGAACTGTTTATTTAAGATTTCAGCTTTATCTTTAGAGGTTGATTTTAGTGTGCCATTTTCTCTCAAGGGGGCAATACCACAAGAGTCATTTCTGAGACTTTTAATAAAACTCCAAAATCGTTTAGTAGCGCCATGTTTGTGTTCATCCGTGGAACAAACAATATTGTTCATGTAATCCCAGTATGAATTTCTAGATCTCTTTTGGATTAGAGTCTTTATCGTTTTTAGTTTTGTGAACAAGGAAGTATTTTTAGATTTTTTATAATTACTGTATAATCTATCACGTTTTTTCATAAGCTTCTTAATTTCTGCATTTACCCATGAGAGATGTTGTTTGCCAGAAACAGTTTTACTTGGTATATGGTTTGAGACGAGAGAATTTAACTTTTCTTTAAAAGAGTCCCATTGGGCTTGTGCACTCATGTTGTGAATATCGGTCTGGGTTGCAAAATAAACTAACCTTTTTTTAATTTCGGTCCAATTAGCTTTATCAAATAGTAGTATATTTCTTTTGCTCTTTGGGTTTATTCTAGCAGATGTTAAGAGATCTACAAATGGTATGCTGTGGTCACTAAAGCCAGGAATCACCTTAAAGTTTCTGTAAGTGTAGGGTTTGACAATAGCATAATATCTAAACAACTACTTGAAGTATCGGTAATTCTAGTATCTTCTTGTACTAACTGGGTAAAGCAATAAGACTCAGTCAGGTTGAGTAGTTTATTACATTCTTCTGGGTTAGAAGCACCAGAATTAACAGTCTTTGTCTTCCAATTTATGCCACCCATATTTAAATCACCACCTATAAGGATAGTACTACTATGCTGATCAATAAGACAAATTGTTCGTTCAGTTTCATCAATGCAACCAAAATCTGTATCGGGTCTGTAGGCACTACACACAAGTAAATCTTTCTGCTGGACTTTTACCCAGATTAACTCAGAGTCAGATTTAAGTTCAGGTTGCTTGTTGGGTGACACGATGGTCGAGAAGACATTTGGTAATTTCTGAAACAAAAATCTACACAACTAACCAACATATATTGAAGAAGTTTATTTCAAATTCAAAAGGCCACATGGCACACGAGAACATCAATATACACAATTTATACAATGACACAACAAAATGACACTATTTAGCAACATAAATTCAAAAGAGTGCGTGTACACGCACAAAGATGTGACAATAGAGTAATAATAAACAACAGAGAAGGATGGAGTGGTAAGGTAGTGGGATGGTATATCACGGAAAGAATGTGGGTATTGAAAAGACGAAGAACGAAATATGCATAGCAACGTTAGAAAGAACATCGGCGAGTTTACCTAAAACTGCAGAACAGAAAGAAAAAGGTTGAGTGGATAGGGCAAACTGAGCAAGAGTGTTAAGCGGAGAAAGATGAATAGTCCGTTTAGAAATAGCAATACACGATTCGCGACATGAATATATGAGAGGCATATACATAAAGACTAATCAACGTTCAACATTATGTACATTTCTTGAAAACATATATATAAAACAAACATACACACAGTCGTTATACATAATAATATAGGTATGAAGCAAATTAACTGCTTCACAAAATGTATTTACATTAAAGGTTTACAAACAACACTGTTCAAATAAGCAAGATTCAGTGACGCATCTAATTTAATTATTTGATGTTGAAAAGAATAGCTAATGTCTGCTTAGCAAAACCATGTACATGTAGTTGCTGAATACTAGTGACGTTACGCTCATTGTTGGCGTACATTGGCAATTTATAACATTTTTACACTTCAATATTGCATAAAAATCGTTTTAGAAATACGGTTGTTTATATTTTGATATCACAAGCAAGATAAAAGAATCGCCATGCTAGTAATGTGATCCGCGTGTACGTTTAATTATTAGTATATATTAAATTAAACATAGAATGACGGAGAACGTCACAAAAACGTCATGTAAGATGTAACATAATTGACCAATGCGCAGTGTTTAGCAGCTCGGCAAATTCATATAAGTATCTTTATCCGCCAAAAAAGTAGATGCGGCGACGTGATGGCAAGTCTATTTCGCGTTGTTTAATTTATGTGCCGTTCAAAACTTCCAGTAACAAACCGTGAGCGAAAAACATATTCAACTGAAAACGTAAGATTTAATTTCTTTCCGCGACAAGATTTGTTAAAACTTCAGTATTTTCTATAACTTAAGTCGACTTTCTATAATCTTTATTTTGACAAAAAGTACATGCATCCTACTTTTGAATTGGGTATAATTTGTACGATTATGACTTTGAATTAGGCTTTTAATATAGGTATACTTTTTTCTAGCCACGATGTCACACGCATCAAAAAGTGCACAAATTAAAATTGTGATGTTGCTATGCCTCAAAATATTTAAAGAAGTATGCATTTATTAAAACGACAGCGTCTACAACCAAAAAGTACATATAATTGTCTGTATTTTGATATAAATAAGTCTTACATTCAACATAGCTTTAACTTTATTTATGAATTTTGGCAAATCTAGCCATAATGTCACACCCTTGAAATTAACGTAACGTCAACGTCTACGTGAACGGTAGAATCGTATCCGTTTTAATAAAAGAATCGATGTACTGCAGATTTAAATGAAATTTTGTAGGAATGAAGTATGCGCTGTGGGGTTTATGTAATTATGGTGTTTTAGTCTGAAATAGTAAGTTTAGCGGTATTAAAAGCGCCACTTGTCGGGACGTGGATTTCGTAGTATTTTCTAACTTACTTTCTCATTTTTGTACATGTATTTTAATATCTCGGCAAAATGTAAATCATCTACTTGTATGGAACGATACGCAGCGTATTATTGGTATATTCTATTGTATGTTTAATTAAAATGTACGACTGTAACGCATTAATTACCCCTCCGCCTCGCCATATGGCCGATCTAAAAACTGCCGTACATATTGCGTAAAAATGCACTTATCAATCAAGCGGGTTGCTCAAAACCATTTTAATTTTACAACAATATTTTTTAAACCGATCGCGGAATATGTGACGAATATAAATATGGGGTTTACGGCATAATTTAAGAAAAATTGTATTCGAAACACCCAAATAAGTCTTGTAACGTCAATAATCGTTAAAAACGTCAACAACGTCGGAATTGGTTACGCTAATGTACGCCAACATCGAGCGTAACGTCTAGTACGTTATACGTGATTTAAGTGTTGCCGAAAATAACGGAGGTGTCCTAGTTTAGTGCTATACGTAAAATATAGGTGCTTTACAATTTGATAAAAAAATTTACTGTTTCAATAGATAAAAACTGAATATATAGGTAAAATTTATGCACAAAACATCACAAGTTTTAGAAATAATGGCAAAAAAAACGATTTCCATTTCCCGATTTGGTAGAGTAGTACTCAAACTGTGTTTTTTTCTCGTTTTTTTTGTACGTAAAAGTTCGTTGCTTATACAAAAAAAGTGAAAGACAACGCAAGTTTTGTACCAACAATGTAGGTTTGGTCATTCACCGCAGGCCCGGATCCAGAAAATTTCGAGTGGGGGCACAGCTAGCTATTGGGATGTTATGGTGGGATGGGTGCGGGAGGGGTTTCCCCTCCCAGCGAAGATTTTTTCACTTTTTGAATTAAAATCATGCAATTTCCTGCACTTTAAGCTTTTAAAATCAGAAGACAAGGTACTGAAATTGTACGGCTACATCAACAGAAAATACGATGAGTTTAACAATTATTTAAAAATAATTTCTTTCAATTCCCTAAAATTTACAAACCAGGCGTCAAATTATTGAAATTCAGGCTACATAATCAGATAACATAAATTTTTATGCAATTATTTAAACAAATGTTTACCCCATTGAAGATTTTTTCAAATAAGAACTTTAATTTTTTTAGTAAGACATTATTAAATTATTAAATGTGTAGGTCTACAAATCAAAATGCATAAACCCATGAAATAAACAATAATATATTATTAGATAATATAACTGAAAGTTTCCACAGGTTCAGATCGATTAACATTTTAATAAAAATCCTGAAATTTCCTGCACTCTAACTTTTAAAAATATTAAAATTCAACGCTAGACACATGAAATTGCGAAGATTTTTGTCAATTTTGAATTAAATAGTTTTTGTAGCTTTTATGTTAAAAAAACTGACGTGAAATTATCAAAACTGCATTCAATTTGTTACATAATCAGTAATAAATATACCAACAAGAAAATTTCGAAATGTAATTTAAGTTATGTCGTGTCACTATTATTAAATCGATCAGTTCAGTGAATCAAACACAAGTGATCCCCTAAATCATGATTATTCAAACGCTTTACAATCATTTGTTAAAGCGTCTGATGATACAGATCGGGAGTAACTAGGGCCTGGATATCAACAGGGGGGCCCATTTTATTACACTCGCTTCCGTTATATGTAATATACAGAGTGTTATCACAAAATATCGATCCCTAGCCAGAGCGATTGGTACTATTTTAAGGATTTTAACATTTTTGAGAAGTAAAAGCCCCCTGTGCCCCCCCCCCCCGGTGGAGCCGGGCCTGTACCGAACATCTATAGTCTCTGATTAGGTGCTATTTCTCATTTGTTCCAATATGTGCTACACTGAGGAGACTGCTAATTACTACTGAATCCTGTTAGTGCCATTTCAAATATCGCGTATCGCGCTCCAAGGGCGAGACACGAAAACATGACCCGCCTTATCAAACAGTTTTTAATTCAAACTCAAACGTTCAAATGACTTAATAATTTCATGAAATTGCATGATAATATACCTTGAAATGATATGGCAGAAATATGGGAATGTAGTTTAACCGTCCTAGAGCCAAACATATTGTCTAAATCCCCATAGTACGAGATGCTTGATGTTCCAAATGGATCTAATACCCGGTCGAAGTCTATTTCCCGTGACCCGGAATCATTCGGCGTGTCAAATTCTTGCCTGTCGGGAATGAGTGAATAAAAGGAAGTTGACTTGACTGGACTTGGGAATCGCCTTCTGTCTGTTACGGTTAAAGTCCCCGTTATGCCCACTGTCCTCGGCAAAATTGATAAGTGCATTGTTGTATTATACATCTTAATGATGCCCAGCAAAGTTCGCCGAGCATAGAAAACTTAGTGACATTCTCTACTTGTACTTTGGCATCTGTCGAGTGCATATCGAGGGCTGAACCATTAATCTATTATTTCTGATACGGATTTCATATTGATGCACAATAGTCAAGTTTTGATTTGGTCATAGTGATGTAGCTAGGCATTCGTAATTCTTTCAGCTGCGACATGCCGGTGGTTACGTACGATCCAGAAAGTCTTTGTTCGATATGCAATTGCTGTATACTATGTATACATGTATAATTGATGGCAGCTTTAGAAATGCTTTACAGTAGGAGTATTATTTAAATAATTAATTGACTGTCAGGTTGGGGTGTCAAGGGTTTTGCAATTGTGTCAGTTCATTTTTCTTGTTCATTAAAGCATGCTGTTACCAGTGCTTGTTACTTTCTGTGCCTTTCATGCACTGCTGTTTCTGTTTAGTGCCGTTTTTCCCTGCCAGTGCGCTATGTACAGTACTTTGCTATCAAAGTACTTTCAGTGCTGAAAGAGCGTATGAGTTGGCGCACTGACGATATGAACAGTCACCAGACTGATGTACGCGGCACATCTAAATAAAGAGTAATAAATGATAACATCAAAACTGCTTAAAAGTATATAATTGTCACGTCATTTAATCTAGGACATGATTGTAACAGTTGATTAACATTAATTTTATCAATTAGTTACGGCAATAATTAAATGCACAAGAAACTGCTTATAAATCAATTTAGTATGCCATAATTTAGGCGATTATCGGAGGATTGTAGGGTGGTTGGTATTTCATTATATACGATTATCAAGAAATACTAAATTCCATACAAATGTCAGTCATCTGTTGGTCTGCATGTATCCGTTATAATACCAATCTCCCACGTACTCACGAATTTTCCTGGAACAAAATTGGTATGAAACTGTGACGTTCCAAGCTATAAATAGCTATAAAAAATCGAGTGCCGCCGAAAAAAAAATACCAGCTTTTTTATATCGATATTTGCAAGTGGTGAGATCAACATAGG
This sequence comes from Spisula solida, assembly GCA_947247005.1. Lineage (NCBI taxonomy): Eukaryota > Metazoa > Mollusca > Bivalvia > Venerida > Mactridae > Spisula > Spisula solida. Next base: position 19,743,843 of record OX365948.1, on the reverse strand, counting down.
TAATCATTAATTTATTATTAGATTAAAGAGTGCAAACAAATAAATAAAAAAAACATTATTTTACACTTTAATGGTACATAGGTAACAATTAATAAAATCAATCCAATAAAAAGATAAACACAACATAGAAATATTCAACATCGACAGGCCTTATACCTGCGCTGTGTCTGATTAAACAATCACATTAAACACGTCTATCCGTAATATTGCTTTATATCCTCATAACAAAAGACAGGAATTGGTGGTATTATTCAAATTATCCCTCCCCCTATTTTGTTGAATGAAATAGTTCCCTCATAACTTAAATCTATTACTTATTGAACCGATATTACTATTATGATTGTAATTTCGAAGTTACATAATCACTCTTCCGATCTTCAGTATAAAGATGTTTTAAAGTCATAAGAACTATACCTATGAGCAAATGTTCCAACGAGTTCTACGATATTTTAATTATGCGGAATTTAATTATGCGGGACATCGCCGAACCTTGCAAAACCCAGCAATAAAAAGCAACATAATTAACCCGCTATACGTAAACGAGATAACAAATTTTCAAATAGTTTGACTGGTTCTAATAATGCAACGGAATATAATAAGAACGATGGGGCCTAGTTGGAACATTTGCACAACATAGAAGTGGCACTGTGGGTCACACTTTCAAGGATACTCATTATTATCCATTTCGTTGCAACTAAATTGTACTTTTCAGTGTTATTAAACAACGGTTATCTAAACTATACTTTGTAAATGTGCAAACAAGACCCCTTCGTTCTTGTAACATTCCGTTGACAGATGAAACGCCAATTGTATTAATTTCTGCAATCATCCGAGTTTCTGATGATTAGCGAACGTTTGGATTATCTATGACGGTACCACAGGTAACTGTATCATTGATAAAGAGTAAAACAATATTTGATTTGTGTTATCTTAGAAAGGTGCATTTGTTCTAAAGTGGTCAGATTTTCATGGTATCAGAAACAAGAATTGGCTTTCGATATCTAAGTAATTACATTCATACACATCATTGTTAGAACTACATACATGCAAAATAGTTAAAAAGTTAAGCTACGAAATGTATAGCACGGTGGTCAGTCAATCACTTAGGTGCATTCAATAAAAACGAAAATGTGAAATTATATTTTCAATGTGTTCAAATTCCACGGCGTTAACTGTTTATTATTCTTTTTTCATTCAATTCTATATCTCTTTACATAGGCAAAAAGATGAAGCTCTCTAGTTTCTGAATATGTTATACAAGTATATTTAAAATAACACCAGCATTAATGAAATGTTTATAAAAACAAAAAGGCACCCAGTGACTGTCTGGTCAATTTCCCGTGTTATGAACCTTTCTAAGAAAACATTTTACATTTTTAAAAAAAAAGCTCTTTATCAATGATACAGTAACCTGTGGACGGTACAATGAGTTCTCTTACATAATGTTAACGACATCTACACGTGTGATCGATAAGATCATAGCTAATGTAAAGGGTGTAAAGAAAGTTCGTTCCGGTTTTTGAAATTTTATGCTTTTGCACACAAAACAAATGAATGTATTTGGACCAAATTTTGCATTTCAGTCTCCTGATACAATGACATCATTACTTGTAACTTTTTTAGCTGTTTTGACTATCAAAATTTTTCAAACGCATCGAAGATTTGTTGATCTTGTTTTCGAAGATAACATAAACGACGTCATGACCGGGTAATGTTGTAAATACACCGTTAGTTATCCCATCACTGTATCGGTTTGTACGTTTTAAATTTGTAATGAGCTAAACTAATATGTAACCATATATAAGAACAAGATATCATCCAAATTACGAGGCTGTAAGAGGTTTCGTTTTGCAAAATTTTTTTCAAAATGACGTGTTTTGTCTATGCAGACTTTCCTTTACGTTCGAAGTTATTTAGTTACTTTTTACGAGATAAATGAAGCATGTCTTCGCCAATGCTTTTTAATGTTCGTAGAAGGTGCTCCTGTAATTTTCTGCCGTTATTTTGTACACAGTCGGTGATTTTCTATACCCTACTCTCAATTTTCGCTTGACGATTTCATTACGTCATGTTCGTCGAAATCGATACCATGTATTTAAAAATACCTAGTTGTGCGCCAATTTTATGAATATCCGTCTTTTGACCATCGATAGCTTAAAGCATTACATACTATTTAACAAAACGAATGTTTTATATGCCTAAATCATTTTTGCAGTTATTTTGGTTTGTCGACTCCTCTTTAAAATGACAGTCGACGTAACGTTAACTTAAGCTTACTGGCGCGTTCTATAAATCCTTGGCAACGGTGCCAATCAGAACGGAATACAAAACAAAAATAATCCACAGTTCCTAAATTTAGTACGGTACCTTCGATCTAAATTTCATGATAAATCGCTTGGTAAAAATAACAATACGGCATACTTTCTGACCGGAACGAACTTTCTTTACACTCTTTAAGAGTATAACATGCCCATCGCAACACAGGAATTAAACCCTTGACATCCGGGTTGATAAACAAGTACATGCATCAAGATTATGTTCATGTCGACAACAATTATTTTTTTATACAGTACAAATGTACATGTGCGAGTATGTACTTTTCTTTTAATCTTTTCATTGGTGAGCAAAGAGTATGCGGCCATGAAAAACAAATCTCTAACTTTCATGAGGTTTCCGTTATTTCCTAAGAGTACAGAACATATCGTCGTCAACAATTCTAAACGTCGTAGCTCCAAAATGCCATCTTTTCAGGAGAGGAAACAACCGTCTGATTTTTAAAAAGGAGGTTCTTTAAATTGATTTTTTGTGCAACAAATGAAGATATAAATGCTGCTTTTAAATCTACTTGTATGTAAATCTATTCAGTGTCAAGTTCAGAGAGCTACGATATCTTGTCATCAATATTCACCACCAACATTTGGAGCTACGATACGTATCCATGGACGAAATCTCGTAGCTGCAAGAAATAAAAGGATGTATGACCAAAAGTGACAGACAAAATGTCGTAGATGTAGCCAAAATGTCGTAGATGTAGCCAAACTGTCGTACTATTAACCATGCATCACAAAATGACATGGTGAAAGGACGTAGCTTTGAAAATTCATAGTAACTACGACGTTTTGAATGACAAAATGTGCGTCCAATGGAACTACAAGTTCCTTTCGTCACTTGCTAATTTTTAGTGCTTCTAATTTGCGTTGAGCTAATAGGTATATACCAAATATTGCACCAAAGCGTAAGCCAGAAAAGTCGAAAATAATTGTTTCCAAAATTTTGAGCAATGATGATTAGGATACATGGGACTATACAAACAACCATATTACAACCAACAAAAGTGTCTGTTTTCCACAATTAAACATCGGGTTTGCTTGGCGTCAGATTTCCTGTTGTATGTCTGACATTGTTCCACACACTTTTCAAGGCTTGTTTTCCTTTTGTCGAGAAGGCCAGAAATATTACGGGTTCCGCGGCGATAGGAATATAGATAATGGACATGGTTAAAACTCGTAGCTCTGCATATTTTAGGTTCGATTCCGATTCATCACCCATTGTCGACATGTACAGGATGATCCACGGAAGTGACGTCAGCAAGTTGTTACCCACAATGCAAAACATTGGCTTCAATATCGATGTTGTACTTTTTCTTCGGTACGGCACATAGCTGACAATAGTGGATGGTTCATTACTTGGCTTCGGTCTCTCATTACTGTTTCCTGTAAGAAATTCAGTGACACATTGACAAATGCATGAAGACACTATAAACATTTTCAATAATGTTCATTGGTCATACTTGCCGTGCCGCAAAATGTTAACGATCTTTTTAAATTTTATACTTCAAATATGAACATGAAATGTATTCCGCCTTAGATAAAACATAATTGGTGGTCTACTATCATGAACTAGATATAACCACTATAAATCAGACTGTAGTATTGTACAACAACACACAGACAATCCGGTTTACCTTTCGTTAGCACTACAGTTTAGCAGTACTGAGTATGAGTTAACGAAGAACATTTTCCTTCTGACAAAGAGGACACGTGACGATGTTTTATGCTTTAACTAAGGTAGCTCGTAAAAAAATGGAAATAAACTCGATTGATCAGATTAACTACATAATTATATTGATAGACGAGAACAGGTGATTCACACTGGGGTACAATTCAAACAACGAAAACACATGCCCAAATTAAAGGCAAACCGGCGGACGACGGACGAATTTTACAGCAAGCTATGCCCATGATCCGGAAATAACTATCGCATCAGAAGAAATACAGCTCAATAATACCGAATTTTCCCGTACAAATATATACATGTATACGAGATTTGTTCGAATTGTAATACAAGTGTGCCTCTATCTTCCTTGTACCAATGACTTTTTATAGAATACTGATCGGTATAGCAAAGATGCTTGTATTAGCTTCAAACTGTCTGTAAAAATGGGTCGATTAACAGTGTCTACTCGTGTATACTAATAAAAATGACCGGGAAAATATCACTTTTATCCGACCAAATACGGACCTTTTTAATAAGCGTTGTATTTTTAATGAAGGTGGATTTATTATATTTAATTTAACTTGTATGATACAATGGGTGTAAGACACTATCTTATTCATCATCTATTTGATTGTATACGAAATTCAAAAGTGGAGTTTATTTTGGAAATGAACCTGATACACGCTATCCAAATATCGCATCATCCTAAAAATGGTTGCAAAATCAAATAATGTTTGGGAACTGGAGGAAGGATTACAATTAGGCGAATAGCTCAATTTGTAGGCGTATCATCAGACATTTCCCGTCTATCACGAAGACGATACCGACAACCGGCGTATGACCAATCAGATGGGGGGGATGTATCATAATACATTTAACAAGACCAAATACTATTAATTTAAATTATACTACATAACATTTCATGCATTCAGTCATCCCTTAATTCCAGATCAAGTATAGTTGATTGAGCTGTCGAGGAACATTTCTACAACCTGACTGGATGGAGGCTGGTTTACACCATCAGAATCATGCAGTGTCTGGCAATGCTTCAGTAAAAGGTTCCGTCTGTCAGGTGCAGGACGAGGCGCTGGACGAGGTGCGGGGAATGTCGTAATGTCGAATCCGAAATTATAAAATGTCATGTCAATGTCGAAATGAATGTCCTAAGGGTCCCTACAGTTAAAAAATATCATTTTCTCAACTGGCACCAAAATTCATGAAAGTCTGTGAGTGTACCAGAAACAGTCGTAGACCAATGCAATGGATTCCTAAGGGCCCCTAGAGGTAAAAAAATATCATTTTCTCAATTGGCACCAATATTCATGGAAGCCTGCGAGTGTATCAGAAACAGTCAGTCGTAGACCAATGTAATGAACTCCTTAGGGACCCTGTTGTTATGCATTTGGCGGAAACAGTGTTGTTGGGGATTCTAAATGGGTAAAATGATTGCGACAAGACCATGATATATTTTGTAGCATATCACTAAGTCTAAAGAAACGTTCGGTACGAGGAAAACTAACACATTTCACAAACAACAGTCCTACAAAAAGCATTGGTGGCCATAACAAGAGAAATAAATATCATAAAACTAAGAAAGCATATAAAAGTATCATAAAAAGGTGAAGAATTCAAAGAAGTTAAAATAAAAAGAACGCGGATCATCTAAATGAACTAATCCTCAGACATTCTGACAAACTAGAAATTCCACAAATAATTCAAAACAATGATGATTCAACCACAAAGGAAGAAGTCCAAAAGCTGTTAAAGAACATATTTAAATATAATCCGCACAGAGGAGTCTGTTTGTACAAAATCAACGAAGGGCCATGACTCCGGCAAAAATGATCGGACCCTAAAACCCTAATAATATGCGTTGGAATTTAAAATCGTCAATTCGCGAAATCGTGAATCGAGAGATTGAATTCGTTAAACTGAAATCAAGTTAATTATTGTTTCATCTTACCTTCTTCGATACCAGATGAAGTTTTACTGATCGCACCTTGGTGTGTGCGTGTACGGTAATATATGAGTATATAACTGGTGGTCATTATCACTATCGTACTACCGACAATGATCGCCACAGAATATATATAGGTCAAAACCACGTGATCTGTGCTGATAGACCACAGATGACAGCCATGTTCATCGTTCTGAATTTGTGACTGCATGCCGAGTATAACCGCAATACCGGACACTATGCACAGAACTACCTTTACCCGTGTGTTATTGAAGAAAGCCTGATGATGTCTAAGAATGCGATCACATTGTATAACACTGAGTAATGCAGGAAATAGGTAACCAGCAAACACGACACTATGTGTAATGTCTTCCTGGATTGAACATGTCACCTTGTGTATTGTTGTTGGAACATTCACCATAACAATCGCCATCGGAATACATACTGTTATTGCACATATATTCTTAACTGATATTGAAAGTAGAACTGGGTTCAGATAGCTGGTACCTATTTTCTTCTTATATAAACAGTAACAGACGAATGTATTTGCTAGGCTCCCAATGATCAGCACTATAACCATTAACGTTGTCGATGGTATTTGTGTCCACAAATGAAATTCGCTGAAATTGAAAAAGTATGTTTTAGTCTTCTTGAAGTGCTTCATTTGTATTTTTTATGTTACTTACGTTTCATCATAATAAAATATACGTTTTTTTGTTGGTTTGTTTGTGTAATATATACGTATATCTACTGTAATCGATTTTGTAAGTATCCTAATCTGTCTAAGTTAAGCATTCTACTAGCTGCTAAAAACATATCGTAATAAGGAATTTGTCTATGTATCTGTATCATGCCTTTGAAAAACGAAAACTTTTATAATATTATGTTATTTGACCATTGTATAGTTTTGTATGTTCTGTGTATATGTTTTGTATATGGGCCGGAGGCCATTTGAACAATAAATATTTGAATCTTGAATCTACTTGTTTTTATAGAAGCAACCGAGGCGGGTGTAAGCTACAAGTCATGAAAGCAGTACATTTGTACTTTGGAGCTATTTTTCTTGTTCAATGTTATGTTTGCCCCTTTCACTTGTGCTTCTGGTATTCTTTATGTGTCTTCCGTGCTCGCCTGTTCCTGGTGAATACTACAATTCTCTGTGCGATTTGTTATAATCTTTTTGAAAAAGAACTGGATCCGTTTTCTGTTTTCTTAGTCGGAAGAATTGTTGATATGTTTAATAGCATCACAACATATGCTAGTCTGAATCGTTTAAGTGAAACTATTCTAGGACTCGAACCAGTTAACATTGACCAGTGTGTTATTCTGTAATTCCACTATATTGAGAGAATTTAGGTATTTAGCAGATAATTTACCTTAACACCACATGATCATGGTGGCCATGGTGATGATGGTGGTCATGGTGATGACCGTGGTCAGTATGTGAACTGTCCGAATGATTATCCGAATGCTCGTCACTCATTCTAATATTACCAACAAACACAATGTAAACATTCACAACAAGATCTCAAACATTCCACTCGTACAACAAACATCGACGTGACTAAACACAGAATTTCCCCGAAACTCGAATGAGGAAAAGTTTTCCCACTTTAACACGGTGACAGAAAATTGAACAATATCTGTTTAAGTTAGCTGCACATTTAACTCTGCAAATAAATACATTACATTACTATGATCATACACGTAATTACTTAATATGTATAGTTTTTACACAATTTATACTGGAATCGTGCTACAGCAGTGTGGGAAAAGGCAGAACGTACTTGTTATACACTACGCACAAAGAGATGTAACTAATGGGTATATATTACATATTCATTTACTCATTTTCTGGAGATATACATTGACAAGTTTCATGTAATAATGACATAAAGGTAAACTTGAGTTAGGCATAGTAGCTTGTGCTTGTTGTCTGTGTTCCCTTTTGCGCCTTTTGTGTTCTCAGCCTGCTGTTTCTGTTGGGTGCCGCCTTCATTGTCCGGTGTTGTTATCTTTTTATGCAATTTTTTCAAAATATTTTTTTTTTTTTTTTTTTTTTTTCGGGCCCCGTAAGGGTAACCCCGTTTATTTCATATATATATATACATTCATAATTCATGATTTACAGAATATTAATGTTTAGACAAGGCATAAAGGTGAACATTAAGGAGAGAGTTTGCAGTGTTGAGTAAACTGGGTATTATTTGTCACATAAATAAGATTTAATTTGTGATCAAAGGTGAATAGTTTTTCCAATCATTGTCAAACTTTGATACTTTGTTGTTTTTTTTGGCGATGTATAATTCTGTGTTAAGGAGTAAGTTGACCTGATTCTTTAATATATTAACTGAAAGTGGGATGTTCAAGATTTTGCAACGGTATAGATTATACTTGGCTAATGTAATTATATATGTTGTGGCTTTATCGATTTTATCGTTCCCTAAAAGTAAGTCTAATGTCGTCCAGTTAGTACTGATCTCGGGACATTTAGTATTGATCCATCGTTTAATTTCTTCCCAATAAGCAGAAGAATGGTGACAGTCACAGAAGAGATGTTTTAGAGTTTCGCTTTGGTTGTTACAGAAAGAACACATATTGCTTGTTTTAATTCCCATTTTGTATAAAAGATGATTAGTACCAAGAATGCGGTGGTTGATTTTGAATTGAAACCATTGTAATTTTGGATCTGTTGTTATGTTAAATGGTGATTTGTAACTATATTTCCAATTGAAATCTGCATTCACATTCAGTTCGTTGATCCATTTTAACTTTGAGTTTGCTTCATAATTCTTAGAATTTAATAAGTCGTAAATGTTTCTACAACCTTTACTTTGTTTAAGAAGCACTTTTACGCAGAATGGTTGTAGTGGATTTTCTTCATTTACAGCCAGGTGATGAAAATTCATTTGTGCAAGTAATCTCCTGATGGCGCCTATAATATTCTGATATTGAAGAAAATTGGTATTAATATTGTATTTGGATAAGAAGTCATTAAAGGATAACAAAGCACCGTTTCTATCAAGAAAATCGTTAACAAAAATCGCACCAGCTTCTACAAATCTGGGATAATAAATACTATTCCCACCAACTTTAAACATTGAATTGTGCCATATTGGCTGAGAGCAAAAATCGTGCCAATTTTGTGGATGTTGTTTCATAAGAATTATAAGCCCTTCAAAAACATTCTTCCAAAATTGGTTTCTTACAAGTGGAATATTGTTTTTTAAGTAAATGTCTCCAAACTTGTCGAACGTCGACATAAAAGGGAACATTGTTGTGACTAGTTTAAAATATTTTGTGTTATATAACATAAGTCTCCGTATCCAAGTCATTTTTAAAGACGTTATAAATAACTCTAAGTTTACCATTCTAATGCCTCCATTCTCGTATTTTTGGGTAATGATATTTCTTTTTATTTTGTCCGGTCCAGAATTCCAAAGGAATTTAAAGAATGCATTTTGGATTAGTTTAATGGTATTGGAATTTGTGTTAGGTAGACTTAATATAAGATGATTAATTTTAGACAACGCTAGCGTTTTAATCACTACATTTTTACCAATTGGCGAAAGTATTCTTTTTGACCAATGTGTGAAAAGACTTTTAATATCTTCTATTTTTGAAGAGTAATTAGCATCAGTTACATCATTAAGATCAATTGGAAAATCGACTCCCAGAAGCTTGAAACTTTCCGTTTCCCATAACAGCTCATACTCAGGACAAAATCTAACATCTGAACCTTTCATCGAACCTATCCATAAAACTTTTGTTTTTTCAATATTAATATTTAGACCAGATATTTTTGCATAAAATTTTAACGTTTCCATAGTGTTTTGTAAAGATTTTTCAGACCCGTCTAGCATGATAGAAGTGTCGTCTGCATATTGTGATAAGAGGAATTCAATATTATATATAGTTATTCCTTTGATATTAATGTTGTTTTTCATTAGTAGTGCAAGTATTTCGGCACAAAGAATGAAAATGTAAGGGGATAGGGGGTCGCCCTGACGACAGCCTCGTTCAATATTGAACCAGTCTGACATATGTCCATTAATGTTAACACATGATTGAATATTTGTGTAAAACAGTTTTACCCACTTGATAAAATTTTCACCTAAATTAAAATAGCTAAATACCTTATACATAAAAGACCATGAGACAGAATCAAATGCAGTAGCAAAATCAATTAGTAATATCATTCCCGGTATGTTTTGTTCTTCCGTCAACTGCATTATGTCATATACTAGTCTAATATTATCACCTATAAATCTACCTGACAAAAAGCCAGTTTGGTCTTCACTGATAAGTTTATGTAAAAAAGTTTTCAGGCGTTGTGCAATGCATGCAGACGCTATTTTGTACGAAACATTGAGTAAAGAGATTGGACGCCAATTTTTTATGTATTGTTTGTCCTTTCCACCTTTAGGTATACAAGTTATTACACCTTGTTTAAGGGTGTAAGATAATTCACCGGAATCAAATGCATAATTGATAGATCTGACTAAAAATTGACCGATGTCTTTCCAAAAGAATTTAAAGAAAGCTGATGTAAAACCACTACTGCCAGGTGATGAGTCATTAGACATGCGCTTAAGGCATGCCAACATTTCACTTGAGTTTAAATGATTTCCGAGGTAGTTTTTGTCATCTTCAGTCAATTTGGGGGATTCTATATCATGAAGTAAGGTTTCGGGGTCAAAATTTTCACATTCTCTTAACGAGTACAATGTTTTATAGTGTTTAGCCACTTCATCTAATATATCTTGTTGACTTTGAAGTAAGGTACCCGAAGAAGAGTATAACGAGTTCATAACCTTTGAAATGTAATGCCTGTTTTCTAAATTACAAAAATATTTGGATGGCTTTTCTCCCTCAGAAATCCATTTTGCTCTAGATCTAATAAAAACACCCTGCATTTTCTTTGTTCTGAGTTCGTTTAAATCATGCTTTTTAGTTTCTAACAATGGGTAGTCAATATTATGTTGTTTTTCAAGAGAGCTTATTTGTGATATTAATTTTTCTTCCTGTTTTTCTTCTTGTTTCTTTTTATATGAAGCGTACCAAATGGATTTACCTCTTATTTCCATCATCAAGGTTTCAAAAAACAGTTTATCATCTATTTCAAAATTAATAATTTCATTTCCTATGTATTCTAAATCATGTTGGTTTGCCGAAGCATATTGTAGTTTTGTTTCATTTATTAGAGTTTTTATATGATTTACATACTGAATATCTTTTAAAAGAGAGTTATTGAATTTCCAGAATGAATTACCTTTAACAGAGTTACCGAATCGAATATTCAATAAAATTAATGAATGATCCGTTCTGTAGCCAGCCTTTATTTCAGTATTTTCCATTTCTGCGTAAAGGTTATGTGAGATCAAGAAAAAGTCGAGTCTAGCTTTTTTAACCGGATTTCTCTTGAACCAAGTATATTGTTTTTTTTCCATGTGTTGTTCTCTCTAACAGTCAATTAAGTTACATTCCGGAATCATTTCAAGAACGACTTCTCTTGCGTTTGGATTATTGATATGTAAATAATTAAAACAGTCACTAATAGGGTCTAAAACAAGATTGAAATCTCCGACTAAAATACATGGAGTGTCGATTAGTAACAATTTATCTTTTATAGATCTGAAGAAAACAGGGTCATCTCTATTAGGGCCATACAAACAAATTAATGTAATGTCATTGCTATAAATATTGGCTTTGAGTATAAGCAGATTTCCATTTTCGTATGTATCACAACTTATAAATTTAAAATCGAAATTATTATTTATCAATATGGCGACGCCTCTGGCTTGACTAGTATAATTACTGAAATGGCATTCGTATCCCCACTGAGCACGTATATAATTTATCTCCTTATTGGTGAAATGTGTGTCTTGTAGAAAATAAATGTTATAGTTTTTACTTTTCAGATAATTTAAGACATCTTTTCTTTTTCGACTATCACCTAGTCCCTGTACATTCATTGACACAAAGGTTACATTTTCAGTCATTCAATAGTTTCAGTGTGATAATGTTGGTTGACAATCAATGATGAAATAAATTTTGGATTAATTGAGTTTGATACTCAGCTATATAATAGATATTGCGACGGTTTCCCAGTATTACTCAAACTGCTCAACAAGAAAGAAAGACATTCCAAAAAAAGAATGCAAAACAAAAAGCAATAGAACATTTAAACTCCTATAATAGGTGTAGAAGGCTGTGTCAATGTGTGGAAAATTCAACCAGAGTAGCTCATGCATAATACATGCAACTCGAATAAACCGTTCAGGTATCACACTTTCATATAAGTCGTACATACTAACATACCTACTTGTACATACGTCCACCCATACCAACACGCATACATACATTCATTTATACATACATGTACATACATTCACTCGTGCGTAATATCGTTTACACATTGATATCACTTAGCTAAAGTGTAAGATGGTTACCAAGTTGACAGAAAGTGCATATACATCGTTCAGCCGGATCGCATTATAGTTACCAATCTAGCAATGGAATAAAATAATCATGCCTTATATATTGCCTTTATAAAACATACCCTACACTCGCATGCACACACGCACATACAACGTAAACATATTTTTCACATTGTCTTCAATCACACTGGGTGTGAAATGCCTTACATCGGATATGCTCATAAACCTGTTACCACAATTCATGAGCACAATTGTTAAATGTACAATTATTTGTACCTTGAAAATCATATTGACAATATTTCAATTGGTAATGTTGGTCATTATCCACAATCATATTGGTCAGTATCCTAAAAAATAAACACTAATGTTGGTCAGTATCCAAAACATACCACCTGCTTTGATATTTTAAAACGTAGATCATTTTACCTTTGTAAATAATGTAACTTATTTATTTATTCACATTTCTTATTTTACATATCCTATGTAGCAATTTCACAGTGTATAAACGAGTCCACTTCCGATTATCGCACTAATGAGTACACGTTGAATAGTATAGGATTGCCATTATGAGTACAGTGATGGAAAATCACCGGATGTTTCAGTCACAATAATGAGTACACGTTGAATTGTATAGTATCACAATAATGAGTATAGTGATTTGGTTTATACACGGTGAATTGGTATTCATTTTTTTTCGATCTGATCGAAGGTGACAAACTTATTTTAAAACGTTTTGTAACTATACACATTAGTGTGATTTTGATTTTCAGTGATTTATTTAATACATATTTTCAGGGCAGTTTATATATTAGAATAACAATGGTTACATAGATTTATGTTGTACATAGTTAAGTTTTTGATGAAATTGTGATATGATAGTCTCCTATAATTCTTTTAGAATGGCTTTGTACTGTGATATTTGTTTTGTAAATGGTATAGTTTATGTGTACAGAGATGAGACGTAAATAAACATAAATGAGGGTCATCCGTAAAGTTCTAGGACAAGTATCATTGTGAAATTATCGGTTAAAACATAATCATAAACATGACATTTCCTAAAATTTATATAGATTCGTGATTTACAAACGAAATATTGTATACAAATATTAACAACCAACAATTCTACATGACTTTGAAATTATACATAATCACTGTTACGGAGCGCTCAAAATAATATAATAACGTCATGACGTCAACTATCTTATCATTATTTTCAAAATACTGTCAACAACATGCTAGGCATTTACGATGTCACTATGTCTAATTATCACAAACCTATCAGTATCACAAACATGGATATCTTTTCTAAATTGTTACTACCTACCTCTGAGTTTATTTGAATCCCCGGATCGTTTCCCTCTATTTCCCCTTCCATACAGTGAAAGACGGCGAATTCCATTACAGCCAAGTCTGTACTATATGGCCTGTAATCGATCCATTCCTATCCAACACAAGCACAATGACCATCCGTGCCTTAACCATATGTGTTTTGATACTTCAAAGAACATCTATATGCCAATTATTTAAGTGCAAATAGTACATTTTCTAATTATGTTGAATATGTAATATTGAAATAAACAATCTAGTTTATATGAAAATATTGTAAAAACAATGTAAAACCTTATTTTTCATGTTGGCCATTGTACTATCATGTTGAGATTATTCAATCATGTTGGTTTATCTGGGTAACAAGGGTGGGGTAACAAGGGTGTATTATTATAGCATAAAACCGCTGTTTCAATCATACACTAACAGGACGAAAACCATGCGTAAACATAAAGATTCACGCACTGTTGTTGTCCAGTTTTACGTATGCGCAGTTCAGGGCCTCGCCAACGACTTTAAACGATTGACTGAGTTATATGAAGTACTAAATTAGTCCCCTATAGACTACTACCGGTTTTTGACCGGAGGGGATTATAGGTTTGCGTCCGTCAGTCCGTCCGTCCGTCAAAAAATCTGGATCCTGACCTAACTCAAACAGTTTCCAAGCTATGTTTATGGAACTTGGTATGTGGATAGGGGGCAATAAGTGGATAATGCATGTTCAAAAATATTTTGATTCCGACCAAAATTGTGGTTGCTATGGCAACAGAAACATTGAAAATGGCTTAAAACCGATAGGGGACTTCTGTATTGCTTGCAATTGTTAATAACTTGTTTATATAAGATTTAAATTATAAGCATGTCCAGAAATCAGACACTGTTTTCAAAAGTTCAGTCACTTGCGTAATTGACCTTTCTGCAGACGCTTCGTAGCCACGCCCCCTATAGTTACGGATATTCGTTGTTGCTACGCAAGACAAGCTTTCATTAAAATGGCGTCTAATACGGAGATGTCGTGTGATGCGCTTGATACAATTCCGTTAAATATTTCGCTTTAAGTCAATGTTTTGAAAAATTTGTTAAACATAATCATGTGCCTACTTAAAAATTGCAAATCGATGGTTTTTAATCGAAGAATTTTACGTAAACAGTTACTAAATCAGAGCCAAGCAGTGTCCGAATAAGCAGACACTCACAAGCGTAATTTTGCCGCTCAATAAGAATGTTTCTTTTTGTCTAAATCGCTATTTATGTATAGTTTTTGCGCCAATCGGGAATGACCTTGCTTGAAAGATACACCCTTTATTGTAACAAAGAAATCATTAAGGGTTAATACATATATTTACATATACACGGTTACGGATATAATGGAATCTTCCATACACTATAGCATTTCATCTTCCGTATACGTTCGTATGATGGTGTGTTTGATAAATAATCGAATTCAAATGTGCGTAAACAATTATTTAAGTAAAGTTACAAGACCTCCTGATTTTCTGCGTCGGGTTTTTATTGATGTCTTCCGTGTGATCTACCGCTTATAGCGGGGACATACATTTTGTTATTACTTACGACTGAGGCTGTATTTGATTGCAACTTCCGCAAACAAAATACATGTAGTGCTATGTTAACATAGATGAATGTGAATCTTTCAAATCCCACATCGCTACGTAATACATGGTTTTGTCAGCAGTCAGCATATCAACAAATTTCTAATGTACAATCACGCGTTATCAAGTAAATAAATATCGTTCAAACTGTCTGGTCAAGTGCAATAATGTGAGCTACACATATTTTATATGCACCATTATACAAGAAATAAATAAGCCCTAGATTTTAAGTTAGTTAAAATTCCAATGTGTTATATACTTTGATGATCTCGTTTAGATTCGTATTAGTCGGGGACCAGTGATATACCGCGGTGTCTTGTTAGTTGTCAATAATCAATGTGACACATAGCGGTTTCCGCGAGGACAGGGGAACAGTATGGGGTCAGTTAGTTTTATACATAATTGCTATAAATGTTTTGTAGTAATGTGTATATATCCGACAGGTCTCTGACCTATAGATACTTTGAAATAAATTTGTACATGTATCTATCTATCATGATTTACAATAGCTGTCCGGACCGTACAGTACATAGATTTAAAAAAATAATTTTTATAAGCTTTGAAGATTGAATGAATTTAGCACCACAAGGATGTCAACTGAAAAGCGCTATAACTATTATATAGACCAAAACAACATAATGTTCAATATTATTAAAACACTTCACAGTCATCTTCGATGGAAAATACACACATTCTCGTTATTTGGGGGTTATGTGTCCTTATTCTATATCAAATAATAAAATAATTTCACGAGTCTATGGTTTGAAGTATATATTTTTTAAAACATTCATATCAAATTAAAGACGAAGCTTTCTAGTTTCACAACATGTAATTATTTCGAATTATATTGATGTAAATATCAATGATATAACTTTTAAATCAGACTATATTTGAGTCAAAATATACATATATAGCTACTACTTCCGAGGCCTTATGGATTTAATAAATTAATTCACTTTCATGACATTGCTACCAAATTAAAGTTGAAGTTTTCTAGTTTTTAAACATACCAGGATTTTAAAAATGTGGTCAATATTAATGAAATAAGACTTAATTGAATATTGCACAATTTACATTGATTTTAGCTTGTCTAATGTCCAGGTTGTCTAACAAGATGGCGGCGATAAATCGTTGCCCAGATGCTGCAATCTGATTGGCTAACGCCACCTGTCAATCAAAATCGGCAGAAAGGTCAATTGTCCCCGATACCTAATTGGATTGTTTCCCTTTAGTCCATTCGATTATTATCTCGTTTATCTCGTTTAACTACCATGGCTACCGAGTATCGAATTTTAATCCCCTTATCTCGCTAAATCTTGATGTGACCTGTGACATTATACATGTTAGGCTTCATTAACTATCGAATATCGATTATGTATGTCATATATTGTTAAATATTGATGACACATTATGTTAACGTATTATCTAATGAACTTTCTTCTTCCAATGCTTTTACATCTACACTGTTTTCTGAGAGCAGCGCCATTGTGGATCTTCATACAACTAGCTGCGAAGCACTTAAAACTAGTATATATGCGAAGGCCAACACAAATTACCAACTATGTATTGGATTCCCAAACTGCACAATACCCCTTACAAAGCTCGTTTTATTTCTAATTCTAGTGCTTGCATTTCTTAGTTACTAACTACATGCTTAAGTGCTATAAAAGTTCATGTCCAACGATATTGTGAAATGACTTATGAAAATTCGGGTATTAATTTATTTTAGTCAGTTAAACACTATTGAGTTTATCTTGACAAAATTCAAAGGAACAAAATGTTTCTTCTCTTACTACTAATGATTTTTCAACATTATATACTACGCTGCCGCATGCTTGTATCAAAGACAAGTTAATGGCGCTGGTCGAAAAGACATTCAGTAGAGAAAAAACTACATTTTTGGCGTGTAGCTATTCTTAAGCATATTTTACTTACAATAAATGGGATAAACATACTATATGTACCTGCAGCGATGTTTGTGAAGCCCTTATATTTCTCCATGATAACGTTTTTGTTAGGCTGGGCACTACCATTTATAGACAAATTATCGGTATTCCAATGGGAACTAATTGTGTACCTCTTGTCGCAGATCTGTTCTTATACTGTTACGAACGCGATTTCATGTTAAATTGTTTCCCGAACATCAATCTGATGAAATTACAGCATTTAATAATACTTCCCGATACCTTGATGACATTTTAAATATTGATAATCCTTACTCTTCGAATAAGATCGTAGAAATTTACCCCGACGAATTAACACTTAATGAAACTACTTTGTAATTCTTCCGATACACGAGCATCATTCCTTCATCTCGATCTTGCAATAGAAGCAGGTCAAATTGTTAGTAAAATTTACGACAAGAAATATAGAGGATATTTGTGTTTTTCGGTGTAAGATCCACCGAAAAACACAAATATTCTATTTATTTAATGCGTTATTTAAATATTTCTGATCCAATTAGCTACTAAATGAATTTTATTGCCCCGTATGGTGCCTCTTAATGCTGACGTGACGTTATTTTCAAAGCGCGCGCTGACGTACGATCAAATAGATCACCATAAAGCAGTCGATTTCCGACGTCATTTCCTCTTATATGGTTCACTTAATAGTAGTTTAAGTAAACACGGTGACTTTGATTATAAAGTGTATTTCTGACGGAAGAAAACTACTTTTTGATTTTGTATACATACGCTATCTAGATATTCTTATACATCAGCCACTGTAAGCAAGCTAACCGTTAAACATTTGAGTAATAAACTATTCCCGAGTTCATGTTTGATTATGACCATGTATTACCTTTTATTCAAAACACTTACTTATATTTAAATTACTACCGATACAATACATCATTATTATTCGGCCGCATTGTCTTCAAATCTGAGAGTTCAGGGCAGACAGTATCATTTTGAGTTTAGACGTCAATAGGCTTACAAAAATTGGGGCGCTCCACGGGATTTCAAAAGTACAAAATGTAGTCCGTTTGAGTGAAATTATCGCCAGTGAAATTATCGGATTATATTCCGCGGTAACCACTCGTTAGCATTAAATAAATGATTTTAACTTCGATACTGTAAATTACCTACACTTGGATGGAGATGTTCACGGTCAATTTCATATGGTGTTTATACGCTTCTCAATTAATCCGTTTAGTGAGAGCTTGTTCTCGAGTAGAAGACTTTAATACTCGAAATCTTTGTTTTACTAATAAGTTACTGCAACAAGGCTATCGCTTACATAAACTTCGTGAAACTTTTGCAAAATTTTACAGGCGTAGTTCAGATCTCATTTCTAAATATGGTATTAATTTAAAGACACTTCTGCGAGAATTTTATGGTGATGTGCTTTACAATTTTCGAAAGAATTTGGGTCAAAGCCACTTTCATGATGTGTTTATCAAGATTATAAAACGTTTTCTGAGTAGAGGATATGACCCTTTAATTTTGCAAAGGACTGCATGCTTAGTAGTGGGTCCATTTACATCTCGCCAGTATGCTTCCTATTTCATTGTGCGATGACCAGAAAATATACAGACTCTATGATATGCCTAACCTCAAGCCTATTTGGACTGCTGGCATTGAAACCTGTCTGTTACATTGTCTCGTCCTACCCTTAAACGTTTTGCTCTCTTGTTGCTCTGCCTTCTGATAGGTCATTGAGTACTTTTTGTGCTACTCGATAGACGTTATTTTTATGTTTCATGGTTTACGTTATAGTTAGAACATATTAAGTAAATTTTAATGATTAAAAAGGGCGGAGCGAGCGAAGCGAAGCGAGTCCTTTTTAGTCATTAAAATTTACTTAATATGTTCTAACTAACTTAGAATATAACATTCTGCATTCTGATTGGCCGATAGAAAGTAGCGCCAACGCATGACGTCAAGTCTGTTAAGAGAAAATTTTAATGATTAAATTTTCATTTAACCGCGAAAATGCGGCGTTTTCATTGGCTCACAATGTAGGTTATATTCTAAATTCGTTTACTACCTGTCACTGTGGCCTTTTTGTTAGAGGGCATTACATGGCGGGAAACTTTCATTACACTGTAATGTTCTATAAGGTTGTCTATTGGATAAATGTGAGGTTTGGTGTACTGTAAAACGTTTAAGCTCCCAGTGACATTTGTCGTTGTCCGTTCCAAGGCGGAAGCCCTTTAGTCAACTTTCCTCTATGTATGTTTTGTCCACTTACTAGTAAAATACAAAAATATTTCGCCATTGTGCCATTTTGTTAAACTTCGATAATTTTGTATTTGCCATTCTGCAATTTCGTTGTTCAGCACAAGGCTGTTTCGTATCTTTCAAAGTTGCATGTACACTCTCTATATATATGTAGATTGTCCTTGTGGTGTGTAATGTCCGTTTGTTATTTTCTCGTCACCTGGCTCTTGTTCCGTTTTAGTTTGACTGACTGAGGCGACAGACTTTCCGGACGGGATGTCGTGTTTTTGTAGTTGCTAGATTTTTACGTTGGACATTGTCTGTGCCGTTTGTTGTACAGTCGTGTTCTTGTGCTAGTTTTTCAGCATTAGCTTGATATTTGACCTGCTTTAGACCACTTTAAAACCAATTAAATGTGTGCAAAAAAATAGGAGAAAATAAATATTAAGGTCAGGTTGGTCAGAATATGCTATACTCATCACAAAAGATACCGCGAAAATTTACATTTCTGTTAACCTTGTAAACAAATGTACGGTAGATACACGCAGAGATCTGTTATTCACGTTTCTGTTGGTGCTTAGTGCATTACTTATTAATTCTATTATTAACTATTTGACCTTAACATGACCCGGGTCAAGTATGTATTGGATATATAACTGTAATACAGGGCATGATTATTAAGAACCCTACTTAGCTACACTGGTAGCGCGTTCGTCTGCAACGAATAGTTTTGTGAGCAGAGGGCCTCGAGTTCAAATCCCACATCAGCCTAGTTTGTTTTTCTGATTTTCTTTTTTCCCAGTTTGTTTTTGTCTATAATTTCGACGTTAATTTAAGATAATTTAAGTCCCGTCTACAGTTTTTTAGACATAATGCGTGCTAAATATTAAAGTCTGGGTTATGTTTGGAATTACTATCGCTATAATCGCCGGATGTAACGGATCGCAGAATTTAGACTAACACACATACCTATATTACTATTGTTTTTTGATTTACTGACATCAATTTAATATATGGATAAATGTGTAAATTCTATTTTGATTTGTGTTTTCAATTTCAACTTTCTGAAATAATGTCCGCATCTTCATTGATATCAAGTACACATATCTGCTATCTAAACGCTGTTTATCCTTTTAAAATATATTTATTGTTTATTTTAGGCATGGTCTGTGCATTTTCGAGGTACGTTGTGCATTGACTGTGCCTTTTTGTTTTCATGTGTCCTTTCATGTCCTTCTGTTTCTGTTGGGTGTTGATTCTATCAGGAGTTTCGTATTTGTTTTAATTATTACAATATGGGATTGAATCTAAATTTTAGCTCCAGTTCCGTTTATAGTGAACTTTTTCAATCTTAAATAATCTACAATATGTCATAATTTCCAAGTATTTGTCATTTTGACCGGGCCATTTCGATTCAGCTAGGAGTTATTTCATTCGCATTCACTATTCGTCCACTGCCTGTTATGTTTGCGCTATTCGTACCCTACATGGGTCGTTTATAAGTTCGTTTATATGCAGCTGTAGAGTTATGTGTGTAGTTTTTGGTTGCAAGTTTTTTCACATTTTCTTGCGCCCTTGTCTCCACTGTTTTCGTGAAACGTGGATATTCTACTTGGGCTTACTATTTGTTTAAAGTGGGTCATTCGGCTAGGGGTATTCAACTAATTGGAGCTTTTAGGTCGTGCTCAGTTACGCCCGCCTTGTTGAGACTGGGTTATTTAAATTAACTAATTAATTATTATTTAACTTGTTTAAACAAGGTCATCCGACTGGGGCTTTCGGCTTTTTTATTGCTGAAACTAGGTCAGTCTACTGAAACTTTGGCGTTCAGCGTTTTGATACTGTTATTTTACTATTGAGGACTTAAGGCAACTAGTGCTATGTGTTTCAGCAGTTTTACTGTTGTAACTAGGTCATTCAGTCTTTTGGTTGCTGATGCTAGTTCTTTCGGCTTTTTGACAGCTGGAACTAGAGCGGATCTTTTTCTCTTACGGCTGTGTCAGTTGAATGTGTTTCGACCCTTTAGCGGTTGAAAGTGGGTTATTAAACCTGGGACTACTAATTGTTCAAAGTAAATCACTCGTCTAGGGGTATTCGGCTTATATGTGTTTTAGAGTCTTTTTTGCTGCTTAAACGTGTCTTTATAAGCTGGGATGACTAATTGTTTATGGTGGGTCATTCGGCTGGGGGCATTCGGCTTATTGGAGCTGGGTCGTTCTACTGTTGCGCTCGGCATATTCAGGCGTGCCATCTGGCTGTCACGTTGTACTTGTTACTGGGTTATCCTGAATTTTATAAAATATTTTGGAACGATATTAAACATTTCTTGGTGAATTCATTAAACTACTCATATCAAACTAAACAATTAACCCAATTACAAAAACAAAGTATTATAACACTGCTACCAAAGCAAGACAAAGATCTTATGAACTTAAATAATTGGAGACATATTTCTTTACTAAATATTGATTACAAAATAGCCTCAAAAGCCATTGCCAACCGCACTAAATCAGTATTAGAATCCATAATACACAAGTCACAAACGGGTTTTGTACAAAATAGGTATATTGGTGAAAATATAAGAACGATTTATGATTTATTAGACTTCTCAAATTACGCCAAAAAACCAGGCATACTATTCTTTGCGGACTTCGAAAAAGCTTTCGACAGCATAGATCATCATTTTATCTACAAAACTCTTGACTATTTCAATTTTGGAGAATCTTTTAAACCATGGATAAATACCTTTTATAATGATATGCAAGCATGCATCACGAATAATGGATTTATGTCAGACTCCTTCAAAATCGAGAGAGGAGTAAGACAAGGTTGTCCATTATCTCCTTATTTATTTATTATGTCAATCGAACTACTATCAATATCTGTCAGAAATAACAATAACATAATCGGAATCACAAACGCTGGTGAAGAAATAAAAAATACAATGTTTGCAGACGATGCCACATTTGCACTAAAGGGTGACAATGAAAAGTCTTTCGCTGGACTTATTGATAACATAGACAGATTCAGTAATATTTCCGGCCTTAAACTCAGCACAAAGAAATCCACAGTATTAAGAGTTGGACCATTAAAACACACAAATCGAATATTTTGCAAAATGAAACGATTTAATTGGACTTCCACACAAGCAATGACACTTGGTATAATATTTACAAATGATGACAAACGAATTCAGCTCAACTTAACAAAGCAAATAGAAAAAATGAAATCTATTCTAAGCCAATGGTCAAAACACAACCTTACTCTACTAGGAAAAATTACAGTCATAAAAACATATGCACTTCCAAAATTAATATACCCTTTAACCGTTTTAGAAAATCCACCACAAGCTACATTAAATGATATAAGTAAATCACTTTACACCTTTCTTTGGAACAATAAACCAGAAAAATTAGCAGAAATATCATCATTCAAAACTACGAAGCTGGTGGTCTTAAAATGGTTGACATAATTTATTTTATCAATAGCTTAAAGTCTGGATGGGTGAAAAGACTTATTGATGATCAAAATAAAGGGAATTGGAAACATATTTATACAAAAGAATTGAACAAATTGGAGGCGAATTATTGTTCGAGAGTAACATGTCGGAAAAAGAAATTAAACGCAGTTTTAGAAATACTTTTCTCATAGATGTGATCTTATGCTGGACTTTAGTACTTTAGTAAAACAAAACAATGATCAAACCAGTAAGATAAATGAAATCCTCTGGAATAACCAACGGATAACCACAAACACACTATTTTACAAAAATTGGTACAGAAATGGAATTAAATATTTAAAACATGTGTACAAAACAGATGAAAATAGATTTTGTACTTTTGAAGAAATACAAAATAAATATGATATTCCGAATCATGATCATCTTAAATATGTTACATTGGTAAGGAGTATACCAACACACTGGAAAGAAAATTTCAACATAAATAGTTCCGAAAACGAAGATAACGAATCAGAAGCACTTGTAAACAGACTTAAAATTTGCAAAAAGCCAACTCGATTAATATATAACACTTGTCTGAAGTACGTAAGGTAGACAAAGCTGAACTTAAATGGAACATGAATTTTGAAAATATTGAATGGAAATAAACATATTTAATACCAATTAGATCAACAATCGAATCAAAACTACGAGAATTTCAGTATAAATATCTAAAATATATTGTACCAACAAATCAATTCCTTCTAAAATGTGGTTATGTGGAATCAAGTACGGGTTCATTTTGTAACATGTTTGTTGAAACAGTTAAACATTTGTTCTTGGAGTGTCACGAAGTCCAAGTATTTTGAAATAGATTATCTTTATTTCTACAGCAAAATAATATAAATGTACGTCTAAATTACCAAATAGTATCATTAGGATATAATGAACCATGAAATATTAATAAACTTTA
The DNA here is from genome assembly GCA_947247005.1 of Spisula solida. Classification (NCBI taxonomy): domain Eukaryota; kingdom Metazoa; phylum Mollusca; class Bivalvia; order Venerida; family Mactridae; genus Spisula; species Spisula solida. The sequence continues at coordinate 19,719,942 of OX365948.1, read as the reverse complement.
CTATCTAATTATTCTTGGAAAATACTTTATATTCAAATGCAAACTAGAAAATTCACTACCATTGTTTCCTAAATTCATTCAGTTTCTACAAGGTCGGAAAAATACTGAAAAACATATAGCTTTCATGAAAGGAAAACTGTCTTCACGCTATAAGAAAGGAATTTGATAAGCATATACATGTACAACAACGTAACATGATCAGGAAATTATCTCTCTCCCCCCCCTCTCTCTCTCTCTCTCTCTCTCTCTCTCTCTCTCTCTCTCTCTCTCTCTCTCTCTCTCTTCAATTCTTTATTTATTTCGTTTTGACTATCGTTCTCTTGTCCCACCTACTAGTATCTCATTCTTGCTCTACTAAAATACGCATATGCACCTACACACACATACACACACGTGTAGACAGAAAATAATAAAAGCAACTTTTTAAATAACAATTTAGTTATCTCAGTTTAATATATTTTACTTTGTAGCATCTAATTTAAAAAGTTTCAACCAAAAACTACTAGAAAATCACACCTAACAATATGTTAGTACAACTTATATTTTTGTTTTGTTATGATTGTATGTATTACATTTGTACAATGTCATTTACGTATACAAATATAGAAATAAACGGGGTTACCCGAATGGGTCCTCAAACAAACAAAAACAAAGCAAAATTAATGCTTATAGTTCGTTTATTATTACATATACTGATTCTGTAAAGAATGCGAACGAAACTTATCTAACCTAACAATCATTAAATTTTATGTCTTAATAAATTTTTGTCATCATTTTAAAGCTCAACATGTCTTATTTTTTAGCTATTTAAAGAGAAAATGACATAACACACCAGCTCCGGAAAACACATTCATCTCGTTTATTAACGTATGCACAACCGTCAAAATTACACCACTAACATTTTCACATTTCAAGACAACGCATGCAAAAGTTGCCGAATTTTTAGTTCCGCTCAATAGAATAATTTAATATATGGTACTGCGTCTTTAAAATAAAGGTTACATATGACATACGCTTTTCCGGCATTTTTACAAGGAATTGGTGTGTTTTCAAATATTAATGTTATTAAACTATAACACTTTTAATAATTTATTAAAGCCTTATTATTTCTGGGTATTTTGATGATAGGTTGAATAGTAATTAAATATTTCACATTTTTAATTATCACACCAACGAATTTTAGCATAGGTCGCAACTTTTGACGTTACGTCATTACAAATATTCTAGTTACGAACGTGCGTGTCAATGTTAACAATGAAAATATTCAATAAACAAATAATGTTCAGATGGGTATATATCTATGAAGATCAGTGATTTTATTCAGCTTTCGCAGGAATATTGATAAATGGGCTCCTCGTGTACAGTGTATTGACAAAAAATCAGTTATTCTTCAATTTCCTGTTCTGAAGTGTTAAATATTTCACTATTCGATTTCCGTGTTACGGAAGTTTCGTAGAAATTTTCCGTTCAATTACATTCGTGTCTGTTGATGGTGCGGAATGTTTGAGATTTTACAAATAATTTAATCCATGTCATTTGAATGTGAATGTTTACATTAGTTTGCTGATGATGTCAGGATGAGTGACGATCACTCGGACAATACACATACTGAACACCATGATCAACATGATCACGATGCTGTGCTAAGGTAAATCATTTAGTTAATACAAAGGCTCTAGTTTTATATTATATATATATCGTTTCATGAATATTTAAATATCGATACTAGTAGTAATAAATAATGCTGTTCGAGTATACATTCATTCGGTAATAATATTTAGTTTTTGTGGTATTTTGTATCGAGTTTTTAAATTAATTATTTTTCAACTACATAATAACTTGTCAGTCAGTGAAGCCGAATGCATAAAATATGGCTGCTGAAAGCGAGTGAATGTTTAATACGAAACCTGATCAACAAATACCCAGAAAAGTGATATCTTTTCTTTATTCATCATTTTAAATCTATGATTTGGAGAATATGCGCGCACATTTATTTAGTATAAGTGAATATGATGTAAAATTGACCATTACGATTTGTATGTATTGTTATCCAAGGGACTTCTTACATGTACACATACATGACTGGCTTTACAGGCATGTACATGTATATACACGAAACCGTGTAATTAGCTACTATTTCATCAATTCAGATTTATAGAATACTTGCCAACATTTATTTTATAATGAAATTTAATGCAACACTAGCTAATATTCGGCATCTTAACTGCAACGTTATTAATTATGTCAGGAGCGTGTTGTTGAAACACGACCCTATCGATAACAAAATAACTAAATGTTGCTGTTGTTTGGGGTTCGGTTGGATCAGTGCAAACACTTTAATAGGGCAACCATCTGTCAGCCAAGAGCCTCTAGACCAACAACTTCTCTAGCTAGAATTGTTTAAATACTAGTATGCGTGTCATCTGAGAGTGTTTCTGTATGGAGGGTTTACTGTACACGTAGGTTATTGTATGATAGGATAATTTGTCGAGTGGACTCAATTAGATCGCTTACGTTACATTTCCTATACATGTATGTTATTACTATGGCAGGACACTGTTGACATACCCGGGGTACGAGACACGCTGGTAATAACACAACACAAATACTCAACGTAATCCACACTACATAGTTTGAGGTGTCAGTCAGTTTTATTAAATAATTTGCACAGGCCTGTATCAATCGGACACGTAAGCAACTAATTTGGCAGTAAGGATTCAACACAGTACTATACAGTAAACAAAAATACTGAACTTGTTAAGCAAATATGTCAGTTTGTTATGGTTTAAGGTATAAGACATCTCTTTACACATATATGTCTTATATATTTACAGATGTAAATTTAGCGTAATGTTGCAATGAGATTTGATGACATTTATTATTAATTTTAAGTTTGATAATTATTAACGTCGAAAGTTAACGATTTTGGTTAAAATAATGGTTTTTCCCGATTCTCCAGCAACGACTAAGATAGATGACCATTCCCGTATCGCTTAACGCATGCAATGAAACAAACTCAAAACAGGGGAAATCATCATTTTAACTAACATCGTTAACTTTTGACGTTAATAAAATTCATTATTCATAAAACTACCAAGTAGCTTAGTGACAATTGTACAAATGTCATATTACACTGAAATTGACACCGATGATACTGAAAGGTGTTATAAATATTTAATGTACGAAATATATTGCTCCTGAATGCTTTCAAGCGGTTTGGCACTTTTTTTATACTAAATGTAAATTCATGTAGATACGCAAAATTTTGAGGGTTGTCCGCAAAACTGTCGTAACTGCGTATTATTAAAGAAGGATGTCTTTGACTGATTGGTCAATAATGCTGATAGGATCTCTGTAAACGCAAAAAGTACTTTGTTTAGCGAATAACTTCATTGTAGACAGAAATCAGAGTTTACGGATTTGGTATTTTTTGAATATGTGCTTTTGTTCCATAACGATTTTACATCATATGCCGTTTACAGACATGTCAAAATATCACAGTTTTAACAAGTTTGCAAAGCTATGGATTACAACGCTGCGGCTTCGCTATCAATTGTTTCTAATATGAAACAGTGTTCATACACCAAGTGAAAGATAAAACATAACAGACAGGGAAGGCATCACTGAATAGAAGCAGCAGATTACGGTGCGCACAAACATTATAAAGCTACACTATGTATACTATTAGCTATGGTTGTTATGTTGACATGAATCTGTATTTAGTACTCCTCATTATTTCAGGTGCTCGTGGCAGTATTTAGTACTTCTCATTATTTCAGGTGTTCGCGGCAGTATTTAGTGATTCTCATTATTTCAGGTGCTCGTGGCAGTATTAAGTACTCCTCATTATTTCAGGTGCTCGTGGCAGTATTTAGTACTCCTCATTATTTCAGGTGCTCGCGGCAGTATTTAGTACTCCTCATTATTTCAGGTGCTCGCGGCAGTATTTAGTACTCCTCATTTTTTCAGGTGTTCGCGGCTGTTTCTTGTATAAGAGATGGAGCAAGCAATTCACAATTATAATAGAATTAGTTCAAACTTTGCGTATGAACAGCATCGTGTTTGAAACATAAAAATAACATAATAGTTATAATTTACCGACATTGTCTATGAGTTACCTGGTTTTCGCCAAATTTTCGAATCCAAGGACAGATAACTCATAATTATGAAAGGTGTCCAACATTCTTTTGTGTCTAATATAATACACTGTCCGTATCCCAAATTATAAATATTGGGAACACATTCAGTCGAGCACGATGGACACAAAAAATAACACACAAAAAGAAATATCACGGACCACAAGCACACGCCATAGAGAGAAAAACTAAATGAACATGAAAAACAAAGTTAAATAACAGATTGGTCAAGGAATAACATATTAATTATATGTATTCGGAAAGTGCCATGTTGTTACACCTGGATTCCTTGTATACCAGTCTCTTCCCTTGAAATAGGATATATATATATATAGCTCTTAAAATTGAGGGAGTTTCACGAAGAGATTAAGGAGGCATAAATTGAGTATTTTCTGAATAATCATGTACACCTAAAAGATCTTGTAAGTGTACATGTATATATTTACCCATAGCTCGGTCAATACGTGTTAGGTCTTGCTGCAACTTTCAACATAAGTAGCACGGAAATGTGGAATTACAGTTCAATTAATTTTATTACAATCTGATAACAATTTCCACCAACATAACTAACGATTAATGACATCAGCAAAAGTTAATGTCACATATTTTTGTCATGTATTCCTCGGGTGTTTATCAGATTGTTAATGCAGCTATGTGCCCTCTTTGCTGATAAACTACATGTTCTAGTGTAATATGTCCTTATCACGGAGACAGAAAAAAAGATAAAAATGGTAAGAATAAAGTTCAATTTAGGCTGATAATTGGCCACGTTCTGCCTTAAAATGCAATTTATGACGGATTACATCCCCTTGGCAATAACATTCAAAATGTATTTTTAAAAGTTAAAAACGACCACATCCTTTTTAATATTTGGGTTTTTTGAATTTGACGATATATTTAAATTTCCAATTGACCATACATAAAAATAATTTCCACCTACGCGTCAATTCCTCGTGCATTTTACAACGGTTTTTTATGTTGCGTGGCTCAGTGAACCGCTGTATTCAATTTTGAAGAAAACACTTTATTAATCAAATATTGTGGTAGTTAATACCATAAACACACACTTTCATGCAGAAACATTAATAAATAATAAACAAGAAACAGTCACAGACAGCCATATCCCCCGCCGAAGGAAAAATAATTGTGCCAAAAAGTATTGAATACAAACAATATTTTTAACATAAGTTATATGAAAGTTTGGTTTCAATCCCATGAGAAATGTTTGAGATGCACAAAATATCTTTCTCTGTATCCAAATGTATTACATACAAAATAAACAAACATAATAACAAGAAGCAGACACCATACGAAAATCAGGTTAACGGTGACCTTGATCCAACCAGTCCCACTTTGAATCCCAAATTATTGTCTTCACAAACTCTACTACATGCATAGCAAGATTCATCATGAAATCGCATTCCTAACTAATGTTATTGAGCTAAAAATTGTAATATTGACCCCCATTAGCCCACTGTCAAGTGCAAGTGACATCTTCTCATGAGCTGTATTCACTGCAAGTTTCACAATGATATAACATGCCGAACAAAAGTTATTGAGCGAAAACATTTGTTCTATTAGTAACATTGTCATTGACCCCACTTTTAATTCCAAGTGTTGTCTCTTCACACAAGCAACCTCCAAAGCTAGCAAGTTTCATCATGTTATCTCAATCCTTACAAAGATGGAGCGTAACATCTTTTTCTATATTTAGTAACGGTGACCTTGACCCCCACCGGTCCCACTTTCCATTGCAAGTGTCGTCTGTACACACGCTACCTATACAGCAAGTTTCATTGTGATAGCTCATTCCGAATGTAGTTATCAATCATAAACACATTTTTTTCTCTATAGCTTACACATGTACAAAATCAAGGACCACAATTGTGTCAAAAATGTTCAACATTAGAAACCATGACAAAATGCGCTATGTCATCTCATGGGTGTACAACTGTGAAAGTTTCATCGACATTCCCGAAACAATGTAGGAGGAGTTGCTCTACATAGGTACAAACAGGGCCATAATTCTGTCAAGAATGAACGAAAATGAAAAACCCTGAAGATATGCACCAGGGCGTCTCATAACTGTACGTCTGTAAAAGTTTTGGCACTTGTGAAATGTAGGAGGAGTTGCACACAGAAGAGTTTATATGTAAAAAAAGGGCCATAACTCCGTCAGAAATAACCTGACCATAAGCGCGGGGACATCAAAGCAGTTCTTCTCTGAACGTGGCATCAACATCCCTTATGAAATAAGGAGCAGGGCTGGCTCTAATAGTCTCCAATGTCCATTTTTAAAAAAATGAGATTTTTGCACTTTCTGTCTAATTTGACATTGCTCAATGTCCTGTGAAAAAATTACGACATAATTTCAAGTGCAATGTGCTTTTTGTCAGTAATGTATTGCTCAAAGTCCAGTATTTGAACCACTTCGTAGCGTGCATGATGCTGAATGTCCCGGAGATTGGTTACTATAAGAGCAACTTAAACTAAAAAAAATAAAGTTGACCAATTGCCGTCCTTTATTTTGTCACATGCTTAACTGAAAAGTTTAATGTTAAGTTGCTCATTGTCCTCTATCAGTCGTTCTTATATGATCCAATGTCCAGATCAACCAATGAAACCGCGTTATTTCGGTAATATTTTGTCCAAACTCCAGGGTACTGTTTTATCAAAGCACTTACGGAAATCGTAAACTTACGATCAAATTTAAATTCTTTATAATTCTTTTACAACTATTAGGTTTGGTAAATGGAGCTGTATTACAAGTAATAATTCAAATAATAAACTCCAACAAACCATATCAGTCCCCAATGTGCAGTCGGTAAAGAATTATTAAGAATTAAAATTTGGACGTAAGTTTACGATTTCCGTAAGTGCTTTGATAAAACAGTATCCAGGTGTGCAACTAACAAATCAAAAGTTGCTCAATGTCCAAATTCGGGATAACACACTTTTTCAAAACGGACGTTTCTACGTCAATTTTAAGGCAGAATAGTGAATGCAATGGGAAAAATGAAACCATAGTACTATATCTACGTTTTTAAAATTTTAAAATCGGTTGACATTAAGATATTTGACAAAGTCAAATGTTCAAACCTCATTTTCTCCAAAACATGATTTTGGCACTTTGATCAGTATTAGAACCAGCCGACGACTGCTGCATACAAAAGTGTTTATATGTAAAATCAACATGGGCCATGTCTCCGTTAAAAATAGTCGAATAAAAACAAATCTGACAACATTATGTAATTATGTGAAAGTTTTATCATAATCCCTTCAGAAATATAGGAGGAGTTGCACACAGAAGAGTTTACAGAGAGTATCTACATAATGTATATGAAATGAATTGATTATCAGAAGTTTTTACGAAACTAAGTGTCGAGAGTATATTGGAGTTTCTAAAAATAGATGCGTCATCGCTGTAACACTGGATATACGAGTAATTTGCCTAATTCGCAACTCGTTGTAGTTTTTACAATCACGTGATATTTATTTTCAATGAACTACTTTTAAATCGAACATGCTGATGTTTGATGTTTTGTGAAAGAACGAAACATATTTTTGGAGTTTAATTTGTTTATTTGCAGAAACAACTGCAACAGTATATTCAATAAATGCTTATTATGTACTTTAAATTTATATAGTTGTTATGTTATTTTTGCGCGATCAAACAAATGTGACCAATTTTCTGTTTGAGGGGCGTAAATAGTTCCGGCCAATTTTCCAGGTGTATTCTGTTGCGGTAATAATATACAGCTTGGTTACTTCTGTGCGTATATGGATTAATTGCAGATCGTGTTAGAATATTTGGTAAAACACGTGTACGTTTATAAGCTTTGTTAAGTGTACATAGATTGTTAACCATATTTCCACCTAAAACATCTTGACTTTCGATGTTATATATATGGACTTCCATGCCAACAAATATTATGTATATTCTTCTGCACTTTACGAACTATTTTTTCGATTCTATTTTCAGAGGCGGTACAAATGAACAATTAGTGTGAACTTGTATCGTAAAGGTGTATTATATTATAAAATTTATGGAGAAATTGTACCTTAATTATTGTGACTTAAGGGATAAATCTACAGACTAAGTAGTCTGTATTCTATTCAAAATTTTCTTTTCTCATTACACAACCCTAATGAGATAGTTAAGACATATTTATCTTCTAGCTTTTACATAAATAAAACATAATAATGTCATACTTTGTCACACAGGAAAGGGGTTACGTATCAATGACAAAATATCTACACATTAATTAGTTATATTGTATACCTATTAAGTAACAAGGATTCTGGTTGGCTTAGACGGTCTGCGTCAGAGGTCTATATATTTTAATATACACCTTTCGAAACCGAGGCTGGGGTGGATATAACTTTTTTATGACGAATTTAAAAACAGTCAATTGGTTTTGTTTCCTTGACGTATGGCATGGCATACAGTATAACAGTTGTTGATTTATGTTTCGATGAATATGATGTTTAGTTGACCTTCAAAAGGTGATATTGACCTCTGACTTCGTCATCGGTCAATATCACTTTTTTCAGGTCAACAAAACATCATATTCACCTCAACGTAAGTCAATAACAGTATAATATAGCACAGCGAATTTGACATGATCCTGACCTTTATGCATGAAAATATTACATGGTTCTTGCGTTGAATATTAATTTCCGCGAGGAAATCGTGCAATATCGGTTTTTTGGGTTTGTGTTGGTATTACACCTCGAGCGCCTTCGTGAAACTTTCCGCTTATGAAAACATGCGACCGGGTTTATAAATGTAGACAATTATCAGCTGTTAAATTATGCTAATTGAAGGTCGAGAGTCGTATCAAATTCTCTGGACTGTGTAATGAGCTGTATAAAAACATGAACGTGTATATTATTACAATGGATACTATACCAAGAATCTGACAAAATATTTCTAACAGTTCCTCAATATACAAATATATATATGGCTTGCAATACATAAACAAACACGAAATCCACTATATTTATCGTTCCTGAATATTTAGGAGCATACAAAAAAGTTTTAAGGCTTTCACATGCAAATGTAACTGTACTTGATTTTAATCCATAACATAAATAAAGACAATATTGTGTTTGTTTTTGTGCTGCAATTATCGCGCTAGATGTACGTCTGCCCGGTTGGTTCATTTTCAATGGAATATATCTAAAGTTCTGCAGGACTACCAGTCCGATATTCAGGCCAAGTAGGTCAAAGTCCTTCATGATATGTCTAGAGTATTTATGTGGTAGTGTATTGGTTATAGAACGCTCCATGCAAAAAGATAATATCAAGTCAGACAGGGAAGGCAGCACTCAGCTTAACCAGCCGAGCACAGAAAACATAAAAAACACACAAGGCATAATGCCGACCTGAACTAGCCGAGCACAGAAAACATAAACATATAAAAGGCACAATGCCCAACTAAAAAGTTATAATCCTCACATGTCCAACCTGTCGAAATTCTAAATGAACCAGTTTCAGCAATCAAAAAGCTTAATGTCCAAGTTGAATGACCTAGTTACACCAGTAAAATGGCTGAAATACCTAGTCAGAAGTCCTAAAAAAACTCAGTGTCAAGGTTTCAGCTAAATGACCTAGTTTCAGCAATACATATAAGGTTTTGTTTCTTTTGTTTTGAACAGAACAGATAGACATAAAAATTCCAAAAGAAATAGTGGAGGGTTGATTATTTATGGAAGAGATGAAATAAAAGATTTTGTTGAGTTTTTGAAAAATGTGGAAGACTGTATAATATGGTTGAAAATAAAAAGTGACATTGTTGAATGTAGTGAAGATATCTTACTATGTTTATGTTACAATATACCAAGTGGTAGTAGTAGGCAGGTGTTTGTTGATAGAAATATATTTGAACATTTAGTTGATGATCTCTATTATTTTGATAATATGTTTGAAAGTAAATGTAAATTTGTATTAACAGGTGATTTCAATGCTAGAATCGCAGAGAAATTAGATTTTGTTGAAAATGAAACATTATTTAATTTAGACTTGCTACCAGATGATTATATTGAGGATGTTGTAATATCTAGAAATAGCTTAGATACCAAAGTAAATGAAAATGGTAGGTTATTAGTTGAATTATGTAAATCAACAGGTTTAAGAATACTGAATGGTAGAAAAGATTATGACAAGGATGGGAAATTTACATGTGTGACTGCTCAAGTCAGTAGTGTTATTGATTTAGTACTTTGTAAAAGTGATATGTTTGACTATATTTTTAACTTTAAAGTACATGAACCAAACATTGTGTCTGATCATTGTTTAGTAATTTTTTCTATTAAGTCCTGTAAAAATGATCATGCTGATACTACCAATGTTTATAATACTAATTCAATTGATGAAAACCCAAGGATGGCATATATTTATAAATGAGATACTGAAAAAAGAGGATCATTTTTAAACTCATTGAATCAAGATGAAGTTAGAACTAAATTTGACCATCTCTGTGAGGAAATAAATATGTCAGAATCACCAGGTGACGTCAACATAAATTTATCCAATTTTTACCATCAAATAGAAGATGTTTGTGATCCACTTTTTAAAAAGAATATTAGTTCAAAAGAACCCAACGTTTGTTGTACGTCAAATAATCAGCCATGGTATGATGAGGAATGCCAATGTAGTCAAAATGATTTTTATACTTGTTTAAATTTTTATAGGAAAGATAAATCTGACCAAAATAGAATAGAAATGGTTAAAGCAAGAAGTACATATAAATCTCTACTTAGAAGTAAAAGATATCAGTTTGAACTGAAACAGACTAGAAAATTACAAGATCTCAAGTATAAAAATGCTAAAGAATATTGGAAATTATTGAAAAGTTCATGCCAGCAAAATAAAAATTCTATTACAAAAAGTACTTTAAACACTGATAACTTTGCTGCATATTTTAAATCAATTAATGATCCAAAATCAGTTTTCTTTCAAGTGGATGAAGATGTTATGTATTTCAATGATAGGTACTTAAACGGGGAACTAGATGTTATGTTTCAAGAATTAAACGTTGATATTGAAGAAAATGAGATTGCACTAGCATGTAAACAATTAAAAAATGGAAAATCTGCAGGTCCTGATCTGATGTTAAATGAATTGTGTATAACTGGGATTAAGGATAGTCATTTTCTCAAGTGTCTGAAAACATTATTTAACAAAATATTTAAAATTGGATATTTTCCAGACCAATGGTCCGAAGGTTTTGTAGTACCTTTACACAAAAAGGGTGGTTTTAATGACCCTGGTAATTATAGGGCGCATAACTTTATTAAGTACTCTTAGTAAATTGTTTACGAAAATTTTTAAATAATAGACTCACTGATTGGGCAGAGTGCTATAATGTATATATAGAGGCTCAATCTGGTTTCAGAAAACATATGAGTACCACAGATAATGTTTTTGTCTTACATTCTTTAATTAACCACTTGATAAATGACAATAAGCTTTTATTGATTTTACTAAAGCCTTTGATTATATTGTTAGAGCCATTCTATGGTATAAGTTGGTCAAGTTAGGTATTCGTGGTAAAATGTTTAATATTGTAAAGTCGATATATGAGGGTTACAAAACAACGTGTCGCGTAAAGTATAACAACAAGTTAAGTGATGAATTAACATGTATGTTAGGTGTTAGACAAGGAGAAAGTTTATCCCCATTTTTATTTGCTATGTATTTAAATTATATTGAAGAGTATTTTGTTTTGAACGGGTTTAAAGGAGTTGAGATAGATACATTACACATATTTTTATTACTGTATGCAGACGATATTGTTATCATTTCAGAAACAGAAAGTGGGTTGCAAAAGGGCTTACATTTACTAGAAGAATATTGTAATGGATGGAAGTTGACAGTTAACATAAATAAGACAAAAATTCTAGTTTTCAGAAAAGCAGGTTCTCTTAGAAAAAACATTAGATTTTTATATGAAGATAAAGAAATTGAAATAGTCAATAATTTTAAATATCTTGGAATAGTTTTTACTACTGGCGGCTCTTTCATAAAAACTTATGAATCCCTTTCTGGTCAAGCGCTAAAATCTTTGTACATGCTAAAATCTTATTTTTTAAAATTTCCATCAATGAGTGTGAGCCATAAGTTAGACTTATTTGATAAATTAATTATACCTGTACTTTGGTTTGGGAATGAAATATGGGGTATCAATGACGTAATACAAAAAGAACGCATCCAATTACAATTTTTAAAAGAAATTATGGGCGTTAGATCCCAAACACAAAATAATTTTATATATGGAGAATTAGGGCGATACCCACTTAAAATTACATGTTTAGTTAATGTTATTAGATATTGGTTAAAAGTCGTACAGTGCTCAGATACAAAATACATTAAAGCTACCTACAATATGATGATTAAAGACTTGGAATTGTATCCAAATAAGAAATCTTGGGCAAAGCCGTTAAACATATTTTAGATACTTCAGGGTTTTCAGAGGTATGGATTAATCAGAATGTCGCTAACCGTAAATTGTTTCTGTCTATTTTTAAACAAAGAGTAAAAGATAATTATTTACAAATTTGGAATAACGAGGTAGAAAATTCGACAAGGGCAAGAACTTATAAATTATTCTGTAGTTTCAACTTTCATTCTTACTTAGATAACATTAATTTTGATAAGAACAGGTTTGCGCTGACTAGATTCCGTGTCTCAGCACACAGGTTAGAGGTTGAGGCCGGAAGATGGCACAAGCCACATAAAATCCCATACGATGAAAGAAAATGTCATACATGTCATACCCTAGAAGACGAATTTCACTTTTTATTAGAATGTCCCCTATATCACGAAATAAGAAATGTCATATTAAACGATATTTCTGGAATCATCCAAATGTACCAAAATTTGTTGAACTTTTAAAATCTGATAATAAGACTATCCAGAAAAACTTATCTGTGTTCTTACAGAAAAGTTTCGAAATAAGACGCAAGACAATCATGTATGCTTTTAATTAGTACTGTAGTATATTTCACTTTATTAACTCTCTCTCTCACTTTGTATATATGTAAATGTGTTCATTGAATAACTACAATTACAGTAGGAGTGTATATATGTACCATACATTTAAACCGATTATGTTGCATGATAAAGTTAAAACTTACAAATTGATTATATAGCTTATTATTATATCAATATATTTGATACAATCATACCTGAATATGCTAATAATGTCACCATTAACCATTGTAAAATATGTGGAATTGTATATATTTGTAGAATGATAGGCATATTTGCCTTTTTCTTGAATAAACTGTCTGTATAAGCCGAATACTCCCAGCCGAGTGACCTACTTGGAACAATTAGTAATCTTAGGTAAAATAACCACTTTCAACAGCAAAAATGAATTACGCCCCCAAACCTTGAGACGCACCAAATTTCTTACTACTCATAGAAACCCAATAAAACTAAAAACGAATTCAGTCATCTCCTGACAAGAACATTTGAACAAATACGCATTATGATTAAATCGATCATACTTGAAACCATACATGAAAGACTGATTACATAGTTTATCATCGCCAGCATTTCAGTTCTTCGGACTAGAAGGGCTTCGGTTTCTTTTTTATTTCCGCCTCGGCTGCTTCTGTTTAAACGATTATTCTATCAATAAAAATATGTTTTGTCCATTTCAGCGAATTTCATTTGTGGACACAAATACCATCGACAACGTTAATGGTTATAGTGCTGATCATTGGGAGCCTAGCAAATACATTCGTCTGTTACTGTTTATATAAGAAGAAAATAGGTACCAGCTATCTGAACCCAGTTCTACTTTTAATATCAGTTAAGAATATTTGTGCGATAACAGTATGTATTCCATTGGCGATTGTAATGGTGAATGTTCCAACTACAATACAAAAGGCGACATGTTCAATCCAGGAAGACATTACATACATTGTCGTGTTTGCTGGTTACCTATTTCCTGCATTACTCAGTGTTATACAATGTGATCGCATTCTTAGACATCATCGGGCTTTCTTCAATAACACACGGGTGAAAATAGTTCTGTGCATAGTGTCCGGTATTGCGGTTATACTCGGCATGCAGTCACAAATTCAGAACGATGAACATGGCTGTCATATGTGGTCTATTAGTACAGACCATGTGGTTTTGACCTATATATATTCTGTGGCGATCATTGTCGGTAGTACGATAGTGATAATGACCACTAGTTATATACTCATATATTACCATACACGCGCACACCAAGGTGCGGTCAGGCCAAGGCCACATGCCCGCACATATGGTACTGGTGAAGGTAAGTTTTACATACCATTTACTTTATGTCGCTTTACTGTGATTTTGACCTTTAAGATAGGACCTGGGCGTTGCGCATGACACTCCGCCTAATGGAGGTTAACATTCATGCCAAATATGAGAAAGATTGGTCAATATAAATTATGACAAAGTTTTGGTCCGGACAAGCTTCAATTTGATATTTGACCTCCAACTGTGACCTTGACCTTTGAGAGAGGAACATTGGCGTTAGGAATGACACTCCGCCTCATGGAGGTTATCATTCATGCCAAATATGAGAAAGATTGGTCAATGTATGACAAAGTATGGTCTGGAAAATCTTCTATTTGACCTTTGACCTCCAACTGCGACCTTGACCTTTGAGATAGGAACCTGGGGTTTAATAATGACACTCCACCTCATGTTGGTAACCATTCATGCCAAATATGAGAAAGATTGGTCAATGCATGACAAAGTTATGGTCCGGATAAGCTTCAATGTGACCATTGACCTCCAACTGTAACCTTGACCTTTTAGATAAGAACCTGGTGGTTGCATAAAACTCCTTCTCATGGAGTGGACATTCATGCCAAATATACGCAAGATTGGTCAAAGCATGACAAAGTTTTGGTCCGGACAAAATAGGACGCACGCACGCACTTACGCACGCCCATACACCAAAAGTGGCGACTAAGTCTCGCTCACCGCTAGCGAGCTCGACAAAAAACGATAATAGAATATCGGCCAGGGCTCAACATACACAGTCGGGCACAGAAAACATAAAAACACCACATACAATAATTATATACGGTACAATGCCCAACACACAAAAATGGCGAATATTGATAATTTATGGCATTCGGTGGATTATTCAAGATTAAACGGTATTGGAACTACAAATTACACCTCCGGACCATTATACATGTCAATCAATGACAAACAGTTGACAATAAACCCAAAATATATACAACATTTCATAATGACTCACATCGCATTTTAATATATACAAAATCTTAATACTATTTCGTGCAATATGCAATATCTAGAATGTGTCCTACGACATTACTTGTACTAATGGTGACAAAATATTCTATAATTATTCACTATCATGCACGCACACAGTCACACACTCATGCGAGTATCACCGCACGTACACCTGTACAAACACATCGCACTCACGCACATGCGCCCGCCCGCACGCATCTATTTCGCCTACGAAACATTCACATTTATAAACATTACATTTTGTATAACGTGTATTATATTTTAAGATGTTCCAAGTTTGCTAATAGTGTGAGACTTTTGAATGTAAGTGCTCTTTTGAGTTTTAAATTTAGAGTAATAATTGTTTCGTATCTCAATTTTAAATCATGGTGAATGTGATTATATATAATTGTATGTGTCAAAAAATTGTGTA
Organism: Spisula solida; assembly: GCA_947247005.1. NCBI lineage: Eukaryota > Metazoa > Mollusca > Bivalvia > Venerida > Mactridae > Spisula > Spisula solida. The sequence goes on along the minus strand of OX365948.1, from coordinate 19,704,113 downwards.
TCTACATGCATTCTATGAAGCAAGCGGGCCATTCAAACTGTTGGACTTTTTTCATGGCCGCCATTATTTTGCCTTATACGAGGGTCATTTAATATATAATGCAAACTATTACATAAATTATTAGATGCAATATTAATTATTCATTCATTGTCATAATCATTTAAAGTAACCTTCCAGGTGGTCAATGATCGACTTGCATCCTTTCGGCAAGTCTTCTATTCCCGTTGCTAGGCTACTACGCACATACACCCTAAACTGCTTGGCCGTGATCTATTCAACTTTTTGTAAATCGGCTTGTCGAGTTCCCAGGTAATTTTTGTCTCGTGTTCGGCAGGTAACATCGTATCTAGGTGTTGTCTACCGCTAAAAGTTTGGATATAAAGTTGTTTCCGTTTACATTAAAGCGCGAATGCACGCTGGCAATGAGGTTGGAGCGACGTTCGTTCTGTTCTGACGTCAACCGATTGGGTACCCAAGTAGCGGAACCCTGGTACATGTTCAGCCTGTTCCGTAAATTCAAAAGAATAGGGCCAAAACTACTGTCCATTCCCTGGGCTATCTCTTTGTATGTAAATATTATGTCTGGTTTCAGACATTTTCTCATTATTTCGGTATATATAGGTCAATTTCACAGATATTCAGATCAGCGCGCTAGTATACTTTAACTGTGATTCTGCCGTTAGTATGTTTATTTAATAGCCTTGAAATATTAGGGTATGAAAGAAGAAATATTGACACAAGCATCCGTTAAGGCAATAAAAATCCCCAGAACTTCTGTAGCGGGAGCACTCGATTTATATGTTAACTGTGTTATTCTTGTGACGTTCCTGCGTCCATAATGTTTTGAGTGACGTCTATTGAACACAGGCGCTGATGACGTCATCGACGTTAAATGCCCTTAAATTATTTCATCAAAAGGGAATTGTCCTACACAAATCTTATGCGGCAAAGTTTCGTTACATTATATTGACTGGTTCTAGAGATAATTGATAGTTTGCATTATACATGTATATTGAATGACCCTCGTAGAATTACCTTAAAGTACCATACATGCTTCTACCCCGTATAACTGGCCGAGATAATTAAAATATTCAATCAAGTGCAATTTCCACGTTTGACCATTCAGTGGTTTTTCGACATCATATAAAAGCTGTCCTATAAGAAACCTTAAACCAGCAAAAATCAAAATAGATCTAACACTCCAGTGTAACTGGTATGCTAGAGAAGCTTCGTTGGAGATCCCTACAAGACAGGCGAAGTGATGCTCGCCTGTGCTTGTTCTACAAGGTCGTCCACGGGCTTGTAGCCATACAAATGCCACCATATATCACACACCCTGCCAGAACATCAAGGACCCATCACCCCCTCGCATTCAGACAAATACACTGCCGAGTAGATTACTATAAATATTCCTTCTTCCCGCTTGCAGTCATACAATGGAACAGGTTACCGTCCAACATAGTCATGCTGCCTACCTTAGAAAACTTCAAGGAGGCAGTGTGTACTATTCCCCACACTATGCCATAATTCACAGTACCTTATATTTTAATAACCATACTTTTACCTTTTACTAGCTATCACTGTTCCTTCGAACTTTTAACTTTGTATTTCACTCCTATTCTCTTTTACTTTTAACTTTTTTACTTTACTCACACCACTTGGCGTGCATTCAATTGCCTGCACATAATCTCCGCGAGGGGGTGATGCAGTATACATAGATAGATAGAAAATTGGACAGGGAAGGCAGCACTCAACTGAATCAGAAATTATAACACGATCTGCGGATTAATCCATATACGCATAGAGCAAATCAGGGCATGTATTATTACCGCAATAAAACATACCTATCAAATTGGCTGTTACTTTTTACGCCCCGTATCACGTGACATATTTATGAATAAATGAACGTAAACTTTATAGTAAAAATTTCAACAAATCGCTAGGCAAGGCAAGTGGCACGAGTATCCAGTGTTACAGCTACGACGCATCTATTTTTAGAAACTTTAATATACTCTCGAAACTAAGTTTCATAAAAACCTCTGATAATCAATTCATTTATATTGTTCATTTCATGAAATAGATACCCTATACTCGTGTTATTAAAATTGTTTCAATGTTTAAAATGTGTTATTTCCCTCAGAAAATTACGAAGGTCGTTTTCATTAACGAGGAAGGTAATTGTACTAGCTAATAAGCCACTCAATTTCAGCGTGGAATAATATTCAATGTTAATGGGTGAAAATGGAATGCGCGCAGTTAAATAATACGGGATATTATCGTATTTAGAATCGAAATAAAAACTCTGTTCTTGTATTTTGTCGGTGAATAAAACACGGGCACTCGTTCGAACTCCTGCCCATGTTTTATTCACCGACAAAATACGCGAACAGATTTTTATTTCTTAAACATCACATACCGCAATGACTGAACAAGAAAATGAACTGGCAAAGTCCTGTATGTCAAAAAGCTGAATAACCTAGTTTCAGCAATCGCAAATCTGAATGCCCAAGCTAAATAACCTTGTTTCAGCAATCACAAATCTGAATGCCCAAGCTGAATAACCTTGTTTCAGCAATAAAAAGGCTGAAGTACCCAGTATACACTATTGTGTATCGTTACAACACATTATGTTTGTTATTTCTTACAGGAAACAGTAACGAGAGACTGAAGCACAGTAATGAACCATCCACTATCGTCAGCTATGTACCGTACCGAAGAAAAATGACAACATCGATATTGAAGCCAATGTTTTGCATTGTGGGTAGCAACTTGCTGACGTCAGTTCCGTGGATCATCCTGTACACGTCGACAATGGGTGACGAATTAGAATCGAATCTAAAATATGCAGAGCTGCGAGTTTTAACCATGTCCATTATATATATTCCTATCGCCGCGGAACCCGTAATATTTCTGGCCTTCTCGACAAAAGGAAAACAAGCCTTGAAAAGTGTGTGGAACAATGTCAGACATACAACAGGAAATCTGACGCAAAACCAAACCGGTGTTAGTATCATACAGACTCCGCCGTCGCATGTGGTATAGATCTAGTGGTTTCAATAATAAAGTGTTATCGGCAACTCAACGAATAATAAACAAGAAATATCTTTAAAAAAGTTAAACAGCGTTAAGATAGCAGATATGTGAACTTGTTTTCAATAAAGATGCGGCCTTTACTTCATATCGTTGAAAACACTAATCAAACTAGAATTTATATATTTATCCATATAAAAAAATTAAATTGTCAGTAAATAAAAAAGAATAATAATATATGTATATGTATTAGTCTAGATTCTGCAGTCCGTTATATCCGGCAATTATATGATATGTAGTGATTCCAAACTTAACTCAGACTTTAATATTTAGCGCGCATTGTGTCTGGAAAAACTGTAGACGGGATTTAAAATACCTCAAATTAACGTCGAAATTATAGACAAAAACAAAATGGGAAAAAAGAAAATCAGAAAAATAGGCTGCTGTAGGATTTGAACTCAATGCCCTCTGCTCATAAAATGAATTGATGTAGACAAACGCGCTACAAATATAGCTAATTCCGATACTAAATTTTCTATTATAAATCCATTCTATACTTGACCCGGGTCACATTAAGGTCAAACAGTTAAAAGTAGAATTAATAAGAAATACACTACGCACTTAGAGAAACGCGAATAACAGATCTCTGTGTGTATCTATCGTTTTGTGATGAGTATAGTATATTCTGACCAATGGACGTAAATAAAATCGTTTTTTCTATTATTTTTACAAACATTTCATTGGTTTTTAAAGTAGGTCAAATATCAAGCTAGACAGCTAGCGCTGAAAACATACACCGACAAAGTATTTGCTTACCAATCCACATGATCCATAGGCGTTCAAAAAAACGAAGTCTGAATGGTTTGATAAATTATATGAGAAATAGTGTTGAACATAAAACTCTCGGTATGTTCTTGATTTCAGCGTTTATACATAATTTAGTGTTTTACTATTTTTAGATACATTGGGCCATATCAGCAGTGGATGTACACTGGTCGCCATCACCCTAGACCGCGGTTTTAATAACATGTAGTAGTTTAAACATTAATAGCATTTTATTTCGTCGAGGATAGCGTACCTGTTTGAATGGAACCACCTCGCTGCTCAATGATTATTGTTTGAGAGAAAATATAACTCCACGTATAATAACGATAATGGAATTTTACTTGTTATACAATCTGAGATAATTGCAATCATTGCATAGGATCAGTTTAAGTATGTGTTACAGGATATTCATAGAAAACACTCAATTAAAGTATGATATTTCCAGCTGAATGTGTGCTGAGACTCAATTTGCTAATTGCACTGAGTTTGTGCATACTGAGTCAGTCATTTAACGCCTATTGTGTACATTCATAAAGCATGGAACGGTTACATGTAGAATGTAAACCAAAGTCAATTATATGCACGTATAACTAATATGATTGTATGTACTGAGGACCAAGAATGGACTTCTGAGGAAACACCTGGGTACTATTTTACTAACATTGTGTAAATGTGACGTTAATCTACGTATACATATCCCTCTGACTCAACTTGCTAACAGCGTTTTACTAATCGACCATGAGATGTAAAAGGTAAAGATATTGTATATTGAACTTAAGCCGAGTCACAATATTACAAAAAGAGCGGAGAAAATCGAGAAGTTCTGACCCAATGCAAGTTTTATTTCATGATTAAACATGTTTCTGTTACTTCTTACTGTCAATAACAACAAGTGACTGTCCACGCCAAAACGTACGACAAAAATAACCCCAAAAAATCTATTAAAACAAATTTTCTCAAGTACGCAATATTTACGATAGACTTGAGAGTTAAGCTAGCGTAAATGCTTTAATAAAACAGTGCCCATGTGTTTTAAGCTAATATGATGAGATTTCCAGATTTTTCGAAACCCATTGCTGCCGTTTGGACAGTTTGAACTATTGCAGACCAAAGGGTTGTAGTGGTAAAGGCCAAGTTATTTTTCAAGAAGTCTCTTTTTATTTTTGCACCAACGACCTTCCACTTTGCATCAATATGCTTGCTGACGATAAAGCCATACGTATATAAATGTGGAAAATGTTGCCAGGATTTGCACTCAACATTGCAAGAATCCTTGAATGTCGTTTCTGAATGGTGCCAACATAACTCAATAATTAAAAACATCAACGGTATATCGGCATCACGTACACGAACAAAACGATATAGCATCACATCAAAATACTGAAGCTACAATGTTAGTGCTTTGGGATTTTCACATTGATAAAATCGAACAGACGAAGCGAAATAAGCGTTGGTGAAAACTTGACACTACAATCATTCATATATAAGATGATCCAATGAACACATTTGGCAGCCTGACACAGTAGTCTGCTCGCGTATATACGGCATTATATATAGTTGTTGATAGAAAGCCTTTACTTCGCGGAAGAAAGTCACGTGGTATCACTACGTTAAATATTACATATTACTATACGGAAATGTATACAACTCCCGAATCAAGGCTTGAGGAAGCTCATTGGCGTTTCTAAGGGGCTGGACGTTGGACTTGTTTGTCCACCCAAGACATTCTCGAATAGGTCTAGAAACGCCGATTTTTCCGATTCAATATTAATTACAAGCGGATTACCTCCACTTGACCGTAAACTGACAATAATTATGAAAAAAGTTCTGCTAGGTACATTTTGTTAAAAAGTTTAACAGCCACTATGTTGCTGTGTAAACGCCTTATTTTGTGTTTTTTAATATTTAGATCTATCTAAAATTCCATTTGACAAAACATACCTGTAATAAAAAATATGTCCACCAAATCGTCAATTCAGTCTCTTATACATGTATTTTAGGGCGCGGTTGTTTGCAATGAACTATATTTGGTTTTAAAACCGGTTAATACAACTGTGAGTTTTGGTATGTATAACCGGTTCGAAACTATCATAATGTGTTTACAAGAAACCAAATCCCATTTTGTGAAATCGACCAAAATGCCTCTGTGATTAGTTTGTACAGGCGTGTTTGTGGTCCGATGAACTAAATATGGTTGTAAACTATCGAGTTTGTTTACAGAAGACAAAACCTGGTTGATGAAACCGAATAAACTACCTATAGGGACAGATCGTTCGGATTGATACATTAGTACGAGTGATGTTCTACTCATATTTGAACAATATTGAACATGCAATATGTTCATGAATTCACAACGAAATCGAAATGTGTCAATTCAATCGTGTATAGATCTAGTAATGTATCGAGTGATATAAACAATCATTGTAGAATGTATATCCAATATCCTTAGAACAAAATGAACAATTGTATATAGGGTGCTGTGTTTGCTTTTTAAGGTCAAAGCCTCTTGGTGATGATGCTTATACTTCCTATCACTTACAACGTTTCAATATTCTCCAGATTTAAAATTCTAATGACGCATCATCAGAAAACTTCGGTATCCACTGTTTGGGTATAATGTAATATCAGTCTAGTTTATAAGGTTCTTCGTGTCATGTTTTGTGGGGCGACAGGAATTACTGTACATAGCGCACATATACACCGGAAGTCAGTTTTGGTGGGACGCCCTGTCTTTGGCACTGTCACCAGGAAAAAGATGCCTCACATTTTGTCGGAAAAAATATTAAACCCTTTGCACACATAAAATATGCGTTCACTTTTGACCCCTTTTCAATAATTTTGAGTTCAGCTTTCCCATGATATCAAACACAAGACAATGCCATGAAACCGGCTGCGAACACACCAAGCTAAACAAACTTCAGCGTTTGCCTATCATCGTGACCGTTTCTAAAATAGCAGACACTGTCTCTATTTCTTCCTCTAAGATAAACCTTACCATCCTCAGCGGCGACACATTTTTCCAATTTCAGTTCCCTAGTCACATATACAGCTTCCAAGATCTTTGTCTGCGCTCTTTGTTTTCCTTGTCATTGAACTAAGGAACATCGCATTTTTTCTTTGCCATTTCGCCAAAAACTAAACAGCTGTGCACATGCCCCCCCCCCCCCTTCTTATGACAACTGTTACTGATTGTCTTACATGGGTATTTCTTAGTCTACCAACACTTTTTTATCCTGCTATAGGGGCAATTTCTCTTTAAAAAAATGCCTACTACAATTAAGATGGTTGATTTGGGTTCTAAGCACAATGCAAGTATGATACACAGTATCAGAGCGTATATACTATACTACTTATTTTCTTACATGGTTTAATAAAGACAAATATATATTTTATTGTGTTAGTAAGACAAAATCCAATGTAAAATTTTGTTCAAATATAAGATGACCTCTAGTTTTTTAGAAACATTGTATATCATTAGAGGCAGCGTTTTATATTGAATATTCTTTAGTCTGTGCCAGGATTCCATTTGTCAAGACCCCTAGGTCATGTTTCAATATGGGTTATCTTGAGTCAAACACTAGGTCAAAAACAAAGATCATGACATATCGCACTGGGAATGTAACATTCAACCACAGGAACTTGCATAATTTAAAAAAAAAATGAAAAAAAATGAGAAAAAAAATTCAATACTTAGAGCCTGTATTAAAATATAGACTGTCTATATTTTAATACAGGCTTTCAGTATTAAATATTTTTCTCATTTTTTTCATTTTTTTTCAATTATGCAAGTTCCTGTGATTCAACAAAAACAAAATGTCGTAACAGACCACTGGCAATAACTGACTCTATTATGATTGTAATTTGAGTAATGCCCCTTTTCAACTACGAAGATCAACTAATGTGTATAGCTCATGATTCGATTGTGTACAACTTATGGCCTGTTTTACACAGAATAGCTCTTCAAATGGCTTCGAATATTACAGTTTTGTAAAACAAATTATTCATTGTTAACATAAATCATCATTCAATGGATTCAATGTCCCTTTCATTCAATGAGTGATGTGAAGAAAATGCTCAAAACGCATCGATTAGTGAACGCCTCATACCCCAGTGTACTATGATCATATTGTCGGTATGAGCGGCGCTACATCGTGCCACAGTATTTAGTTCTGTCTACCAACGTAGTGAGGTCATGCAGATCGTTGCGACATCGTAGAAGAAACGGTTCATGATCGACATTGATCGCGGTGGAAATTAACGTGGTGTGGGCGTACACGCATCGTATCGGAAACGCTGTGGTCGTAACGAATCGCAGCACAAGCAATTGTCTTGGTTTTGATGCCGATCTCGTCCCGATTCATACTTTTTGGCAGGTCGGGGCAGATCGGCATGATCGTAGTAAGAGCGTAGCCCAGCGTGAACGGAGTCTTAGTCAACTAGAATAATAAAATGCGAAAAAAATACATACAAGAATAAAGATTTATTTCTAGTTTATCCAATAAACGGACACATGCGCGAAATTTCAAAATTGTAATAAATAATAACAAAGATAAAATTTAGTTCCAATGATCGCATATAAGTACACAAAATTGATATTTTTTTACATTTTTTTTGCATACACAAAAATAAAAAGTTGGTGGGGAACATATATGGTGTACAATAAGTCACTACAATTATTCAAATGTATTTACTTATATAAAAAAATGTAGTGCATGCTTTAGTTGTATAAAGTAGCTGCACTTTGAAATATTTTTCATAAAATTTCATTGCATTTTAATATGCAAATTAGGTTAATTTATGCAAATTTATTCAAAATTAGTACTCTTTGGTGAATAGCTCCCAAAAAGGCTGGTAACCCCTAGTTTTTATTTAACTTAAGTGGTGTTCTATATGATTCTCAACTTATATGCAAGCTTTAATTATTTTCATTTGGCATTCATTTTAAAATCACACTTTTTTGCAAGTGGATGGGGTAACTATTTATCATTGTACAAATAATGAAATTGTTCACCAGGCAGCCGGAATTGTTGCTTATGTCAATAGGAAAGACCATTGAACACATAAAACATCATGCACTGTTTAAATATGGTTTAATATCATGATAACAATCGTAGCATATCATATATGCAAACAAATACATGTAGATGAAATAAACAAATAAAATGGTGAGTCACTTGAAAACCGTGTATCTCGAAAATGAGCCTGGTGAGTCACTGACATATCATTCTTATAATTGTAATGTCGTTACAAATGATTATTCAGCCATTTTAAGATGTTTCAGAGTAAATTCGATCGCTAGATAAAAGGCGCGGGTACCGCCTTAAAAGGTAAATTATTATAACTCGATTCTTCAACGCCACAGCTTTCCTAAATATCTTGCTTCGTACCAGGTACCCCGGTAATTTACATATATACGTTCAGTTTATTGTTGCGTTTATTAGTGTTGTTTATTCAGTTGATATGCATGCTATTAGTCATTATTACTGTCAGAGTCCAATATGTATCCGGAATCTCTACATATGAAACTCTTTGTTTTTCTTTACTTAAGACATTAAGCCCGGCTTTTAAAATCTGGGAATGTAGTGATTTCACTCACCGTTGTGAACCTTTTTTGCCCGATCGGTGGTGTTTTTTAATTTAGGACTTGCAGGAGGTAGTTCTGATCTTTGTTCATTGGTTTGAAAGCTGAGCCGATTATTCATGAGTGTTGCCTATATTAAATGGCGTCTTTGAACATACCCATCTTGTCTGTCATTTCGGTGGATATTGTACCATGTGGTAAGATCTTAGCTTCACTAGATGGAGGGATTGAGCCAAGACTTTGTTTCACAACCACAAAATACATCGATCACAGTTTACAGAGTATACCTATCAGCTAGGTTCCAAAAGGAAGCTTTGTTGGAACTAGTGATACTTTGTGATTGATCATTCTGTATAAAAAATAATCAGAGATAATTTTATGCAGTGCCAACCTCAAATAACTGTTAATTAAATTGACGATTATTTGAGGTATTTTTGCTGTTGATTGAATTACTCATGATTTCTCCGTGGGTTGCTATGGTAACCATGTTCAGATACGGTTCAAAGTACAAATGTATTAAGTTTCACTGACTTTCTATGCCTTTATTTGAGCCTTTATTGGAGATTGCAGAAGTGTTGAGTTCTTACTACTCGTCGTCTGCTTCAGTCTTCGTTATCATTCAATATTACGTTATAAGTCTTCCTTCCGGTGTAAGTGTATTTCTCACAAATTTAATTATATTTCATTATAGTTAGTATGAAGAATTAGAAAGTACGTGTTATCTCATCCTCACATATCAGTGACTAGTCAAAGATCTAAACACAATGGTACGGTCAACGACAAGACTTGAAAGCTCTGATTGTGTCATATAAATCACCATAATAAACCTATCATTTGAATTAGATCTTCGGGCTAGTCAAGTTCCCAGACTGATATCACAGGTGAAGAATACTCTGGTGAACGAGAATGGTATTATCTAGGCTTGGACAAAATGTTTCATGGTCACATATATAGATCTATCGTGTGCGCAGGATTGTCTTGAACATTGCGGGGGCAAACGTTTGGGAGGTACGTTGGGTAGGACGAAAAAGATTTTTTGGAGATGAATACCACATTTAATGTTATTAGCCTATGGGGAATGTTTGTGTATATATGTGTATCTACAAAGTTATTTACTTGTCTAAATACCTGGTTATTAGAACCTTATATACACAGGTTTTTTTTTCAAAACAAAAAAACAATGGAACAATCTGGTGCATTCAATGCGTTCTGTGATTATTATTTGGTATTAAACAAAACATGTTTAGTTACAAAATCACGCAAAATTAAGTCCTTATTTTGTAAATTTCATAAGTAATAATTACGAATTCTGAGAGTTAACCTTTATTTGTCTATCTATTTCAACCATTAGCTACGTAGTTAATGGTTGAAATAGATAGACAAATAAAGGTTAACTCTCAGAATTATTGTACGTTATAACATATTTTCATAGATCAAAGTTATTTTACGAGCGAAGCGAGCACGAAAATGTATGCACATTTTATACTTTTTCAACCGAATGAAAGGCAAATTACCTCATACGAGTCTATTTTGGGCCAAAAATTATGACTTTGGTCTGTATTATTGGGGGATGCCCCCCCCCCTCCCCTACCCCATTGTCCTAACATTTGGGGCCTGTCCCTCCCTGGCCTCCTGCTCCTACACCCATGTCTGTACACGGAGTAGAAAAAACGTTTAATGAACGTGGTCTATATGACGAGATCACCCCACAACTTTGCGAAAAAGACACGAACGGTACTTTGAGGGGGGGGGGGGGGGAGAAATTGCTTGTCATTTCGTTTCTTTGGTGTCATTATTTGCCAGTTGGGTTGAAAAGCTCAATCAAGTTCACAAAATATAACGGGATAAGTCAAGGTATATTATCTTATTATCTGATTAACACTTCCCGATTGGTTGTTTGTTGTGAAATATTTATTCCACTTTACATCCTGTGCAATATATACATTGTGACAAATTGATAATTAATTAAGGGCGTTATCTAATTTGTAGTGCTCGTATTTTCGGACAGACTATTCGGATAGTCAATCCAACTCGTCGCATACACTTACAGTATGACTAGGGTTGGATACCGTTAAGAACGAAACGATACCGTACCTGTACAGACGAAACGATACGGTATTTTAATGATACTGATACCAAAACTAGCAATCTAGGAATTATTTCCAAACATTAAGTGGAGCTGTCGTGTAGGTTATGGGAAAGGCAGTGGCTAGTCGTCCGGCACCGGACCACTGACTAGACAACGAAATTAGTCGTCCGTCAGTGGACGACTAGCAAACACTATGTGCATTGGCTAGAGAACCGTCATTCTATTTATACGCATTAGGCATCTACCTTATAATAAAGGCTATAATAAACTACGAATATAGGCTAAGGCAAGACATGTCAATGCCTTATCTGTAACCATTTTGTGACCTCCCGTGTATCTCCGTATATTGTCCGCCATATTGGAATGGTATAAACTCGCACGAAATTATAGAATTCGGAAATCGTTGTCGGCATGAGATCTATATATAGTGCAAAAAATATCCAAGTTGATTGAAATGGTAATGCTGTGTTAAAGTGACATACAGTAGCGTTATATACTTGATTCTCATCGACCCGATCCTTCTCATCGACCCGAGCCCTAATTATTTTGGCAGAATATAAACACTCGCAGCGATGGTTCCTTTCCAAAACATATGCAAGTTTGAAAGTAGACTTTTTCCTGTCATCACAGCAAAAAAATGTGCATAAAAGCGCATGTAAACAATTTTTGTGGACTGATTTAAAACCAACCCTGAAAAATAGTTTTTGGTGAGCAGTAATACCTAAGCTTGTAACCATGGGTTTTTGTCCATATTTTTGTCAACATACTTGTCCACATTAATTAAATTTTGTGAATAGTATCTATGATGAACGAACTTCATGTTACCAGTGTTTCATTATAAATAATTCAGTCTTTGGGTTAATTATAGACTGATCAATCAGAGGGATCAGGTCGATGAGAAAGTTTCTGAATGACAACCTCTTGAGACTTGTACTTGCTTCACAGTAAATATTTTAAGATAAAAGCTTTTTTATTGCAGAAATGGTTCAATTTACTGTAGTTCAGTAATTTCTCAGTCAGAAAATGAAATTTAGTTGCAGACAAAACAATTAGAAGTGTGCATGCTAGGTTTTTATCTCTAAGGGGATCGGCCCCATGAGAAAGTAGTATAAGTAGTACGTAATAGAGATGTAGAAGAAATGGTAAAATGACAATAAGAAGAACAGGGAGCGTTCAGTTATGACAGGTTGAATCTTGTTATGAATGGATAAATAACATTAATTTAAGTAATGAAACCATGTTGATTACGCCATCTAGTAAAATATGTAAAAGAAATGATTAAATGTCAATGATTCTTCCAGGCCACACCATGAGGAGGCGCTCCCTTACCATGGCCTTTTCCCCCTTAATAATTCTAACGAAGTGCATAAATATAGTTACGTATCATATAATTCTAACGAAGTGCATAAATATAGTTGCGTATCCCGTAACGCCCGTTTTTTAGCTCACCTGTCACAAAGTGACAGAGTGAGCTTTTGTGATCACACTTCGTCCGTCGTCCGTCCGTCTGTCCGTCCGTCAACAATTGGGTTGTGTCCTCTCTAGAGGTCACAATTTTGGCTTAATCTTTATGAAACTTGGTCACAATGATCATCTCAACAAAATCTAGGTCAAGTTCGATATTGGGTCATCTGAGGTCAAAAACTAGCTCACTAGGTCAAATTATAGAAAAAACCTTGTTTTAAACCTTTCAACATGTAGTCTTCATAGTCACTAAACTCTCTGCAGTAACTCTCTACTCTCTATACATACAATAAACTTTCATCAACCAATGAAAATGTGTATCAGGGTTCACAGCAGTTTTGTAAAGGTCAAATATCAAAATATTCTAGTATTTAAACCAGGGTGTGAATTGTACTGGTTAAGTGGAAATCAAAGCGCTGTAGGGAGCGTAGACATTTTCCTGAGGGTCGTGGGTTCAAACCCCACTGGAACCATAATTTTTATTTTTATTTTTTTAAGTGTTTAGGTATTGTTTTGTCTTTATAGCATGTATTTGTACATTTTCCTGATGGTCGTGGGTTCAACCCCCACTGGAACCATAATTTTTTTTATTTTTAAATGTTTAGGCATTGTTTTGTCTTTATAACATGTATTTGTACATTTTCCTGATGGTCGTGGGTTCAACCCCCACTGGAATTAAAAAATTTATTTTTTATTTTTTTAAGTGTTTAGGTATTGTTTTGTCTTTATAGCATGTATTTGTACAGTTATATGGAGGAAAAATACCAAAATATTTTGTTTAAAATAAAGGTCAAATCATAGAAAAACCTTGTGTAGTCAGTCACCAGAGGTTACAATTTCAATCTAGGCCAAGTTCGATTTTGGGTCATCTGGTGTCAAAAACAAGGTCACAATGTCAATTGACATTTTCCTGAGGGTTGTGGGTTTTAAACCCCACTGGAACCATAATTATTTTTTTGAGTGTTTAGGTATTGTTCTGTCTTTATAGCATGTATTTGTACAGTTATATGGAGGAAATATTTTGTTTAAATTATAGGTCAGATCATAGAAAAACCCTGTGTAGTCACCAGAGGTTACAATTTCGACTTAATCTTTATGAAATTTGGTCCTAATAATCATCTCAACACAATCTAGGTTAAGTTTGATATTAATTAAGTCATCTGGGGTCAAACGCTAGGTCACATGGTCAAATCATACACAAACTTGCAATAGAGGCTGAATTTCCTTAAATTTTATTCAGAAAATGTGTAGGATCACCATAGGGGTGTGCATGCACTAGTACGACAGGTGAGCGACCTAGGGCCCTTTGGGCCCTCTTGTTATATTTTTTATCACGGACTTATATACAAAGGTATATAGCCTGAATAGTTACATGATATTTACATGCACATTAATTTGCCGAGGTGTCACAAACAAAGCTAATGTGGCAATTAATTATTTTTCATTCGCAGTTTTAATGACACATACATGTATATACAAAACAATACAATTTACAATTGTTATTTTTATTTGTTTTCATTTTAAATACAACAACAATATACAATAGGGCCTATCATGATAACATTTATAAACGGCAACATTGTTTTCACACTACTATATAACCAGTGGAATTCCAAACTGCCAATTACCTTACACAGCAATTTCATTTTTTCACCATGAAGTAAAATACGTCCACAATCCTTATAATACTGTAATTGAAACATTCTTTGTTCCCTTACTACTTCTAGCTCTATTTGTAATCCCATTTCTAATACACAGCTGCACCATTGCTATTTGTCGCGCTTTATAAAACCCGACAGCGATTTCCGCATTCATTCGTGTCAGTTTATACCATTCCAATATGGCTGACAATATACGGAGATACACGGGAGGTCACAAAATGATTGCAGATAAGGCATTGACATGTCTTGCCTATATTCGTAGTTTATTATAACCTTTATTGTAAGGTAGATGCCAAAGCACGTAGCATTTGCTAGTTGTCTACTGACGGACGACTAATTTCGCTGTCTAGTCGTCCGGTGCCGGACGACTAGCCACTGCCTATGGGAAATTAGTAAGTTTGATATTAGTATAATAGTAGCCAGTACACCTACAAGTTCGTGCATCTTATATTTGAAATGGGCGCATCTGCACTAAAACAAACACACTGGCACCAACCTTGGGATAAACAATATCAATTATCTGTCTATTAACAAATTCAAACAAAAAATTGAATGTCAAACTGCAAAAACTTGCAAAAATCGGCCTCAATGTTACATGCAGTCTGCAGTCTTGATATAAGCATTTGTGACCTGTAAGTTTGTGCACATAAACTGATGACGTCATTAGGATTGCACGGGAAAGATTTTGCCATTAAAAAAATTTGTAAAATAGTTTGATAATTTTTCTGCAAGTTAGCACCTTTTTCCAATCGTAGATATATCGTATCTAATGCAAATTTTGAGGAAAACAAATGTCACCCTAATTCGCGACCGGAAGCGGTGAATATGTAAACAGTAAAATCGGTGCTCGGACAAAACTCACCGTGAACATAACATACCCTGTTTTTATCGCATTGTTTTGCTGGATAAATGTCTTTTTAATAACTTAAAATGAATTTGGACACAGATATGAGATTTTTAGCAAAGATGGGAACGTTTTACTAAAATGCACGAACTTGTAGGCATGCACAAAGTTATAGGAACAGAGGCTACCGATAACGGTACCGTATTTTCTGAAACGGTATATACCGGTATATTTTAAAAAGAGGTACGGTTCCAGTACCGAGTACCGGTATCCAACACTAGGTATGACACTGAACTAGCAAGGGCTGGAGATTAAAACGGCCACTAGGAGACAACATGCCTGTCTAATTATTAGCATAAAATATATTAGAAATTTGCTATGACAGCATTTCGGAGATAAATGTGTAGAAAATTCATTTTTGCTCAATATTTCGCATTTTCTGATTAATATTTTATGATACAATTAGTATCAAGTAGGCCCTAATTAACCACAAAAAGAAGCAAGTAGTAGGCCCTAATTAAATTTAACCATATATTTCTCACCAAATAATATGCACAACTCGCCCTGTGGCAAAGCTCAAGCATTACTTCTATCAAATAGGATTATCTGGGTTTAATTCTCAGATAGAGCATGAAATGATCTTTAGACATTTCACCCCACTGAATATGTGTATTGTTATGGACACTATTTATGCACATTAAATCAGCACTTGTTAGATTTGTACAGTTTAAGAAGAGTTGTTGGCCTTTAAATGATGTAATAAGAAATGCATCTTTGGTATTGTTGCCCTGAGTGTGTCTGTGGTGTTGTTGTCCTGTGCAGCTGTGGTGTTCTTGCGCTGTGCAGCTGCAGTGGTGTTTCGTTGTACGGCTCTGACTATGTTCCGTGGTCAGCTGTGGTGGTGTTGCGTTGTGCAGCTGTGTTGGTGTTGCGATGTGCAGCTGTGTTGTAGTTGCCCTGTGCAGCTGTGTTGGTGTTGCCCTGTGCAGCTGTGTTGGTGTTGCGATGTGAAGCTGTGTTGTAGTTGCCCTGTGCAGCTGTGTTGGTGTTGCCATGTGCAGCTGTGTTGCACTGTGCAGCTGTGGTAGTGTTGCCCTGTGCAGCTGTGGTGGTGTTGCATTGTGCAGCTGTGGTGGTGTTGTCCTGTGCAGCTGTGGTGGTGTTGCGTTGTGCAGCTGTGTTGTGGTTGCACTGTGCAGCTGTGTTGTGGTTGCACTGTGCAGCTGTGTTGTGGTTGCACTGTGCAGCTGTGGTGGTGTTGCCCTGTGCAGCTATGTTGTGGTTGCATTGTGCAGCTGTGTTGTGGTTGCACTGTGCAGCTGTGTTGGTGTTGCCCTGTGCAGATGTGGTGTGGTTTCACTGTGTAGCTGTGTTGTGGTTGTCCTGTGCAGCTGTGTTGTGGTTGCACTGTGCAGCTGTGGTGGTGTTGCCCTGTGCAGCTGTGGTGGTGTTGCGTTGTGCAGCTGTGTTGTGGTTGCACTGTGCAGCTGTGGTGGTGTTGCCCTGTGCAGATGTGGTGTGGTTTCACTGTGTAGCTGTGGTGGTGTTGCCCTGTTCAGATGTGGTGTGGTTTCACTGTGTAGCTGTGTTGTGGTTGTCCTGTGCAGCTGTGTTGTGGTTGCACTGTGCAGCTGTGGTGGTGTTGCCCTGTGCAGCTGTGGTGGTGTTGCGTTGTGCAGCTGTGTTGTGGTTGTACTGTGCAGCTGTGTTGTGGTTGCACTGTGCAGCTGTGGTGGTGTTGCCCTGTGCAGATGTGGTGTGGTTTCACTGTGTAGCTGTGTTGTGGTTGTCCTGTGCAGCTGTGTTGTGGTTGCACTGTGCAGCTGTGTTGTGGTTGCACTGTGCAGCTGTGTTGGTGTTGCCCTGTACAGCTGTGTTGTGGTTGCACTGTGCAGCTGTGGTGGTGTTGCCCTGTGCAGCTGTGGTGGTGTTGCGTTGTGCAGCTGTGTTGTGGTTGTACTGTGCAGCTGTGTTGTGGTTGCACTGTGCAGCTGTGTTGTGGTTGCACTGTGCAGCTGTGTTGTGGTTGCACTGTGCAGCTGTGTTGTGATTGCACTGTGTAGCTGTGTTGTGGTTGCACTGTGCAGCTGTGTTGTGGTTGCACTGTGCAGCTGTGTTGTGATTGCACTGTGCAGCTGTGTTGTGGTTGCACTGTGTAGCTGTGTTGTGGTTGCACTGTGCAGCTGTGTTGTGGTTGCACTGTGCAGCTGTGGTGGTGTTGCCCTGTGCAGCTGTGGTGGTGTTGCACTGTGCAGCTGTGGTGATGTTGCCCTGTGCAGCTGTGGTGATGTTGCCCTGTGCAGCTGTGTTGTGGTTGCACTGTGCAGCTGTGGTGGTGTTGCCCTGTGCAGCTGTGGTGGTGTTGCCCTGTGCAGCTGTGGTGGTGTTGCCCTGTGCAGCTGTGTTGTGGTTGCCCTGTGCAGCTGAGGTGATGTTGCATGTGTAATTGTTCTGATGGTTTTTGAAATATTTCAGATTATAACAGAAGGTGCTAGAAGTGGCATGGTACTGAAGTAAACTCACACAATGGCTAACCCAGCTGTCTTGTTGACACAGTCACTGAGGAGAACACTGACTGTTGCTGCTTCAAGATGTTTACATGCATCATCATGTAAGCAGAGTGTAGCTGTAGAACGTAGAGCTAAACCATTCCCCGTCCTCAATGGTGAGGTGGATAACAAAACAAGCGAGTTTATAATAAATACAGAAACTTCTAAACAGTATGAGTTGAAATATGAAGAAATATTGGCAAAATCCTACGAGGGAGGAGGGGAGAAAGCTGTAGCCAGACATGTTAAACAACATAAAAAACTGTTGGTGGAAGAGAGAACCAGATTACTCCTTGATGACTATGATGAATACCTAGAGTTGTCTCCCATCGCTGGTCACGCAATGCCGTATGGAGACATAGCAAGAGCAGGAATATTGGGTGGTACGTTTAGCCCTTATATAAACTAAGTCTTCTGGGTGCTGCATTATGTACGTATCATTTACTATTAATGACTAAAAAACTAAAAAATGTGTTCCATCTATTCTCCAATAATTCAACCTTCCATGTTATTAGCTCACATATAATAAAGTGACAAGTTGTCCGTGTGTATAACCTCAGATGCCATTATGGGGTGCTGAGCTATTGCCAATATAGGGTACATTTAGATACTATTAATCATTATGTTGTGTGTATGGTGCAAAAGTGGCTTGTGGCATGTGACCCTAACAAACGAAGGAACTATTGAAACCCCTGGCATATTGTCAATTCAAGAGAAAGAATATCTATGTCCGTCCGTATTAATAAATTTTAAGTGGATGGACAAGCCTGATTAGTTATTATTTAGCTCAGCTGAGCAGGAAGTGTCCTTGGTGAGCTGTTAGATCGTCCTTCTGTCCATCGTCTGTTGTCAACAATTGGATTGTTAACACTCTAGACGTCACAATTTTCTTTAATCTTTTTGAAATTTGGTCATAATGTTTGTCTCTATTAAATAAGGCCATGTTTGTTACAGGGTCATGTGGGGTGAAAAACTAGGTCACTAGGTCACATCCAAGAAAAACATTGTAAGCACTCTAGAGGTCACATTTTTAACTTCATCTTTATGAAACTGGGTCACAATGTTCTTCTCTATAAAACCTAGGTCAAGTTTACAACTGGGTTTTTTGGGGTCAAAAACTAGGCCACACAGTCACAAGATGGCCTTCAACAGTTTGATTGTTCAGTAAGCTTTACATATTTTGTTGTATTACAGGAATTGGTAAAATACACGGGAAGTATTGTATGATAATTGCCAATGATGGAAGTGTTAAAGGTGGAACTGTATTCCCTATCACATTGAAGAAACAGTTAAGACTACAAGAGATTGCACAACAGAACAGACTACCTTGTATCTATGCTGTCGATTCTGGGGGAGCCTTTCTTCCTCTACAGGTCAGTCGTTGATAGGCCAGTACCTTTTTTGGGGGTTTGTTACACTGAAGTATTGCAGCCTTAGTTATATTGTACCATTTCTAACAACGTCAGTATTTCATTGCGCATACATTAAAAGTGGTAAATCTCCCTTAGTTGGCACTTAGCATAGTTAGTCCAGGTAACTGTGTCAGGTGTATGGACAGTTGTCTGTGTAGTCATGACTGACCTGTAGGACTTGGAAAAAAAAAACATTTTAAAAACATAACCATGATAATATTCTTGATTGATTTGGACTTATACATTGTACAATAATTAAGTTTGATGAAATATTATACTACTATGTTGAGTGTTACAATGATGAAATACGTATTTCATGTTTACGAAGGTACATACATAATTATGTCATATACATCCAATTTGTAGATCTACATGTAGTAGACTTTCTTCTGTATTATTTCAGTCAGAAATCTTCTTACCCGGTGGTAGGTCATTTTATAACGAGGCTGTGATGTCATCAATGGGTATACCACAGGTATGTTTATATCCCTATAGAATAATCCTACATTTATTGTACACACTTCCCATCAGGGAGTTGTTCTCAATGTCGCTGACTTAGGATGAGAAGGTCATAAGCACAAAATCGATATTTTGAGAAAACACGAAAAAACTGTCTGAAAACGACTCTTTACTTATTATGGAAAATCAAGCTTTTTTAACTTCAGTATGGTCAACATGACCCGATTTTCATGCTTTTCATACATGTGAGAAGAACCTTGTGATGCAGATTTCAAATATGTAAGAGTCTAATAAGATTGTAACTTAAAGTAGCACTTAGAACATTATTACACATTTTAATATGACAAAATACAGACTAATGCATAGAAATCAGTTTAAAATATAAAAAAAAATTAATAATTGTTAGTAGTAATTGTGTAAAAGCTATCTACTTTTCAAACGGATTTGTCTTCACATTTTGCTGATTTTGAATTCTTTAAACTTCATAAGATTATGAAATGCCATACTTGTGTTTATGTCAGATTGCTGTAGTGTGTGGAAGTTGTACCGCTGGTGGAGCCTATGTACCGACCATGGCAGATGAAGCAGTTATCGTACATAGAATCGGTACAATCTTTCTAGGTGGTCCACCTCTAGTACAAGCTGCTACTGGAGAAATTATAACTGCTGAAGATCTTGGTGGAGCTACTCTACATTGTAGGTAAGTAAAGTACCAGGGTACTGTTTTATCAAAGCACTTGCGAATATCTTAAAGTTACGCTAAACTTTAAATACTTTATAATTCTTTAACAACTGCAAATTGGTGACAGATGTGGTTGGTAGGAGATCATTAATTGAGTCATTATTAGTATAACAGCTCCATTTACCACATTTTATAATTGTAAACAAATTTAAACAAATTAAAAAGAATTTAAATTTGATTGTAAGTTTACGATTTCCGTAAGTGCTTTGTTAAAACAATACCCTGGAGCCCATTGCCTAATCAAAGCACTCTGTTATTCTATATAAACAATTTAAATTCCATGTCAACTTTCATTAAGTATGGAATTGAGAAATAATAGGACTAATTAATAGAATCAGTTTACCACAAGGTACATGTATACAATCCAACCATATGCAATACTGTATAGTACAGAGATTTGACCTGATCCTCGACCTTCTATTGTCATAATTTGACAGCTGATATCTTGTTTATATAATATTATAAACCCAGTTGTATGTGTTTATAAGCAGGGAGTATCACACAGACGCTCGAGATGTATTACAAACACAAATCTAAAGGACCGATAATGCACCATCTGCTCGCAGAGATTGATATGTTTAATGCAAGAACCTTGTAATTTCTTATACATAAAGTTTATGATCAAGTCAATATCTCCATACTAAAACAACTGCAGCAGCTGCTGTAATACCAAGGACACTCTATCCCAACATAGAGTGCCCTTGGGTAATTCTCAAAGTACCAATAATGCACTTCACTGACAACTGCTGTGCCATGTGATGATTCTCAAAAGTTACACTCCCTCTTTAATGTAATGTTAGTGATCAGCAAAATATTATTGCTGATATCTTTATGCTTCCCAAAAATTCTGGGGAGCATATAGTTACGGCTTTGTCCATCCGTGTTTCCATCCATCCTTCCGTTCAATTTTTTTGTCTGGGCCTTCACTTGAAAAGTTTTTGAGGTATCAATTTGAAACTTCATAGGTAAATAGATCTCAGTGAGGGAAAGTACAGTGCTCAAGAACTCTTGTAAACATGTATTATATAATGGATATCGTAGATGCTCACAGAGAAGACTGGGCTTGCCCAACTGTTGAACTGTGTTGCCTCTTTAACTAAAGTCATTGTTAATAATTATTATTATGTACGGTTCCCAAAATTCACCCAAAGATCAAAGTACAGAAAGACTGGCTATAACCTCATTATACCCCTGCACAACGATTTGTAAGGGGGGTATACTGGATTCAGCTTGTCTGTCTATCCGTAGACGCATTCTTGTGGACGCAACTCCTCCTACAGTTTTGGCAGGATTTCGCTCAAACGTTCACAGATGAACAACCTCAACATATTTTAGCAGAATTATGGCCCTTTGCCGGCTGGGGTATATTAGTCTGCCGAATGTCGACAGCTCTAGTTTGGTCTATAATCACTTTAACCCACAGCCGTGGTCCAATGGTAAGTGTGCTGGATTTTGTGACACAGAGATCCGAGTTTGATTTCCGATTTAAGCAGGACAATACCCTTCCATGAAAATTAAACATTATTGTTGATTGTCCTCCACTTGTGGAGAAGTTGCTGGCTGGTTCCTTATGGAAGGGTTAGTACTGGTTAGAATTAGCATTAGATGTAGCATTAGATGTATTAAACAAACAACAGCTATCATAATTTTAGTCTATTGGATCAAAGATCTAAACACATGTATATTTAGGTCTATTAACATTTCAGCGTAAGTGGTTGCACTGATTATTTTGCTTCGGATGAGTATGAAGCCTTTCAGACAGGCCGTGATCTCGTAGAATCCTTAAATCTTCCTTCACACCCAGGTCCAACTAGGGAGCCAGAAGATCCCTTTTTTGATCCTGAAGAAATGTCTGGTCTAATACCAGCAAAGGGACAGGAACATATGGATATAAGAAAGGTAATTTCCTCCACCGGCTCTCTATCTATGTAGACAGGCATCAGTCCTAGAGGTTATGATACCCCCACACACATCGAGTTGTAAAGATGTGTATCCTGAATTCAGTTTGTCTGTCTTCCCATCCGTCTATCCGTAGACTAATTCTTAAGCACACAACTGTTACTATTTAACACGGCACCCCAACATTTTTTGTTTTCTTCAAAATAAGCAACAGCCATTTCTTTGCCAGGTTCATTGATATGTTGATTCATGTACATGCAGATGGTTGAGATTTTACTTAAGGAATAATAAAGTATTGCAAGATTATTTGAAAAAAAAAAAATGAAGGAATAATTAGAATATAACCTACATTTTGAGCCAATTAAAATGCTGATCTGTTTGATAAAATGCGACATTTAATCATTTAAATTTTGCTCTTAACAAACGTGCTGTCACCTGTTAGTGTGAATTGCTATTGGCCAATCAAAATGCAGGATGTTACATTCAAAGTTAGTTAGAACATATTGAGCTTTGTTTGCTTCGTCCTTTTTAATCATTAAACATTTATGTAATCATTAAACATTTATGTAATATGTTCTAACTATTACATAAATAATTAATTATCAATTGTTAATTTTGTTTTAATGAGCAATTAACTTAAAATGGCCTTAATAATACAGCAAGCTGATACTATATTGTTTACTCTTTATTGAATTCTGGTGTATGTACACAAAGAACAGAAATGAAATGTATAAAGTAAATACAATCTTGAAAATAAAAAATAATTGGAGAAAATGTCTACAAATGTAAGCCATACAAGCAATGAATATTCCAGATATCTTCAATTTCTGTAGTCAGTATATAGATTTCTGATATAAAATTATTAGTTCACAAATTATTCGTTTAGGTTTATATTTAGGTTATGCATGTTTATGAACTTTTATCATAGAGTTTGTATAGTAACCCCCCCCCCCGGTTAGCTACCCGAGTTGAATATTTACCTATAATTATAGCTTGTCAGCTTTTTCAATATCAAATGATAGCATTGCTAATATTTTTCTATGCAATTAAACGTCACTACTGGTATAGTTATGTATGAGTACCATGATTATTACAGTCAAGAATTTTTCTCATCAATATTTCTTGGGATTGAATTAAATTTTAAATACTGGATAGATCATTCTAAACCGTACAGAAACAATGGCATCACCTAGCAACCCACACAAAGAGACAGCCCCAGAACATACCAGCCGTATTCCCAATTATGTTAAACTTTTATGAGGCAGAGAAGTACATTTTTTAATACTCTGCATACCCTGCTATAAACATACATATACTTAATATCAAGCCTGTTAGTTGTTATTACTTGTTGCAATATATTGTAATATTATTGTATCCGACTGACTTGGTGAGCATTTGTGACCACTCTTTGTATGGCGTCTGTTTATCCTTATTTTGTTTGTATAGACACTGTAAGTCACAATTTTGACCTAATCTTGATGTAATTTGGTCACAATGATCATCTCAACAAAATCTAAGTTAAGTTTGATATTGGTTCATCTTGGGTTAAAAACTATGTCACTAGGTCATATCATAGAAGAACCTTGTGTAGTCACTAGAGTTCCCAATTTTTGCCTAATCTTTGAGAAACTTGGCGACAACGATTATCCCATCAAAATCTGGGGTCAAACACTAGGTCAAACCATAGAATAGCCTTGTGTATACAATAGAGGCTGCATTTTTTAATGGATGTTCATGAAATTTGGTCAAAATGTTTGTCTAGATGTGTAGATAGAATTTAGATAGACAGGTTATTGACCTCTTGTTGACTGTTGCTGAATATGTTTGTTGATTCTAGGTGATTTCTAGAATTGTTGATGGTAGTAGATTCAATGAGTTTAAAGTTCAGTTTGGGACCCAGCTTGTGACAGGCTTCGCACACATACAGGGGTAAGTTCCTTCTTTATATAAAATACATTGATGGATATAAATTATACACAAATCTTTGAAAATGCATTTTATTATAATGGACCTAGCCATGTATCGTCCATTGTAGACAACCTAGTCTGACCAGGTGATGAAGGGTACTATTAAGGATGAGAAGGTTGCCCTTGTTTATTATTATAGTATAGAATTATACGTGTAGGTGAATATCTTTTCAGCAGTTTATGATTTGTAACCCATATTTACATTTTTGCCAACTGTGGGAAACCATTAATTGTGAAAGTCATGTTTATAATAGTAAAATAATATTTACACAATCATGTTCTTTCTTTTATGTTATATTGTCTGGACAAATGAACATGATTCTTGACCTTAATGCATATATTACAAGCTTCTTATGAAGAATGATTATAATGTCTGCCAGAATGTCATGCTTCATCTCAAGGGCTTCGTGCAAAACAGTTGTAACTCCTTCTAAAATCATAAGTAGTTACAACTGTTTTGCACTGAGCCCTTGATCTGTCATTTAGAATAGTGTTCATATAGAACATCTCATACTGTAACATATTCCTAATCTTGCCTGCTTATGAAAGCACAGTCTGAATAAATATAGGCTATAAATTGACTTTTAAATTATGCTAAAAGAAGGTAAGAGGAACGGGTTAATTTGTTAAATTATGCTAAAAGAAGGTAAGAGGAAGGGTTAATTTGTTAAATTATGCTAAAAGAAGGTAAGAGGAATGGGTTAATTTGTTTGAGTAATATTTATGAAGATATTTGGTTGGTGTGGTTGCTAACAATGGTTGATGTATTTATATAGATATTTGGTTGGTGTGGTTGCTAACAATGGTTGATGTATTTATATAGATATTTGGTTGGTGTGGTTGCTAACAATGGTTGATGTATTTATATAGATATTTAGTTTGTGTGGTTGCTAACAATGGTTGATATATTTATTTAGATATTTGGTTGGTGTGATTGCTAACAATGGTGAGATGACAGATACAGCAGCTGCTAAAGGAGCACATTTTGTACAGATGTGTGCTGAACGACACATTCCACTTGTATTCTTACACAACACAGTCTCCAAACAGAGTACTACTAGTTATGGTATGTTTTAGTACATGTACTTGTACAAATGTTGTTTTTGCAATAGTTTTTATCCTGATTGTTTTGAACCACATAAACCATTGTCTTGAAGCACTTGAACCATAGTCTTGATCCACATTGTCTTTAATCACTTAAATTATTGTCTTATGCCACTCAAACCATTGTCTTTAATCACTTAAATTATTGTCTTATGTCACTCAAACCATTGTCTTTAATCACTTAAATTATTGTCTTATGCCACACAAACCATTGTCTTTAATCACTTAAATTATTGTCTCAAACCACGGTCTTAAACCACTTAAACCATCTTCTTGAATCTTTGTTGAAGATTACCTGAAAGTCTACTTATATGGTAGAGATCATGCTAAATCTATTACCATAAATTTGAAAACTGTGTTGTACATTGTTGTACATATTGAGATGGTGTTGAAGTGAGGTATGACTGGATACTGTATATTGTAGGTGTAGCTGGTGGTGATATGTTGAGAGATCATGCCAAATTACTGGGTGCAATCAGTTGTGCTAAGGTACCAAAAATATCAGTGGTTGTAGGTAACAGTATCGGACACACCCACTACCTGATGGTGAGAACAAACTTACATCATACTAGTATTCTTTGATAAGGGTCAACAAAACAACATTCATGCCTGGAAAAAATCTTTAAAATCATGCAGTTTTCCACAAAACTTACCTAAGCAAAATAATTTCCCATGCTACCAAAATACCAATATGGGTATACCAAGCCTTATATTGTATAAATGAGTATTTGTGTGAGTCAAAAAGTAAGCAAATTCTCAATTTCAGATATTTTGGCGTGTGGAAATATAATCAGAGTAGAGTTCTACGAAGGCAAATATTTTCGCTAAATAAAATATTACAATGTAGCCTCTATTCCTATAACTTGGTGCATTCCTACAAGTTTGTGTATTTTAGTAAAATGTTCATTCATTTGCCAAATATATAATTTCTGTGCCCAAATTTATTTTAAGTTATTAAGAAGACATTTATCCAACCGAATAATGCAAAAAAACGACAAATCACGGTTTATTACGACTTTTGTCCGAGCACCGATTTTACTGTTTACATATTCACCGCTTCTGGTTGCGAAATCTGGAGACATTCCTTGTCCTCAAAATTTGCATGAGATACGAAATATTTACAAGCGGAAAAAAGTGCTACCTTACGGACAAAAGATCAAACTTCTTGTTACAAAACTTTTTATTGGTAAAATCCTTCCTGTGCGCTCCAAATGACGTCATCATTTTATGTGCACGTACTTACAGGTCACAACTGTTTATATCTAGACTGAAGACTGCATGTAACATTGAGGCCGATTTTGCAAGTTTTTTGCAGTTTGACAATCAATTTGAGTTTGAAATTTGTTAATAGACAGAAAATTGATATTATACATCACATGGTTGATTCCAATGTATTTGTTTTTGTGCAGATGCGTCTTTACAAATCTAAGATGCACAAACTTGTAGGTGTAGAGGCTACTGTTAATCAAGTTTTTTAACTAAAAGTTAGGAGTTTTAGAGAGCTGTGGCCGTTGTTGTACTTGATTTGTAATCCATTGATCCTGGTACGATACCTAGTAGTGGCAGTTCATACACTTACATGAACATTAACTGCAATATGGATTAATCTCCACCTGTGACCAAGTAACAATTAATTAAACAAATGAAAATGCTGATACAATAACTTTATTAATAAATGTTTTGTTTTATAAATATGTACCCTACAAAATGTTGTATTTCAGCTTGTCCTAACTTTATGTTCAGCTAGTCCTAACTTTATGTTCAGTTGGCCTTATGCTGTTGTTGTATTTCAGTGTGGTAGATCGACTAGTCCTAACTTTATGATCAGTTGGTCTAATGCTGTTGTTGTATTTCAGTGTGGTAGATCGACTAGTCCTAACTTTATGTTCAGCTAGTCCTAACTTTATGATCAGCTAGTCCTAACTTTATATTCAGTTGGTCTAATGCTGTTGTTGTATTTCAGTGTGGTAGATCGACTAGTCCTAACTTTATGATCAGCTAGTCCTATTTTTATGTTCAGTTGGCCTAATGCTGTTGTTGTATTTCAGTGTGGTAGATCGACTAGTCCTAACTTTATGATCAGCTAGTCCTATTTTTATGTTCAGTTGGCCTAATGCTGTTGTTGTATTTCAGTGTGGTAGATCGGCTAGTCCTAACTTTCTGTTCAGTTGGCCTAATGCTGTTGTTGGTATGATGGAGAAAGTAGAACTTGTACAGAGTATTCTCCATGTAAGTATATCTACATCAATTTATCAACTAACCTTTCACTTGTGTTGATAATGTGGTGTTCCCCAGATACAACGTTTACGGAAGTTGTAAATATTGTTGGCACACTATAATAGTCAGATCAATTTGCAGGGTGTTATTGCCCTTTAATTGTTTTCTCTGTTACAATTTTTTAACCAAACATTGCATAATTCAATTGCACTAAGCCTAGTTACGCATATTAACAAGGCTCATATCATTTTATTGAATTTTATAGATTCAATAATAAATCAGTCATACAATCCTGAATGTCAATTTATCATTATGTAGGACTTTCTTTATTCTCCAAAAGTGAAGAGTCAATACTCAAAATGGTATCCACTTAATAACTTAAGGACACTTTGCCCTAAGGATCTTCAAACTTTACATGGAGGTTGGTCATCGACAGTAAATGACCCCTATTGATTTTAGGGTCAGTAGGTCAAAGGTCAAGGTCACTGTGACCATTAGCATTGCTGACTATTGGGCTGCCATGGGGCATACAAACATCTTGTTAATTATTAATTTTCAAGCCATCACATATTGCAAGAAGATTTGTATTGTAAGGTACTAAGTATAGTAAATTTGACTCTTAGGTCTAAATGTTAAAGAGTTAAAACTGTCATTTCTGCCAATTTCAAGAGTCCAGTAAAAGCCGTGTAATTATGTATTTGACAGGAGAAGTTTGAGGGTAAGGAGGTTGATGAGGCAGAAAAACAGGAAATGGAGAAGAAATTATTACACAGATATTCGCTGGAAATGTCAGCATTCTATAACAGTTCTCGTCTCCAGGACGATGGTATTATAGTACCACAATATACCAGACAGGTTTGTGTGCTAAATACTCATTCTGTACCATTTTCTTCAGTGAACTTCACTTGTTATACAAATTAAAAATTCATATTAGAAATCTTGAAATTAATTCCCGATTTTCTTGTTTCCGTATTTACACAAGTATTAGTTGCACTTATTTAGTGTATGCATGTAAACTATGAGAGAACATTCAGTGGTACTTATGTTTGGAATATTGGACGTTTTTTACTGAAGGGAATAAAGAATTGGACAGGGAAGGCAGCACTCAACTTAAATATCCAAGCACACAACACATACAAACAATACAGACCACAAGTACATGGCACAATGCGCAACATGCAACTGAACGAGAAAATGAACTTAAACTGCTGAAAGTACTAGTTGCATCTGTCAAAAAGTCTAAAGCGCAAGTCCCAGCTGTCTAAAAGCTGAAAACTTAAGTTTCAGCTGTCAAAAAAGGCTGAAAGACCTAGTTTTCCTACAAAGTAGATATATTTTAGTAACATTAAGTACTAAGTCTTGTGTTTCACTCCGGGCCATACATTTATTATGCCTGTCCCTTTTAGTGACAGCTCTTGTTTCTTTAAATACTATCAAGTATTGATTTTGAGGTCAAAGGTCAAGGTTGCAGCAAAGGGCCCGGCATATGTGTCATTCTGACATCTTGTACAAGTAACCTTATAGTACAAAATGTATGTTTAGTTAACTAGGTAAATATCTAGTATGGGGTTGCTAAGATAGGTAAGTGGTCAAATCCTTTAGTACTTGGCATTGCTAGGTCATCTCTTCATATAGTATGGGTTTGAATGCCACTATAGGTGCAAACTTTGTACATTTTCACCATACTATATTGCAGGTGATTGGACGATGTCTTGATATTACATCAGCATATCTACCTCGTACAACTACCGACTGGTCTGTACTCAGGATGTGAACTGGATCCTTGTACAGGAACATGACAATGCAATATTGAAACTGAACTTCATAACATAACTGTGATATTACAATTTGATTCCTCTTGTTTTCATAATTTATATCAATATGATTGTCATTTTATCACTGCCTTGTTGTAAAACATTGTATCATTAACATAATGCTATTATCACTGCCTTGTAGTAAAACATTGTATAAATAACATAATACTATAATTACTTGTGTTCCCTTTCTTATTTGTTACAGTATTAAACTTGGAATGTTCTACACAGGTGGTGCCTCTATTGTAGAGTGGTTAGAATTACCTACATAGGTTGCACCTCTGTGTTGTTGGGTGGTTAGAATTATCTACACATGGCACCTCAGTTGTAAGGGGTTAGAATTATCTACACATGGCACCTCAGTTGTAAGGGGTTAGAATTATCTACACACGGCACCTCAGTTGTAAGGTGGTTAGAATTATCTATACATAGCAACTCAGTTGTAAGGTGGTTAGAATTATCTACACATGGCACCTCAGTTGGGAGGTGGTTAGAATTATCTACACATGGCACCTCAGTTGTAAGGGGTTAGAATTATCTACTCATAGCAACTCATTTGTAAGGGGTTAGAATTATCTACACATGGCACCTCAGTTGTAAGGTGGTTAGAATTATCTACTCATAGCAACTCAGTTGTAAGGTGGTTAGAGTTATCTACACATGGCACCTCAGTTGTAAGGGGTTAGAATTATCTACTCATAGCAACTCAGTTGTAAGGTGGTTAGAGTTATCTACACATGGCACCTCAGTTGTAAGGGGTTAGAATTATCTACACATGGCACCTCAGTTGTAAGGTGGTTAGAATTATCTACACATGACACCTCAGTTGTAAGGGGTTAGAATTATCTACACATGGCACCTCAGTTGTAAGGTGGTTAGAATTATCTACACATGACACCTCAGTTGTAAGGTGGTTTGAGTTATCAACACAGATGGCGCCTTTGTTTTTGAGTGGTGAGATTATCTACACAGGCAGTCTGTTGTTGGGTGGTGAGAATTATCTACACAGGTGAAGCCTCGGTTGTTATGTGGTTAGATCTATTTACACAGGTGAAGCCTCGGTTGTTGAGTGGTGAGAATTATCTACACAGGTGAAGCCTTGGTTGTTGAGTGGTGACAATAATTATCTACACAGGTGGTGCATCTGTTGTGTGGTAAGAATTATCAGCCTGTTGTTTGTGGTAAGGCAATTTAGTGGTTACATTGACTACATTAAAAGAGTGCCAAACTGTTACAAAATATGTCTTAAGTCAAAGCTATGAAATCTGACATTACCAGTTGTGCTGGTGTTATTTTATATGGACCAGTACCAACATGCTCTTAAACAAGAAACCTGCACACAAATACATTCAGCAAAATAAAATAACTTCAAGTATCCACTGTCCATGTGTTTATATGAAAATGACAAATAAAGAAATATTTATGAAGGAACATTGAGGCAATGCTGTAATTTTGAACACAAAGGGGAACAACTCATTTTGTTCAAACAGCGTTATGCTTATTAAAACAGTCACATTTAAGGATAGTTGAACTGTTTTCAGGCTATAAACAGCACAACATGTGCTATTGTCAAGGAATTCAATCTCGTTATGTTTAGAATGTGGTATGAGTCCAAATGTAAGTTCCCCTATGGATACTTGTTGTTGAGTATATAACCACAAGTAACTGTATCATTGATATCATTTATATTTTTTACTCTTTATTAATGATACAGTTACCTGTGGTATAACCTGGATCTGCATAATGACAGTAGGCCTATATAACGCCATTTTAACAGAACGTCTGGCGTACTTCTAGAACTGTCACAAAGCCCAACAGCATCATTCATCCTAATACCAGCAATGATCGACCCTGCTAATATAGACAAACTTCAAAATCATTAAAAAAAGAACTAACATTGTGGCGACCACATTATTAACCTTATATTCGTGGAATGATATAAGGGAGTTAACTCTAAATGCTGACGGGGACTAACGCTACATGTACATAACTGGTTATCGACCCTGAACAAGATACTAACTTGGCAGCGCTCATGGATAGAGTTACGTTATAAAGAATATTTTAATATGCACGGTATCCTATCTGTGGCACAAGAATTGGATTTCCACTAGCCTCTTCAACGCAGTAGAAATCCTGATACTCCGCTTTTCAGTTCCGTCAGAGAAGTGTACTGTTTCATACGGCTCTGATGGAACCTGAGACATTGTATAGGCCTACTTGTATCTAGGGTCCCTGGCGGAACTTAAACCCGATGTACATAACGCTCTGACTGAACTCTTGATGGGCTCCCATATTCATAGAGACCCCAGAGAAATCTATTCCTCGTGGTAGAGACTTAAACAGCTCATGATCTTCACGAGATGGGACCCACATGCGCTTTTCGTGTATGAAATGTTTCAGAAATAAGGCTTCATAGCTCAGGAACACGTAAGAATAATAACCTTCGTTCACACAACACGATTACAAGGACGTAATTCATTCAAATATTTGTATTTTTACAGGGACACTGTAGACCAAAATAATCATGTTTGAACTAATCAAACGGGATTCATACAGTTGTTTGTGGTGTTCCGGCGGATTATCCGGTTCCGAAGTATTCCGGATGTAAATATTTTGCAGACGCCAGGTCGGGAAATTTGTTTATGTCAGGAAGTCCCTATAAATGCCAGTATTATTGCTGATAATTTTCAGGATCTTTGATTAACGTTCAGGTAGTATACTCGTTGTTGCAAATAGTCGAGGTGCGACAATTTGGATAATGTCGGCCATTATGAAATACAGCATTCTCTATACTTTTACTTATTTTTATATGGTCAAATAAATGTCGAAATCAAAATATATTGTGAATGTACAATCACTGCAGTAACGATTTATATAGATATGGCCTGTAAAACAGCTTTTGTGATTGCAAAGTACTTTGCAATTGAAGAGCGTGTCATTTATCCAGTTCCGGTGGACTCTGTGCGTTTTCGTGTTTTATTCATTATCGTTGACTGAATTATTCAGGTTTGCTGGTATTTCATCTAGATGAGGCATCCACACGTTTGCATCGTGCACATTGGTGTACTGTGCCGACTTCATGTGCACATTTAGGTGGCTTTATATTGAAGCTGTGGTAGGCCTAAATGTTCACCACTGAGTCCTTCACTTTAGTTCAGCCTACTCATCGCTCAAAACTGCAATGAAAATCACTCCCAACTTCTTGTTTGGCTTTATAAGTAACTTGCTATATTTGACCTGTCTTAAGTATCAATGAAATTTTCACCAACTAGCAACCTCGCGGGATACTTTGGACTAAAAATTACGAGTGTGTTGTTTACACCGGAACTGGATAAACTCCGCCGCAACTCGGCAAATGTTTATACTGAGAAATCGACAGTTTGATTAATTTGTCAAAATGAAAATTTGGGAAACTGTGACTGTTTTTTTTATTGCAGAGATGTTTGTCGCTTTGCATGCGTAAGGTACGATTGTAATTTGATAGTCCGGGTGTATATACTATTTTCATTGCAAAAAGTTAAGAATCCGCCGGAACTGGATAACAAACTGTACGTGTTTGTTATGGACTCATCTTCATAATCGGGTCACGTGTTACTCTATCATCTGTTTTACTGATACAGATTTTTTTTCAGCAATATATTTGAATGAATACAGTTGGTATTTTCTTCACTTTTTCATAATATTATTTATATCGATCTATTGATAACCGTTTCAAAAATATCTATATCTTCAATGCGGTCGATTACGTATACCGGAGCACACAGATAATTTGACACATATTTTACTATATTTCATAAGAAATCTCAATTGTTCAACCTCCAAAAAACGCCAAATTTGATGTTTGATTGCAAGGTGTCATTTTAAACGTCCGTTATAATTTCTGACGGCAATGGCTAAAGCATCATCGCAGTATTAGAAATACCTGCGTAGAATGGGTCTACCAGATTTCACGAAACCGCGGGCGGCGATCAAATTCAGCGATGAAGTGCAAAGCTTCATTTTATTAATCAAAATAGGATGACTTGTGTCCCAAAATTGTTTAAAATCAACATAATGTTTATGACATAATAATGTGTTCACATGTACATTTGTAATATTACTAACTTTTGTTTTTTTGATAAATTTGTTGTAAAGGTATTTACATGGATATAATTATACTGTTTATATTTTGTCACAGGTGAAGAAACAGCCTCATGTACATTATTTCTGCGGTAGCTTCTGCATGCCGTGCACTGTATCCTACGAATTAATTATAAACTTCGACGAATCATGGTGCCGAGATGTGCTAAACTGATGGTTTAAAGGCCACGGGAAATGCATCGCCGCTGACAGTAACTGTTGCTACATCGACTACAACGTTAAAACATATAACAAGTGTTTACAAACGCGACATCAGTTTGACGTCGATCATCAAATTTTAATGACACTGACGTGCTCCGGTACGCAGTTATAGCATGCGCGCGTTTCGATGTAAAAATCATGTCGTATCAACAAATTTAATGCTATTTGACAAGTTGTTTTGTCATACATAGTTATGTCACATTAAAATTTGAAAGCTTTCGGATCTGTGGTTTGTGCGTTATGATACGTTTCCGCGTGTTTTATCCTTCCTCGTACTTTAAAGACGTATAAATTTTACCCCAAAATATATTTTGTTTTTATTCTTTTTCAATGATACAGTAACCTGTGACCCGGGTTAGTCATGTTCCAAGACCAGCATAATGAATGCTTCAGGTGGAGACTGATATAGAGCCTATCGTTCAAATGTTGATATGCCGAGGACAGCTTCTTTTGGTGAAAGATTTCAGGCATATTATGCCTAAACTTCAGGTTTTTTAGTGTACCAACTAGTATGTTTTTCTTTACATGATTTCATATGAATTGTCAAATTCTGAGGATTTTAGGTTTTGGGAATGTATAACTTTCTATCATGCAGTTTAATTATTGTCTCCGATTTGAATGATGGAAGTAACGAAGTCTAGACATTGTCAAATATTGTGTGGTTTATAGTTCATAGGTCGGTTAATTATCAAACATCTATTATACATGTAGCATATATTTGCTATGACTTGAAGACACGACGACCACTCTCTTGAAAGCAGGTGGAAATAAACGGAATATTGATT
Organism: Spisula solida; assembly: GCA_947247005.1. Taxonomy (NCBI): domain Eukaryota; kingdom Metazoa; phylum Mollusca; class Bivalvia; order Venerida; family Mactridae; genus Spisula; species Spisula solida. Next base: position 19,669,330 of record OX365948.1, on the reverse strand, counting down.
AATAATGATATCGGTAATTGCCAAGGTTCACTCACTGACTGCATGTGCGTGAAGGAAATACTGCACGGATAGAGCAAAGAATAGCCTTGTACGATAAAAATGATGTGTATGATGTTTAAAATTGGTGTGTGCGTATGCCGAGAACTACCGTATATATAATATTATGCAAATTGTCATCAAAATTGATCGACTACTTAAAACATGTAGGCCTAGTGGTGACTGTGACCGTGTTATGAACCTTTCTATTTTTATAAAAAAGTGTAATCCTACACAGGTCACACAGGGGCCGTCCCTGGCCAACACTACAGTTACCTGTGCATGCGACGACAGGGTTTATCAAATTCCCGTGCACCGGGAAAGCCTTTAAAATGTCTAATTCCCCTGGAGGAAAACAGTTATAAGTGCATAAATTGGTAAAAAGTCATTGCTTTTAATATATCTACAGATAAGATAAGATAAAAAGTTTATTTCCAATCAAGGGTCATATAACATGACATATGAATCACAGATAAAACAAAATGGGTTGAGACAAATAAACATAACAAATAATTTCAAAAGTAAATATTAATAAGGCTTGATTTTTATTTGGTAACACAAATAAATAAGGCTAGAGGTCTAAAGAATCCTACCTCCCTTCATGCACTTGAAACAGGGGCGGATCCAGGATTTTGCGTTAGGGGGGGGCGTACATTCATGTATTGATACCCCCCTTAAGAAAATTTGCGAGCGAAGCGCGCTAGAAAAAAATGTATCTTTGAGAAGTATTTCACACAATTTCGTTCTTTATCTTATAAAATTCATTAATAAAGTAAATATGACAGCAAGGCGAGCAAAAATATATGCATTAATTATTTGAGCAGCATATCCCTCATACTCATTCCCTACTTGACAAAGTTAACTGATAGTGGTTGTGCGAGCGCAGCGAATAAGAAAAGATGCAATTATCTATTTCAGCAGCATACACCACATCCTTATTACTTGGTAAAATTCAATGATATAGTAATTGTAAGAATTGGGAAAAAATCAGTGTTTATCTGAGCAGCATACCCAACAAACTCATTGGTAAATCGAAAAATGTCTTTGAATTTATGTAGTTCTACAGCGAGCGAAGCGAGGAAGAAAAATCTAGGAACAGGACTAACGATACTTGACTGGATAATATTCACTGATATAAAGCTGCTGTGAATACGTCACGAAAATTTTTTTAGTGTCTATCTGAGCAACATACTACCCTGCGAACTCCAGGACGTCAGTTTTTGTTTAAGTGGAAATGTGAAATACTTGGAATCCGGCGACTAAGGGGTCCAGTGGCTTTCTGCCTCGTGACTTTTTAATAAGTACCACGGAATTCGTCAGCTGTACTAATCTTTTATGACTTATCAAACATTTTTGATGTGCAAGAATCTCGGCATCTTTGTAGTCGATGTTTGGCACCATGCCATATACCAATCAGTCCAATATCTTCTTTTTTTTGCATATAGCATTAAGTTCACATTAAAATCCATGAATTAATTATTGTTTTATTGACGCGAGCGAAGCGAGCGAAAAAAAATTGAATATCTATATTGTTCTTACATCCAAAATATGATAAATTACCTAGGTTCCGGCGATTTTAGGGGGGGGGGCGTACGCCGGGTCCGCCCCCCCTTGGATCCGCCTATGTGAAAAGCCGTAATTATAAGATGATGGGAGATAGGATTAATTTGACGTTATTAATATTGGAAAAAAAGAGAGTAAAAGTTAAAGAGAAAATACATATTATAACTACATGCAGCCTAGATCTAGATTTATTATTTTTTTTTTATTATTTAGGCCTAATAGAGACATTCTAAATATCTAAATGAATACTCGGTTTTTATACTGCAAAGCACGAAGTTTTATTTAACGTGCGTGCGCAAAGCGATGTAGGCCTGCCTACAGCAGCAAATTATTAATCAAATGCCCTCTAGATATTGTCATGACTCTCTCAACCAGACGGCGCACGTTTCATCATCAAACGTTCGAAGTCCCATGTAAGCACACGCTCCATGTGCATGATAGTACTAGGCGTGTGTGTGTGTTCTTTACTCTATCAGTCACTGATCAGCTCGTCAAACTCGTCTCATTGGGTAAAAAAGTTTTGCCCTCAAATTTGATTGGCTAATACGGACCAGCCTTTTCGGGGTCACGGTCACATTTATTATGATTTTTCGCACACACCCACTTGTACAGTTTCACTGTTATCTGAGTGCATTTTAACTATTTTATGTTGCTTTGAACGATTTTGAGGAATATTGAGGATGCTACCCCCCAGTCCACCGAAAACACCTCCTATGTCGGACATTTCTGTAAGTATAAACCTTGCTACTCATTGATCGCATCGTCTGCTCGCGCGTTACCTGGCTTTGTTGACATAGAAAATGATAGATTTTGTCTCACGGTTTTGTTTTGTTTGTATTTTTATCTTCTCATCTGTGAAACAAAAGCAATTGTGAGAATAATGCATCATTGTATGTAATCTCTTAAAGTGTTAAAATGATGTTTTATCTAAATATCTCTTTGTAAAACAGTCTACTTTTTAACCGGCAGTGTCGCAACTTTTCTCGCGCTATTTTGGCGGTCTCTGATATACAGTATGTTGCTGTTTAATATAGCCTAATATACTGACAACTGTCTGCATTTACTTTAAAATACATGAAAGATTCTCATCAAATCGTCTCTTATAAGTCTTTAAACGACATGTTTTGTTATATTCACGTTTCGTTGTCGTGATTCATAACAACCATCAGTTAGCTCCCTTGTCATACCACGCCTCAATCACGGCAAACTGCGTGTAGGAATGTATACAAAGCTTGCGTAATTTTGACCTAGTGGTCTACATCTACTAACATACTTGGCAACAAGCTCGGAAACTGTTATGTGAGTATGTTATTAGAAGTCATTTGCCATATTTGAATGTTTCAATTAACTTAATGGTTTCATACAGACACAATGTTCATGCATGGAAAGGGCAGTTTATGATTTGCAGCCGGTATGTGAGGTCATAATGTATAACGTTTGTTTGAAGTTGTTCAATAAGTAATGTATCGAGACTGACGTACATCTACAGGTTTATTATATGGTAAAATGCAACTTATATATAACCTGTTCATATCTTTGGTATGAATTAAATCAATGTTATTATTAACCTGACTTTGATCAACAATGATAAATCACGAAGTTTGTCTGTATGATAATTGAAAATAATTCAAAATACTTAAAGAGAGGGTGATCTATTCTAATTCTACTTCATTACTCGTCAAAATCCACTTTGCAGACATAATAACTAGTCAAACCATGCTTTATGTAGGTCTACACTGTAGCTGGACCGTCTGAATAAAAAAGCAGCCTGTGACTTGGAGGCTACAGTATAGAAGAGATATAGGTATTCAGTGGATGCAATCGTTTTTTTATGCCCCCGTATCAATATAGATCGGGAGGCATATACTATAGTGATACACCTGTCAGTCCATCCGCCCGTCCGGTTAACCCAAATTTACCGTTTCTTCTAGCATTCACATAGCTTGCTACAAAGCTTTCATACTTGCATGGATGTTGTATATGAACACTCTCCACAGGCCTGTATCACCTAACCCCATTTTGACCTTCACCTTGACCTAATTTTGGACTTACACTTATTGAAGGGCCAAATTCTTGGTTAACCCAAATTGACCGTTTCTTCTAGCATTAATATGCCTTGCTACAAAGCTTTTATACTTGCATGGATGTTGTATATGAACACTCTCCACAGGCCTGTATCACCTAACCCCATTTTGACCTTAAGCTTGACCTAATTTTGAACTTAGACTTATTGAAGGGCTAAATTCTTGGATAACCCAAATTGACCATTTCTTCTAGCATTGATATGGATTACTACAAAGCTTTCATACTTGCATTGATGTTGTATTTGAACATTCTCCACACACCTATATCACTTAACCTCATTTTCACCTTCACATTGACCTAATTTTGGGCTTAGACTTATTAAGCGTCCAATTCTTGTTAACCCAAATTCCGTCTTACATCAAGGCGTTGTCTTCAAACTTGACATATTTGTTTACCATCATAAGCCCCTGACATTGTCAAAGCCATGTAACCCTATCGAACATTTAGACAGAATTATGGCCCCTGATTGACTTAGCTTTTTTATGGACTAGGCTTCCATGGGGGCATAAGCATTCATTGAACGCAGTCTTGTTTGTGTTGTTTTAAAAAAATCTTTCTTGCTTATCCTATTTATTTGGGGCATGTTGCTTGTAACAAATATAATTTTAGACCTTTAACCTTGGACCAAGTTCACTGGTGAGTCTGTAAAATACACTACCCAAAACTTCTAACCCGCCACCCTAATTATGTGTTATAATTTTGTTAATACTGCACGTACTGTCATGAAATTTTGCATACCAATACTTGAATAATACTTGCATTTAATTATTGATTCGTTTTGGCAGATCAAATGTCATGTTACTCGTTACAGGCGCGTTATGTAATGAAGTCGATTTTACGAAGTCACAACATATTTCACCCAAATTGTTAATGAATACGTGCATATTGCAACGCAACAAACACATATTTATTAACATTTAGCACAACCGATGTCTGTCCTCCCAAAAAAAACATGTAACATGCCGAGATTGATGCAAAACGAACTTGGATGAAGTGTAAGAATCTTACAACAAAATTTCACAAGGGCTATTTCAATGAAATGTCAATTTTGAAAATTTTGCTTGAGTGTTGATTTCAAAAACTAGAGGTACCTGTGAATGAAAAAACGGAAATAATCTTTAAAATAACAATAACAAACGAAATAGAAAATCATTTTTTGTAATAACTTAAAGCAAAACTAAGGGCCGCAACTTATCCAAACTGATGACATCCCGACAGGTCAACCGCGTTCTGTTCGTGCCAAATTCAACATGTAAGGTGTTTTTCGCGTAGGATAATCTTCACTAGCATCAAAACCGTACATAAACACGTGCTTTTCGATGCGCATGCATTACACGTGTAAATTATGCTAGATTACGTAAAAAGTCTAAAACGGTGAATAAGACCGTAAGTAGGCCAAACTAAACAAATATTTGGCTTATTGGATATTCATATGTCATTATGTGAAATTTCGTGTTAATAAATGCATTATTAAAAAAATATTAATAAAATAAAAAAATGTCAACTTAGGAATTGTGTTCACAGTGGTTTTTCGTAATCTCACGAGTGTTCCTCTCGAGTCAGTTTCAGCATTTTATGTGTTTTTCAAGATGAACAGTCATCAGTAATGCCGATTTTGTTTACGGGCCCGTGAGTTCTGGTTCACATGCATTGCACATGCAAAAATGCATTATTAAAAATATTACGCAATACACCGAATGCACTGAAATTAACTGCAAAACGGTCAAAATAAAATAATACTCAGCTGCATCTCTAAATCATGCATCGGTATGCGAAATTTCAGGTAAATACACGCATTTTTCACAAAACGGGAATGAAATATAAACTGGCGGGTTAGAACTTTTGGGGAGTGTACTTCAAGTTCAAGCTTTAGAAATGTTCTATCACTTTGATCTACTGTACAGTACAAAATGTATATGTAAAAATCATGTAAGTCATGATTATAGTCTCTTGTTGTATACAACGCCTTTTTGTCATTGGTTTTGCAGTTTTTCTTCCTTGTGTAAAATGATACTGGGCTTTCTGTCTCCTCATGGAAAATATACCATCACCTAGTATTAGGCCACAGGTGAAAAAAACTCTGGCTAATTTTCACTGAATCTGCACTTTTTAAGAGTAAAAGTTTATAAACCAAAAAGTGTATCAAAAAGCATTATTTAAGTTCTCTATGTATGTACTTGTATAAGAAATTTAAGTTACTATGTAGCTCTAATACTTTAGTAGGGGGGCTATATAGGAGTCACTTTGCTGGTTTGTCTGTCGGTCCGTCGGTCTATCCCAAAGTTTGTCCAGGCTGTATCTTCTTTATGCATTTTATACCAACAATTTTGTGTCAATGTGCATTCTAAAAAATGGAATTATTGACGTGTTAACAAAATGTTAGTTGCCATTGGCCTTATAATACTAGGCTCTTACTGGTTATAAGCCTTTGTTGTTACAACGTCTCAGCTGTGCAGACATTCTTTTCTATGGAATATGACTTTTGTGTCGAATTTGTTGATGAAATATTGACATGATGTCCAAAAAGTGGATTTAATATATTTTTTTTCTGTTAATGAAACGGTCATTTAGATGTACATGTAGTTGTTGGTTGACCTAATAGTGTGAAATTTCATTTTATATATATGTGCGAATTTAGATCATCTGTTGTTTGGGATTGTGCATTTTTACAAATGTGGACTTACAATAATATCAGTGGCTGTAACATCAAACTATATATGGACAATACATATATTATTTCTGCACATTATAGGTATGAGGCCATTTGTATCGTTCTGCAGACTCTCTATAGTAAAGATTGTTTTAATTTTAAGTTAAATACAAATAAATGTGAACTTCTAGATTTAAGCAGTGATTGTGTTAAAATACCTTTCCAGTATAATGTCTCCCAACATATTTTGGGGGAGACACATTAATTTTGAACTAGATTCTTCTGGCAGAATGGTTGTCAAACAGTTGGTCCGTGCTCGTTCTTCAACCTGTTAACCATGGTTAGATTTCTATGAAAATTCATATGAATAGTTGGTATTAAATCTAGTTGTGCATTATTCATAATTTTGTCAGGAATTTTGGTCAGATTGACATTGCCAGAATTATGACCCTTTGTGGGAGACTATGTTTTGTCACTTTTGTGTCAAAAAATCTTTCTAGTTTATTTATTATATTAAACTGGACTCGGAAGTAGAAAGGGAATCTCAGAAACAGAGTATAATAGTTTTTAATAATTACTTTATTATATACTTGTATGCTTTCAGGACAGTCCCAGTAGGTCGCACATGGACAGTCCACAGTCTATAATAGATGAATCTATTGAAAGAGAGGCTGTGGAAACATTATTGTCTATTTGTAAGGTGCCTAGTCCTGCAAGCAGCGAGCACAGCATGGAATCAACAACATCGTCCAATGATCCGTGGAACCTACCGGGTGATCCGCCGCCGATCTATGGTCCTTACTCGAGTAACGACAGGACATCAGACAGTATGACACTCACGGATGAAATAGTTTCATCTGTTAGCCTGTCAGACAAGAATCCCAGGAATCTACCTACTTTACAGAAACGAGAATCAAAATTAGCAAAGGTTTGTAGATTTGTAGTATATAAAGTTTTCATCGAATACAACTATTAATATATATTCATGATCTTGCAAACTGCTTCCTACTATTACTCCATAGCCTAGTCAGGTAGACTGTCTGCATTGAATGCTGGAGATCCTGGTCTATCCAAGGCCATGTCATATACCAAAGATGAAATAAAAATGAAAGGGAAATTGGCTTCTCTCTTGGTAATGGATAACACCAGGAATGAGGTGTCGAGAGTGATAAATACAAGTTGGAAAAACTTTTTTGCAATCAACTTAAAATAATTAAGTATAAACTACTCTGAAGCCTTGCATTAAAGAATTGTGAGTTACGAAGTAAGCTTTTTAGGTGTGTGTCTCAAATAAAGCTTTTTAAGTATTACTTATACATGACATACTTTGTATATGTATGTAAGTTCTAATGATTGCCTTTTTGATAACTTCCAGTTGTTGATGGAGGGATCTTCAGAAAGGTCTTCAAACAACTTGAGTGAAAAGACGAGTCAACCTGTGTCTGTAATTGTGCCTACCAGTCTAAGTCAGTCGTGTCTGCCTGCTAAGAAACGACTGCTCGTCTTGGATAGTGTTAACAATAAACAAACTATATTAAACAATAGTTTAAGTCAAGCTACCCACAATCCAGTGCTAGTTCAAACTGCAATGAATTCGTCTAGTCAAGAACTTACATCGAGAGGTTACCCTGCGGGCGTGTCAGTGCATACATACAAACAATCAACTAACATTGGAATAAAGCCTATGACTGGCGACATTGTGTCAATTTCTGCAGGAACTAACAGTCAACCTTGTACACAGTCTGTGTCTAGTTTATCTAGTATGGGATCTAACGAAACATTACCGATAGGTTCTAAAAGGAAATTAACTGATTCTGGCATACCAGGTGTTCCTCTAATGATTACCCAGAATGTACATGGTGCTATGTCGTCTCCTGTCGTACAGGTGATTATTATGAACAACACATGCCCTACAGCTACTGTCAGCAACATGCCAGGATTGTGTCCAATTGCTCCAGCACCTACACACAGGAATATAAACACACTGAGTGAGATAGATGCTATAAGCACGAGATCTCGACCACATGTCTGCACCTACAATAACTGTGGAAAAACTTACTTCAAGAGTTCTCACCTTAAAGCACATTACAGAACTCATACAGGTATGTTCTACATATATATTTAAATATCCTTACTCAGCATGAACTGCTGTTTATAAATTAGGACTGGGACGATTTCAATATTTTGGTATGAAATGGAATCGAAGCGGTTAACCGTTAATAGGATGCCATATTCAGCAGCAGAATTCATGTCTGTTTATTTTATCCTTCGAGGTATATGGTATACTCAAATAAGATTTGTATGTTAAACATGATCGTCAATAATGTCTTAATCTGTATGGATTACCGGGTAATGTATCACATGTTACCTCAAGCATAGTTTGCTTGTTGATGTGCCGATCAACACATTCAGGCATATTGTTGTCAAAGACACAGTGACATACAAGTTATTTGGCATTGTAGGATGTGTATTGTTTTAGAACGATTAGTGGTTTTACAAGTTTTTAACTACTCAAACCGGTTTCACCTCGCAATCGAATCATATCCGATTAACTGAGTAATCGTCTGTTTGTTCTACATACTCACTATCGGGGTTTCATCTCAGAATTTTTACATGAAGCGTCTTATTTTCTTTAAATTAAGTTATTTTGTTTATATTAAATAAAATTTATGGTAATATTCGGTACAAATTTTCCAAATGACCTTTGAGACTTCCCCTTTTGAAACCCCCAAATATTACCAAGTACAAGCATATACATTGTATGTATATTATGCAGGCTATAAAATTACATTTTTTTTTCATCAAACAGTTTCATTAACACATTATTGGAAGCTTGAAAGCTATAAGAGGTCTTAACTGTTTCACTTATTCATTTTGCTTGAATATATTCAAATAATTTGTTGAGGATGAGATTTCTACCAAGGTTGTGTTAAGTATTGTTTTACTATATAATGGGAGTCATTTAGTATAACTGTGACAGTGTGTTCTATTGTACTTTAACCAATAGATGTCATACATATTAGATTTCAAGTTCATGCTAACACATCATGTGATGATAATGATCTAGTGACACATGTCATTCTTAACCTTATTCTGTTTCAAAAGATCATTTTAAACTTGTTACAGTCAAACTGATCTTAGTTAAGTTAGGGGGCATTTAATCTATAAAACAAACCCCTCATATATGATGTATTCAAAATTCATTTATTAATTGACTGCTAAACTGTATATACAACCATGATGTTTTGTAAGAAATAAATGCATTGTATATTTTTCTCTGTTTTTGCTGGATGAAAACTGAATTGAAAATGAAAATTTTATATTTTTTATACCCAACTAAAAAATTTTATGTCTTCAGGGAAATCTAAGAAGCCTATTGAATAGTACATGTACCTGTAATATAGCCATTAACCTGTTGACATAGATTAAGAATTATAATGAATCGTACATGTACAATGTTCACCATTTCAGGAGAGAAGCCATTTGTGTGTACATGGATGTGTTGTGATAGAAAATTTGCACGATCCGATGAATTGTCTCGGCATAGAAGAGTGCATACAGGCGAGAAAAACTTTGTTTGTCCAAAATGTGACAAACGTTTTATTCGTAGCGATCACATGGCTAAACATTTAAGTAGACATTCTAATGTTCCAAGACAGAAGACACAAGTGATAAGGACTACAACTACAGACATGGTGGAAATAAATACAGCTAGTGCTACTGCAGCGTTAGTCGACAAACCGGCGGTAGATGGGACCGAGGACTCGAACATGTCATGGTCTGCTGAGGCCTTGTGTATGGACTTGCCTACTGCTGTTGCTGATTAATTAGTTTAATATACTAAAATGTTAAGGCAGCAACTACTGGCTATATGTTATCTTGTTATGTATTATGTGAAATTCTTAACCTTGTTCTGCTTATCCGTCACATAGAATATTGTGAGAGTGATGTTGTCGTGTATGTGTACACAAAAGATTACAACCATTGTCTGAACAGGTAGAGCGAATATAGTATGTTAGTTTATTATTGAAATTATAGCTGTCTGTATAAGCCTTTATAATTGGTTTAACACGGTAATAGTGGGCTCTGACCGCTGTGTCTGCTGTCACTCTATTTTTACCCTGACTGGACAGAAGTGACTTTTTCAAGTTTGTTTTTTAACAAGTTAAACATCCTTACGGTACAATAACAGAAAACACAAGCATCATGATTCTAGTGAGGTTCAGGTAAATTATTTCACACAATATTATAATTAATTTTGTTTGTTATTTAATTTAAAAGTTAGAAAATTACATAATTGCCTTGTGTTCAACGAAGAATTATATGACACACGTTTCGTACTTATGATGTACCAGGTTCGAAACGCGCCTCACATAATTCGTCCTTGAACGCAGGGCAGACTATGTAGTGATATTGTTAATAATAATATTCAGCTATTAAGTGGTATCTTTCCAGTCATTTATAGCAATTGTATATATGACTTGGAGCAGTGAACACAATTTCAATTCACTTCTTAAAGTTGTTTCAATACAATTCAGTGAGAAGGGTTGTTAATGGTTTTAGATTCAGATATGATTTTTGTGTCTCCCACATTGTACTCCTGATTGACCGCTGGTCTGATTTCTATGATAGTAGTATTTCTATGGTAATAGTAGCTTAGCACCAAGGCTAGTTGTGTATATTGTCAGGAATTTTAGGTCCGATGATTTTTGCCGGAGTACAGGCCACTTGTGGGAGAAACATTTTTGTGTCTAAAACCCTTCTAGTTTGTGTATTTATTTACATTTTAATATTGTATTCATGGCATTTTTAATAAATTATTAGTGGCACAGATGGCAGCCAAATGTTGACAAAACTTACTTTTTTGTTTGCATTTAAAAACATATCCACTGACTACAAATATTTGGCAGATTTAAATTCATATGAAAAACTTGACACTTTTAAATTCGGTACCTAAGGGCATTATTGTTGGATTAAGACATAACTGTGTGATAGACACAAGCATCCAACACAGGAGCATATTAATGGCTTTGAAGATACATAGTTTTGCAAGGTTTAGAAATAGTGTAAACTTATTCATTGTGCTTGGCATTCATCATTCCATATTTTAAAGTCTATATTTGATACTTCAATTCCATTTCATTTATTTCTTCCACCAGTTCATTCTATTTTTGTATTTTATTTAGGTTGCATATTTTGTATTGTATTTAAGCGTGTATTTAGTTAGCTGTAAGCATATCACGTTAATCTTGTTCTCCAGTATGTCTGTTGATTGGTTTATGTTTATTTTGTCTTCTTTTGTGCAATAAATGTACTTATGTTGTCTAAATTTTATCCTGAATTTATGGTGAATTCTGAATTTATGATAATTTTTGTCTTAATGTGTCGTAATTACATAATTATATGGTACCGAATAAATTCCATAAAACAATACACACAAGACTTATTTACCCTTTGAAAGGAAATAAAATAATACAAAATATATCAAGACAAATGGTCACAGCAAATACTTTGAGTTGGTCAAACAAACTACACTGTAACAAATTTTGTCATTAATGATGTGTATATTACAAAGGCTTTTAAAGCCAGTTTATGCTTTCTATATGATAATTATGTGTTAAAGATACATATATTGTGTACATCACTGTGACTGTGTGATAAGTGTATAAATACTGTTAACTTTATATAATATTTCACTTGTGTTGTTTTGGCAATATGTATGTAATACTGTTGTTTGTATCACTGTGCCATGTTGTTTTGGCAATATGTATGTAATGATGTTGTTAATATAACTGTGCCATAGTTGTCTCAAATTCAATGCAATATTGTGTGCATAGTATGTATTCCTTATAAATGTAAACGCTTATGTTTACACATGCTTTCTATGGAACAGTCCCATTGATTTGTCGTCGTATAGGCTGATTGGTTTCTTGTCTCAAAACTTGATGAAAATTGTTTCAAATTTAAGATTTCACATAGTTACATGACATAGTTTTGGTTTTTACATATCATTTATTCCTGTTTGAAATCCATGTAGGTTCTGGCTGTATTCTGATTTTATTATGTATTATATAAAGACGGACAATGCATACATGACTATAATACATTATGTAGATCCCTTTACTGTAATCTTACATTATTTACCTCCAATGTTTTTCGAAATTTCAAAGTTCTGAAAATACATGTGTTTTTAGATCTTTGGAAATGTTGACCATTTTTTATGGCATATATGCTATTAAATCGTAATAAGAAGATATTTCTTTGATATATAGATTGTTTAAAGCATTGAGAATCATATGTTACGTATGTTTTCTTAACCTACTGCTGGTATTGATAACTTCATTATCTGGTTATCTTTTCTTCCTCCTTTAGGCTGATTAAATGAATCCTCATTTTTATCTTCAAATCTTTGAAACAAAATGGTTGAGATTCAGCCTGACATACTCAAAAATCATGTTTTTGTGAGGTTGATGGGGTTGGGGTAGGGTATTTCAAAGATGGCTGCCAGTTAATTTAAGGAAAAGGAAGGTACTGTAAAAAATATAGGTGTAAGAACTAGTATGTACATTATGTTGTGCACCATTTACTTTGCCTGATAGTATTTGACTGTTTATAGTATTATGCTAAATAGATAATTGTAGTGACATATTACAGTTAGCTAGTGACTTTGGCTCAGTTATCTGTTTGAATTTTTGAGCAATGTTGAATGCAGTAATTAAATACATACATATTTATAATTTCTATATATGTAGTTTATTGGGATGTGCACCTTATAAGGATATAATAAAGTAAAATTCAGCACACATGCTGTGTCATATCTGTTAGGGATAAAATGGGCATTTCATTTTCTTTCTACTCTGGTATAGCAATACATACTAAATATTTGTCATTTGTATTTTGTATTATGATGCATGTTATATTTGTTACTGTTTATATGTAGATGTTATATGGTAGAATTTGTTATCAGGAGTATAAATATTCCTCACACTAGTCTATGATGACTGCTTTGCTCTACATGCAGCTTTCCGTGTAGTTTAAACTTATTTAATAAAATAATAAATAATTATATTTATTTAATATTTATACATACTTATTCATTATTGTATGTAATGATATACGCATAAATAAAAAAAGATGGAAAGTAATAGTTTCCCTTCCAAACCGACAAATTACTTCTTTGTTTAACAATTCATATTGTATTTAAATTTTAATGTTAAACATATTAATATTATAAATAAACTTACGGCATCTTTATCCTCATATAAATATTGATCACTGTACATAAAGTGGTACCAACACCTCGACAGTGTCTCTTGAGCAACAACACCCATTATAGCATAAGTACTGTTGTTTTGCTCATAAGTTAATGGGACGACACCCATGCATAAATATAACGATTCACACACTGTTGACGTCCATTTTTAGGTTTTTTAGGGCCCCATCAAAGATTATAAACAATTTACAGCATCATATGAACTGTAATTTCCACTTTGTTTGTAATCACTAATTCATTTTTCATAACATTCAAATTTATTTATTGAAACACACCCGTATTGTGTTTTCTTGGTATTTTCCAATCGCGGAAGCAGACGCTCAAAACTGAAACTGGCATGACATAGCGTTTGTTTACACGACACTGCCACAAAATCTCCCGCCAAAATGTCATTATTTTGAAATGCAAACGCATACATTGTTGTTTTGTATGCTATAATAATAGCATTTACGAATGTTTTTCATGACATAACATATGTAGATGATTTAATAACCTATCGATAATTAGAAGTTGGGAGGAAAGCAGTACGATGTTAAATTATGTATAATGATCAAATGTATTTATTTCCCTTTATTTGTATGAAAATGTGATTTAACAGAAATACAAGTTGTTCATAGTAAATATAATATTGACTTCTGTTTTTTATGTAGTCATATATGTGTCTAGGTATGTGTGCATTGGTGTCCACTCTGTGTCACATGAAAATAGGATGTCTGTCAAATGTGTATGGGTGTTACTGGAAGAATTGAATGTCTGTCAAATGTGTATGGGTGTTACTCAAAGAATTGGATGTCTGTCAAATGTGTATGGGTGTTACTCAAAGAATTTGATGTCTGTCAAATGTGTATGGGTGTTACTGGAAGAATTGGATGTCTGTCAAATGTGTATGGGTGTTACTCAAAGAATTGGATGTCTGTCAAATGTGTATGGGTGTTACTGGAAGAATTGGATGTCTGTCAAATGTGTATGGGTGTTACTGGAAGAATTGGATGTCTGTCAAATGTGTATGGGTGTTACTGGAAGAATTGGATGTCTGTCAAATGTGTATGGGTGTTACTGGAAGAATTGGATGTCTGTCAAATGTGTATGGGTGTTATTTGTAGAATTGGTTGTCTGTCAAATGTGTATGGGTGTTATTTAAAGAATTGGACACCTGTTGAGTCAACGTTTTGCATCTTGTGCGACAGGGCGAGGACCCTTTGACATGTATATACAAATAATTAATATAAATCAGGGATCCTACTATTCAGGAATACTCCTGAAATGGGATTTGGTGTAGGGGTGTGTGGTAATGGCACACTAAACCGACTTGTGACTCGTTTTCAGGATTGGGCATTATGCCTTTATAGGACGCCTGTATAAATAGATAGCCTAAACTCCTGTTATCATACATGTACCTAGTGATGGGTGCTAGATCTTCTCAGATGTTTCCATAACAGTTTGATTATGTTTGTCTATAGCTGTGTCCACTATATGTGTATTTCTAGGTTATGTATGTTTATGTACTTTAACCATAGTGTTTATACAGTTAATCCCCCCGTTTAGCTACCCAAGTTGGAAATTTACCTATAGTATGTATGATTATGTTTGTCTATAGCTGTGTCCACTATAGTATGTAGTGAACTTGTTTAAGTATCTTTTGATAATTTCTTCTATTCAAAAACATATGAACCTTGTATGAAGACGAGTTTTACAAAGTTTACTTTAATCGAACTCAAGTACACAACCTTCATATACATGAAGCATCCATTGAGAATATGCCATCATTTTAATCAGATTGTACAATCTTTAAAATATGCAAAAAGATAATCCTTCAAACCTTCATGCTTAAAATTTTGTTAATTAACTTGAATTAAAATGAAAGGATTTGATGGGTGGACCTCGTGGTTTGAAATGTACTCTCTAAGTTTGATAGGGGTAATGACCTATCTGTCTATACAAGTACATTTTATCTAGGTGTATATGTAAAATCCTCAATGAATCCTGAAAACTTGTGTATAGAGGCATTGGTCAGAAGGTCAGTGGTGTACGTTCCTGGTCAGTGAACTAGATATACATGTACACGTTAATGTCTGAAGATTATGTATTAGATATAGGAGGGTTGTCCCAAAATTGCACATAATTACGGCATGCAAAAGTAAGTCAAACATAATGGTATGGCTATGCCACTTTGTGTACATTTCTTCAACTATTCCACGTACATTAGTTTTGAGGATTTTACTTCATCAATATATTGAGAAAACAAGAGAAAACTGTCTGAAAACTATACTCCTTACTGATTGAAAAACAAGCTTTTTAACATGACCACTTCCAATTTTCATGAAAATAGGCTCATAAGAAGCGCCTGGCCTTGAGATGCAGGTTTCAAATATGCATGAGTACTTTAAGGACGACCTTCTTACTATAAACCAGCTATATATTAGTAATAGTATATATGCACAACTTGGAACATTTTACACACATCTTTGGGAATACAGAAATAACCCACTCCTACAACATAACCATTTGCCTGATCCCGCTACACAGTTACATTACCACTGAATGCCACAAATAACTGCTATTTCTCTGTCAAAGTACAGGAACTTGCATTTATAATTTGAAAAGGCCTACTGTACTATTAAAATATATTTTAGTAGTAAAGTAGGCCTAGTGAAAAAAACTTTTTTTCATTTTTTTTTCATTTATTTTTCAAATTATAAATGCAAGTTCCTGTGGTCAAAGTTCTCATGAAACCACCTGTGACGTTAGATTACCACTTGGCTGACTGTCAAACACAGGTTGGACAATACATATTGATTGCAGGGCTCACACTCATGGCCATTTTAAATTAATAGCCACTTATTTTTACCCAACAAAAATAATAGCCAAAATTTACACGAACATTTTTCGCAATCATGGAAACGCATGTATAACTGTAGAGGAGTGGGGGATATGTTAAGCAGGGGTCTCGATCAAAGGACCACTTCATCTTGTCATTCGGATAAGCCGTGTATGGTGCTTTATATATGACCACGTCTAAATGAACCTGCAATGCTAGTCTGTCTACCGGATTAGATAATATATTTTTTCAATCAACTGTCATAACTTCATCTTCAATTTTAGCTAGGTTTTACTTTGGACTTGAGTATCCATGTTTGAGGGTGCAAAGGGAAATAATATCAGGAAAAAGAAGTAGGCTGATGAGTTGTCTCCTTTAATTAAACAGTTTACAGTTTATTTTCGAAATTAAGGCATAATGTCCTTTAATTAAACATAGGGTCTGTATAGACAGACTACTGGAAAGCCTCTTAAACTAGGACATACTATATTATTGTAGATATCATGTGTATTCCTATGCTATCATTCTTCCAAACACTATAAGTGTACGTGAGTTCGTCTGAACATAATATGTAGCACAATTATCTACATGACAGAGCAAAATCTATGATTCTTATACAACAAAAATCCTCTTGGTCATGCAGTTTATTGTGAAGGTCGAGCCAAAATGAATGTCATTGACAATTAGAATAAGTATACCGTGGTACATTTTATTCATTGATGAATTTTGCTTGACGTGTGGATTTGTTTTGTTATGAGCAAGCATGCAGTTTACCACTCACTGGCGTTTATCGATAGGTGATTAAGTAGAAAACACGGGAAATATGCATGTGCTTCATCTAGCAGTATTTTCATTATTGTTTGAAATATTTTCGGTAACAAAGTGTATTTCTGTTCGTCAGTAAAATAATATTGAAAAATACGGCGTAGTTACAAGTAATGAGTTATAGAACTTGTGACATCATCATGTAGTACCAGAATTAATGCTGTATATTACAATACGTTATATGTAGACGTTTCTAGTTTTGTCTGGTATATATCACATGTCCTCGATACGCCTGTGGTATATATCCGTAGAAAGTAAACTACAGGGACCAAAGTAACAAGAGTCATAAGGATTATTTTGTGCTTTTGTTATTCTCAATAATTTGTAACGAATAAATGCAAAAAGCCTGGAACGGAGGCTTGAACACAGCACAAACATTTGCGTGAGGTTGGGTTTATGAGCACTTTGCTATTAAGTAATCTTCATTCGTTTACCATAAAAACAAAAGTGAAATTATGTTTTATGAAAATTTCCATCAGTCCCAATAACTCAATTTTCAACATATTCACAAGGGAAATTTATCGACCGATATCAAATTTGGAGTACGTAGTATATTTATTTAATCGCCATACCCTCTACATTTCTTAAATGAAAGAAGACATTCTGGCGACAGTAGGCCTGTGTAATGGTATCTCTTTCTATAAATATATAATAGGCTAGTAATTAATTTCTTCAAGTGTTTTGCATTTAATTATTTCATTTTTTTTCGGACTATGTTCGGACTGGCATTGACAATTTTGACATTGATTTTGACACTAAATATCTTTTAAAGCTGTGTTGCATTAAGTTTGACTTAGATAACACAATTTGAGGTTAAAATCTAAACCGGCTTTATTTATATAAGATAAGCTCGTAATTTAATGTAATACTTGCTAAGAGTGTGGCCCACTATATATACTCGTATATATTTATACAAGAAAGGAATGATGTCCGTCACTATAACGTAAATATAAAAATATAAAACTGACGAAATGAGTATAGTTGACTATTTTCATTGGAAAACATCAGCTAACGTTATGTCTACATCTACGCTATGTTAGACAACATTTGATGTTATTTGTATACCGATACTGTGCTTTAAGCGTTGTTTAGTGACAACGGGCGTCTGTCCGTTAATATCGCGATGAAATCGAATTTGCTAGGAAAATAACGTATTATGATACAATTTCGTATAAGTATTGGTCAAACACCTGTTGAACTGTAAACACTTCTTGAAGGATAAGTCGTAATGTATTTATGGAACCATGCGAAATCATTGTGGATACAACATTTAATATCACTACCGAACTTATTAAAATCGTTAATATGTGTGCTCGCATGACTTTATTGCTTCAAAACGATGATCCATTAGAGAAAAGGTGTCACATTTTAGGAGCGAAAATGGCTTAACGTCACAATATTGTGACGTGGACTTGGGCCGACACAAATTTAACACAAATGTTAAATCGTCGAATCAATGAAACATCCTTTATTTATTGATATTTCTGCATGAAATGTACGAGAACTTGACTATTTTGGTCAAGGGGATACAACCCCGTATACGATTTGAACATATTAAATTTTGTTAATTTGATTTTTCAGGTGTCAATGCTGTTGACTGTATTTGTGTAATATTGCATTGATTGACATGTTATTTATTGATCTTAAAATCTCAGATAAACATACTACACTCGGCAAAACTTATAAGTATACACTTGTTTATTTGCCCACAGCTCGGCCAATGCGTGCATGATCGTGCTGAAAATTTCATCATATGTAGATTGGATATGTAGAGTTACAATACAATCGATGTTTTTAACATCTGATTTAAATTGTCACAAACAGAATAAACTAATGATGACAACAGCAGAATCTAAAAAAAACACAATAATGCCGTTTGTTCATCGGGCGATTGTCAGGTTGCTAATGCACATATGGCCCCGCTGCGCTGATACAGAACAGTTTCAAGTCTATGTTTCTATCACAGACACAGTAATAAAGAAAACAATGATCGGAACAAGCACAATTTAGGTTTAAAAATATCAACTTCTAATAAAAAATGCAATTTTGAACATGGTTAACTCCCCTTGACCATAACAATAAAAAATATTTTTAAAAGTAAAAAAACACCATGTTTTTGTTTGAAAAATCGAATTATTTTGTGTTTTTTTTAATTTGACAATAAATCTAAAATTCAAATTTACCTTACATCAAAATATTTTGCAAGTACGCGTCAATTTCACGACCATTTTACGGTTTTTGACCTTTCATGGTCCAATGAACCGCTGTATTTAATTTTGAAGAAAAAACCTTTTTTATCCAGTCCTTTGATAGTCAATACCATGTACACAAAATTTCATGCAAAAATAATAAAAAATAAAAAAGTTATAACGATAAAACGATGTGTGAACTTATAAGTTTTGCCGAGTGTATATATAGTGAATAATAACCTTTTGTTTCATTCTTTCCTCAGATGAAATAATTTCAATTATAAACAATGTACATGTATACTTTCTTTTGCGACTGAGTGTATATATAATTATGCAGAATATTAGGCCTATGTAAGCTTGCACTCTTCTCCCTACTGTACGAATACAACTAGAAATCTATACACAATAACAATGAATTATGTACTTCATACATTTTTTAAGATTACATTGTAACATGATTACTCTCATACGTATAATTATTTAACGTTACAGTGAAATTTGAATACAAAGATAACTCTTTTTTATCGTTGATTTGCACTTACTCCGAATATACTACGGTACCGGAAATGGAAATAATATTATGTACACATGCATGTTTTGTTTATATTGTATGTATAATTGTAAGTATAATTATGTCAATGTATGTCATGGGCGTAGGAGCGTCTTCAACATTGGGGGGGGGGGGGGGGCAAATATTTGGGAAGGGGGGGGGGGGGCGAAAGAAATATTTTTTAGATATGTGGGGGTCACATTAAGTGTTAATAAGCTATGGCGAAAGTTGGTGATTCACTAAGGTTAGGTGTATCTACTAAGGTGTTTGCTTGTCAAAATACCGGGTAAATTAAACCCTATCATAAACTGGTATATTAAGTAGGGGGGTCCGGGGGCATGCTCCCCCGGGATTTTTTAAAAACATTGGACCAATCTGGTGCGTTCTGAGATAAGTTTTTGGTAAGATCAATCAAAATTAAGTCCTTATTTTGTAAACATTTTTAAGAATTATTGAACAGATGTCCGAATTCCAGTGGTTTAGTAAGGGGATTTAACATAGCAATGACAAAGTTTAAAAGCAATAAAGGAGTTGGTGCAAACTTTATCTTACAATGTATTTCTGTAGTCCTTGTAGTTCTTTTCAACAGTTACTTGATCGGGTGATAACATATTACATAGATTAAAATCATTTTGCGAGCGCAGCCAGCACGAAAATTCACATTGTATACCTTTTAACCAAGGATAAAAGGCAAATTACCTATTACAAGACTATTTAAGGCGGAAAATTATCAATATGTTCTGAATTATTGGGGGGGGAAACGATATGTTGGCCCCCCTGTCCTAACATTTGGGGGGGGGCTGGCCCCCCTGGCCCCCCTTCTCCTACGCACATGTATGTTTGTACTTATACATGTGAATTCATGGGCATATTGTCTTATTTTCGAAATAAACTATCTATCTCTATATATATCGTCGGTGGATGAATGCACGCACAGTGAGAGAAGAGCGTAACAATTATATAGTTGTTGTTAATTGTTTCATCGTTATAAAATTACGTCGAAACGTCACCTACCATGTCTGCGTTGGTAGAATAATTTAGTATCCTAATTAAAATGTGAATGTATGAGTTATACTGCTACTCGACCTTATTTATCAAGGTCGATCATAAAACACGTTCTGCAACTTATAAGATAAATTGATGGCGTAACCTCTGCGCACTCACAAGAACCGGTCTTACAAAAATAGCTATGTTAACCAAGGCAGTTCTGAACTAACTTATCCATCGATGATATTTGCATTAGAATATAACCTTCATTATGAGTCAATGAAAAGCCGCATTTTGGCGGTTAAATGAAAATTTAACCATTAAAATTTTACTATTAACAGACCTTGGCACTAAATTTCACCGACTCATCATTCTTAGTAAGTAAGAACATATTAAGTAGTTTTTAATGACTAAAACCGGACTCGCTTCGCTACGCTCGCTCCGCTCGCTCCGCTCTTTTTAATCATTAATTTTACTTAATATGTTCTAACTATAACAAAGAGGCGGAGGTGGCAAGTATTTTATTTTAAAAGTGTTAAGATATCGTGTGTTTTTTCACGTGCATGTACCATTATTATGTTGTTGATTTTTGTAAAAAGCGCAATCTAATTGTTCTGTGACATTTTGTTCTAAAGCCTAGCGAAAGTAGATTCTAGATCTATTGTGTACACCGCGTCGCCGTCGAGCGACGTCATGGTGTTAGACTGACGCCTGACCGGACTTCGATCGGTCTTCCTCCGTTTTCAACACTTGTTCTCGACAAAACAGAAGCAACACGGAAAAAGAATAGTCCGGTTAACCGACAACACTTGCTTAAAACGAAATAATTGTGAAGATATCAATAGATATAGTTGTTGAGAAACAGCCTTAAATAATTTTAAGTGTATTACATGTAGACTACATTAAGCACAGTGCTGATGACTTTGCTCAACCGTTGTTGACAGTCTGTAGAGAGCAGAGACTATCACTTATTCTCAACACAACCAGCGTTTTCAGCTATTACATGCCTACACAATCATAGAAGAAATCACGGGGTGCACGAACTGCCGCTAAAACGCAGCTACGGCTGAATTACTTCAAACTGCAAATAAGCCTTCCGAGGAAAAGAATAATGCAGCGGATAATGTATTGATCTGTTGTCAAATGCAGAGTACTGGTTATATTAGAATCGAAACAATGCATATGTACCTGTGTTTTGTCTATGGTAAAGCACAGTCACTTGTTCAGATGCGTATATTAAATCACTCGCGCTATATATAAATTATATTTTAATATTATTATATGCTAATCGCGTCATCTTCTGTGGAATGTGTATACTCGTTAAAATTTTAAGTTTGTCTTGACCTTCATTTATGTAAACGGACTATTCCATCCCCAGCACATAACCCATGCTGTCCAATTGTTTTTCGTTAATAGTGCACCATATGATTTAAATGGTTATGTCACTGGAATGTACTCCACAGGACTCTGCTACCTTTTTGCACTAACTATAAGGCGCACCAATTGTTACGATGTACATAGTCAGTAAGTCTTACACGTTTGTCACACTGCTGGCCTCAATCAAAGGGATTCGACCCGATAAAATATCTTTCACATCTATACTATGAATACATAAGACAGGGGTCTTTCTTTATGACTGGCCCTCATATACCCAACTCAACATTATGTCCAATATTTTAAACAAGCCGAATACAATCATTTAATTTGTACTGCACACTTCAAGACAATATAATATTATACATAAAAAATACAACTCTTATCAATACACGTACACAATGTCGCCTGTGTCGAGCATAGAATGTTCACAAAATGCGTAAAACCCGGTTTGACGACATAACCCTGCACAGACAGAAACTAGAAAACGGCCTTCAATAAAGAAGAGAAATCATTATTTACACACGAACTCAGGAAATTAGTATGACGATTTGGTAGAGGAACATATTTGGATTAACTCACCGACACTCGTCCGTTTCTGTACAGCTTAGCTAGACGAAAGGAGCAATTCAACAACATTGACTGAAAACGATTCGCCGACTTTTGCCATTTTGACAGTGACAGCACGGTTTTTGTTACGAGTAATTTGATTGGCTGAAGAGTTGCATGGTATTACCCGAACACCAATCATTTTCTATATTGTCACATGATTCGTCACGTGATACTACAATGGTCGAAATGAATGTAAATATTAGAAATTGAATATCAGTTCTCCCTGAACTCGGATTATCGTCTATTTAAGCGGAACAGAAACATATAGGTGGCGGTAAGTTGCAAAACATATGTCCCACTATCAAATCGTCGTACTAATATCCTGAGATCGTGTGTAAATAATGATTTCTCTTCTTTATCGAAGGCCGTTTTCTAGTTTCTGTCTGTGCAGGGTATGTCGTCAAACCGGGTTTTACGCATTTTGTGAACATTCTATGCTCGACACAGGCGACATTGTGTACGTGTATTGATAAAAGTTGTATTTTTTATGTATAATATTATATTGTCTTGAAGTGTGCAGTACAAATTAAATGATTGTATTCGGCTTGTTTAAAATATTGGACATAATGTTGAGTTGGGTATATGAGGGCCAGTCATAAAGAAAGACCCCTGTCTTATGTATTCATAGTATAGATGTGAAAGATATTTTATCGGGTCGAATCCCTTTGGCCTCAATGTGTATTACAGTGTACATTTGCTGAAGAAAGTTGATCTGTTCATATCAGTGCTATAGAGCGGAGATTTTAACTTGATCCCCGAACTTCTATCAGCATAATTTAACATTTAATATCTTGTCCATATTCATAACCCAAGTTGTATGTTTTCATAAGCGGGAAGTATCAGGAGTACGCTCGAGGAGTAATACAAACGCACGTGTAAAGGAGCGATATTGCACGATTTCCTCGCGGAAATTGATATATTCAACACACGAATCTGCTAATATACACTTAACGAGTCTAATAAGTGTGCATGTGTATATTTACCCATAACTTGGTCAAAATGTGTTTGATCTTGTTGAAATGTTCAACATATGCAGTTAAGATAAAATTATCTGGAATTGTGATTCAATTGATTTTATTACAATCTGATTACAATTTTCACAAGCAGAATGAACAAATGATGACATTAGCAAAAGCTATTGTCACGCGTTTTTACCGTGTGTTCATCGGGTGTTTATCAGATTGTTAATGCAGCTATATATCGTCTTTGCTAATCAAGTGTATGTTCAATGTATGTACTTATCACCGAGGCAGAAAAAAGGGAAAACAGAGTTAAGAATAAAGCCAAATTTAGGTTTATAACTACTCACTTTTTGTGATAAATGCAATTTTGAAGAGTTACCACCCTTTGACCATAAAATTAAAGGTGTATTTTTTAAAGTTAAAAATCACTATTTTGTTATGTGAAAAATCGCATAATTTTGTGTGTTTTGAATGTTCCAATATATCTAAAAATCTAATGGACCCCAAATAAAAATAATTTGCACCCTCGCTTAAATTTGTCGTGCAATTTACGCGTTTTGATGATTCATGGTTCAGTGATCTGCTGTATTTAATTTTGAAAAAAAAAATCTAATCTTATGTTATTCAATAGTATGTAAACCAAATTTCATGCAGAAATATTAATTAATTAAAAAATTTACACGGTAAAACACGTGCACACTGATAAGATTTGTTAAGTCACGCATGTTAATTAACATGCGTGGTTAAGTGTAGACATGCGTAAAGGTTAGGATTTAGTCAATACTTCGGCACTATATAATACACAATATACTATAGTGCGACCAGGAAAATGTGAAAGGCGGGAACATTTGGTATATTCCACAAAGGTGGATTGCAATTATGTGCACCATTATCAGTGATGTTTTAAGTGTGTTTATTGCATTTACATTTAAATATGAAATATTTTGCAAGCAGTATAATATTGTAATGCCCTATATTCGTCTTACTTTATGTACATGCATATCCAACTATTTGTCCCATTTGTATTCGCACATGTGACAATTTTTTTACCATTGGAAGGCATGGGGACTCCACGTAAAATTGTCCATATGATAATAACTATTTGAGATATTTCTTATGTGCAAACATATTTTGTAGTTTGATATGTCTACAATATAATGCACTAAATTTCATAGTTGTATCTTTATGGGATCAACCCCCTTTTTAAAGGTTTTTAACATGACTATCACTCACATTGAACAAAGAAGGAAATGAACGGATTTGATATCAAACTTGGTTACTTTCTTGTCCGTAGTTCTTTTGTTTCTCGGGGAATATATTTTGTGCAAACTTGATTAATAGTTTAATTTCTTCCCGTCAGATTGGTGTTTTGATATAAGAAATGTGATAATTAGATCTGCCCCCTTTTTACGGTTTTTTAAAACAGGTATCATTTTTTTTTAGTAAAAAAGTAATACACATATTTAATTTGCACATTGTTAATTGTTTTATGACGCGCCCCGCTGCGATTGTCACAGCATGTGGGGTAATAAAAGTGGTACATTCGCGTGAAGGGTTATAACCGCTATATTTCTATAACCGCTATATTTCCTGTATACATACTTTATAAAGATTTTAGAGATTTGAAACTTTGACTTTATTGCCGATTTGGAAAGTAATACATGCATTAAAATAATTAAAAGTGAAATGTCATAAGCTCACGCATAATTTAAAATTATAATAATCGAACAGGTGAGACATAAAAATGAAGAATCATGTCATTCCTATGACACTTGTTAAATAAACTGGTTAATTGACACGTTGTACCACCTAATTGAATACTTTTATATACGAATTGTAAAATGAAAATTAAACGTCAAAAAGGTGAGAAAAAATCCGTCTAGACAATGTTCATGTATTCAAAGCAAGAACCTTGTAATATAGTCTTGCATAAAGGTCAGGTTCAGGTCAAAATAGCCAAACTACATTTTGTGATAACTTGAAAATGAATATATGACTTCGTTGGTTATATGATTGATGTTATGATTTGATTAAAACAATGACAACTGATTTAGTATTTGTTTAACATTTCAACTCTTCATAACTTTGAAAGCACTTGTCCAACATAAATAAGTTGAACAAATGTTTCATCCCGATATCTTGAAAAAATTAAATATTTGTGACAATTAGAGCGAAAATTTGAGTTTTGTCGGGTCCGCAAGCGCGCGAATATTCTCCTATTTAAAGAAAAAAACCGCTCTATTTCACGAACTTAAAATTGTCATAACTTTTTTTATTTTTCAAGATATTAAAAAACCAGTTCCATAATTGTATGGTTTATGGCTCGAAGATGCAACTGAACAATCAACCGTACAACATACTTGAAAAATCAGCAGTGGTTGCTAAATTTCATTTAAACTGTACTTTGTGATATTGCACACATACTCAAGCATTGTACAGTTACTAGTAACCGTTTATTTTTCTATCATCCATCGAATATGCATGATAATAAGTATACATATCGTGACATGTATTGCGGTTACTAGTATAACAAATGCATAATTGTTAGATTCCTCACACATAATCAACGAATTCTGAATGATACCATGGAAGCATTTAAATGTTCCTGATGATACCTACCTTATGAACAAAATTTCATAATGACAGAGATATGCCCATAAAAAAGATCCTGGTATGCATCATATACAAAATGTCAAAAATACCAAAGTGTAACTGAACGCACAAAACCCCTCCAGCAATTGATATACATTAATTTATACACTCCGACGACCCGCTGAGTTAGCATAGCGCGATTACGCAATCGAGATAAGATCGATCATATTAAAACCGGTATAACACCAGTCAAGGGAAGGTAACTGTGGTTGACTTGAAAACACAGTCAATACAAATGGGACAAATAGTTGGATATGTATACGTTTGTTTACATTTAGACCCGGCTATTTTATCCCGTTTAGTTATTGAAGTGCACACTGGCAAGCTTTGTAATCCTTACGATCTTTGATACATTTCCACTTAATCTGAATTCCTTATTTACCTGAACTCTACGTAATGAACCCGAGATCTGTGATTATACCTGTGGTAAATAAACATGTGTCGAGTACTTCCGCCATTAATATTTCACCGGCAGTTGTATTTTTGACCTAGTAAAGTGGTTTGTGGGTAGTTGACAATAGAGACATCCTAGCATTTTTACAGCGTTCGATCTGTTTATCATCACTTTTTATCTTGTCTACACATTGGAAACTGAGTACTATGTAAGGGTCTATTATTTTATTTATTGTATTTAACGATTGTGTATTAGTTTTATGTTAACCTGTTTCATTCATTTTTAAAGAGTAAATCTTGATTCTTTGCGCGCATCTGAGTTGGTGCGCTCATGGGGCGCTATTGGTGCGCTACGTGAATTCATTCGACGTTGTGCGCTTTTACATTGTAAAGCGCACATCAGTTTTGGTGCGCTCTGGTGCGCTTGGTGCGCTATATAAGACCAGGTCTGCAAAGACTCTGGGACTCTGTATTATTTTACTATAGGTGCGAGACTTGTTTTTCTTATTTTTCTTTCACTTTAATTCTAGCAACTTAGGCTTAATTCTTTTACATCATTTGGTTTTTAAGGATACATTTGAATAGTTATAGCTTTAATAAGGTATTTTATGCTGGTATTTTAGACGGCATGGTGCAAATACTTAGGATATTTATGAGATGTTTTGAAAGTATTTTAGAGATTTAGGCTATTGTTAATTCATATATTCATCTGCATTGTTATTTATTACTGTTATATATTGATTAGTTACAATATATGAGAAGAGTTTAATGATTTGCATATATTAAATCGTAGAGACTGGACTTTATACTTTGTCGTTTTTTACTTTAATTATTCTTAACCAGAGTCCATTTTATTTTATTGTTACTTGTCCGTGCAACAGCACACGCTACCAATATATTGTCGGTAGACAATACGTAACAATATAGTTGGTAATAAGCCCATCTTCTTCTGTATTTTTTATAATGATGCAAACTGAAATATTTTGAAATGTGATATTTAAGTCTTTTGAAAGTTTTTGTACTAGATATGACCTAACTTCAGCCCAAAAACTTTGTACAATATGGCATTCCCAGAACATATGGTATATAGAGTCTGGTTGTCTATTGCAAAAATCACATAAGCTTGACTGGGTTATATGACACTTGTGTAAAAATGAATTGTCGGGTATTATATTCATGAGGTATTTATACTGAAATTATCTAAGTTTAGTGTCTATTGTAATAATATTCGTTTGTTGGAAAATGTTAACCCATTCTGTGTCTTCTATGGTGAACCGGAGATTCCATTTTCGTTTGTATTTTGGTTGTGTTGGTAGTTTAGTCTTGATTAATGAATTATATGCAATCTTACTTAATTTGCTTTTTCCATTTAGTCTATCGATTAGGTAGTCTGGTGGGTTGTATGTTATAATTTCGTCTTGCATTTGTGTCTTCCATTCTTTTGGTATGTTTTTAATGAGGGTATAGTATTTCAAGTAATCTCCATTAGGGACATCATATAGAAATTTCATCTGCTCGAAGCTGTGGTATCTTTTGTGTCTGAAGTCAAATATATGTTCTACATACTGGATTCCTTTACTGAACCATGTTTTATAGTAAATTAACTCATTTTTGTATCGCCTGAAAAGGCGACATATAGGTGTTACTTTGGCGGCGGCGGCTGCGGCGTCACAAATTGCTTGTCCGGAGCATAACTTTGTGGCCTTAAGTTCAAATGACTCAAGATTTGGTATGCATGTTTCTTACAATAAGCCGAAGTGCAGTGCGCAAGAACCATAACTCTACCTGTCATAGTTTGTGAATTATTTCCCTTTGATTGATTTTATTAGAGCATTTCTTGTCCGGAGCATAACTTTGTCACCTTAAGTTCAAATGACTCAAGATTTGGTATGCATCTTTCTTACAATAAGCCGAAGTGCAGTGCGCAAGAACCATAACTCTACCTTGCATCGTTTTTGAATTATTTCCCTTAGATTGATTTAATTTGAGCATTTCTTGTTTTGTCCAGAGCATCACTTTTTCGTTTTTAATTCAGATGACTAGAGAATCCTTGTGAGTCAATATGTAGCCCAATACTGGATAGTTTTCCATGACAAATGTGCATGTCGTCAGGCGACACATGCGACTCGCGGAGCTTTTATTATTTATATGTTTTATACTTGAATTATTCCAGATGATTTGTTTGGATGTTTGGATTTCAGTGTTTAGGGTGTTGACCTTAGACCATGAAATCAATATATCCTTTAAAATTTTTGAATTGATATTGAGACTTTTACAGTCTTTTTCAGTATTATAACATTTAAATAGTAATAATCCTCCATACTTTTCTAATTCGGTCTTGTAATGAAAACTCCAGTTGGCGTTTGAATTAAAAATTCTTTTTATCCAGCTTACATTTAATGAATCTATAAAACATTCCATGTCTATCATTTTTAGACCCCCGTATTTGTATTCTTGAATTATTTGTTTACGTGATATTTTATCAGGTTTTGAATTACACAAGAAATCAAAGAAAATTGTATTGATAAATTTTATAAAATGTGCTGGTGGGTTTTGTAACACAGTTAGTGGATAAATTAGCTTTGGAAGAGCAAATGTTTTTAGAACTGCTATTTTTCCAATGAGTGTTAAGTTCCATGTTTTCCATAGTTTTAGGACATTTTTACATTCTATTATCTTATTTGCTACATTTAGATCATACATTGAAGATAACTTATTACTGAAGGTAATTCCTAACGCAGTTGCCTCCGACGAAGTCCATTCAAATTCTTTGTCAAAGACAATATCTGTATTTTGTAGACTTCCAATGCGCAGGACTGAGCATTTGTTTCTATTGAGTTTAAGCCCAGATGTTTTACCAAAATCGTTAAGGGTTTTTATAAGATTTTCAAAAGACGTTCGATTTCCTTTAAGTAGAAAGCTAGCATCGTCTGCAAAAAGAGTTGTTTTGTGCTTTTATTGTTTAAACTAATACCTTCTATAGCATCGTTGTTTTCTATAGAAATAGATAAAAACTCGATACATAGGATAAAAAGATACGGTGATAGAGGACATCCTTGCCGTACACCACTCTTAATGTTAAAAAAGTCAGAAAAATGACAATTATTAGTTATACAGCCCTTCGCATTTGCATAAAAAACTTCAACCCATTGTATGAGCGAATCGCTAAAATTTAGTTCTTTTAAACATTTATACATAAATTCATGGTTTAAACTATCAAATGCTTTTTGGAAATCAGAAAAGAATATGAGACCTGGTTCATCGATAAGTTGCATTTTTTCTATTGTTTCAATAATTGTTCTCACATTCTCTCCTATATATCTTCCCTTGATGAACCCAGTTTGGTTTTCGTTAACTATACTATCTACAACCTTTTTTATTCTATTATAGTGCGGCCAAGATATGATGGCACGATAACATTTACACATGCTAATTAGACGATGGGTTCATTTTCAACAGAAAGGGGTGCTTGTTTACAGTCATGGTCAATAAACCCTTTTTTCGTATTACGTTTTCGCAATATGAGCAAATATGCGAGACGAGTTTACAAGTGGCTCGCTAGCGCAGTTGGTAAAGCGTTGGAAATACAATAATATTATGGATGGAGGTTACTGGTTCGAGTCTCACTTTTGTGCATTTTTTGGTAATGATTTGTATTCTTCAGTTCTAGTAAACTTTTTTCTTAGTATATCCCGTTACTCGTTGATTATCTTGTTACATTTTTTTATCATTCGTATACTTTCTCTATTCTGTATATTTATTATATAATATTCTATTATATTTATCTAGAACAATCAAATATAAATTAATATTCTGTACGTATACATGTGTATATAAATTATATGAATTAATATTGTTCATCAGCAGTGTTTGTGATAGAATTATTTTAGAAATCTGCAAAATCATCATCACTATCACCACCCGCCTCGTCATCATCATTGTCATCATTATCATCATCAAAAGAATCCACTGAGACTTTATGCGTGAAACCGTCCTTTCTGATACCCCTGTCATCGCGGTAGTTTGTTTCCTTGGAAAGGACAACGGAATCACTGGCAGTTCTATTGATGCCTCTATTGTGCAAAAGTATAATACATTGTATCGTCCTTGCTGCGTTAAAACGATACGTTTAGCCATAGTTCTATTTAATAGTGTACAGTTACACAGTTTATCTTGTTGTAAGTAATACACCCACAAATACAAATACAGTTTCGTGAAGTGTGCGGAAATATAATTCGCGAAAAAAATAAAAAATAAAAAAAGATTCTAATGGGATTCGAACCCGGATCGTCTGCGTTGAGATTAGAAACGTTACCACTAGACTATGTAATAAACACAACGATCTTCATCCCTAAATAAATAAGTTAAAATTACTGTACACGCGCTTAGATGATCGTGATTTATTCACTTACCCGCGTTTTGATATGGACTAATCCTACCAGTGACGTTTACACAATGTTATTGTGCCATCATATCTTGGCCGCACTATAGCAATGACTTTTGAGGCAATTTTATAATCGACATTTAATAGTGATATTGGTCTCCAATTATTAATTGACAAAGGATCTTTATTCTTTTTTGGTATTAATGATATGATACTCTGGGTTTGAAGTTCTGTTATTAGAGTAATTTAGTGGGTTAATTAGGAATGTTTTAATATCGTTCCAAAATATCTTATAGAATTCGACAGATAACCCGTCTGAACCAGGGCTTTTGTTATTATTCATTTCTCTTAGTGCGATGGAACATTCATATTCTGAAATTATTCCACTAGTGAGGGTTTTATTATCTTCTGATAGGGTATTGTGTCCATTTGAGAAAAAAGTATTATTGTGGGTTAGACTTTCGTTAATTTTATATAAATCAGCATAAAAGCTTTTGCAGTATGATAAAATAGCATTGCTGTTTGTAACTATCGTGTCATTATCAGTTTTCAATAGGTGCATGGTTTTACTTTCAGCTCTTTTGCGTTCCAGATTTGCAAAATATTTAGTTTTTTTTCCGCCCCTTCAATCTATTTGGCACGTGATCTTAAAATAATGCCTTTAATCTTTTCTTCAGTTATATCTTTTAATGTTTTTTGTTGGTTAAGTAGTTCGTTATGTAGGTTTTCATTACTTGGTTCAGAGCAGATTTTACGTTCTAATCTTTCAATATTTTGTTGTATTTTTAATTCATTTTCTTTGTTTATTTTTTGTAGTTTACTGGAATATCTAATGGCTTCGTTCCGGACTGTGCCTTTAACTAGTTCCCATAAAGTATTTGGGTTTGAATCCTTATTTATATTAGCTGTTTCATTAATTGCCTGCTTGACTTTTGTTTGGAAATCTGTATTTAACAATATTGAGTTATTTATTTTGAAGAATCCTCGTCCCCGTTCTGTTGACGCAAGTTCAAGATCAAATGTAACAACGGAGTGGTCAGATTTAAAGCCCATTTTAATATAACAATCTTTCACATGATTTAAGATGTTGGACGAGACTAAGAAGTAATCTAGTCTACAATATATTGGTGGTTTATGATTAGATTGCCATGTGAATTGTTTCAAATTGGGATGCTTTAGTCTCCAAATATCGTATATATCATTATTTTCCATGATCTCTTGAATTCTTTTTGAACATTTCCTGTGTGTGGTTTTGTTACCGTTTAGTTTGTCAATATTTACATCAATTATTGTGTTGAAGTCACCACCTATTACAAATGTTTCATCACTATTATCTATAAGTATGTTTTCTAAAATATTTAATAGTTCCTCGTCATCTTTATTAGGTCCGTATATGTTCACGAGAAGTAGGCTTTTACCGTCGATCTCTATATTTAATGATTGGAGGCGTCCTTGTTTGTATTCTTTATAGGACTTAAGTGTAAAGTTGACATTTTCATTTATCAATATACCTATCCCTGCGCTATTTGACTGGTTACCACTGAGGAATATATCACCTTTCCATTCCCTTTTCCATTCATCATAATTATTTGGTGTACAGTGTATTTCTTGTAAAAAACTTATTGCAAATTTATTAAGTTTCAACCATTCGAACAATTCGGTTATTTTTGTTTTCGATGCTGTACCCTTGACGTTAAGCGTACAGAACTTAATACTCATTAACTACAGTGTAGTGTATCATTTATAATGAACAGTACTGCGCATGGAAATATTAAACTTTCTGTATTTGAAATGGAAGAATTTGTATTTGAAGCTATTCCCCTTAATTGTAAGAACTGAGAAGACGAGAGGAAAGGGGTCTGGGAAAAGAAAGAAGAGGATATAGAAGGATTAAAGTTGGAAAAATGCCTGTCGGACAGGGGTTTAAGCTTATACAGGCGAAAAGAAACATTGCGTTTCTATTTGAAATCGTTTGTAGAAAAAGATGTCAAAAATGTGTCTAGGTTGGATAATTGCATATTGGTGTATTATGATATGTTACATTTTGGTGTTAACATATAGCATGTATACTTCTTTAAAAGAAGGAAGTTGTTGCATAAAAACGTTCCCACTGATGAAACAAATCAGTACGCATATACATGTATAATGTACAACAACTATCAACAATTATTACCATTACGTGCATGTATATACTACAAATGCATATTGCCAGTAAGATAAATGATGTTTTAAGTACAATACTGATCTGTTTTTAAGTGATTAAAATTTTGTTAAACCAATTTTGCCACAGTTGACCAAACCGATTAATGTTTGTAAATATCGCATTATCCTGGGCGCACTATAGTATTCAGTGTTGTTATCAACATATCAACCCGTTACAGGTGTGTGGATGTTACATTGATACAGATTATGTGCGTAACCTTTTTGGGGGTTGTTACAAAAGCCGAGTGATCCAATATGTTTTCGTACCTCGCATTATTAGGCGATGGCGCCAGTCACTATGAGTTCAAATCCCAGTATAGGTTCAAACAATTCAATATTTCGGTGATTCATACAAACTCTGAGTGTATTTTACAATTTATTGCAAATACATACATGTGGACATACATATAAACATATTTCATACAATCAATCATGAAACAGGCGCCGCTGATTCGATACTATACACAATGTCCTTCTATTTCTGTGAACGTAATGTCCTTCCATTTCTGTGAACGTCATGTTACTGTCAGTGCGTGATAGAAAAGTAAAGCAAACTGTATTTCTCATGATGTGATGATACACGGTATATTCATAATATACACTGTTTATGAATCTTGACAATTTAAGTAACACTATTCTAGGTAAACACAACCACATTCACGGTGGTGACATTGTTTTAGTTTGGAAATATCTATTCTTCCTCTTGACGTTTTCATTTTGCACCCCCTCCTCCTCCGCCGCCGCCGCCGCCACCACCTCCACCACCACCACCGCCTCCACCACCAGCACCTGCTCCACCTCCCCCAGCGCCTGCTCCAGCACCACCTCCACCAGCAGCCCCTCCTCCTCCGCCACCGAATCCACCACCACCACCGCCACCACCACCGAAACCTGCACCACCAGCTCCACCACCAAATCCACCTCCATCTGCACCGCCGAACCCACCTCCCGCTCCACTGCCAAATCCACCGCCCGCTCCACCACCAAATCCACCCCCATCTCCACCGCCGTATACACCTCCATCTCCACCATCGAATCCACCATCATGTCCACCGCCAAGTCCACCAACAAGTCCACCGCCAAATCCACCATCTGTTCCACCGCCGATTCCACCGCCTGCTCCACCACCGAATCCACCACCAAGCCCACCTCCTAATCCATCATCACCAGCTATAATTATTCTACCTCCGTCTCCACCTCTTCCACCAAACCCTCCACCACCGAATCCACCACCAAGCACACCTCCTAATCCACCATCACCAGCTATAATTAATCCACCTCCGGCTCCACCTCGTCCACCAAACCCTCCACCGCCGCCACCACCACCACCGATACCTCCGCCTCTACCTTCTCCTATACCACCGCCCGCACCAGCAGCATAACCTCTAACTCGACTACCACCTCTTCCTGATCTATAGCCGCCTCTCCTCGAACCAGACCTGTAGCCACCACTTGAGCTAAATCCACCACCTCCACCGCTTGAGCTAAATCCACCACCTCCACCGCCTGAATATCGATGTCCTCTAACTTCCGTTTGCATGGTACCGTAACGAACTCCTCCCCCACCGCCGCCATGTCGTCCACCTCTCCTACCGCCACCTCCACCACCCACGTAACCACCAGCACCACCAGCACTGGAACTGCTGCCTCCTCCACTACCACCACCACCACTACTACCACCACCGCCGCCACCACTACTGGCGCCACTGGGGTCACCATAAATGTAAATTTCTCGTATATACTTGGTATCGTCATCGTCATCATTCTTGTATTTAAAGTCAAATTTAGGTTTAGACATTTCACCTCCACTACCCCCGCTGCTTCCCCCGCCCCCGCTACTACCACCGCCAGAACTTCCTCCTCCGCTAGAAAAGCTACCGCCTCCACCATAACTGCCGCCTCCACCGCCTCCACCGCTACTACTGCCGTAGTAGCCTCCTCCACCTCCTGATCTGTAACCGCTTAAATAACGCCGAGTTATCGTGTAACCGTTGCCTGAATATCCGCCATCACTATAGCCTTGTCTTTGGTAGTTACGTCCACGTCTAGATCTTCGTCTGCCACCACTTCCATATCGATAGCGCCTCGACCTGTCAATACACATGAATATTACATATGTTACTATAAATCGAAATAGTTTGAGATATCTTTCTATGTTTATATGTTTTGCCGTGTCATTATATATCATAACGTAGCTGGCCCTCCACTTCACAAGTACGTAACTTTATTTAATGCTAACTGGTGAGATGTGGAGTTTTATCAGTGAAATAAAATATATATCAGTCACTGGTTATCACCTACAGTGTGACTGATATAAGCCCCGCCCCCTCACAGGGACTACTTTAATTTTACCAAAAACTCAACACTAAAATGTCCGGAACTTTTTATTACTGATGGTAAACATGTCAAGTGGGGGTTCTTATTCTTAGTTAGACCATTTCCTACAATTAAGTTGGTGTATGATTTGATGCAAAATTCTCAAAAAAGTCGTTTTCACATAGTCACCATAATCCAAGATGAAGGTATTTGAATTGAAAAATATGAATGGAATAACATATTCATACGCAACCTAATCACAGTGGTAATTTGGCATAAATAGTACCAGTTTTGACACCAGATAAGCATTAAATGCATTAATTGAATATGGTAAATATCTCATCTTGTAGTGATAACATTTTAATATTTTCACTCGCGCTACGCAAAATATTGAATTTCATCACTACACGATGAGATATAAACCATGTTCAATCAAAACAAACAAATATCCTCTATGTATCATTGATAAAGAGCTTTTTTATAAAATTTATGTTATCTTAGAAACTTTATATAGACAGGTTCATAACACGGGTAGTTTACCTGACAGTTACTGAGGTTCATTTTGTTTTAATAAATATGTTTATGTTATTTCAAATAATTACGCATTGACGTATTCAGAAACTAGAGAGCTGATGTATAATGGTGTAAAGAAATATAGAATTGAATGAAAAATACCAAAACATAGCAGGTAGAGCCGTGAAATTCGAGCACATTGAAAATATAACTTCACATTGTCATTTTTATTGAATGCACCTTAGTGATCGACTGTACACCGTGATATACATTTCATAGCGTAACGTTATAACCATAGGGGTCTGTGTAGCAACGTTAAATGTCGCATCGACGCTAAATGTCGCACCTGACGTTAAATGTCGCAAGGCTGACGCTAAATGTCGCAACCGACGCTAAATGTCGCAATCCACCCTGACGCTAAATGTCGCATCTGTGACGTTAAATGTCGCAACAAACTGGCCTGACGTTAAATGTCGCAACATTAACGCTAAATGTCGCAATCCTTTATAAACACTCTTTTATAGTATTACTGTTCTAGTTTTAGTCCAGACGTATCGACAGTTATTAGGGGTTTATATGGAATGCGGAGTGCACAATAATTCCTTTATCTATGGGTTTAACAGTTAACTACGTAGTTAAGAGACTTTAAACCGCGGTTGCAAGTGCCATCTGCACATTAATTCTTAAACCGCGGATAAAGACTTAGAACTGCAGTTACAAGTCTCTTAACTATATGGTTAAGAGAGAACCAATGAAAACCAAGCATTTATACCAAACTCAATGCTGATTGGACATCATTTTCTAACTACAGTTTAAGAAAGTTGTAACTGCGGTTCGAAGTCTTGAACTGCGGTTCAAAGTCTTGAACTATGGGTTTAAGAATTAATGTGCAAAACAGCACTTGTAACCCGGGTTTAAAGTATCTTAACTATATAGTTAAGAAATGTTTAATTAATGTGCATTTCGCGAACATATAACTCCAGTTTAAGAGTTAAAACTTGGGTTAGACATCCGATACTTTAAACTGCGGTTACAAGTCTTAACGCTATAGTTAAGACATAACCAGTCGGTGGTATTCATATCGTTTTGAATTTAGTTTTCAATGAATTTCACAGACCCCGCGAAACTCTGCTATTTCCGAATAAACCCGAGTATGCCCGATTAAACTTTGTATTTTATTTCATTGTATTGCCTACAGGCAATTTAGTTCAATTTGCAGATAATTTCACAAAACTGAAAGGTGTTATGTATTTTACAGTTGTAAACCACGAAGCAGGGACAATCTAATAATAACTTATTAGATTGTCCCTGCACGAAGTTTAATCAAATTAACGTGCGTGTATACATAATAAATTCTCCTATTAATTATTACTGTTAACCAATTTCTTTTGTATCGATGGGTAATAAAGCAATTAACAGGAAGCAGGTGTCATAAAATGTCCCATTATTCCCCTATATTGCCTAGGCCTTCAGATTTTAGTTACTTGATCTGGCTCCCTTGGACGCTTCATTTTAAATGTATTACGTGTGTTTATATAAAGCGCCCTTAGACACAGATGATTTAAAAGTCGGTCTTCTATTGATATATATTTTTCCGCATTTAAAATATGAATTTGGTATTTTATGCTTAATTCAAATATCATAAATATGGTACTCTTGATTAAAGGTGTATACTATCGAAACTTATGGAAATATTTGTTGATAATATATGTTCAATACGAGTGAAATATTTCTACTAATTAATTGATTAAAGTTGAGACAATGGCAAATTTTGTTTAAAATTTGCCTAGACTAGGCTACAAACGTTCAATATACTTTTTGTTAATGTAGAGCTCTTCTACATTGATTTTATTCTAATACCTAAATATTTCACAATCAAGTTCATGGCTTTATATTATTAAATAAAGTAATTTTGGTTTAGGCGGTTCGCGTGCTTGACGGTGTTGAATTAGGCGGTTTGTGCGCCAAGCGCAAACTAATAATATTGCCAACATCGCGCTGTGATTCAATGTTCGCTAGAATCTCAGGCAATTGCGTGATTTTATTATGGCAGGCCTGGTATATGAAACGGATTAGTGAGATTGACGTATTGTATTTTTTCTACACAGCACTTCCTGTCAATCATGGAACATCATAATTGTTGCGAATGTTTTAAACTAGGGTTCGATCTACTAACCCCCGTTTAAAGTCGGAATTTCCGAGTTACACGTCAAATTATTATTTTAAACTGGGGTTTCATCTACTAACCCCCGTTTAAAGTCGGAATTTCCGAGTTACACGTCAAATTTTTATTTTAAACTGGGGTTCCATCTACTAACCCCCGTTTAAAGTCGGAATTTCTTAGATACACGTTAAATTTTTATTTAAAACAGGGGTTCGATCTACTAACCCCCGTTTAAAGTCGGCATTTCTGTGTTTTCTATAAAATTCATATTTTAAACAGGGGTTCGATCTACTAACCCCCGATCAAAGTCGGAATATCCGAGTTACACGTCAATTTTTTTATTTTTAACTGGGGTTTCATCTACTAACCCCCGTTTAAAGTCGGAATTTCTGAGTTAGACTTTAAATTTTTGTTTTAAACTGGGGTTCCATCTACTAACCCCCTTTTAAAGTCGGAATTTCCGAGTTACACGTCACATTTTTATTTTACACTGGGGTTCGATCTACTAACCCCCGTTTAAAGTCGGCATTTCTGAGTTAGACTTTAAATTTTTGTTTTAAACTGGGGTTCGATCTACTAACCCCCGTTTAAAGTCGGAATTTCTGTGTTTTCTATAAAATTCATATTTTAAACTGGGGTTCGATCTACTAACCCCCGTTTAAAGACAGAATTTCTCAGTTAGACTTTAATTTGTTGTTTTAAACTGGGGTTCCATTTACTAACCCCCGTTTAAAGTCAGAATTTCTGAGTTTGACTTTAATTTGTTGGTTTAAACTGGGGTTCCATTTACTAACCCCCGTTTAAAGTCGGAATTTCTGTGTTTTCTATAAAATTCATATTTTAAACTGGGGTTCGATCTACTAACCCCCGTTTAAAGTCGGCATTTCTGAGTTAGACTTTAAATTTTTGTTTTAAACTGGGGTTCGATCTACTAACCCCCGTTTAAAGTCGGAATTTTTGTGTTTTCTATAAAATTCATATTTTAAACTGGGGTTCGATCTACTAACCCCCGTTTAAAGTCGGAATTTCTGAGTTAGACTTTAATTTCTTGTTTTAAACTGGGATTCCATCTACTAACCCCCGTTTAAAGTCGGAATTTCTGAATTAGACTTTAATTTGTTGTTTTAAACTGGGGTTCCATTTACTAACCCTCGTTTAAAGTTGGAATTTCTGAGTTAGACTTTAATTTCTTGTTTTAAACTGGGGTTCGATCTACTAACCCCCGTTTAAAGTCGGAATTTCTGTGTTAGACTTAAATTTGTTGTTTTAAACTGGGGTTCGATCTACTAACCCCCGTTTAAAGTCAGACTTTCTGAGTTAGACTTTAAATTTTTGTTTTAAACTGGGGTTCCATCTACTAACCCCCGTTTAAAGTCGGAATTTCTTAGATACACATTAAATTTTGATTTTAAACTGCGGTTCGATCTACTAACCCCCGTTTAAAGTCGGAATTTCTGTGTTTTCTATAAAATTCATATTTTAAACTGGGGTTCGATCTACTAACCCCCGTTTAAAGTCAGAATTTCTGAGTTAGACTTTAATTTGTTGTTTTAAACTGGGGTTCCATTTACTAACCCCCGTTTGAAGTCAGAATTTCTGAGTTAGACTTTAATTTGTTGTTTTAAACTGGGATTCCATTTACTAACCCCCGTTTAAAGTCGGAATTTCTGTGTTTTGTATAAAATTCATATTTTAAACTGGGGTTCGATCTACTAACCCCCGTTTAAAGTCAGAATTTCTGTGTTAGACTTTAAATTTTTGTTTTAAACTGGGGTTCCATCTACTAACCCCCGTTTAAAGTCGGAATTTCTGAGTTAGACTTTAATTTCTTGTTTTAAACTGGGGTTCGATCTACTAACCCCCGTTTAAAGTCGAAATTTCTGAGTTAGACTTTGAATTTTTATTTTAAACTGGGGTTTCAAATACTATCCCGGTTTAAAGTCGGAAATTCCGAGTTACACGTTAAATTTTCATTTGAAACTAGTGTTAGATCTTCTAAATGAATTCCAATACAATGACATATGCCTACGATCATATGAATTTGAAAGAAATTATGAGGAATTGTTTATATATATACATACATATACTTGAATCCACGCTTTAATTGAGAGTTTAAACTGCAGTTACATGTCTTAAACTATGGGTTAAAGCATAATTGTGCAAACGGCGCTTTGAACCCGGGTTTAAAGTCGCTTAACTATATAATTAAGAGATGTATATTCAATGTGCACTTCGCGCGTGTTAAACCCCCGTTTAAGACTTGTAACCGCGGTTACAAGTCTGTTAACTACATAGTTAAGAGGTAACCAATGAGAGCGCCGTATTAGTAATTTCATACGCGCTGATTGGTTGTCTCTTAACTATGGGGTTAAGGAAACATCATCGATACTTGTAACTGCAGTTCTAAGTCTTTATCCGCGGTTTAAAGAATTAATGTGCATTTGGCACTTGCAACCGCGGTTTAAAGTCTCTTAACTACGTAGTTAACTGTTAAACCCATAGATAAAGGAATTATTGTGCATTCCGCATTCCATAGGTTTACCCAAAGGGGTTCGACACATAAGTCTGTAGTGATTATAAACTGTTTTCAAATTTTTTTTTTTATTTCTTCTAAGTACATGTATGTTGTATAAAATATACACAGTAGAAATAAAAAATATTTTTTTGAAAACAGTTTTTAATCACTGAAAGTTTATGTGTCGAACCCCTTTAGGTTTAACGGGATGAACCGAATCTTACTCGGTATACCCGGTTCAGTGAACCGTCGTACAACCGTAACAACACTGGATCGGCAAGACGAACTATGGTGAGCCGTGATACTCTTATCAAACTGGCAAAAGAGACCCGATTGTTTTAAAATGTTTAAAGCCTCGTGTAGTCATCAGGAGCTACCGGGAGGAATGGTCAAGATTTCAACAGAATCGAAATATGGAGTCAAAACTGGATTACAACCGTTGCTACACATTAGCTCTACCGCGATGTTGCATCCCGGTCCCAGTACGGATTATCCCGCTGTATTCACAGTGTATCCCGGTTCTGAGCTGACAGCAGACCTTGTGCCAGTTTGGCACCCCCGGTTTGTCCCGTTGTATGAACCTTAGAGACATCGTGAAGTTCTTAGTCGATTCGGGCTAACCGTGACGAGCCGTGTTGCTACGACCGTATGACGTCGTACAGTATGGGTTCGATATCCACTATAGGTGCAAACCTATTGTGGTATTTTATTTATTTATAAACCGTGGTATACCGGCATTATTTGGACTGCGCTGAACCCTGGCTCTACACCGGTTGAATCCCAGTAAAGTGCGTTTCATACCGATGGAGGCAGGGAAGAACATAGCATATACCCGAATTATGGTTATATACAACAACAACAACAACAACAACAACAACAACAACAACAACAACAACAACAACTTTTATTCGACCTTAAGTAATACAACATTACTTCTAGTATACGGTATGCCCGGTAGAAACCCGTTTCGTTACGGATTATACTTAATTATACTGGTTTCATCACGACCAAGGTCTGTGTAGATCCAGTTACCAAGTATTTGTCGCACAATGCAAAATACACTAAATAAATAATTATGTAAATCATAATTGAAATTCTGTTGACATCAATTTATTTGTGTTTACGAAAAGTAGCATTCGAACCCGCACGATGAGTTACTTAGAGGATAATGCACGGCTACGTAGGACGGGGTCAAGATAATCGGCCCGCAGGAAGCATAATCGCCCGAATGGCTTTAGCCCGAGGGTGATTATCAATTCGAAAGGTCCGTTCGACATACTGTAGTCATGAACCTGCAGTAATTTTTTATTTCTACTGTATAAATTTCATACAATATACATTTACATAGTAGAAGTAAAAAATAAATATTTTATACGTTACTGTTGCGACATTTAACGTCAGGCCAGTTTGTTGCGACATTTAACATCACAGATGCGACATTTAGCGTCAGGGTGAATTGCGACATTTAGCGTCGGTTGCGACATTTAACGTCAGCCATGCGACATTTAACGTCAGGTGCGACATTTAGCGTCGATGCGACATTTAACGTTGCTACAGTCTGTATAAACTCACTGGTCTCGCATTCACTAGACTGTTTTCTCCAATAGCAAGCTTATACATTTATCTTCGAGATACAACCAATCTTATGTCAAAACATATCGCAATCGAGCCGTTACAAATGCATACATGTTGAAAAAATAAAATCTTGTCACGAACGTGAACAGACCCTTACCATACTAAAGGGCTCTTTACTAAGTAATGGCGACAAAAACACAAGCGCTAGTGTATAAGCTTGCTACTGGAGA